>JAVIWC010000221.1:0-1200000 GCA_031894815.1 Creontiades dilutus
ACTATCACACGGACCCTCAACCACGTTTAATGAATGTTTCGGCGTTTGAAAAAGATGACCCAGCCCTTACACAACAGTCGGAACAAGCACACCTTTTGTTATTGGGATCAAATCGTCCACCCGGATTCAACATCAATGATTGAGTTAACGCCATCATGATGACGACTAACACGACAACAAGATGCAAGCCCGATCCCAAAACCAAAAATCACTTTTCTTCTAATTTTTGACAAATATTCTTTCGAAGCATCAAACAAATTCTCTCGCCTTTATATCTGTTAAATGTTTACTATTCAATTAACAAACGTTAAGTTCAGTAGAACAGCTAACCAGTTACCACAGTATTATATGTATATATTAGTTATATTATTATAACTCCGTCAACCTTACTCCACAAAACAGAAGCTGATTTCAAATTACCTAGAGTGATGGGTATGATAAAACTGTCATAACTCCCTCAATTTTCGAGATAGCTCAAATTTGATGAGACTGTTGGAAAGAGCGTTAATTTTTCTATCTATTTGATGTCAGAAAACATTTTTTTATTGCATTGAAGATGTGCTATTGCTGCGCTAGATGGCAGTTTTGTCAAAATCTTGAAATCGCCTGTTTTTCATTCCGCCTAGAAACCCCATTAATGCTTGACGCAGAACTGTGCAGGCCTGGTAAAACGAGCGCCAAAATATCAGCTTTCCAACGGTGTTGTCGTTATGTTTTTAAAAAATATTTTAGTTAAAGAAATAGTGTTTAACTGCAGAAAAATGTGTGTTTTCTGTTAAAATTGAGGTTTTTCCAAAAGTCTCAACGAAAAAAGGGGGATTTAAGTAACTTTTCTCGCTGAATCGAATGGTGATAACGCCAGAACTCTCAAGTGACGATTTAAGTTAGTTTTGTCGGATGCATAAACCCGTTCGTTTGAGAAGTAAAAATAGTTTACTATATAAAAAAAGGATCAGTGACATAAACAACATTATCTACCAATATTTTTTCCTCACACTATCCGACGCGTTAGCAAGGGTGTGAGTTGTACACAGCAGGAGTGTGACTCCCTTGCTGCTTCAAAAGCATTACCATTGGCAAAACCGTACACAAAGATCATGTCAACATACTCACTTGTGGTGTAGCTACTCAACTGAAAGCAACTTATCGGAATTGAGTTGTAGAACACGTAGGACTCGGATTGTGCGTAACTCCTGAGACACCCAGCATAACTAAAAAAGACCTAATGTTTAAAAATTGGGAAAGCCACGGAGGAGGTACTGTCTTGGTAAGGGGCGAGGGTATGCAATGACCCGCACGACCCGCAGGTCTTGAAGGAGGGGTTGCTTTGAGCGCCGTGTATTATCACCTCCAATCTGATTTGGCCGTAGCATTGGGTGGTGCAATGTTGGTAATTTGTTGTTTCTGACCAAATTCAGTCTTAGTGAAATGTTTGTTGACTCGAACATGTTATCCAGGTGTAGGGCAATTGTACGATGTTAAAGTTTAAACAAGATTGTTGAGATATCAACCAAAAAATAAATAATTATATATGTGAAAAATGAAAATGAATTTAATGAATGAAAATGTTCGTTTGTGAACAGCGTCTACGGCCTTCCTAAGCTGTCCAGCCTAAGTCAGGACAATCGAAGAGCCGAGCGACGGCTATTGTTTGTGTTCATTTACGATTGATTGCGGTGAGTTGCTTTCAGTTGAGTAGGTGTATCACAAGTTAGTATGTTGACATGATTTTTGTGTACGATTTTGCCAATGGTAATGATTTTGTAGCAGCAAGGGGGGTCACACTCCTCCTGTGTACAACTCACAACCTTGCGAACACGTCGGATAGTATGAGAAAAAAATATTGGTAGATAATATTGTTTATGTCACTGATCCTTTTTTTATCTAGTAAACTATCTTTACTTCACAAACTAACGGGTTTATGCATCCGACAAAACTAACTTAAATCGTCACTTGAGAGGTCTGGCGTTGTCACCATTCGATTTAGCGAGAAAAGTTACGTATATCCCGCCTCCAACCTTTTTTCGTCGAAACTTTTGGAAAAACCTCAATTTTAACAGGAAACACACGTTTTTCTGCAGTTAAACACCATTTCCTTAACTAAAATATTTTTTAAAACCAAAACGACTACACCATTGGAAAGTTGACATTTTAGTGCACGTTTTTCCAGGCCTGCACAGTTCTGCGTCAAGCATTAATGGGGTTTCTAGAGGGATTAAAAACAGGCGATTTCAAAAGTTTAACAAAACTGCCGTTTCGCGTAGCAATCGCACATCTTCAATGCAATAAAAAATGTTTTCTGACATCAAATAGATAGAAAATTTAACGCTCTTTCAAACAGTGTCATCAAATTTGAGCTATCTCCAAAATTAAGGGAGTTATGACAGTTTTAATGAAATAAGATCGAAAACACGAAAAAAAATCCTAAATCGCAATTAACTCGGAAACAAGGCCTCTGGCAAAAATTGGTACGAAGGCGTTTTTGTTCGGAAATGAGTTGTAAAACACTTAGGATCGGATTGTGCAGACAATTTGATATATATATTACTGTGGTAACTGGTTAGATGTTCCTGGGACACCCTGTATAACGTAAGTTATGAAGGGGTGAGTGTCACGTCCGCCGAGTGGTCTTGATCGGACGAGTCACCTCCCCCGACCAATTAGGGGATGAGGGGAAGGGGCATCGTCATCTCCGCCGGAGACTTATCAACTAGTTCTATGCTTATGAAAGTATGCAGACTATTTGGTGGATAATTACATAACAGAACATGCAAGGTTTACGGCCGAAATTTCCTAAGAACAAACTACAGTTGGCTGTGAGGCTTTTCACGCAAAATTTAATAATTGGTCCACTGCGCACCCTCATATTTATGTTTATTTAGACGTTCTGAAAAGCATGCCAGTTGACACAACACTAATTTTTAATGGTTCTAACTAAGTTAGAAAATCACAATTAAATAGTACATTAAAAAATCACAAAGAACTGATCGGCAGGCGAAATCAATAGGGCCACGTTATTGGTTTCCGTCTCGAAGCATTACGCTGAAAAATGGGTTGGCTACTATTGTAACTTATGCTTAGTTATCATAATGATATATTTTCCCCAAAATTGCCTAAGAAGAACTTATTTCATTTTTTGAACCATCCCCCCCCCCCCCCCCCCAACCTGAGTTGGTTACCGGCGGTGCTGACTATTTTTCCGGCGGAGTTAAAGCTCACTAAACAGTTTACTAAACAATTTATAATATGTTAAGACATGGTCAAATTCACATTCATGTTGATTTTTTTTAAACTTATAACCCTTATCGAGAGCAAACGAATGAATTAAAACGCTCCTAGTGGTCTTTTTCATTCAATTGATGTTAATTAATAATGAACATAAAAACATTAGTGTTTTTTCGAAAGTTTTAGATATTCCGAGTTATTTAATTTTCCAAGGAAGCTAAACAAGGGGTTTTTGGCGCCCGATTGGGCGATGTTTAAAAAACCTCTTCCTTTACAGGAGACAGTTAATGAATGTTTCGTGAAGAACTGAAGGAACGACAACTACATAGGACTAGGCGTGCAGCATTTGACGGTAGCTCAACCTGAACGTCAACCTTATGTGATCACAAACTTGTTAAGATCTCTGCTAGACTCTGTTGTTGCTGACTGGAAGCGTTATCCGTTATTTTCCGTTAGATCGTCTCACCTGTTATCAGCCCATTCTAATCTCGCGATTTCTTGTATTTATTATTAACTATTTATTATTATACTATGTATTTATATTAATTGAGACGTTTAGGAACAAAACTGAATAACTCAAACAGGTCAGAAAATGATATTTTTGTATTTTTCGAAAGTTATAAAGGGAATTTCATACTCAAGAAATGTCATTATCAGAATTAAATTGGAACATCACAAACCCAAATCAGCTTCAAAAGCGATAAACTCCAGGTTTCTGTAGAATCTGCTAGGTTTGCAGCAATTGCTCTTTACTGCCTGCCCTCCGTTATGACTACTTCACTAAAAATTCTAAAAATCCAAAATTTTTCCTTGAATGAAACTATATTATTCATAACAAGTTTTTTGTGCAATAAAATTTATAGCTAACAGTTTTATTACAGACAAATCTGTTCAAGTTTTAACAATATTTGACATTAACGTAACATGATAATTTTCGTTTGCTGTTAAGGAAATTCGCTGTTGCGACCATGCTGCTTTTCCGTACTTTCCTACTTCCTCTCTAAGTACTGATGACCTGAGTATAACAAATATCACAGTCTTGTAAAAGGAAATATTACATAATGCTAGGATTCCGTAGGTTTTCCAGGTGATTTGATGATATTCAGTGATGGATAAAACAGGCAAGCACCAATTTTAGTTTCAAAACCAGATACAAGATTTTGGTGCATTATAAATGCTGAAACTAACTTAGCACTTTCCTGTAAAACTAGGTTTTGTGGAGTTATCCACTCTCCACATCGTCATCATTAACCAATCATTTACTACTTGGTCATAATGCAAACCCTGCCTAGAAGCCAGGCAAAACGATGTTTAAGTATGCATAACTGTGGTTTATAGTACATATTTCTCTGTTCACCTCTTCTACATTCGCAGAAAATTTAGTTATTTTTCATCTATCAACTATGTACCAGCAATATTGTATCCAATATGATATCATGTGGCTTACCTAATTTGGCTGTTTATTATCTACCTCATTAAGTAATTTGTACATCGTTAACAATTTACAGTTATTTACTCTAATTTTGAGCGAATAAACATTCTTGAAATGGTCACTGCATTTTTCCTTGGATAATACACAAAATATTATTCAAGTTATGTGTCAGAAGGTTACATGGTCAAACTCAAAATTAATTTTATGATTATGAATGATATTAATTTTAATGTTATGAATTCATTCAATCTACTAATAGTGGAATTAATTATTATTAAAACGGTCGTTTGGATACGAATAACTTGGCATTATTTATGTTTCGTAAACAAATATTCAAAATCCATTATCAAGTCAATGTTATTTAGGGTTGATGGCTCCTCAAAACTTTTATCATTTAAATGATTAACAGGAGTAAAATCCAGTTCTTAGCGACCAACCCGACAGTTCAAACCCCCCCGTGAAATCCTTCCTTCAACACAGGGGTAGCTTTCATCTCCTTCCCCCGTTTAATCCCGGCATCATAGGCAATGTTTTTTTTGAATGATCAGGCTGTAGAACCTCTCTGGTGGTCTGGTTGTACCTACAGATTTTTTCACTTTAGGAATGTGAAAATGTTCAAAAATTCCACTCGCATTTTGAGTTTTAAACCTTTCTGAACAATTTTGGTTCCGTGTCTGTCTGTGTGTCTCTCTGTCAGCAAATCCTTGTTACGGACAAAACTACACGAAGTTATAGTCCGATTTTGATGAAATTTTCAGGGATTGTGCGGGTTGGGGTGTAGATGGTCCTCTATAGGTTTCATGACGCCCGAATCAATGGTAGCCTCTGCGCATGCGCAAACGTGAAATCCTTGTTACGCACATAACTCCGGGAGTTCATGAATGATTTCGATGAAATTTTCAGGGATTGTTCGGTCTGATGTAAAGATGGTCCTTGTGAGTAATAAAGAGAAAATAAAGTTTTAGCCTCGAGCTTGGATCGAACGTCGAACACAACCACGGCAGGACTGTTTTTTCTGGACATTATACAGCCACTGTGCGGAGGGATGACGGCAGTTGGGTACTTTGCAACGACGCTGCAGTCAACCCAATATTATTTGATCCGTCATTGAACGATGCTTATATTTTATTTTTAGAAATGTCATAATAATTATTTATCACTTCAGTCATCTATCCATTCAGCGTCAATGTCAATTTTTATTATTAGGTATATTTTATAGTTTGTTCAATAGTTGAACATGCCTACCTTTATTCTCTCAAGTTATGCTCCTGCATAACAATGAATTTACCCTAATTCAATATTTACTTCGCCTAATTGAAGGAAGTTCTTTAGTCAATAATAATTCTCAATGATCTATACAGTCATGTTATGGATAAGAGGAAGCTATGTGCCACACCCACTTGGCAGACGTTTTTTTTTTTTTTTTTTTTTTTTTAAGAGGCAGGATTTATAGGATCCTGCTTGACATGACACTCTGTTGGTGCGATGGTGAACTCCTAGGACATCGGCAAGGTGCCTCTACTCTTCAGTATAATATCCATGCATTAGATGTGTGACACAGGAGCCATCCTTCTCCACTTCCATGGTCCTATAGGAACAAATATTCAAGGTCACATGGAACCCTTCCCTCCATGATTATCAAGAAGGTTGTGTTGTGCAGCCTGCTCCACTGAGATAAGACATAAGCGTCCCTCTGTGTTGTCTAGAGGGATTTCCATTTTAAACTAAGTTTTCATCAGTCATAAATTTAACTATTATATCGTTGGAAAGTTAATTGTGGCTTTTCATGCTACAGTAGCTACTTTGGTAAGTATTCATGTTCCTAATGTTGACATTTACGCGTTAAGGTTTGTTCCTTTTTAGTTGAATAGTGTTTTAGACTCGGTCGCCGAAACCATTTCCTAAATGGAATAATACTATAGAAAGTAATAACAGTTACTTGTTATACCCTTAACGCTGCTACTGTCAGTATTCTGTGTAAGATGTAAGTTGGCCCAGAGTAATATTCCATTGTGCCTATATCAGCATATTCAACTTGCCGCCAACCCACCTGATCCAATCCTGCTTATTCCCTGACTATCATTTTCTTAGTGAACTTGACTTTAATAGACATTGTAAGTTATTGAACCCCAGTGCATTGGTATTGGGAGAAAGTGTCAACCGGCTAAGCCTAATTCAATTGAAGCGGTCAGTTTAAAGCCGATTAGAGCTCGATTCGATTGAAAAATTAAGTTTAGTTACGTACATTAAAGCCTGTTAGTTTACTGTTTAACGAACTTGTAGTTTAATTATTTGTTTAATTGCACATCAAGACAAAACACTAGAGAATACGCCGGTGTGGAACTAACCACGACATGGACCGAAAATTCCAAATTTGTCTCATTTGAAATCTGAACTGATGTTTTAGTTTTCATTTGCCGGCGGGCTGTGAGCAGGGGGCTTCGAATTTGTTGCCTTGACGAGCACAGGTCGGTAGAAAATGTTGGTTCCAGTTCTCCCGTTTCAGGTGATTTGATAAGAGCATGATTTCCTTCACAATAGATGCGCTGGTAGGGGAGGTTTCAAATGTCAAAACCTTGAAGAAGGATTTTATTTTTCTGTAATTTTGTTAAGGTGTTCCTCCGTCCTCCACGTTTTGCCTAATGATGAAGCCCATCTTTGGCTTACAAGCTACAAGCTTGACAATTTAGTGGCCAGTGATACTGGTTTTGATGTAGGTATTAACTTTCAATCATTTTTCTCCTCTTAATTTAGTTATTCTATTCCTCCTTATCTTATTTTTCACTCTCATTCGTCTGCAAATTCCTCGACTGGAACGTTGGGGATCGGGTTAGCCAGCGTGAGATATAAGGAATCGTTTCCTGTTAAGGATTAAGTCACTCGCGACGAAGTTGTGGAAACCCATTTCATTAAAAACGGAGTAAGATAGAACGTTGTGTATATTTCCACGAAAGTAAAGAGTTTCACAGTTGAATCGATTTCGACGGTTAGGTCATCATCAGTAAAAAATTTATAGTTATATAGGCCCAGGTGAGAGGAGATTGAATCCTATTGGCTCAAGGAAGTGAAAGGGGCGGGGAGGACCAACCAATGCCACTCAAGGCTTACAAAGTGAAAGGGCCACTGACAGTATCATTATGGAGAGGCGGAGCCAAACTTATTGCCAGAAAGAACCCAAGAATGGTGAAATATTTTGAGGAATGACATCATTTAAACATTTTCCTGACCTATCACTCTTAACAATTTCGAATTTTTCTAGCACATCCAACATACCTCCCTTTGGGCGAAAGTGAGGGAATTCTACATATTGCCTGTTTGTCAGATCAAAACTAAAGCTATGATTGGATTCATTCAGATGACTTGCGAAGGCAGAATCACCTTTGTTGTCCCTGAAATCCTTATCATGCTCTTTTATTCGTTCCCTAAATTTCCTACGAGTTTGACCACAGTACTCAAGCCCCCACGAACATTTTAGTATGGAATACTGGGATATCGTTAGTCGCCTAAACGGTGCTCCATCTGAACAGGACCACAATTTCACCATTAGAAAGTGGCAAAAATTAAATTTTGTACAAAATCTCGGGAATTTGAGATTTGTATTTATTATTGAAAATACCTAACATAAACAATCAAGTGTGAAATCGGTATCTTTGTGGCCTTACCAGGAAGTAGGTGACCCTGTTTAGTAAAAGTTTTGTTGTGATATTTCTGTAATAGTTGAAGAAATTATCAAGTCATGCGACCATTTTTTTTCTTCTGGAATTTGATTTCGACACTATTTGTATATGCTTGATTTTTAAATGTTTTATATTTAGTAGTTCTTGTTGTTCGTTTCTAGCTAGACCTACTTTTATTAACTCAATCGTCTAATGTTTTAGAGCATTTCCGCCAAGACGCTCTTCATCACCTAGGGACCACAAAGCTTTCCTGAACATGTCTGAAGAAGGCAGCGAAATGGAAGAGGAGGAGCCGTACGAATATTCTCACAACGTAGTTGTTCAGCTCAAAAGGCAGCTAACTGTCCGTGGAAATATGTATCTAACTCTTTCCAACGTTGAAGAAGGATATGTCAAGAGAATCCGGTTCATGATCGTCTCTTTGTGTCCCAGATGTGGGAGTAAGTATTCACCGCTTATTACTTAGTAATCGATCCACTATTAAAAATATCAACTGGGATTGCTCAGGTAACTGAAGGGAGGGAAGGATTATTCGCAGTAGTGCTCAATGGGAATTCAAGCACGTTTCTTACGGAATTTAAATTACAAATAGTAATCAATGAATAAAATAATCACACTATATAAAGACGAGCTTATCAGAGTATATCGACGTTTCAGGGGGTAGTTGCCCAGGGCAGTGCTCACCCCGCCAGTGAAGGAAGGAGGGCCCCAGCGGGGGGAAGCGTCTCAAGCGACGTTTCCTACGGAATTTTAAATTTTTTACATATTGTTAAATAGTTATTCAATTAATAAAAGAATATATAATAAAAGTAATGGATGAATAAAATTGTCCACACTGCTTCTTGGTGTGATAGTGTTAATTTCTCATTAACTCTGGAGACTGGTAGTCGATAACTAGAATATGGAAGAACCCGATGTGTAAAGACTGACTGTCCCAACCCTTCATCGCGGTTACACAATCTCAATTTATCATCCCAATGGTTAACTGTTTACTCAATTTTAATACTGTAACCTCCAGTAATGTGGCAACTGTCCACAATTCCCCCTCTTCGAGTAAGTTGTACTACCGCTCAGCCACAGCTTCTTCAACTGTGCCATGAACCAAAGCAACCAACTGGTAAAGGGTTGAAAAATACCAATATATAACGTCATCAGCTTTGAGACCAAAAGCCTACAGTTATTTTTAAAAACGAATTACTTGCGAACAGTTATTGACCAATCTGCTAGCAGCTCTGTCATTATCAATTCTTCATGTTTATTTTTCTTTTAAACCGTGCCAGCAATTTTAATGATCATGATTTGAAGTAGTGATTAGATTCTTCCAGATTGATTCTTGAAAGCGGAGCCATATTGTTAGTTCATGTCCGATAATACTGTCCCAAAACTGTCTACATGACCACAACATGCAGAATCATAAATCCTCACTTCTATCTTGAACAATGTTGTGCTCTTTAACAAATTCTTTAAAGGTATTTTAAAAATATGTATTTATATATCCTACAATGGAAAAAATAATTCCACTTTCATCAAAATGTTCCCCATTAGCTACACTTAACATTTTGTCCTTCAACGAAAAACTATTCGTCTGCATTTAGCATTTATAAATCATCGTCCCCAAGAACTTTTTCTAAAATGTTGACATCCATCCACCGAATTCAGGGATACTGGGTGGTTTGGCTCTTGCACAAAATCGAATGTACTGCCACTGTTTGTAATAGAGATAGTGAGTTAATCCAAGACTGCGCCAGAAGAGCACTCATCTTTACTCTCATTAATTTGTCCACATTGTCTTGGGCAGACCGAAGGATGTGAACCTCATCTACTAATACAGTTCGATCTGAACTCACGCTATTATTAAGAAAGTGAACACGTAAATTTAAATTGTTTGTTCTAGTTAAGTATTGTTACAAGAATCAGGGCTCTCTGTCTTTCCAGATCTTTCACCCCTGCTTATATTCTCTAGTTTTTTCTTGAATGCACTTAGCAGACAGAATTATGTATTTGAGGCCGTTACGTTTCAGTAGACGAATTCAAGTGTTCCTCGTTAGTAATTCCCCATTCTCAGTAACAGACTGTCGTCGTTGTACATTCTTGCCACTCTTGAAATATCCTGCCACAGTTGTTATATCTTGTAATATAGCTCGGATATTAGGATGGGGAAGGTGGGAGCTGAACTTCATCAGCCATACAGTCATTTGCTACTAGATTCTAGATTATAAGAATTGTAACAGCAAAATTTCTCGTTCTTGAGATAGACTCATCTGGTGGCATTGAAACGTATCCATTCATCAATATCAAATGTTTGGTAGTTAATACTTATGTAAAAACCCATGTGGATTATAATGCAGATTGGCCAATACATGCAAGGAAAATCGTAATGCAAATGGTGACAGGAAAGTTGGTGCACATGTCTAGTAATTATTTTTTAGTTTTGTCTAAAAATTTAAGGATTGCTTAGGACCTTGCTGCCCTCAAATGATGGAATTTTATTGCTCTCAATTACATTTTCGCTGACCTTAGAATTTGCTGCCACGTGCATTATTTCGTGTTCCACTCTTCCAGGTGCCAATCATGTCAAACTGGTAGACCGTGAACTTCCTGCCAACAATTGTGAAGCCTGCTCAGATTCTCAGGTAATAACATTTTATCATACTAACTTCATCTTTTAATCTTCCTGTTGAAGTTACAGCTAGTCTGCTCTTCATCTAGTTTGGATTTTTTTTTCTGCTAAACCTTGATTCATTTGTACATTTGAGACTGGATTTTTCGTGATTTCTTGGAATTTTTTGTAATTTGACATGGTTGAGTGATGTTTTTAGTTAATTTAGAGATTGGCGAATCCAAAACGTATTTACGAACCTGTGGCTGATTTGTTTTTCACTCGCTAACAAATGTTAAAATTTACGTTTTAAAAAAATTATCTCAATCCGAGTGGTGAACTCCGAGTTGAACCATAAATCTCAACATTTTTGCTTCCGGGTCTTCTAAGGTAGCGGAAGCATTGTTTTCACTTTCGGAATGTGAAAATTTTTTGTCTCCAAAATCAAAAATTCTACTCGCATTTTGCGTTTTAGACCTTTCTGTACAATTTTGGTTCCGTGTCTGTCTGTCTGTCAGCAAATCCTTGTTACGGGCAAAACTACACGAAGTTATAGTCCGATTTTGATGAAATTTTCAGGGATTGTGCGGGTTGGGGTGTAGATGGTCCCCTATAGGTTTCATGACCCCCGGATCAATAGTAGTCTCTGCGCATGCGCAAACGGAATCCTTGTCATGCACATAACTCCGGGAGTTCTTGACCAATTTCGATGAAATTTTCAGGGATTGTTCGGTTTGATGTGTAGATGGTCCCCTATGAGTTTCATGACCCCCGGATCAATAGTAGCCTCTGCGCATGCGCAAACGTGAAATCCTTGCCACAAGCATAACTCTGGGAGTTCTTAATTGATAATAGTCAATAATAATTTTCAATGATCTATACAGTCATGTTTTGGATGCGAGGAAGCTATGTGCCACACCCACGTGCAGACGTTTTTTCAATTTCAATGTTCATACGACACTAGGATTTTGTGATAAGTTTTGTTTAGTTATTATAATGTAATATAATATATGTTTTAATGTTACCTAACTTAATCTAAAATTTATTTTGCAGAACGTAAGCTAATGGGAAACGCAACTATTGCTTTGTGTCATGTTGTAACGCCTTCTTGGTTCATTATTCCAACCTTCCTTTCATTTTGTGTCTCATTTACATCTTATAAGATATCTCGTTTTTTAATTAAATTGGAAGGTAATAAATAAGTTTCCCAAAACCGCTAACTCAACATTTATTGAAGAGCGAAGACAAAGGAAGAGCTTTGTGATTATTTCAAGATTTTTTAAGCCATTATCGTGATTCGACAAAATGAGCTACAAATCCTCATTAATTTTTTTTTAAATCAACGTGATTCCTAGCCAATCAAGAAGAAGGCACAAGAAGATCCCACAAAAGCTTGAAGAAATCAATGCCCAGTTATCATGTAGATGATCCTTGGTCGTTGATCCTTCGGGTTGAAATCGCCTTGATGGGTGAAGTGTTTCTTAACATTTACTCTACGTTAATTATTATTATTTCTCGTACCTATTGAGAAAATAGAAGTAGGTAAATCAATATCATACCACATTGTAAACGATTTCAATATTCTGCACGAGCGTAGATTACATTATGGTGACGGCGTTGATTATCAGTTTTAATTTTAGTTTGGAATAATAATAACTTTTATAATTTTTCAGATTCATCATTTTTGTATTACCTAGGTACTACATTCAGGTTGTTAATGGTGAAGTTGTACTACTGGCCACCAATTAGTTCTGCTAAGTAGGGATTTTAAAACCGACCTGCTACGAGCAGGTTTGGGGCACGGCAGTGTAGGGCACTTGCTGCTCAGGACCACCACACACGGAATTACACTGGGTTGGAAAATGAAATGAAAGTCCCAGAGCAACCTTACGGGAGGATAACCCTCGAACGTGAAACCTTCCTCATCTCACTCAGCTTCTGTCAAATGTTCCTTGATTTTCACTTAAGCTAGTCTCTTGGTGTTATTAGACTATTAAGTAGTGCACTGTTACCTGAAATGGCCGTAAAAATCGTTGGCGTCATACTGCTCGACCATTCTTTCGAAATACAATCTATTTCTGAGAACTTCTCGATCAATTAGCTCCTCGGCTACAATGTCTAGGAACTCAGAGTCCGACCAAGAACTTTCGCTCGAGGATGAGGACGAAATATCTCCAATTAATTCCAGAAACTCCATCGAAAATAAGCAGGAATAAGTAGGAAACAACCGCACAAAAACGAAAAATGGAATGAGGAAGGTTAGACTTCTGAAGAGGTTACTCTAGGTTTCCTGCTCAGAGCAAGTTACTCCGACCTCAGGCTGGAGTACCCTGGGGGAGTCCCGAGCAAGTTCCCTGGCCGGTTGGAATTCAGTGCAAGTTGCGGATGGAAAACGCCTCATCCTGCTCCCTCATTAGTGCGCCTGCGCTCTTCCACTAGTGTAGCTCGGAGCAAGCGGTTGGAAAATCCCTAGTATTTGTTTCTGACAAGAGTGTCTTAAAACGTTCCTCACAAGGTAGAGAAGCTTTGTGTTCGTGCAAGAAGACATAAAAGTTCATTCCAAAATCAAAATTCCCACTCGCCGAGAGCTAATCAATTTTATTTGTGCCTGTCCGTGGTAAATCCTTGTCTCCCAAATCTGTACCAAGTTTTTTTCCGATTTTGATGACGTTTTCAGGGATTGTGGGATAAATGGAAGCGTGAACGCATGAACTAACGTGAATAGATTGTGACGTAAATTTTCACGCTTGTTAGCTCTTAGTCTTTCTCCTCTATTATCGAAGGCTGTTGAATGGTTGTTAGGGTGCGCGAATTCTACAATCGTGGATTGTGGAACTATTTCGTACATTAACTTGTACCCATACGCTCGTAAGTAGCTTTAAAACTGATTCTATATGCCTATGTTATTATGAATGAGAACGAACCTGTTAGACATTTCCATCACTTAGTTAATAATGAAAAGCTTTCATGGAGGATTTACGTGGATGGATACCAGTGATACGTCCATAGCAGAAGCTGCAGTTCTGTTAGAGTCGGAAACACCAGGTGCACTTGTTGGCCAGAACGACTAATACAATACGCTGGGAGCATACTTGCAATCAAGATAATACACACAACAAAGCTTCCCCTTTCCCTCACCCTCCCTCCAAAAAAGCAAAAGCAATCACTTCAAAGGCGTGGCTCAAGTTCAATTCCTTGAAGTATTCCTGTTTTCCAAGCCAACTCTATTTTAAATGGTGTCCAACTACTGGATCTTCTTTTTGTACAACTGCTGAACTCAGCAATTACACCCTGTTGCTGTACACTCTACAATGAAGGCAGGAACGGTTTGTTTGGTTTCGAACAGTTGTGAAGACAAGTAGTTGGATGTTGGTTGGTCTTCCCATTAGAGTAGTTCCAGTTTGAGCTGTGCTGAAGTATATTATAGTTGCAGTATCTTGTGTGTTTACTTTAATTGTCTTATTTTCAGGTTTTTGCAGGCAAGACTCGCATTTTCCCTGTATTCGCTCCTATTGGAACGCGGCATGGCACCACAAGTAATATCCCAGACGAAGGTAGCTACGGCCCTCAAGGGATCCGTGGTGATATTATTGTAACGTTCTTAGACAAACCACATGAGCATTTCCTGTAAGTATATGCCTAGAATTGATTCTATTTTCTCTATATTATTGGCACCTATAGGGCAGGTTCTACTCCGTCTTGGAGTAGAAGTGGGGACTAAACTAATCTCGAGAGTTATGGTTGTCGTTCTACCACGAATTTTAAGCGGTACTTAGTAGTGAAGATTCAACGATATCGATCGAACTAGAAAATATGTAGGAAAATCGTCAGCATAAGCTGGCTGAACAGTGCTTGAATGAAATGTCTATTACCCTCATTCCGAAAAATTCAAAATTTCTTGCAGAACTAATTTAAAATTTGGTTTCGAAAAAACGTTTTTCTAATAGTTAACAAAATCAGAAGAAAATGGTGAACAAATGATGATTTATCACTATTACACCCCTCCATTTACCCTTTTTGATTATGAAAGTTGAAGGTTATGAAATTTGTTTAATTACTGAACCAAAATCCTAATTGATCAAAAAATAATTACATGAATCAGTCGAGAATTCTCGCTTGAGCATGATCGAAAGAATTATCTATTCCTTCTCCGTTTTCCATCCTGACCTCAATCATGGAAATCGGTTGAGAATTGAAGTCTGAGTAGCGTCAACAAAATCGTTTTATTGAATGAATGAAATGTTGAATAGAAGCGGGAAAGATGGCGGGCCTTCGGCTGCTCGAAGGTCGTTTGCTCATGCGCGTTTGAATGTGTGCGAGTACTGTGTAGTAGCCACCTTCAAGCGTCTGGGACATCCTCCGAGCGTGGCGTTGGATTATGATGCTTTCAGTTCAATTGAAGGGGCAGGTGTACCATTCCATCACCTCACCGCCCTATGTTGCTGATTTCTGGCTGGGCAGGACGTAGAGTGCCAGGCTTCAAAGGGGCGTCCTGAAAAAGGGCTTGAGATGGCAGTTTTTTGATGCTTCATTCTAAATCACTAGAGAGATTTTTGTTTGTTCGACTTGGTCTGTTATCATAGCTCCCTTGATTGTTATGCTAATTATAATCAGATTAAACCATTGGAAAGAGCGTTCAATTTCCCATCAGATAGGCGACGTAACACATCATAATCTCGAATCTAGTTAGCGTTTTTCTAGTCCAAACTTCAAATTTTGTAATTTTTGAGTTTTTCCACTAAATTTCGGAAGAGATTTTCACCTATTTTCTTTGAAGGAAGATCAACGTGGTAATTGCAATGTGTCAATGTGGTAATTGCATTCAAGATGAAAATACTTGAGCTGCCACCAGCCACAAGATCGAGTTCAGACCTCCCATTGAGCAGGTTCTGCAGCTTAGCTCTTCAGCTCTACCATCTACTCGACTGGTATTCATTACTTGCAGACGAATTTTTTTCAAATGGCCTGTGAACAGATGACCGTAAAGCAATCCGAGTGGTCACGTCCAATTCAGGAAACTAATTTCTAATTTATACAAATAACTTCCCTCATTCAATGTGTTGATAGTTGAATCCTTGTATATTATCTCTAAGGTTTGATTCATCATGATCCAGAGGTTACGGTATATCCCTGATTGATGTTGGATTTTTTAGCCACGACTGAAACAGTAGTCTGAGTAACATCATTTTCCCTGGACTATGGTTCTCATAAACCTTCATTTTACATTTGATTTACAGACGTGTGTTCGATGACATCATCGTCTGCTTCCAAATTAATCACGAAGAAAGTTGTAATGGTGCCATTCGCATTCTCAACCTTGTTGTTCCTGCTCGACATGATATAATCCTCAAAACTCAAGAGGGTTAGTATCACCATTCAATTGCTAATGAAATTCCTATTTGGTTTCCAAACTGTTATTATTGAAATAATCATCATTCACTCTTTTTATTATCAGGTGTACCCATCAGTAATAATGATGCGTTTTTCGTGAGTAACTTGGGACTGCCTAACTGCTACAAAAACTCAAAGAGAGGAAGATTGATCATAATTTTCGTTGTTAAACATCAACGCTCAATGTTTCCTGTGAAGTAAGTTGGAATTTTGAATTTCCAAAGATATTAGAATAGAGAAGCCCATAATTTGGAAAAATCTACTTAATCTGAACATGGTATGTTGCTCATGTGTCATTTGATTTTCAGCATTTCCCCTTCAATTTTCTCCCTTTCCACGATACAATTCAACATGGTTGCATAGGTATAATAAAATTGGAAAAAACAAAATGAGGAAAATCTGTTACGAATTGTAGCTTGGGCTGTGTTTATCAAATTTTTCATGCACAAACACTCTCATGTTTCAAAATTTTATTTTATATCTGTAATATCTGAAGGACGCTGCACCAACCTGTGTATACTATGCATACTATGTTGTATGTAGGGGGTGTTCTTTATTGCATGCAGCTACATGTTAATGAAGCTATCGCCTATGGCTTTGCTCTCAAGACCCACAGCTGACTCATTACAAGAGATACCCACATTTATGGACTTCTCTTGTGTAATAAAATTAGCATTTGAAGTAATCGGAGGATGGGGAGCATCTAGGTTGTATGGAGTCTGATGTACAGTATCAGAGTGAGACTTACTCAGCCCAACATCGTGTCGGGAGAATTGGGATTCTATCAAGTGTGAATGTGCAGAAGTTTCTTAACAAGTTTGCTTAGCTGCGTGTGAAAGAATCCTATTTCAAACATCACCAGGAACAACCTCAGGCATCAGCTTCCCTTTCTGCCTGTTCAGAGTCCTCTTCTGCCAGTCGTTGGATTGTTTAGCCATCTGTTTAGAGAAGGAATAGTGTTGATGTTGAATACTATTGTGCTCTGAAAGTGCGACTAAATGGGTGTGATCAAGGCCAGGATTTTCCTTCAAGATGTACTTTTTTAACTCCAGCGGGAGGGAGTATGACAATACCACTCGCCATGACACTTTGTTGGGCTGAGTGGAAATTATATGACGTGGTATTCGAGAGATGTCACGAATGTACAGACTGTTTAAAGACACTATGCGTCTGAAATCGGACTGTGCCAATAGTGTTTGAAAGGGTTCCAGTGCTCTGTACAGACTAGTGTAGGTGTCTATAAACTAGTTTATAAGATAAGAACCAGGATAGGAGGACGATAGGAGTAATAGTTTTAAAGATAGGAATCATAGAATGTGGTTATGAACCTCTCGATTACATATACCTAGCTTGTCCATCTTTTCCAGTGTGTACTGGCAGATGAATCGACTAAGACACAATTCAAAGTTTTGAAGATGGTTCCATGACCCACACCATAAATGCTATTTATTCTTCTGAATACCATTCATTGAGTGGACAAACAGTGTGCATTTTCGAATACAGCATGACACGCCTTTAAATATGATCCGCATTCAATATTTTCCGTCGTTGTTATACCTCAGCTAACATTCAGTGTTGATTACAGGTTAAAAGACATAAATATGTCGTTCGGCAACGTTATTGGTAAAGTTTCCAATGTTGAACCACCATTACCATGCACGTCGCAACCGAGCTTAGCGAATGAAAGAAAAGAAGCAGATTCAACGGCTCCCAAAACTAATGGACTGAAGAGAAGTAGAGCTCCACGCAGACAGAATTCTAAAAAACGGAAAAAAGGAACTTCCACTGACAACAAAGCTTATACGTCGTCTGATTCTCTGTCAACAGAATCCGACTCTCAAACAAAATCTTCGACTGACAGAGTGCCATCCCCTGTGAATCCTCCATCTGTTGAAATTAACAAAGAAAAGGATCAAGTTAGATGTTCCCGCATTCTTAACGTTCCAATTAAATGGTTAACTCCAAGTGAAGTAGAAATGAAAGGTCCTTTGGATTCAATCAGGTTGTCATTTTTTGACCGGCTCGTGTACAGCCAGGCAATACCGTTACCTTATAAAACTGTGGTGAAAGATGACATTCCAATGACCAGTTTAACAATATTGTGGAAAAGGAAGTACGATCCTTACTGGTGGCAACGGGTACAGTGGAACCAAGCGCTTGCTCAAGATCCTGACTCTTTAATGGAAGCGTTGTCACCCTTTAGACATTCTTCACAATCAAAAGAAGAAAGATGTATTAACAAACCTTTGTTTGACGTACGGAGGTTAACGCTCGATGAATCGGCTGAAGCCATGAAGACCTTGAACACCATGTAAGATACATTAACGTACTTGATAATTTTATCTTATTATACATTTTACAGTCTCGCTGTTACTGTAGGAACAATGAGTTAGTCTTCAATAATGGCTACCCATGACAAAAATAATAATTATTATTATTGAATAGTAACTCTCCTCAAAATAAGTTGGTTTACGTTTCAAAATGTGTAGAAAAAGAAACGGTGCCAATTATTGCCAATTATTTCACAAGGATTTAAAGTACTAGGTAACGCTGCTTCGCTCATAATATATCTTGTCCCTGTGAACTTCACAAGATAAGTACAATAGTAGGTACTTCAGAATCCAAATTAATCGACGCAGACGTTTGACACCTCCCAACTGATAATTAATGAGATTAAATAAAACACTACTCCATCAGTAGGTGACAACAGTTGGAATAAACTCGCTCGCTTTCGAAGAAGTCATTTGAAACAGTATTCCTGATTAAAAATCAAGGCTGATTAAAAATAATGCTGAGGTTTCAAGGATATTTGTAGTCAATGAGCAATTTTTGAAACACTTAGATCCTTCACTCTCTGAATATTAAACCTTTTAATAATCAAGATGTGTGTGAATGAACACTTGTATGATGTGAGCATGAAGATTTAAAAAATCACCTGGTAACTTTTGGCGATCCGAGTCGCATCAAATTATTTCAGCGGCGGTTTTCGATTCGGCACACCTCTTATCACGATCTTATCAGATAAGATCGATGTGTCCTTACATCGATCTAATTATCGATTATTACATCGATATAATGCCATCTTGAAACTATTATCACGACCATTCAAACCCGAAATTGTTGCTTTCATTCCTATTTCTGTTTCTTCTGATCTATACTTCACTAGAAGGATTGATGTAGGATATTTTTTTGTTTTTGAGATGCGAGCGTAGCGAGCATCCAGACCACCAAACTAGACGGTAGGAGATTTTTGCTTTCACACCAGAAATTGTTGCTTTCATTCGTATTTAGATCGATGTAAGGACACATCGATCTTATCTGATAAGATCGTGATAAGAGGTGTGCCAAAACGAAGTACGCCCTTATTTCAGGGGAAATATTTATTTAAAAAATCAGTATTATGTATTTTTGTTGTTTTTTCTAGACTAGTGAAGCTTAAGAAAAGTATTTTATATAGGTAACTATTTGTCAGGTGGTGGATGTCTCTCTCAATATACGTACATAAATTCCAACGTACTATTGAATATTAGCTCTTGTTCCGTACAGAGGTAATAGTAGTGAAGGTGCTTTCAAACAATTTCCTCTTGGTAGGTGACTTGATTATTACAGGCTAGTGATAAGCTGTATCAGTACATGTACCTTTAAGAGGAGGGCTCTCCTATACAGTAATAGTATCCCTTACATCATAATTTTCTTATTTTTTGTACAGCAATTTATCAGTAAATACAGTATATCGAGCAAGCTATTTTTAGCAACCCAAGTCTGCAATGTAGTTTGGTTGGAAGTTGGGGTTTTTTCGGTAGGCAGGTGAGGAAATCTTAAAGATCCTAAGGTGAAAATCGGATCTTGTAAGATACCCAGAAGGGACCACTCTTTGGGTTATGTAGGATTTAAACCCACTTAAACCTCACCTTCCTTTCCCACGTTGGAACTCGGTCTGGAACTGTTTGACACATTACTTCAGGCTGGAAATTGGGGTAAAGGGGGTCTCAGAGGAAATCTTTAAGATCCTAAGGTGAAAATCGGATCTTGTAAGATACCCAGAAGGGACCACTCTTTGGGTTATGTAGGATTTAAACCCACTAAAACCTCACCTTCCTTTCCCACGTTGGAACTCGGCCTGGAATTGTTCGACACATTACTTCAGGCTGGAAATTGGGGTAGTGGGGGTCTCAGAGGAAATCTTTAAGATCCTAAGGTGAAAATCGGATCTTGTAAGATACCCAGAAGGGACCACTCTTTGGGTTATGTAGGATTTAAACCCACTAAAACCTCACCTTCCTTTCCCACGTTGGAACTTGGCCTGGAACTGTTCGACACATTACTTCACGCTTGAAATTGTGGTAGAGGGGGTCTCAGAGTCAGGTCCCAATCCAATTTGGATGGATTCCAACCAGCGAGCAGGTCATGACATGTATCTTCGCAGTCATGTTAAAGGGGGCCTCGTGTTCTTCTCCACCCAAAGGTCAAAGTGTAGTTGAAAACATTATTGGACTTTGAGCACAGCATAAACACTGAATAATAGTATCAATAGGTAACGAGGAAGTGGCATAATCATAATAATCAGCATAATCATGGCTATTCGATTTTCGACCAAACATAATGCAATTTCTAAGAAATTGCCGTCAACTCAGCCTCTGAAGGTTTTTTGGTCGGCATTATGACTATTCTCCGATTTTATCATTTGTTAACATAGTTCTAACCTTCCTCGCAATTAGTGGTTTTCATTGACCCTTTCATGACTTCATGAGCCATACAAATTTATTCTTGTGTGAGCAGTTATTGAAATGTCTTTCATTTTTTTTCAGGCACAGTTATTTCAACGCCGAATTTCCTCAATTTATCCCTCAAAAACTTTCGAGTAGAGAGAAAATCAAACTCTTCGACAATATGAGAAAATACCTACATAAAACGGTGGAATAGGTTAGTAGTATACCTAATTATGTTTTTGTAATGGACACGCATATAACGTGAGTGGATCATTTTCAATCTTTGTGGGTTTTTTTTTCTTTCAAGTGTACATTTTGTATTTTTTATTGTACCAAGTCCATTTGTTTATACGTCTGTACAAATGTAAAATATAGTCATACAAAGACTAAGAAATCACTACTTTCAGTTCCTAATTTTCTCTCAGTAGCCTTATAGGCTTTGGACGAAAGTCTACCATTATTTTTTAGTTCATAGCAGAACGAAGTTACGATTCAAAAATCACCCTCCGTAGTCGATATTACCCTGCAACAAATACGTTACTCGACCTGTACCTTATCTAGCCTCCAATTAACGTGTCACCACCAATACCAGAAACTACACCATTCTAACGTAAATGTCGAATTAATGGGATACATTCTGAACAGGGTCAGCTGCTGACAGGAGCACAGGTGCATCTGCACCCCCAGGCCAAAATGAAAAAGATACCTGACGCCAATGCACTCTACTAGCAATTTATGGAACTAAACAGTTTAACTCTCTAGCAACAGATTAGTTGACTGTAATCGATCACATGACACAATGATAAGTATAAAATTATCATACTGGTTTTCAACTCTTCCCCACAAATCCTATTGAAGCGCCAAAGATTTTCAAATCCACATGCCGAACAGACAGGGTGGATGAGAAGATGGTGGAGTCCTGGTGGTGAGGGGGGTTAGGGGTTCACTGTCCAGAAGCTAAACCCCGTCTGTGCTCCGAATGGAAGGGGAACACAGCGTTGATTGGATCTGGGTCCAAGAATGAACCAATGAGAGGCCCGAAATTAAAGCGCTGAAAATTTCAGGGAGCTTACGCAGGAGCACCTGTAGTTGTTTGCTCACCTGCTAGAGTGTGCTAGAATCACCAAAACCCTCTCTTATCCTATTGTCAGTTGATCGTCCCCAACCCTTGTGATTGAACTGCATTAGCTGTAAATACGCAATGAATACAGTAAGTGCTATAAAACGTGAGTTTTGTTGGTGGAGCAAAGAGTGATTATTTGCGATGCAGGGCGCCCTCTGCCACTATTGAGAGGACCACAACAAACCTCAAAGTCAGGCATTAATAGTTCCACGATTTGCAACTTCAACCCTCATTACTACAAAAAGGTAGATTGGCTCTGCCGATGTGAGCTAAGTAATACACTTTTCTGCTTCCCTATTCTTCTTTGCTGCAATAGGAATGAAGCTTGGGTTAAAGATGGAATTGGGCTTTCACCTCTGAATGAATGAATTTCAACTGTTGCAAAACACGGTTTTTTGATTTCAAAATTGTCATTTTTCTTAGGTGATTACATAGCTACTAGTAAACTTCTTTTAAAAGTAGGATTCACGATTCACAGCACAAAAAGACGATTTCACGATTTAAAGCTAAAAAAGTGGACAAGATCAATCTTCTTTGCATGTTGGCAGTTGGAAATTTTTATTTGGCCGAGGAAAGCTCATTTTTGTCTCACGTTCCTTTCGTGGTTGCCCATTACAGTCTCGGCGTATCCTCTGGGTTTGAAGGCAGGAGCCGCCACTGATTCTGAACACAATTTTTGTCACATCCAGCCACGATCCTCTTCGAATTATTTAATAAACAACATCTTAAAACTGTTTCACTTTCAGCAGGTATTTCATTTCCAGCCAAAAGTAGTAGGGGTATCGCTAGGAAATATGAATAAATAAATAAGTTCACTTCATCTCCTCGATGTTTTAAAAGTAAAAAGCTTATGAGTCCTTGTTTTTAGTTCTAAGTCCCGAAGAGTTGATTGCTATTGACGTTTACTTTAAACCTCAGTTCACTCAAGACTGTGGAATGCTTCAACTTGGTAATACTTTGTTAAAAAACGCTGCAAATTCTTTCACTGGGGTTTATTATTCAATTGGCTTGCGTTCATGATTTGAATTTCTACTAAGCTTTGGAGTGTGCGTGTTTCACAGGTGATAGAGCGATGATTGAATTTCAGGAGATATGCGTAGAGCACGTAAATCTGTTCTCAACCAAAATACCTATTTGGATTGATCAGTTGATCATATTCGTGTGCCTCCTGAAATTCAATAATCGCTCTATCACCTGTGAAACACGCACACTCCAAAGCTTAGTAGAAATTCAAATCATGAACGCAAGCCAATTGAATAATAAACCCCAGTGAAAGAATTTGCAGAGTTGTTTATGGTTATCAGAGTACTTCAACCCTTGTATCGGCTATAAACTCTTTTAGGAGTTCACTCCAGTATCCACGTTCACTACATCACTAGGTTACTGTAATCATAACAAAAACAATAATAAACCAAAATAACGCAAATTTTGGCACCATAAAACGGGCCATACATCGGGAATGGTTTGACCTACGGACGTTGGGAAGGGCTCATTCGATTCCTGACGGTATGTTCTTCAAATAGAAAAATATTTAGGCCGATTCGACTAGTTTTGAGGTTTTTAGGATTTTACAAAACTTTGACAACCCTTTAAATTGGGCACTTTAAATTAAATGAGAGAGCTGGCTCAAGAATTTGGGCGTCGTCGGACCATCATGGAATTTTCCTGAAAATTTCAGCTTTTTTGCTTCAGCCGTTTGGGAGAAATCATGCGGACGGACGGAAAAATTTGTATTGCAGATTCGGATTCGGACCCTTTGAAACGTAAACCATGAAATTTTCAGGGGGGGTTGGAATTTTGTTTTGCAGAGCGATTACAATGGTTTATTATTGAATAACAAACCAAAATTACTACCGAATCAACAGATGTATAATATTAATCGTCTGGTCAAAGTAGATTATTAAACTCGAGGTCTCCGAAATTAGGGAATCTCGTTGCCTTCATCTGGTTCACGTTTGATGAGACATGTGTCGATGGGTGGTGGGTTCGACTCGGGAACTTTTTGCAAAACGGACTGGATAGGTCGTCCAGTGTAATGCTGAGCTTCGGGGCTTCCGACCTCCAACAGCCTTCCGGTTTTTTCAATCAGATCAACCACGTGGGTCGGATACATCAAACGTGTCGGCATTTCTGGTTTGTCTTCGGATTTCACTGGAAAAATGACTCAATGGTTACTTATACACACCCTCCATTTGATGGTTTCTATCTTATATACGAACTAGTTTAATGGCCCTGCTACGCAGGTTAAAAAGAAATAGGTGAATAACACAATGAGGGAGTATAATAACAATATGCAAAGTCAAAAAATCGTATATCCCAAATCCCCGAGGAGAGGACCACATCGCTTGCCCTGGGAGACGCTTCCCCCGCTGGGGCCCTCTCCCCTTCACTGGCGGATCGAGGGGGAGCAGGTCGGTTGCCCTGGGAGACAGGGCCGAGAATTCCACCCGCCCAGCGTTACCACCCCCTGAAACGTCGATATACTCTGATAAGCTCGTCTTTATATAGTGTGATTATATTCGGTTTTTTTATTAGTGCTGTTTTTCCCTTGATTAATGCCCCTCCGACAATGTTATGAAAATGCGAACATTTTAATTCGACTTGATTTGATATCCAGACAGCGATGCGAAATTCTTAAAAAAGAATCGATTTAAATCGTATCAATCTTTTTGGGAAGTATCTAAAATATTGTATCAATTTTTTAAAGTATCGATATTTTAAAGAATCGATACTTTTTTGAAATTTTTAAATGAGTCTTATTAGAATGAGAAAATTTATTTAGAAAATTAATTTACAATAGATAAATTTTTAAATGAGTCTTATCAGAATTAGAAAATTTTTGATTGATAAATTATAATCTTTCATGAAAGTATCGATTTTTTTCAAGAATGGATGCGTCTTCGAATTTTGAAATGAGTCAGAGTGCTTTAAATGCACTGTAAATTTTACTAGAAACTTCTAATGACTTCTCTAAAATGTACCTATTTCAACTGTGATAGTTTCTTTCAATACCCCACTAACTTTATCTTTTATATTGAGTTTAATTTGTGGCATTAATTATTAGTGCCACCCATCTCCAACATAAATTACCATTTACCTATACGTTTTTCTTGATGAACTATCTATCAACCCCATCAGTTGTGTAAAAATTGGGATAACTGAGGACGATTTGAACTATAGAAATGTGTTCATGTTGGAAATAACATCTTTCACATTTTTTTCACCCACCATAGATGATGGGCAGGGTCTTCTTCTTAAAATTTCAACGTATTGAGCGCATTCATGCCAGACATAAGTAATGTGTATGGAGAGGAAATAGTTGACTTAGACGAGCAACAACTGTTGGTCATTAAATTGTAATTAGCAGTGATGAGTGTTCTTAATTCTTGAGGTATTTTCACTTCTTGCTCTTTTTCCATTGTTGTTGTTGGAATCGTCAAAAATTCCCTTCTGAATGAAAAGAATAAGGCCGATTCTCAAAATTTTGAATCGATTCTTCGATACTTGGGGGGGGGGGGGGAATCTAAAAGTATCGATACTTTTTTTTAAATCGATTCTTTAGAGAATCGATACTTTTTTTGCATCCCTAAATCCAGAGTTGAGATACCCAAGTACAGCGGGCACTTGAAGTACTTGAGAAAATGTACTAACACTTTTTTTGGTCCAGGAAACCAGTTATAAAAAGGATAAAAAGGACTATATGTAGCCTCGCAAGACACAGCTACTTCGTATTTGTCATATAAAATTACTTGTACTTTTTTTTTATCCTATACCCTATTTTATCCTATGACGTCTTGCTGCCCAATATCTTTCACACACTGATTCCTCCGGTGTTGATCCGCCAATCCTATCCAGTGCATTGCAGAGAGGACGTGTCGGCGAGTCGACTACCCAAATTCTGTACAAATGCTTTTGGAGGTAGTCGTGGCCGGTGGCCATTTTGAACAGGGCCACTGACATTCACCCTGGGAGAACTTGTACTTGCAAATCCACTTTTCAGTAAGTAGAGGTGCAAGTACTTGGACTTGTACTTGCGTGTTTTGTGTACAAGTACTTGCATTTACACTTGGGTGATACAAGTACAGTAAAAATACTTGTGAAATGTGTGTGTACTTCAATTACATAAAATTACTTACAAGTACTTTCACTGCCAAATTCAAAAGTGAGGTGTATTTTTGACTCGATCTAAATTCACGTTACATCTATTATCACAATTTTGTTAGACCCGTAAAATTTGGCAAGTGAACAAAGTTTTAGCAGATTAATGCAGTATCCAATTAATTAATATTTTATTGATGCTTTCGTACTTAGAACTTCAATTATAAATACTTGTGATTGTACTTTGGATTTTTCGATTGCTGTACCTTACCTTGTACTTAAATATACGTAAAAAATCGTTGAAGGAAGCTGAAAATACCACAAATAGTACGCAGGTACGATTGTTTGCATGAAAATATCATTTCTAAAAATCTGGCCTCAAATGAGTAGAGAAACCTATCTACTGCAAAAGAAAGGTGTGTAAAGCAGGGTTCAGATCCATCCGGATCGTTTGGAAATACGGATAGGGGAAGCTAGTAAAAAGCAGTGGAGGGGATGGAGGGGAATCGGCAGAACACAAGCCAACAACTCGTTTCCTGCGCTTCCTCCAACAGCTGTTTCGGTTCCCAACGCCATTCCGTATGCGCAGTAGTGAACTGCACCATCCAGAACGAAAAATATTTGAAAAATCTGATGCGTACAGTTTGCTTCAAAACTTCCTGTCTGGAAAAAAGATTCCCCCTCCCCAGCTGGTGTCCAACCAATCAGCTGCTCGTATTCACTTTCTGGATAGCTTGCCAGATGGATGTGAATCCAGCTTAGGGAGCAATTTTGCTTCTGAGTCTACCAAGGTAGCGGAAGCATTGTTTTCACTTTCGGAATGTGAAAATTTTTTGTCTCCAAAATCAAAAATTCTACTCGCATTTTGCGTTTTTACACCTTTCTGAACAATTTTGGTTCTGTGTGTGTCTGCCTGTCTGTCTGTCAGCAAATCCTTGTTACGGGCAAAACTACACGAAGTTATAGTCCGATTTTGATGAAATTTTCAGGGATTGTGCGGGTTGGGGTGTAGATGGTCCCCTATAGGTTTCATGACCCCCGGATCAATAGTAGCCTCTGCGCATGCGCAAACGTGAAAAACGTGAAATCCTTGTTATTCTCCTGCATAACAAAAAATTTACTTGAATTCAACATTTACTTAGCCTAATTGAACGAAGTTCTTTAGTCAACAATAATTTTCAATGATCTATACACTGATTTCAATGAAATTTTCATGGATTTTTAGCATTCAGTTTGGTTTTTTCTTTCTCGATTCAATTGATCAAAACGTATTGGTTAGTTTCAGGGTAGTAGGAAGTACCTACATTCCTATCAAAATCTCCCGTGGGTTGACTTGGGATATTGTACGCATTTTAAATCACAAGTTATGTTATACATTACTTATCTTGGAATCAAAGCATTCATATTTACCTACCTTTAGTTTCTTTATTTCTCATAGGGAATTCAGCTCCTGGAAAATGTATCAATTATTCATTAATATGTAAAATGTGTAGAATTATATGGTCATCATGATCCTAATGTTTGACTGCCTAGATAGGTAACATGCAAGTTTAACCAAATAGGTACGTATGATTTCTTAGCTTAGCAAATCGAAATAAACACTTTTCTCAATCAAATTAACTGTTTCAACGTTCAAAATTTTATGATTCCATTCAACAAACCAGTTTTATTGTGTATATTCTAGGATTAATGACTATATTATTAATTGAATAATAATTGTATGAGCTGATTTTGCTTTCGAGTTTACCTATAGGTAGCAGGAGAATTTTTAAACATTTATATCTGCTCTTGTTCCGGATGTTGCGTTTTAAAAATAGTACGATGGCTCAGCAGCGTACAACCCTTCATTTCCCTGCTGTGAAATATTTATTATGTATCCCTACATTAACTGCTAAATGTATTTAAATAGTTTCTCCTAGCCGATTTTGTGATTAAATGTGCACAAGAAAATTTTTTGCATCCAATCCTCATTCGCTAGAGTGCTAATTAATTAATTTTGACTTGTTCTGATCCTAAATCAGAAGTAGTGGAATGTGTGTCAGTGTGTTGGGATTAGGAAAAGCCTGGTTACGTTACCGTGGCTTACTTGTGATTCAGTTAAGTAGTTCGTTGGAAATGTGAGCTTGATGAGTAGATTTTCACATCTCACCTTAGTGAGATGTGAAAATATTTTCTGCTGCTTCACCTGTCCCATATTACCTACCTGTGTTGATACATGTTAAATGGAATGTGACCATTCATAGGTATCTCATGTTATTAGGATGCCATCAGCATTATGTTAAGAACTTCTGGATCGATGAAAAACTGGTCAGCCTCAATCAAACTGCTCACTTGAGGTGATTATGAGCCATATAGATGAGCCTGCAACCTTTCTCAGAATGGAAACGTCGCAGGAAAATAAAATCAAATTACTACATGTTTGATAGCTCATCGCTGATTATTGGGTTTATATCTAAATTTTTCCGATATCGTTCAATTTGCAAGGAATTAATAACTACCATACCAACTCCCAATTCCGCGATGCATTGTCCATTCAGTACGGCTGGGAACCGAAAGGGTTGCCAGTGTGGTGCGACGGATGCCGGAGTCCCATGGACATGAATCACGCCCTTAACTGTATGAAGGGAGGCCTGATCAAACAGGGACATGACCGTCCGAGATGAATGCGCAAAAATAGCGAGCCTTGCATGGAACGGCGTGGTCACAGAACCAGTTTTACGTGACAGTGCTGACGGCAGCCCCGGCTTGGTAGCGGACATGAAGGTCCATGGCGTGTGGGACCGTGAGAGATCTGCGTTTTTCGATACCCGCGTTATAAACGCTGACGCAGTCTCTTACTCCTCCATGGATTGGCCTACCATCTCCCGGCATACAGCCCAAGCCAAACACGCAAAATACGATAGAGTCGCTGAAGACCTGAGAGGGTCTTTCACGCCACTCGTCGTTTCATGCGATGGCGCATTACATAAAGAATACGAAGCCTTCCTCAAGAACGTTTCCTTACGCCTCGCCAACAAGTGGTCGAAATCCTACTCCCAGGTGATGATGTGGGCACGAGTGAAAACTCAATTCTCGGTTCATCGAGCAGTTTCCATGAGGCTAAGGGGCCCTAGGAAACACGTACGAGGACTAGGACTGGAGGACGGAGCAGCAATTTGGCTACCGGAAGAATAAAATCACACACACTACGTACTTACATACATACATATATATATAGTTAGGAAAAAAAAAAGAAAATCAGATTAGTTTGGCAAAATCAATTTGAATTTTTGGCATATTATCAAATTGAAGATTTTGGCAAATTAATTTGAACCTTTGGCACGAATCAATTCTAATATTTTCGGCATCTCAATTTAAACTTTCGGCGACTCAATTTCTACTTCTGGCATACCACTTCGAGCTTTTGGCATATAAATTTATACTTTTCACAAATCCCAACTCACCCAACATTCCACCCCATATAATGATCAATAAATGTTTTTTCTCTCCTAGTTAAAAAAAAAAAAAAAAAAAAAAAACTACCTTACCAACTTGTTTGAGACAACTAGAACTTGCTCTCCCTGTTTTTAAGCTATTTCATCAATCTCCCCCACTGACTGAATGAATGCAAAGAAATAAGTTTATAATCTTATTTGGAAAATTATTAATGATAAGAAGGCTAATGCTTTTATTCTTAGTGACAGTTCTCAGAAACTATGCCTCTTAATTCAAAAGATGAATACTTGCCTAGGTTCAATAAAGGTATTTCATTCCACCCATTGCCATGTGCACCTCGCCATAAAGAGCACGGCAATCCAACTTTGTCTGCCAGGATCTTAAAGAGAAGTGCTCTTTCCAAGCTTCCACCCAGTTCAAGCTTTCCCAAAGGTAAAACTCCCGTCTTTCCTTCTGACTAAAAGTAGATTTCCATTATTTATGGAGAAATTGTTACGTAGTAAACATTTTCCTGTATTAACCGAATCCTAAGAAAGTAACCGCAGAGAATAGGATCATATTAAAGAAAACATAAAACCGTATAAATTTTTCTGTCGTCACCACTAGAAAAAATCATTGATATTCCCTACTTCTAATTGGTTAGTACTATTACTTATTAAGCAATATTGAGTGAAAATAGTGAAGATACGCTCACTTGTAGAACCAGCAGGATTTTGTTCTTTGGGTGGATATTGATAAATAAATGAAATATAAATGCATTGTATGTAGATGATACAATTTTGAAGATGAACTACTCGCTTCAGGTTACTTTCTCAATGATAGGGGTTTTTTATTCTTTTTTTTTTTTTTTTTTTTTTTTTTTTTTTTTGTAGTGAACTAGCATTAATACTTTCAATTCTTCTATGTACAAATTTTTGGAGTGCTGATGACAAGGATCAACAGTTTCAGATCCACTCATTGCTTTCGTCACTACGTCAACCAGTGCTTCCACTCTCGACAGCACCCAAGAATGGTCGAATGGCATCGAATAGTCTCTTGGCCTAAAATGACAGTTTTTTACTATAGACATGTTGCATCAGGATTCATCGCGATTAAACATGGATTTTCAATACCACGATGTTTTCAAAAATGTCTATTTTCTAAACAGATTCAATAGATAGACTCTTATGCCCACTATTTTGTCTTGGGTCACAATTATCTTGAAAATAGAAACCTAGTTCTTACTAGACGTTTGACGCTGCCTCTGGTAACAATGGATTGCATTTGGAATATTATACTCTTCTGTCGAATTTTGAAATTCCGACTCTTTCTAAGGGGAGTCTTTAAAAATCTGATATTGCTTAAAATCGTTTTCCTTTCCGGTAATAAAGTTGATAGGTGTTCGTGCCACTTACCCACTTTTTTCATCAGCTTCTGCAAGAATCTTCTGAACTTCTTCAAGAAGTGAAATTAACTTTTCGTCGTCACACAAATCCACTTTATTTGCCAAACATTTTTGAATGTACAGTGGATCCTCTGATAAATCGTAGGCTACACTCTCATCATTAGTGTCGTCTAAAATAGAAATAGTGGTATTCCTAAGGTAAGGTGATGTATTCGTTCTACAGTGCGTTTTTCTAATAATTTTATAAATTTAAGTAGGTTGGTGTACCTGCTTGTAGCGAGAGACGTTACGTGAATATTATTAACTAGATTCTATACAGTACCTCATAAAGCATCCGTTGAACACCTCTATTCGGAACAAATTTCTTATTGGATACCTACCGATGTTCTAAGTATGTTAATGTATTTGCATAGTTGAAGAACGCAACCTGAATTTGATCTTAAATGGATGAAAAACGAGTGGCGTGTCCTTCTCTTCTGACAGCACATCGTTTTCTTTCCATCATATTTTTTACACAAACTACAAGAGCTATTGAGAAGCTACAGGGGTTTTTCAAAGAACTAAACCCTGTTTCAAAGTAAATTTATCATCGAAAGGGTTAGATTGTTATTCAGGGTCTGGTGCATTTTACGATTAAAATCTAGTAGTCTATTCATATTCTAAAAAGCTTACCATACTCCATTCCATAAGTTGTTGCACATTTATCATCCAATTTTGAATTAAGTTTGAGTTCTTCCTTGTATATTTCCTTGGCTTTAGCTGGAGTTATTCGGTCTTTCTCTAACTCAAAATTAGCCAAATATATGGTGTAAGGCATTCTATGGTCATCGTCTGTTCTCGAGGGTGGTATTGGTAGGTTTTCTGGGATGTCGTATTCTTTTCTGATGTAAAATCCATTTTTAGTGATGTCATTGAAGGTGAGGCGACCTCTATATTCGAACTTGGCAGGTAAAAAGCGATTTTGGAGAGTTGTAGCTGCCCATTCCATAGCCTCAAGTTCTGTCCACATTCGTCGCTTCTTCACCAACCTGTCGTTAGAAAGTACCAAAAACCCATATAAGATTCATTCTCTGTAAGCATCCCTGTATTACGATTTGGATGTTTGAAACTCTTAGAAATCAATCAATCCGAATACAAGCGACACAAAGACAAACCAGGTCCATTAAGTAAGAGTGATTCCTTCAACCCAGACTCCAACCCAATGATATTATTATGATATATTACTTACAGGTATGTATTAACGATGAAGGAAAGGCTGCCTAGATAGTCCAGTAAAGTTAGAGCTGATTTGGGGAAAACTGTTAATGTTTATAAATCCCTGAAGATAGTCTTGATACGAGTAATCTGAGTTTGTGCTTCTCACTTTGTGAACTTCAACTTTTGGAGCACCAAAAACCTATCGAAATCGACGGACGTTCTTCAGTTTTTTGCGTAAAACTTCGAAACGTCTCCCAGTGTTTTAGTTTTAATAATAGTAATCAACAATGAATTGAAATAGACATAAATTGTTATATTTGTTAATCAAAATCGAAACGAAACTCACACCTTATACACAAAAACAGCTCTTTTATATTTTTATATGTATAAACACGCATAAACATTTAAATACTTTTTTAAATAAATTTAGAGAGAAAGCTCTCGGCTTGTAACTACAGGTCGTTTATAAGTTTCGGCATCTTCTTTAGGACTTGCACATCGTAGTGCTGGTCAAATGATGACCTCAGGATGCATCTTGACAGGAATTGGATTGATGGCTTGATCGATGCCCTGTGATTATTCATAAGTGAATTCAATTTAATGGTTTTTCCAATGTCGAACGTGCATTTTTGATAGACCAATTTGTAGGCATACCTTGGTGACTAGCACCTTGCTGTTCCCCGACATCTGTAGGTGTGGGTAGAGTTTGCAGAGGTGACGTTCGAATCTTTGATGACCAAATTGCCCAATTTACACCTTGCACGTCCACATTGATGCAAGCCAGCACGCTGAGTTTGTAGAGGATGTGATTGGATGGAATTTCACAGAGATTTTTTTCTTGACGATAGGTTAATCGAGGCGTTTCAGTGACAAGATCCTGGGTGGTGGGGAGGGGGAATGGATGTCAAGATGGTTTGAAGGTCTCGGAGAACGCCATTGAGTTTTTGAGCACCCTGAAAGAACGTGGTGACTCATTTTTTGTTTAATTAAATTAATTGCAACAATCTTGTGCGTAGCACTATAATGTAGGAAATCTACGTCGTATAGCATGCAATAGCATGATTCACGTGATGTACTTTTTCACTAGGTATAAGCGCATCCGCTGTACCTTAGGTGCTAATACATAGAACCAAGCATGGTTCTTGAAATTATTGATAGCCAGCAATAACATACAACAAAAGTTAAGTATTGTTCGGAAGTAGGACCATACAGTTACACTTGTAATGGTTCAGTTGAAGCCATCGGCGCTGTCTGTGTGGTGTCTTCTTTTGAGGCGTCTCATATGTCTTGGTAGTGGTCGCTGTTCGTGAATCGTGTTGATAAGGGGGTTTGGGTGGGCTGGTGCTTCATTGTACATTTCGTGGTACAGTGCGATTAGGGAACCATGGACTATGGGGATTTCCAGGTCTTTGTGGAGCTCTTCGTTTCTTACGTACCACGGAGCGTTGGTAATCATTCTAAGTATTCTGTTTTGAAGTACATGGATTCGTTTTATTTGGGTCAGGGATGCCGAACACCAGAGACCGCTCTCGTACAGCCAAATGGGACGAATCAGCTCTTTGTAGGACAGGATTTTTAGTCGTAAGGACAGTTTATGGTTGGATAGGAGATATGACAGTTGCCGAGTGCAATGTCTGATTTTAGGGGTTGAAGAAGTGTCGTGATCGTTCCATGTTAGCCGTTTGTCCAGAATCAGGCCCAGGTAAGTTACTTTAGTGTGCTGGCATATGGGAGAGTTGTTTATTGTAACTGGAGGTATGCTATAGTTCAATTTATAGGTGAACGGTACTAGCGCAGATTTGCTTGGGTTGATTTTGATCCTCCAATTTCTTGCCCAGTCAGAGATTAACGATGCCACTTCCTGGAGTTTGTGTGAAGCTTCCTCACCGGTGTTGCCTTGGACCAATATGGCCACGTCGTCAGCAAATTGAGCCGTAAGAGCAGTGTTTATTTCGGGGAGGTCGTGAGTATAGAATATGTACATGAGAGGTCCGAGGACGCTGCCTTGCGGTATACCTGCACGGATTGCTGCTTTGTTTGATGCGGTACCATTAATGCTCACCCTAAATGACTCATGAAACGCGGTTGCTTGATGTTTTAGGGGTTTGCCTGTGTGCAGGAATCGTCCTATCTTCAACAAAATTCGCTGGGTATCTCTCTCCTCTCCATTAGCTTGCTTTGGATCCCAGATAAATACCCTTCTTGTCTCTGATAATCCTGTGCCCTCGAATGGACAGTGAACGGGGAATTGACCCTATGACGTGTGGGGGATGACAGCTTCCAATGTAGATAAAATTGCTTGTTTATTTGTTTTATATAAACAGTTTTCACAATTGTCTGAATGGACAGTGAGCGAGGAATTGACCTTTTGATGTGATGGGGATGGAATTGACCTTGTTTATTTGTTTTGTATAAGCAGTTGTCAAAATTTAGCCTGCATTGGTTATGTTGATCTCCACATACAAGAATGTTGCGTTGTGTAATGGAAAAGCTCCAAGTGAAGGTAACTGAAATATATGTGTCATTCCAGACGACAACTCTTGTTTTTTACTACCTAGTTAAGTGGCCCTATTTGATAGTTGGACAAGTCAATCGACGCAGATTTTTTTCCCCCATTAGGATTCTTTGTTCTGAAGTTTTAAGCGAAAAACTGAAGAATATCCGAAAATGTCGAGTCTTTTGGGGCACCAAAAGTTGAGCTTACCTTGTGGAGAAGCAGAAACTCAGATTACTCGTCATCAAGACCTTCTTACGGTTTTAGAACGATCTCCAGCTTTCCCCGAATCACCTACAGGGCGAATCCTTATTTTACTGAACTAAGTTTGTTTTCATGATTTTTTTTTTAGATGTTCCTAAAATGAACAATCTCCTCGTGTAACTGAAAATTCTAGCTTGCGAATAGTTGATGAAGGCTGTTTGGAAGCTTGATACGAAGGTAAAATCATAAAGCTGTGTGTGTACTGCAGAGCACGAGAAGAAAATGAAGCTATTGTAGTTCGTTAAAAATCAATATTCCCTAGTAAATTGCGTTGAGGCATTCTGAAGTGGAAAATGCAAATGTTGTGGTCTAAGAAGGGGAAGGAGTAGGTATAAAAAATTGAACTTTTTGCTAATATTTTTAAAATTTTGGCTTTCTTTTTTCATGCTACAAGTGGAAGTTTTTAATTTTTGGGGCTTACAACGTTGCAAAGGACTTCCAGTTGTTTTGGATGTCGCATCATGAATGTTAAACAGGACAGGATTCAGTCCTCAAAACGTTACTGTGATTTTGCTTCCGAGTCTACTTAGCGGAAGCATTGTTTTCACTTTCGGAATGTTAAACATTTTTTTGTCTCCAAAATCAAAAATGCCACTCGCATTTTGCGTTTTAGACCTTTCTGAACAATTTTGGTTCCGTGTCTGTCTGTCAGCAAATCCTTGTTACGGGCAAAACTACACGAAGTTATAGTCCGATTTCGATGAAATTTTCAGGGATTGTGCGGGTTGGGGTGCAGATGGTCCCCTATAGGTTTCATGACCTCCGAATCAATAGTAGCCTCTGCGCATGCGCAAACTTGAAATCCTTGTTACGCGTATAACTCCGGGAGTTCTTGACCAATTTCGATGAAATTTTCAGGGATTGTTCGGTTTGATGTGTAGATGGTCCCCTATGAGTTTTGACCCCCGGGCTTCTGCGCATGCGCAAACGGGAAATCCTTGTTACGCAAATAACTTTGGGAGTTCATGACTGATTTCGATTAAATTTTCAGGGATTGTTCGGACTGATGTAAAGATGGTCCTCGTGAGTAATATAGAGAAAATAAAGTTTTAGCCTCGAGCTTGATTGAACGAAGTTCTTTAGTCAATAATAATTTTCAATGATCTATACAGTCATGTTATGGATACGAGGAAGCTGTGCCACACCCACTTGGCAGACGTTTTTACTTTCTTGTCTACTTGTTCTCTCACACTTCACTTTTTCATTGCGTGAACACACAACTTATCTACTTTCGGTTGTGACGGTGCAAACTGTGGTGACAACATAGTGGTAGCAGTTGCGTTTCCCTAAATGCCCGAATCCTCTTGCAGTTTCCGTCCTATCCTATGATGGGGGAACGCTCTTCCAGGAGCTGAACCGGTACCGGTTACGTATGCGGTCTACCGACCCTCCACTGGTTACGTATGCGGTCTACCGACCCCCCACTGGTTATGTATGCGGTCTACCATGGAAATGTACAGTAGCTTTGCAAAATTGTGAATGGTTTTGAAATTGGGAAATGTACAGTACCTTTGCAAAATTCTCTTCGATTTGAAGATCGTCTAGTAGTCGAAACCTTCCATTCACGTCATGATAGGTAAAAAACTTGTTCGGCTTTCGAATGGAATGGTGCGTTTGGCAGCCCTTTCTAGTACATCGCAGACATTTGGTTTTGATGAGCTCTCCAGCACTATTCCGTTTCCGAGTTGATCTTAGATGCTCTTTCAGTTCCCCGAAAGTCTAGTTTCAGAAAGCCACGCACGTCTCATCATTATAAATAATATTTCGATATAAATGACCCACAGTTACACTCATTGCTGATTTACTAAATTTACTAAAACAGGGAGGAACACTAAATATCACAGAAACGGAGAGGAACACTAAATTAATATCACTAAATATGACTAGATTCAAGGCAAAAGACACGCACGGGAACTGGCACAGAACTAACCTGAGAGCCCCAACCCCATCAACACTAATGATAAAGGTGAACATTGTACAAAACAAAGGCCAGAAGTATTGAAGCACCTTGCGAACCGATAACAAACAGTAAACCGCACAATAACATCGTAGATCGCAGGCTCGAGGTAGACCGCATACGTAACCGGTACCATGAACCATCTTCCGCTCTCTGGAAGGCTATTTGAAGCGCTATCCACTTGATTAGATCTAGATTGAATCTAGATTTACATCTTACAAATATCTTAATCGTTTATGAGTTCACATTATTTTTACCAATCAAGAACATTTTGTTTCAGTAGAGATATCAGCATATTTTCATCGTTTTCGGCTGCCACCCTGACTAAATTACATAGCATACTGATCAGTTTGTGGTCCTTGGCATGAAAGAGGGCTCTGGTTAATATTTCCATTCCGTCTGTTGCAACGATGAATTGCCGGGCGTATTTCTCTTTCGGTATGATATGGATTAGAGCTTCCGCCGAAACTGTTTGAACGTGGTGTAATTCCGGAGATATATCCTGCAATTATTCTTAGAAAATGAAGCTTTTGCAATGCCTCCACATTTTAAAAATGAAAAGAAGAAAAGAGTAGATATCTGTCTAGTTAAGGGATCAATCTATGAAATTATTACCCGTAATCCAAGGAGGAACGCCCACACAAAGGGGAATTCGAGCGCGTAAGATCTCACGATATTGTGCTGCATCATGACGCTCAGAAGATCGTAGAGTACATTCTTGTACTTGATTGGCATGTCTACCAAGTTCAGCATTATCCACTCCTTGAATTTTTGCTGTGGGAATTTTGGAAATCTAGTTATTCAATATTATGATAGGTTAGTTGTGGTTGGATAACTGTGACTGTAAACAATATTGCGTACTTAAAACCCAACCTTTGGTAGGTAGATACCAGCCCTAGAGATGCAAGGCTCGTGGTAGAGAGCAAGGCACAGCTACTTCAGTTTTCTCGGTAATTTTAATGTAGAACTATTGTAGACTACCTATTCACCGCAACCCAAGGTTCTGCTCTAAATAAAACTAACCCTCACCCTCCTATGCACTCACTCTTAAAGATGGTTTTCCTAATAAGTACGCCATATCCACGCTGAATTTGGCCAAGTTGTGAAGAACTCCTAAAGCTGCCCCTATGAGTTCCCACGAGTGATCAGGGTCTACGACGATTTCCAATAGCTCGGGTATGGGTGCGAGTTCCGTGAAAAGCCGTACAGTTTCGATGTTCTTCAACATTTCATTAATGATGTTACAGGCGCCAAGCTTCATTTCCACTGTACCGTCTGATAACATCGCAGTAACTTTCGGGACGAAACCCAGTGCCACTAATTCCTTCGAACAGAAAAATAGTTGTTAATTAGTCCTGTATTGATCCTCAGCCATCTCCTCTTTGGATAGAGAAATGAATGTCGTTAAGGCATTGTCATCACGGTTCGCCCCTTAATATAATTTAAAGATATAGGGGAACGAGGGGTAATACCGTGCACTTAACTTTGAAACCATACAGTTTTGGGACAGAACGTCATAAAAATGTTTTTCTTGGACGAATGGCTCTAGAATTTATTCTATTTTCGATATCTGAGCATTTCCCTTACATAGAAGAATTTTTAAAGGAAAAACAGCCGTGAGTGTTAATAAAGTGCTTTGGGCGGCATTTCCCACGCTGTGGGGTAATGCCGCCCGCACTATGGGGTAATGACGCCCAACCCCGAGAACTGAATTATGTTCCCCTCTCAACCGTCATTCAACCCATTTTTCCAAAGTTAGCAGGTTAAATGTATTTATAACAATAAAAAACATGAAAACAGTCAATAAACTATAGTAAAAAATGAACGATGACTTAGAAATAGGTAAACTACAGTCTTGTATATAGAATTTGTTTGAACCCACGCTAATATTTGGCTTTTCTTTCTTTACAATATTATAAAATAGCCTTGCATACATCACATAGCCCGTGATCAGGTCGTCCCATGGAACACGTGTAGAGGCTGCTGTGATTGCAGTGCTCGCAATTCCACTTTGGCAAATGATTATCGGCTTCTTGGCAAATTGTACACGAGCTGTCCACAAAAGACGAAGTCAAGAATTCTTCAACATCTTCGTCTGTGTCTACAACAAGGTCTCCCTCAGAGATATCTCCCCAGTCATCACTGTCACTGCTCTCACTTCCGATTCTCTTGCGCTTCTCTTTCTTTTTTTGAGGTCTTTCAATTTTTTTCATGATTTCCACCTTTCTTCTTCTTCTTCTGAACCCCATCTCGGCTGCTGGTAGTGAGTTGATCAAAATCCAGCTGAATTTGGCGCTTTGTTGGTTATTTGTTGTTATTTGACATTTCAGAAATGCACGGCATTCCCCCGATACGATGGGCGGCACCCAATGTTATTTTCTTAATTCATTTGACTTCATTTACAATCAAAACATTTCAGAAAGATGAGAAATTCTGCGTATATACATGAAAACTAATCTAAAAAAACAGTTGAAAATGGGACTTACATTGCTTATTTCCGATGCACAAGAAATAACATCAAATGGTTCGGAAAAATACCCACTGCACTGACGTCAAGAAGACTAACTTTGCAGGTAGGGTAACGCTAGAACCCAGTTGGCGGGACATTTCCTTAAGATCGGCGCTCATTCCCACGTTTCTGGTGTCGATTCAAACATCCGAAACAGCCATGGGCGGCATTACCCGATGCACGGTATTACCCCTCGTTCCCCTATCGTATGAAACATTTAATGGCAAACCCTGGGGTATGAAGAATGCTAAGGTTCTCTCACATTTTCCACAGCTTTATAGTTAGGGATTTCATGGATGTTGCCTCTGTTACCTCTTTCTCCTATCTGCCCTCTGAGATGAATTAATAAGTAACATTCCACCAAATTATGTATTAAAATCAAATTTCCCATATTATTAGTGTTACTGTAATTTTTTAATTTAATGGCTGAAATTGTTGCAAATAATCCTATCATTTTTCTACTACATTGGTTCTTCACTATCAATAATGTAATTTACCAATTTTCCAAAAACAGTTGTAGCTATGTCTAGTATGTTTCCGAGAACTTTGGCTATGAGTTTGTCATTTTCAATGAAGTCTATATAATTTATGAATTTGCCCACTCCTGCTTGTTCCAGTGTTCTCATCCTGTCCTCGTTGTCTTCTAAATATATTCGTAGGATTTCAAGAACCTGTTCATGAATGTCTCGCCATTCAAACTTCTGTAAAATATGGGTAGTACAAGTAGTAGCAATAATTTTTCTGGGTAATCTATAGTTCATACTCGTACTTTAATGCGTTTCATCTTAGATTGGGTTAAGGTAATAGTCGATAAGACACTATCTAACAAACTTTGAACTAATTTACTTGGTAGTTAGGTAGTTAATAAAAAACGCTGCAAATTCTTTCACTGGGGTTTATTAGAGGGTGATAGAGCGATTATTGAATTTCAGAGATATGTATAGATGTTTTTAAATCGATTCTTAACTAAAATACCTATTTGGATTGATCAGTTGATAATATTTGTGTGCCTCCTGAAATTCAATAATCGCTCTATCACCTGTGAAACACGCACACTCCAAACCTTAGTAGAAATTCAAATCATGAATCATTGAATAATAAACCCCAGTGAAAGACATCGGGATTACAATGGAAAAATATTCTATTTGAAAATTTTAAATTTCGTAAGACGGAGCATGCATATCGATTCCTCATCGGTTGTAAAGTTCTTCTAAAAAAAAAGTCCAAATTTAGGCCGCTTGTTTTTTTTTGAGGTTTTATGTGGATGATTTTACGAACCTTAGACAACCCTTACACACCCTTACGACCCTTGAAGGGCACTTCAAATTAAGTGAGAGAGCTGGCTAAAGAATTGGGGCGTTGTCGGACCAACATGGATTTTTCCTGAAAATTTCAGCTTTTTTGCTCCAGCCGCTTAGGAGAAATCGTGCGTACGGCGGACGGACGGATTTTCAGATTCGGGCGTAAACCATGGGGGGGGGGGGGGGGTTAGATTTTTTTTTTTTTTTCAAGAGCGATTACAATGGTTTATTATTGAATAATAAACCAAAATGAAGTCCGAAGATGACGAACCAATGCCTCGGTAATCAATTTTCTTAGAAAATAAAAATAGGTCCTGTCTTTTCTAGATTTTTAAAAAGAATTATCTATGGTCACCGCGTTTCTTGCTTGTCAAATATTTTTGGTGAAACTTACATTTAGTTGCTTACGTTAGCATGGCTATCATATTTTCGCTGGTAGGAGAAGACATATCTACTGAACCTATTCTTTCTAGATTCTATGGATACCCTCAAGGTAATCCCTTACCATCAACACCCCAAACATTCTTTCCACGCCCTTTTGATCAATAAACCTCGCTTTCAGTTCGTCCGTCTTCTTCTGACATCCCAGCCATTCGATTAATGTCAACGCTTTTTTTTGTACTTCGATGTAATCCTTTTCAAGCAAATTGAAAAGAGGCACGAAACTGAATTCCTTGAGGTTTACAAATTTTTCAGCACTAGGGAGGTCGTGAAAAATGTTGCCGATGATCTAAAACATAAATTTTATTGTATTTTGGAATTTGAGAGTACCTGAGGGTGTGTCCCAGTTAACAAAAGTATTCCTGTTTGTAAGGCAGGCAGATAAGCCAGTTCGTGTGTCCTAACCTAACAAAGGGCTTAATGCCTTTAGGGACAAGGTGCAGGAGAGGGGATGAGAAGAAAAATGATTTGGGGATACTGAAGACAGTTGTTTTGGGGACGTACGCAGAAGTAGATACATGTATCTTCTTGCTCAGAAAACTTGCATAGACAGTATTTTCCTTCACATCGAAAACCACCTGGAGTCTACTCCATTGTCCGATAATTGGAAGTATCGTCAGGCCATAGGTGTCTACAGTACTTGGCAGTAACGTCGGGACCTGATATTTGTTCTGCGGTGGGAATTTTATCACGGAGAGTGGAAAAGCCAACTCAAAGTGACTGGAATGCAGTGAAGAGGGTAGTGTGCTACTTGAAGTCGACACAGGAAATTAGGCTGAAATTGAGTTCAACCGACAATTTAAAATTAAACTGCTTCGTGGGTGCTGATTGGGCGGGTGAAAGAGGAGATAGAAAATCAATCAGCGGTTGTTTATTTCGAGTTGGTTCAAGCAGCGTGAGTTGGTTATGCAAAAAGCAGTCCTCAGTTGCACTGTCGTCCACAGAAGCTGAGCTTGTCGCTGCGTCAACAGGTCTTCAAGAGGCTGTTTGGATTAGAATACTTTTGAGCGACATGGGTTACCCTCAGTTTGATGCAACGCCTATATTCGAAGACAACCAGAGCTGCTTAAAGTTTATAGAGAATGAAAAGGCAAGCGCAAGAATCAAGGACTTGGATGTGAAGAAGTTCCATGCTAAGGATCTCATCCTCAAACGGGAAATCGCATTGGAGTACTGTCCTTCTGATCAGAACCTTGCGGACATTCTGACTACCTCTTGCAGGATATAAGTTCCAAGGTTTCCGGGGGAGTCTTGGACTGCTGTGCTCTTCTGTTGATGTTGCGGGGGCGTGTTAAGATATTGTCTCCTACAATATTGATCAACATCAACCCAAGCTTATTCGTTGTTAGGAAAGTTTGGATTCATTAAAGTTTGTGATATAAATGCGAAATACCTGTTTTCCTTTTTAACACATTTCATAACGATTAATTGAGCCAAGTCTTTCTCGATTTCTTCAGATATTGGGAAAATGTTAATATGGACGTCTAGAGATGGGTTGGGACAACGCTGGGTCCAGGGACCGTCGTTCGACGAGTCAAGGGGAAAAATTATCTGTCAAGGACCGCCCCCTGCATGACATGTTGAAGTTGGAACACCGTGAAAAAACTCGAATTTTACCAGGGTTCGGGCACATTTACGAGCTTGAAATGATGAATGGAGCGGTACGGGAAGGAAAGATAAACTGAACGATAGTCATAGAAAAACGAAAGGTAAAAATACTCGGAGATAAGTAGCTGTCCCTGTTTAAACTGTCTGCGCTTGAATTATTTACTTATAGAACTGGGAACCAGATTGTACATGGCATCAGGTTAACCAAATAGATAATAAAGACTGGTTATCTGCATAAGCTGACAAGAGGTGAAATATAAATTCACTTTGTGATAGTTTTCAGCGTTTTTAGGTCATCATTCGAAAAAGTAGTTAATAATTACTAGGGCTAGGATTTGCATGTAATTACATATCTTTTCTGGAGCCTTATATCGCCATTTAGATCAGAGAACTTTACGTTTCAGATCGATTTAGACCATTTTTATTTTACATGTTTGTACATATTTCGGTAATTACATATTTTTACATATTTCAGTCATAAGTACATATTTGGTTACATATTTACCAATTATCAATCAAAATTGAAATTCAATTCAAAAATGAAGCAACAAGAAAAAAAGGCTTATTTTTCATAAATAATAAACCAAAATTGGTTGGTACCTACACGAAAAAAGAAGGCGATTCGTCATCGTCACCTGCTTTCAGGCAGCTCAGAATTATTGGGAGAACAATCCTAGAGTACCTATCTAGCTCTAGCGCTATCTCGTGTACCATCCTAGGACAGCGCCTCTAGAGTGCATGTGGACATTTTTTTAAAAGCCCCAAGCCGGGTGCAGCTGTGCAAGGAGATATATCCCGAGTTACATTTGCCTCCTCAACCAGTAGTAACAAGATGAAGAACTTGGTTGGATGCAGCTGACTACTACAGCAGTAACTTCGACAAAATAAAGGATATTATTTCACACCTAGATAAAGACTCGGCTGCATGCAGCCTTTCCCCTTGCCGTCGAGTTGATGGAGAAATGCACCTTGAAAAATGAATTGGCATTTATCAGCAGCAACTACACCTTTTTGGGGAAAACCATCACTTAGCTCGAATCTCAAAACCAGTCATTGGTAAAAAAACGTGGATCACGCCCGAATTGCAGTCCAAAAGTTGGAAAATATACCCGGACACGTAGCAAACAAAATCAAAACAAAAATCTGAGACGTTTTCAACAAAAATCTGGGATGGAAAGATTCTGCTGATCGCTGATATCCTCAACGGAAAACAAGTAACAGACCAGTTGAGCTTAGAACTCACCCCAAGCGATACTGCGGCTTTCTTCAGTGCCCCAATTACATCTGTTGATGTCGAGAGATCTTTCAGCAGATACAAGATCATTTTAAGACCCGACCGTCGAAGCTTTTCGTTTGAAAATTTTAAAAATCATGTGGTGGTAAATCCAAATAATTTTCATTAATAAAATTCCCTTTGATTAATAAGACTCCCAGTGCAATTGGTACCAGTGTTTATAATTTTCAATTTTACATATTTTCTATTTTATTTTACATATTTGGCAAAAATAAATACATATTTTGCATTTTTAACTGCATATAAATCCTAGCCCTAGTAATTACAAACAAAAGTGTTGCCTACGTTTTTGGTATAACAATTAGATACTTCACCATCATGCTATTATGGCAAACGTCTGCTTTGTGGTGGCTCAGATTATTTATAAGGTTTTTCATGTCGAATCCACTTCCTTCTTCTGCCATTTGTTTTACCACTTCATTGTCAACCGTTACATCTGCCAGAATTTTGGTACAGTATTTCGCTTCAATGTCTGATTTCTGGAAATAATTCATGATTTTTGTGTTATTTCGTCCTGTTTGTAGCAAATCCGTTTGTTCATGTTCTCTCGATGCGGCGTTGGTAGATTAGCAATCATGCTCCAGCGTGGGGCAGGAACTGAACGAAGAATAACACTGGTGTACAACGAAAAAGCTTCAAATTACTACACAAAGATTATTTCTGTATTCGATAATCCTCCTATGCGGATCATAGGACTACCAGAAGTGGACTGTACGTCGAGAGATAATGCTTTCTGCGCCCACTCAGAATCATAAGGAGCAATCCAACTGAAACTTAGAAAGATTAAATAAAAACCATACCCTACATACCTTACATTTCGTCTTAAAAAGCAACTTCAACTCAAATGTGTGCGCTATGCTGACAGTCCCCATACCGCGCATACATTTTCAATCGTTTTTCACTATTCTGGGTCTTAGTATGTATTTTCAATGAATAGGATGGAAAGGAGAAGTACATCGGGTGGTGAAAGGAAAAGCAAAAATGAGGCATTTCAAATATATTTTTCACGTCAGAAAATTGGCTTGAGGTTCACTATTCAAAGCAGTGGTAATACGGAAATATGAAAATGAATGGGTTTTGACAAAATCGTAGTATCATTATGACGGAGTAGATAATAACAGCATTAAACCAAAATCTAACAAGAAAATCAAATGAGAAAACTTGGTAAATGCCCCCCCCCCCCCCTCCTAAAATTGTCCAAATGGGAGTAAAGAAACCCTTTTTGTTTAATCTTGATATTTTTTTCCAAAGATCTCAAGTATTATACTTGCGCACTCCGCTCAAATGCGCAATTGACACTAACTGTCTTATTTTAATAGGAACCCCAATTGTTTATTGCAGATTCGGGATCTACCAAAAATCATAAGAATTTGACCCCTAAACCAATTTTTTGATTGCGCGTAATCGGTTCAGCGAGCACGCAAAGTTGGGCAACTCCAACATTGTCTAATAGTGGATAACGGTGAACCCTAAAGTGTGGCAAATGCATTTTCATTGTTGGTTTATTATTCAATAATAAACCATTGTATCGCTCTTGAAAAAAAAAATTGTAACCCCCCCTGAAAATTTCATGGTTTAAGTTTCAAAGGGTGTAGAATCCCAATCTGCAAACAAAAATTTTTCCAGCCCATGTTTAATAACTTACCATTTCTTCTTTCTTATTCGTATGTTTTGACCGTGTTTATTTTTGAGTATTCAGTATTAAAATATATGAAATAAGTTCCGTGTAAGTAATTAGATTATAAATCGAAGTATAAAGATAAATTAGTGTTATATGGATTGTGATTAGATGGGCTTAAGCATCTTTAGTCAATTGTTGTTTCATATTCAATAGTAAGACTTACCGATGATACGTGCTCGTACAAGAAGCGCATAAAGTCGTTGTCATTAGTTATAAACTTATGGGATGTAGGATCCTTAGTTATCAAAGAGAGGAGTCTCAGAGCCGAGTCCGATATGCTTTTCTCCGATATTTTACATAGTTCTTTCACATCTTCCATGTAGGTTCTTTCGTACATTAACTTTACATCTTCGAAATTGTATTTGATATGTTTGTAAATAAAATTTAGGGCCTGCAAACAAAATGTTAGAAACAGATTATTATGATATACTTAGCTTTTTATATCCACAGATGATCTGAAATGACCTCATAGTGCTTCCACTCAAATGTGTAGGCTTTTTTATTCTCCCGTCAATAAAAAATGTCTGCAAGTTCGATAAGGCACATTCAACACTCGTATAATTAACGTGAATCTATACATCATTAAAATGTTTTATATTATTTTGAAAGATTCCAAAGCTGGTACCTGCGATTGAGGCGATAGTCAGCAAACAAAGATGGAACGCCATAGAAGGTATACCTAGTTAAAACGCAAATTCCTTCACTGGGGTTTATTATTCAGTGATTCATGAATTGAATTTCTACTAAGCTTTGGAATGTCCATGTTTCACAGGTGATAGAGCGATTATTGAATTCCAGGAAATATGCATAGAGCACTTAAATCGGTTCTCAACCAAAAACCTATTTGGACTGATCATTGATCATCTTTGTGTGCCTCCTGATATGCAATTATCGCTCTATCACCTGTGAAACACGCACACTCCAAAGCTTAGTAGAAATTCAAATCATGAATAATTGAATAATAAACCCCAGTGAAAGACTTTGCAGCGTTTTTTTTTTTCAAGAGTGATTACAATGGAAAAATATTCTTTTGAAAATTTTAAATTTCGTAAGATGGAGCATGCATATCAGAATGCTTCAACCCGTGTGTCGGCTATAAAACCCTTCTGGAGTTCATTTCCAGTATCCCATTCAGTTAAACATCACTAGGTTGCGATCAAAACAAAATAAACAAAACGCTCTTGTGTTTGTTTTGATCGCAGTAACCTAGCGGTGTAGTGAATGTGGATGCAAATGTTGGCAGCATAAATCGGACCATACATCTTCAATGGTTTGAGCTACGGGCCTGGAGAAGGGCTCATTCGGTTCCTCATGGAAAGTTTTTCAAAAAAGTCCAAATTTAGGCCGCCTTGACTTTTTTTTAGGGATTTTACAAAACTTTGACAACCCTTAAAGGGCACGTTAAATTAAGTGAGAGAGCTGGCTAAAGAACTGGGGCGTTGTCGGACCAACATGGAATTTTTCTGAAAATTTCAGATTATTTGCTACAGCCGTTTGAGAGAAATCTTGCGTATTTTTTTTCAAGAGCGATTACAATGGTTTATTATTGGATAATAAACCAAAATGTGTTGTTTTTATGCTGAAAATTCACTAAAAAACGTTTGTACATGCAAAATATACCAATAGTCGGAAGTGATGAAGTTCATTGGGGACGTTGTGCAGTCTAAACCGGACAATCGCTGCAAATTTCATCTAAATCGGATGAAAGCTTTAAATGTCACGATTAAGGATTTGGAATACGCACATGAGCGCCAGGTAATAGAGTTAGATCATAATAAATTTAATTTGGCGTAATCGAATTGCCATTTTCCAACTATATGATGAGATAGGGCACATACGAGTATGCCCTATGCCACGAGAAAATTAGGCACGTTCAATGCGCCGAGTGAGAGATTGATCTGCGAGTAATCCAACTATTGGGAGCATTACACGCCCATTGTTATAAAAATCTTATGCTTGTTACAAGGATTTGGGAAAATTTAACTGGCCCAAGGCCGAGATTAGCATTGCCAACTTGAATTCCGTAATCACAATGCGAAATCCATTATTTACATTAAACTTTATTAAAAATTAAAAATTATTTATGTGGCTGGGTGGGGTACAGAATTCACAGAGTTCGATTTTTTTTCATTTTACATTGAATTGACCTCGATCTGCTGGCATTTTTTGGAGGAATAAGATCGAAAACATGAACTGCGAAACAAGTAATTTTGCCTTTGCAAGAAAGGGAATACCGATGAAACCATCGGAAAAGTGATTGTCACATACCAAAAGGCGAACAGATAAAAAAAAACCTAGTTGTTTAGCTCTAGAACGTAAAATGGGGATCCAAATTTCGGTTTCGGATCTTAGCCTCCTGATGAAAATGAAACAGCTATCGCTTCCTTGGTACCAGAGATGGGCGTTAATCGATTAACGAATACTTTTGCGATTAGCCATGATTACATTAGTAATCGCAAAAGTATTCGTGAATAACGATTACTTTTGAAGTAATCGTTATTCATTGGCAAAACGATTAACGATTACAAAAGTAATTGATTAACGAATACTTTCAAAGTAATCGTGATTAACGAATACTTTTTTGCGATTAAAGATACGAATAACGATTACTTTGTTTTTCGAAGTCTCAGAAGTGAGAATCTTCGAAGAATCCAAAAATCTTCGTTGTTGAGTGAAATTAAGAGGAAAGTTACGTTTTTCGTTGTCATAATTTTTTTTTTCCATAACCCCCGGGCTGAGATAAGTAAATTTGACAGTTCAACCATAATTCGCTCTTGAAATTGGAATGTGCAATCCAGGACACATTCCAATAAATCAAGCGTCCAAATTTTCAACCTACATCGAAAACGATACCCCACAGAACTTTGTTCTCAAAATCCCGATTTTTTCACTTCGAAACTTTGACAAAACCGTTAAGTTTCCGTAATAATTATTCATAATGTTATGTATAACTATAACTGCTATTCCTTTCAAGTACCCTCGCTTGCACCACAAACAATAATTGTGAAATAAAATTATTTTATGAGCCTAAAGTTTTTTCAATTTACCAAAAATTTGGAAAATGTAGAAATACCTACCAAATTCTTCAAAATTGTAACCTTATGGCACACCACACTTTTCCATTAGGCTAGAATGGTCAAACTCCACAAGTTGCTATTTGGGTCGATTTCACAAAGAAAAACTACTAGGTATGCCCACACGATTACCTATCGAAAAGAGTTTCGGTTCTCCTAATTCTTCCAATACTTTTCTTTTCTTGAATATCTTCTTTTTTTCTTGCGAATTCGCTAAAATTAGTTGTGAACTACGTCCAATAATATCTTTTCCCATAGGTACCTAGTCGGTTGAGATAACATAGCAAATTGAACATTCAATAATAATACTACCTACTTGTGATCACATAAAATTGGAACCAAAAGTACCTACTAATTTAAAACCGAGAAGTTAAAATATGGAAACATCGTTGTATTACAATTATAATCTATTACTTTTGTATTCGATTACTTTTGGCGATTAAAAAAGTATTCGAAAAAGTAATCGCTTCGTGCGAATACAAAAGTAGTTGATTACTCTCGTTATTCGATTAGTTTTACAAATACTTTTGTAATCGGAAATGTAATCGTAAAAGTATTCGTTAATCAGGGATGCCCATCTCTGCTTGGTACACACTGAAACCAAAGTGCATTTGTACCCAGTTTGGTGTAAATGGTACACAGGTACATATGATTTAAATTTCGATAAGAGAAAATCATTTTTTACCTTCAATACTAGGGATCTCTCGTGACTCCGTAAAAGTAGGAAAAATGGGTAAATGCTGGATACGTTGAGGGTCGTAGGTGCATAGGGCACGTCCACTGAAATTTTTTTCTGACCGTGTCCCGGGCTGTCTCTGAAGGAAGCCTTTTTGCTTCCGGTACTTTTTACCGATTTTCTTCGTCCGGCTCCCCCAACTTTTGATTTTCTACCTGAAGTGGATTTCCGTGCCGACGTTGATTTCCGCGCTGACGTGGATTTCCTTCCTGAAGTTGATTTCCGCGCTGAAGTAGATTTCCTTCCACTAGTCGACTTCCTTCCGGCCATTTCCTTGTAATACTTGAAGGAAAACGGTAGAAGGAATCTGAAAAATGCCTAACTCTCCAACAAAGATAACCAAACAGCAGATCACTTATTGGCGTTTACTGCACTTGGAATGAGGCCTGTGACTGCAATATTACTCAACACGAGGGGGAATATTTGTATTCAAGTACTTATTGAGCGAATTTTTTCTCTGAAGCGACTTTGATGTTCTTCTTGAAAAGTAAATTGTTATTTTTTTAAAAAGAAACATCGACTACCTATCCTTGGTAATGGAGCTGGAAAAATCGTAATAATTCATGTCCATACCCAAAAAACCACCTAAGAAACTGAGGCTTAATTTGATATTATCAAGTTTTGTTGATACAATTAATCAAATTTTTTGCAGCAAATTTTATCTTGTGAACTTGAAACAATTTATTTTTAAGAGGAGCTACATAGGTGATTTCATATCCAATGAATAACGCTATCCCTTCTAATTTCACGCTCTACCAACATCACTCCCCTCTCCCACGTGTTGTGCTAAGAGTTGGGGACGTAAGTGTCCCAAATTCCGCCTACATTAACTGCTTTTCCTTATAGCAGCTTTGTTTTTTGGTGAAACCGATCAAAAAAATGCTTAATATTACCAGTGGAGTCCTGTTATTGATTCCTGTAGCCCAAACAGCTGTTGAAAAATCCTGCTAGAAGTTATTCTAGATAGAGTGCGAAAACTCAAAATCGTGATTGCCAAAAAAGCGTTCCCAATTTCGCCCACCAGGATATCAGTATTAGTCAGAACGTTTGAAATTCTCCTGTGGCTGGTTGCTTACATATAAGAGCCATCCTTCAGATCTCCCATCGAAAAACTAGACATTTAATTGGAATACATCAACTACAAGGTATAGGTACATCAACTACCGAAACATCTCCAAACAACTTTTTAATGTCAATCTGTATTATAATTTCGCTGCCAACCAGGGTCGAAATGGAGAGTAGGCTAGACGGTTAATATGATGCATAGATGCTTAATTTCATGATTCCAAACTACACATGCTAAATTAGTAGAGGCATCACCTACTCATTAATTAGCTGTCTACATTTAAACTATCACCAATTGTTATATTATTTTCTGAAGCCAACTGTTTATATTTATTCCTGATAGAAAATTATGACATAAGCCTCGCCATGTACTCGACGGTAGGTCCACACAATTGCCAAATGAGGATTGGCACTCGATTCAGGTGTTACACGGAGTTCAGTGTTTTGTATAGTTTGGAAGCCTTGGTACTACGCTTAAATCTCAAAAATAAGGAGGAACAAATATAATAAATGAATAGTTTTAGTAACATACACATCAGCTGTACAAATAGATCGAAATCACTGAAAAAACAATCGCGGTGAAAAACTAGAGGCCTCTATGTTAACATCTAATACGTCGCGGCCTCCGTTTAATACCCAATGCAAAATGGAAATTGTGCTATTGCGCTTGCGATTCTTGTGTGTGTAAATGTCATTTATGAACACATGTACAAAAATAATACAGGTAACTAAGGAAACAAACTCGATAATTCTTCGAACCACCGTTCGGAGCGCTGACTAAATATGTAGCTCCCAATACGCAGCTACTGAGTTATGTATGAAGGCCGCAATATATAAAGATATTACACGGAGGCCGAATAGTATCACACGGAGATCGAATTATAATATATTATCACACGGAGTCCATAAGTTTTCGTTGCTCAAGTTCTATCACAGATTCCAATCTGTCAGTCCAAAAATATACATATCATTGAAAGAATTAATTTAGGATATTTTTTAGTTTTGAGATGTGAGCACCTTGACCACAAAACTAACAGAACTCTGACCTCCGTATAAACAGCTACGAGCGGTGGATGGCGGAATTGACATTTGTATTTGACAGGTATAGTAGATCACTGACAGCCAACCATTATTTATTTCACCACAATTTGGTAGTGGATTAACTGCAATCGGATCTCGTTTGACCGATCACAAACAATGGCTACTGCAAGTTTAGCAGCAATCTACACCGATTCTGATGACAGCCAAGACGGAAGCGTCAACCACTTTGGGGATAAGGAAAATTTACGGGATCGAGACGAGACCAAAGAAACAAGAGGTAAGGAAATCAGAAGTTTGGTGTCTTATCTGGACGAGACTTTAGATTCCGAAGATGAAGCAGCAGAAGTGTTGGAACGCGCATCGGAGGTAAATAGTTTGAGCTGCTCTGGAGAGGGGCCAACGGGGCCGTGCGTTTTGGAGAGAAAATTCCCGAGTCCAAGAACGCCTTTCAACGTTCTACCTCCTGAACCAAGTGGGACTTGCCCGGTCAATTTACAGAGAAGAGTCCAACAATTTTCTGAAAAAATGTCCAAAAACGGTTCCGACATAAATGAAATGATACAGCACCGGAAAAACTTTAGGAACCCGAGCATTTACGAAAAATTGGTTCAGCATTGCAGTATTGACGAGTTCGGGACGAACTATCAAGCACCGCTGTACGATCCGAAAAAATGGGGAAATGAGTCTTTCTATGAAAACTTGAGAAAAGCACAAGAAATGGAGATGAAAAGGCGGGAGGGAAGTTCAACCAGTGGGTCAAAAGTCCCTGCTATTGTAAATCCCAAAAAACATATGTGCATTATTGTTCAGATCAACAAAAATTAGAAAACTACTTAGTACTTATCATCTGTATTAAGAGCCAAACATACCTGGACCTGTTAATTCTAAAAAAAAAAAAAACCTTTCCTATCGTTTTAAGTGAAAGCAGTAATTTATTGAGCAATAAAACTTTTGTCGGTTGATTATTTTTCTAACAATCCTTTCTAATTATTATCATTTATGAGGCTCATGAAATATTAGTTTTAATGAAACGATGTCCCGACAAAATGGTGTACGATTGCATGCAAAAACGTGTGCCTTTCATCAACTCCAAGAATGTGCTTGCTCTGCTCATATTTATTGTGTTGAGTTGTGTTTAATGAAGTAATTATTTATTATTTTATGTATAGGGTGTCCAGCTAATTGTGCAACGTCCCAACGTTTACTGTAATCAGCAGACGTGAAAAAATTCCAACGCAATACTCGAAGAAGATCCTATGTTCGTTCGAAGAAGATCCTATATTCAAAGTTCGTTGGTATATTCTCAATAGACGTCGAAACGATTTTGATGGGAGAAGTCTTAGAATGATCAGTCAGTCCACAACATCTTTCTACTTCATAAACCTTCATATCCTTCGCAATCGATTGATTTGCTCATCGAACTTTTGTTATTATGGTGCTAACAGGAAAATTGTGACAACAGCAGATGGAATAAGGTTTTTTTTTCAACAACTGTAGGCAATATTGTACACATGACATTTCGTGAAAAGCCCGGTTTTCCCGCTAGTTGTTCTATAATGATTAAAAGAACAATGTTCTAATGTCATTGTAAATATTCCCCAATTTACGTCCTAATAGTAATTAAAGTGGTATTTGAATGACAAAAAATCATTTAAACTTTTGTGGGGTAGGTAAGAACCAAAATCTTGTTGGACAAGTCAAGCGTAAATATTTTGGCGTAATATTCTCCTTATTTTTTTTGAGGTGTGTGCGAGGTACCTAATGACGGATGATGGATGCGTTTCGATTATTAAATATCTGTAGACCATTGATTTGAGATATCAAGCCGTATGATGAAGTGAATTATTATCATTTAAATGATTAACAGAAGTACAATCCAGCTCTTAGCGACCGATCCGACAGCAGCCCCCCCCCCCCCCCGGCTCAACACTACTTCAACTAACCTTCGGGTGGGCTCCTTCCGCCCTTTATTATCCCGGCATCACCACTTTTCCGTCCGCCCAAGGGGGTCATTCGTGTACCTGCCACCTTGGTAAGCGCTAGCTTCTCTAGTGAGTTCCAATTTTCATGCAACATTACCTCAATACCAATAAATTGAAAATCTTGGCAATTTTTCATCTTTGGTACTCAAATGTGTAAAATTAATCATTTAAATGATCTGGCTGTAGAACCATAGAGGTCTACTGTCCCGTTTTTTATTGATGAGTTTGTATTGAGTAATCCAAGCTCTCAGTTCTCGATAAACATACCTATTGAATACAATAGTCCATCAATCATTGATATGGCTTAGACAGCTTTTATAAGTGAAATGTGTTCGTTCAAATTCTTTATCAAGGCTACAATATGGAATCTATGTGATGGCTCATTAAAGTCAGTTACTCGAAAGAAGTCGGACGTTGTTCAAATGTTAGTTTACGCCGTTGCGGTTTTGGCGTGGGGCTCCATCGTTTCGGGTGATGGAGTGCCACCTTCTAATTTCGTCTTGACTCCAAAATGTAATCCTATAAACGATGCTATGGACCAACATATAGTGGATTCGAACTACGACATGAAGGACCAAGGAGCTGACCACATGTGGGCCGATTACTACGGATTCCAACAAGACTTGAATGTGTACGCATTTGGGCACAGGCTGCCGATGAAAGTGTCCATTTCAGTATCAAACGGAACTCTGCACAATTTGAACACAGTAACTCGAGTTGGGGATTCCATGGAGTGCCGTGTAGACAGCCTGGGCCCAATCGCAAAAACTGTTGAAAGCAAGTACACATATGGAAACACTTTAAACTTAACTTATGATTACTTGACGGCAAAATTCTTATTTTGGGAAATAAGTGGGAGTATTGCCTTCAAGCCTCAGCTTGTCGTTCATGCTGCATTTTTAAACGGATCATTCGATTGTCGGATATCTTCTTTCGAATTGGTTAGTCAAAGTCAAAGTGAATACATTATATCTACGGATGACTCCTGGACTGGCTGGTTTATAGGGAATATCGTACGAAATTCTCTTTCTCAAGAAGACCCAACTCCGCTTTTCAACACTGTTCTGCAATATGCAGAAGGCTACATAGCTTCGTCTTTGAGAGAAGCCTGGTGCAGTTTATGGTTACCGGATGTTAATCACTAAATTCGCAACCCATCAATCGACAAATTTCGAAGAGGAAAATGTGACTTAACGCAATCGATCTAGAAGAAAACCACCGGACTCCAAAAATGAACTTTACCTAATGATGACCTAAATGTAATTTGGCTATTGCCAATAAACTATCAGCGATTGTCATTACTCATAGAATATTTTGTAAATAAATAATTTAAAAATCTAACCAAATCTGGTTTGCCTCTTCCTTGCAAGAGAATAGCGTATGTAGAGAATAGTCCGGGGTGGAGACCCTTCTGGTTTATTATTCAATAATAAACCATTGTAATCGCTCTTGAAAGAAAAATTCTAACCCCCCCTGAAAATTTCATGGTTTACGTTTCAAAGAGTGTAGAATCCAAATCAGCAATAAAAAAATCTGGGCTGGAATCAATTCTATCTAAATACAAAGGGAAGTATCCGCTTGTTGTGATCAAATTCCCGGTTGTTGTTATTGACACTGACGGATGACAGGGTATAAAGAGCACGTTTTATCTATTGCATGACTACATCTTTTATACCTAGTTTAAATCTCGTCGAATCTCCTTGACTTAGTCGGTAACCATTGATCAGTCGTCAGGTTATCATGAGAGTCGATAGAATGAGCGCGTCAACCTCAACTTCCACGTTGAATTAGGAGTGTGTGAATTAGGACGTTTCGGAAAAGTGTGAGATGCTGAAGGAGTGAAAAGTTGCACGAACACCTGACCCAACATGAAACAGCAGCCAAACTAGAGCTTTCTCATCTTTTGAAAAAACTGTTGAAATGATGAATTGTATGTTACCGTAGGAAACAACCGTTTGCTGTCCCTTTTTTAAAGCCTAAGGTAAGAATCATCCAGCTGAAGGAACCAAGACTGCCATGACTGATGCAGTCACTATAGGCAGGTCCTAATGCACCTATTACTAATGTTCATAAAGGGCAGTGGCGAGGCGTGACATTTTTGCTAGGTCATCGCCAGTGGCGGCGATTAGTAACCAGAAGTGGGGGGGGGGGGGTCCTGGGGGTACTCCCCTCAGCAAAAGAGGGGGGTTCGACGGTCCGCCCACGGGAAATTTTGAAAAATTACCTGTCAAAAACGACAGTCTAAAGTGTTTTTGACGGATGAAATTCACGTTTTTCATTGTTGAAATCAGTGCAAATACAGCTTTGAATGACAGTTTTTGAATCACGCACCACAAACCACTTTGACGTCTACAAACTCTGCCTTAAGGTTGAAAATCGTTTGCTACGGTAACCCTGTCGTTTTGACTTTGAACGGCAATTCCACGGACGACACCAAGAAGTCACGACAGCTCCCAAAGGTTGCCGAACTCGCTCGAAGTTGCGTGTTGCTGCACGAGCCTTAAAGCGATATGATTGGTCGATGTTTTGGAGGGAATAAGAGGAGGGGGCCCTCTGCTGTAGGTGCGGGGCTTGTATGAGACACGCAGAATGACAGCACTTCCACACAAGCGCTAACGTCGCCGATGATTCGGTAATTGTTCCAACTGCGAGCATGAACATTTCTTTTTTATAAAGAGGAAATTGCATATTTAACATTACTATTAACTAATTTATTAAATCGTCTTGTCATCGCCGAATCCAGAGATGATCACAGGCTTCGCCACTGATAAAGGGGTAAGTTATACTAAAAAAACACGATTTAAAACGTCCGGAATTTGTTTCTTAGAAGTAGTTTACTCATAAATTAATAAAAACAAAATCACAGTATACTACGGTCAGTTTCATACAAAAATGAATGGCGTTCTCAGTGGAAAAAATTTGGACAAAAAGTTATCAAAGACAATGTTTGTTTAGGATCGCTTGATCCTGCATGGTTGACAAGTTTACAGTTTATATAAGATTCTGTAGCGTCTACGAAAATTGAATAATACCATGACAGTTAAAATCTAATGTATCGATTTTTGACCAGAAGCATCTTAGTAAACATGGATGGATAACATGACTTGGTTTCTAGTCCACTCATACGCTATTGATCTTGGAAGGTACACTCTCAATGTAATGTTATGCAGTGTAGGAAAATCTCGCCTGGCTGGTTATTTAAGAGGGTAATTACATAAATACCATTTACGATTTACACACATGTGAGTGTCAATGAAAATTAACGGTTCAATAAGAAAATTTATGGTTAAGATATTCCTTCATCGACACGCAATTAGGTGGGTACGTAAGCACACACTAACTTCACTAAAGAAATTCTAACAACGGAAATTAAATTACTTCACTCGTTTCTCTCTCGGCAGAACATCGATAGAGGAAGAACTTTTTTCAAATGACATTTTTCTAAAATAATGTGTGGTTTTTTGTTCATTTTACTGAACAAATTTTATTTTGCACTTCAAGGTTAAGCGTGATGGGCGATAAAGACATAGCTTTTTTTTGCATTTTAATATAGACATAAAATTTGATTTTGCTATTTCTTAATAGTTAACTTGAGTCATTCATTATATATTCGGTGTTTTCAACATGACACATCATCATTCAACAATTCAACATTATAATAAATACATGCGTACGAGTATGTATAGGTAGGTATTGTACACATTCTGTATCTACCCTTAATCCTCTGAGTGGCTAATTTTACAAATAAGTAAATTTAAAAGCTTGTCACAGCAACATATTCATTCAAATTCATAAATTTCCTAACATAAACCCAACTAATCACGAACTGCACATTTTTAATTAATAGTTCACTTGAGTACATGGCACTATGATCTAAATAGTCACAACTAGTGAAGCAAAAGGTGAGCAATGGATGTTCATCATAAACACTCAATGTACAAAGAAGGAACGGAAAATAAACTCTCACAATCAATTAATAATATATTTCATCTTATAAATGAATGAAGACAGCTGGTAACTAAAAATTTGGGGAACTTCACGAGGGATTTGAACCTTTATAGGTGGTATAGGAAGCGTTCCTACATTTCGGATACATACTTTCATAACCATAAACATTCAAGGTTGTAATGTATAGTATATGCCCAGAACTTGACTTCCTTATTTTGAGACCCAAAAAAATTGATTTTATGTAATAATTAACATTACACCCCATTTTTTTGCTGTTTTCTCAAGTGGAGTTCTGTTTTCTACTAACGTAAAGTTAGAGTATTTATCAAATTTTTTTCTCAAAAACAACTTGAATTTGGTGCCGACCTTTTTGCGAAACAGAGCTTCTTATAGAAACTTCTTGTGACAGAAACGCAGCCTGTCTTACTTCTTCAATTCGTCTCAAAGTGTTTTATTATTCTTTAAATGTAATTATAAACAATATATATCCATTCCCGTCTTCAATTTCGGCACTATCAATCATATTTTCGGTACTTCGTCACTTCCTCTTTGCTAATCTCAAGCACTTAGCAGTAACTAGTAGGGAAGGTCAATCGATTTTCGATTTTTCTAAAAATCGATGTTTTCTAGTAAAAACATCGATGTTTAGAATCGAGAATCAATACTTTCATTTTACAATTTTCTACATCGGGGTTTTCCATAAAATCGAGAATCGTTAATATTATTCTTTACGATTTTTCCCTACTAAGAGACAGGGGTTTTCCAAAAAAGCGATTTTTGCTGGATTTCGTTAATTATTATTCTTGTATCTTGTTGAAACATTTTCCCCCTCCTAAGAGACAGGCAATCAGTGAAAAAAAGCACCAATTTTTTAATGGATTCTGAATCGGCTACGAAGAATCGATTCTAAAAGACAATCGTTCGCAACGGCGACGATCACTACACCAGTCCGTCCATCTGCAGCCTCCGACTCAACTCTAGATCTGCTCCCGTTCACCAAGGAAGACAAGACCTTGACGTTTTACAAACAACCAACAATCAAGATATTGATCAAGACGTTCCCGCAGAAGATCAAGCCTTCTCTGCAACGTCGCGACCAATACAAAACACATTCAAATTACTGAAACATTTTCAATAGGTACTCATAGCTCTTCTCTCACTACTTATTTAAATAATCGAAAAGAATCGATTCTCTTATCTACCTGTGAACGGTTGTTCTCCAAAGCCGGGAAAACCATTTCGGTGACAAGAAACAGATTGAGTGAAAAGCTCTCGTCGAAATTATTATTTTTGCAGAATGTGAAGGACAAATTGTGGTTAACTTAATTTTTTTCATCTCACACTTTTTATTTAATAATAATTTGCCTACATTATAATTTCTACATTTCCCTACATTATTATTGAAAATACATATATTATTATACACTACTCAATTGCCTATTTGTATGGTTTATTTTTGCTATTGAGTTGAAAGTTAAAACCTATTTTCTTTTAAAATCGATTTAAAAAATCGATATTTTTTAACGATTGCCCTTCCCTAGTAACTAGCCCTCATTATATCTTGCAGCCAGCTGCCATTCAGAAATAACTAGTTCATTTGATACGTCCTGGAGATGAGTTCATCAGTTTTATAGTGTATGTTTAATGGGGAACTTTGCATTCCCACAACCATCATAAGGAAAAGTTAAGCCTTAAGTTCGCAGACTGACTACTCGAACGTGTGCCAATGAACTGGGGGAACTGACGCCAATCCTCAATTGTTTAATATTGATGTATACCGAAACGAGCGGTGGCATTAGCAAGTGCAATTACATAATTAACTACTTAATAATGAGCAAGAACTACATGAATATCACCTCGAGTCACAAGACTTACTTTTTACGTCAGTGTCAAGAGTTGACAATTTTGTACACGAGCTCTTTTCTGTCTTGGTAACTATGGGAAAAAAGTTTTCAAGGAAAGAGTCGAATTCTCACAAAATTGGACGCAGATAGTCAATGTCCACGTTTTCTTGCACTTGTTCTTCAAAACCAAGTTCAAGTTTCTCTGAAAATCCAAAAATAGCTCTGACTACTATGACAAAATCAACAGATAGTACGAATATCTAAAACACCAGCTAACGAAGAAAATAGCAACAAGTTTCCGTCTGGACATTCATTAATAATGTGACAAAGATGGCACCGAAGTATTCAAGATGTTTTTCATCTTCCACATACCACCTATTGACTTCCCAACCACAATCTAGGGAGATCTCTATTGAATTGGGAATGCGCTTTAAAACTGCCACTTTCTCATAATAATTTTGAAAATTAGGAAGACTACGTTAATACATATCATTTATGGTTTCCTGTAAACTCATGAATTCATCGTTCGTAAATAACATAAAGAAAGTGAAACTTGGCAATACAGAAAGAGGTGAATGTGCATTTTCTCTTAAGAACTAAATGAGGATCTACACTATTTTGCCATACTTAGTAGGTGGGCACTTAGAAAGATAATTAACAGAATAATTTTAGAACTATATTTACAAGAAGGTAATAATAACTTCAAAAAAAGAGTTACTTAAAACAGGTGAGCAGATAAAACCCTAAGGAGGAATCCAGAAATTGAAGTTCTCAGGGACAACGGTCTTCCCAGTTCTTGGAACATCCCCATCCCCTTAATCCCTGATAAAATAGTGCTGATAAATTATAATACGATGCAATTGGGTTCATTAAGTACATACTACCAAACTATCAACTCTATTTCAAGAAAGTTTCCATAATTTTATGAGGGAAGGAAGGCGATATAATATAACATGTTCGAATTGCAACTAGACCGGCGTCCTATTTTTTAAATAATTTCCGCGTACGTACGTTAATATACACAACTTATCTCCTCTAAATTATGCCAGATCATAATGGCAACTATATAATTAGCAATAAACGTCTAATACCTAGTCTAATCACATCAGCTTGGAATGGTAGATACCGGAGTAACAATAGAGTTACGTATTCTTCCTAGTCAAGAGTGGACAAACTTACTGCCGGTTCCCGGAGTCACTGATCTGAACAGTGGCAACAAAAGAAATTCCCGATAGTGAGGGATGTTTGAGCAAATATTTGTATTGTCACCGAAAAAGTTCCTCACCCAAGACGGTGATAGCGAGTTTTCCGAAACCATTAATACAACGCTCATTTATGAACACCAATACATTTTCCTGCGCACATAGTTTTCATTAAGACAAAAATGTACGGCTGTCCAGTGAAATTTAGTTCAACTCACACAGGTCCGAGTTTGTTTGCATATACATAAAAAATTTGAGTTACGTATATATGAATGAAAAATGATAGAATAAAATCAATTTTTCTGTATTGCTACAAGGAAAAGATGAATTTTTTAATACATTCGTAATCAAAAGAAAAAAAGAAAAATGAATAAAATGAAAGCGGAAAAACTTCATGTTGAAGCAAACTTGATCAGTGTGATTCTCACGAATCCTTCAAATCACCGTTCAACCTCTCAAAAGCCTGCATAATAAATCATTTATCTACACCATAAATGCTGACACGATATGCTTACCATGTCGCATTATCCACTAACAATTCAATTCCCTACTACGTCAACTTACCCAACAAATTATATGACAGCTGGAAACTTCCCAGGTGGTCACAACGCTCAAGTCTTGTTAAGAAATTAATTATAATGATTATAAAAATCATTCTTATTATTATAGGTAATAAATTATTTTTAAACGGGAATCAATAACGTCATCGTTCTTATGCAGCAACTCTCAACCCCAATTGAGCAGATCAATCTTTTGTGATCTTTCAGCGATTTGATAGGTAGCTTAGTAATAATCATTAGATACGAACTCCTTAAAAATTAAAGTCATTTTTTTTTTACGATCTGGTTGAACTACCAAAAACGTAATTACGAAGGAGATTCGTTGCAAATATTACCATTCCGAAAGAAACGAGACAATAAGTTCAAAGAATTTTCAAGCCACAAGGAACAGAAAGGTGGTGTCACATTCACAAAGCAATGATAAATGTACTTGATTTTTTACTGCTAAAATAAATCGGGTGTTTTTACTTAACGGGTTTGACGTGATAGAATATTACCTACTATCACTTTATAATTTTAATAATTTTCTTGTGTTCTCACAACGAAACGGTAAAACGTGACGATTAAATCTCATCTTACGGAAGAACAGGAAGGGTAATAAAATATTTAGTAGAATCCCCGGAATCGTGAGTGCAATAGAAGTCAAATAAAAAATGAAAGTTTGACAAACTATAGAACGATGCCAGATTATGTTATCCAAAAATGTAACGATGGTCGAATCCTAACGGTCTACATTCTGCCTATCGGGATTAGTCTAAATAAATGCATGTTTGAAATGAATTTCACAAACACGGTTTCAAAAGGTATTTTATCTGGGGTCGGGTTAAAAGCTGAGTATCGTAAACCATTTTACAAAAATTATGCTCTATGTAGAACTCGAACTAATTTTTCTGAAAATGCTTCTGGTAAGATGATTGTCGCGGAAGCGCTGAAGAAAAATATAGAGCAATAGCTAGTACATTTTGTAAGTGCTACAATTTTCGTTTTCTGATAGGCAAATATAATTTTTCATTCGAGTTTTGTGATATGATAAAATACTCTTCTTTTTCATACATTTTGGTTCTTCATCATAGTATTATTTACTGTGGACTATTAGGTACACTACCCCAAATTTCACGCTGAATAGACCTAGTTTTTTTAACAATTCATCTTTATAGGCCTACAATTAGGCTACTCATAATAAAATATGACAATTATTAACTTTACAATAGACTATTACAAATTAAACAAAACTAAGCGGTAACAAAAAGGTAACGTCGGTTGACTATGCACAACTTTTTACAGTACTTACACATTTAAATAATGTACTAATATATTTTTTTGAACATATAGACGAAGATTGGAGCAAGTTCCATAACATGCGTTCATTGTGGCTATATAGTTTGGATGTTGCTCGTACCTACTTATTTGTATTCCTATTTTCTTACAACATTGAGGTCTCCGGCATAAACACATCTCGATAAGAAAATCGACACAATTAAGAAATTAGTTCTTAAAATATCTGAGGGTCAGGGCCATAGTTTCGATCCCAATAGCCGCCAGTGTAGAGCCAATCTTCTTGACCCGTGTACGGATTCGTGCCTTGACAGAACCACCTGCACACATCAAACCAAAAGAGCTACAATCTATTCTAATTCGGTAATTGGTCATTGAAAAATTAAACTTTGTAATCGCCTATGAAAGAAACGAAATCAAAACCCCAAAGGAGGTTTCCTCTTTAGCTACAACAACAGGTTAAAGCTCCCTAGTTTAGAAGAAATCTTTAATAAGGGATACTAGTTAGCATTTACACGCATGTCTCTCAGTAGGTGTAGTAGACACATTCTCTCAATAAAGTTGGTACATATTCTTTATTTTCAACCTGCAGCAGTAAATAGGTTTTAAATAACTCTTGAAGACGTTTTTATTAATCCTTTCCATATTCCTCTTCTTAAATAACCTTCTTACATATTGAATTGGACGAAGTATTCTACAATCGCTCTTCCTGTTCTCCGTCGAAAATATGGGGAAAAATATGCACAACAGTACGGGTCACAATAATATTAATAAAAAAGATGTTGGAGCGCGGTTATCGAAAATTAAAATTTGAAAAACAAAACGATTGATTCATTTTAGTTATCCCTGTAACCGGTCAAGATCGGGAGTTTACAGTTGAACGCCGGCTGATCGGAGTTCAGCGTTGAACCATCTTGGTGAAATCCTTTTGGCGGACGATCTCCGCTTCAACAGTGTAAGCGGATGAAAGTGTTGGTGAAAGCGGCTCTTAGTTTGATATTTTCTTGTCATAAATATTAGTTTGAAAATATGGTGTATCGATAGATATTAATATTTTCTATAAGGCTTACATTCTAATTGACATACTTCCTAGTTTGTTATGACGCAATACACATGAAGCTTGCTATCAAATTCTACTGTTCACCACTTGGAAACAATATTTACAATAATAAATCTTTGTAATTGTATGAACGGATGGCGATTACCTTCCCGACGATAATTAGGCAAATTCTTTCTTAAGATCATGCTGTACGATACGAATTGTTTCTCGGAAACTAAACGTAAGGTAACAATTTTTGAGGTATGGTAAATTCAAATTGGATAAGCCATGTATACAAATAAAAACGCTGCAAATTCTTTCACTGGGGTTTATTATTCAATTGGCTTGCGTTCATGATTTGAATTTCTACTAAGCTTTGGAGTGTGCGTGTTTCACAGGTGATAGAGCGATTACTGAATTTCAGGAGATATGCATAGGGCACGTTAATCGGTTCTCAACCAAAATACCATTTGGATTGGTCAGTTGATCATATTTGTGTGCCTCCTGAAATTCAATAATCACTCAATCACCTGTGAAACATGCACACTCCAAAGCTTATTATAAATTCAAATCATGAACGAAAGCCAATTGAATAATAAACCCCAGTGAAACAATTTGCAGCGTTTTTTATGGTTATCAGAATGCTTCAACCCGTGTATTGGCTACAAAGCCTTTTAGGAGTTCACTCCAGTATCCACATTACTACATCACTAGGTTACTGATATCAACACAAAAACAATAATAAACCAAAATAACGCGAATGTTGGCACCTTAAATCGGGCCATAGATCGGGAATGGTTTGACCTACGGACCTGGGGAGGGGCTCATTCGATTCCTCGTGGAGTGTTCTTCAAAAAGAGTACAAATTTAGGCCGCCTTGACTTTTTTTGAGGTTTTTAGGGATTTCACAAAACTTTGACAACCATTAAAGGGCACTTTAAATTAAGTGAGAGAGCTGGCTGAAGAATTGGGGCGTCGCCGGACCAACATGGATTTTTCCTGAAAATTTCAGATCTTTTGCTCCAGCCGTTTGGGAGACATCGTTCGTACGGCGTACGGACGGAAAATTTTTTTATTGCAGATTCGGATTCTACACCCTTTGAAACGTAAACCATGAAATTTTCAGGGGGAGGGGTTAGCATTTTTTTTTTCAAGAGCGATTACAATGGTTTATTATTGAATAATAAACCAAAATAGGTAAACGATGACAATAAATAACAATGGTATTTTATAAGACATACCGTGGCTTCCATTCACCAGTTCCCTTCTTTCCTTTTCGAGCTTTTCTCGCGTCTCTCTGTTGCTCCTCTAACCTCGTTTTCTCAGCCGCAGCACCGTCCAAGTCACCATTTTCCAGTTTCCGAATGTCTGGCCTCAACCTGAAAAATTCAAAGAATTCCCGGAGACCGGAAGAGAGTAAATCCATTTACGAAATTTCGAAAATATGAGAAATATAAAATCTGGAGTACAAGTATTACCTGCAGTCTGTAGGGCAAATTTTCTTTTCCATCCCCGGCTCCATTTCATTGAGTGACATAGCGAACAGGGTGAACTGGTAAAACTGTTGGAATCGAAGAAAATATTTTAATGGATGATTTAAATTGTCCGTGAAAAGTAGGTAGCTCAAAATTTACGTATTACTGTTTTTACATTGTTAGTGTTTCGCTTTGTTAACATAATGAGCTCAGAATAAGTCAACTATCTACACCTAAATTATGCGTCTTCATCGGATTATGCATCATGTTGCAGTGGTCATCTTAATGAAAACGCTCGTCCCGTAAACTAGTAATGTACTAGTGGAAATCAGACCAGAAGCCTTTGGAATGACACATAAAAATTGGTTACTGTCAAAGAATAAACAAACGAAAGATCTTAATGTGGAATTCCTACAGTTCTAAAAAATGAGACTGGGTTGTGTTGAAGAGAAAATACGACAGTCCTCAACTTATTTTATACACATAAGTTGATCGTACAAAGCATACTGTTATTGTGCTATACAGAAATAATGGAATAAATACATAATAATCACTTCATTCTATTGATAAAAGCTTCGGTTTAACAAATTTCAAATGTTTTGAAATGGAGCGGTTCGGGGTCACGCTCTCAAGTATTTTCCATATTGCTTCCGAGTCTACTAAGGTAGCGGAAGCATTGTTTTCACTTTTGGAATGTGAACGTCATGTGAATGTCATTCGATGAATACGACAGATATTCCTCGGCTTGTCTGGCTGATTTGGGACCCAAGCATCTCCAAGCATAAGTTGTAAATAGGCTACAAACCGAATTTCAACTTCATACGTTTATTACGGTAGAAATTAGATCTAGGATCGGTTTTCCGTTCCATGAAATATCAAATTCTCGTCAAGACTTCCCCGACGGTTACGATTTTCCTGAACTAAACAACTAAACAACAAAGTTTAGTAACCAAACAAATCCTTTGGGAAGATTAGTTACGTTCAAGAAGTAGAAGGATGTTTCAGAGGTCTGACCTAGCCTTTGTTGTAAGGACTCGCTTTATCGATTTTAGGTTCGTTCCCGGCAAAACCGGTTCGGCCGTCTAATGGGAGCATACATAAATTGATACAAACAAACTTTGAGTGTTATGTATAAGATTTTAGCGGTAATCAACTCTGAATGCAACTTACCTCAGCAGCATTAGCTGGCCGAGGCGTGGCCTCCCACAACGTGTTGGAGTTTGGAATGTCAATTGAGTACGTAGAGTCACATTTAGGGATGTCACTACTCCCTGGTTCCATCGGTCCACTTTCATCGGGCTGAAATTGTACAAATCAAAAGGTCTCCAAAATGTGAAAATATTACCAAGCACTTTTCAGTATGTTCGAAAGATAGCATGTGTGAATACCTCACACAGCTTAAGACATGGGTATAAATATTTACGTTATGATCAGACTACATTATGACATGCAAGCTTTAATATTGGACTACTTATGCTGCATGCCGTTCATTCTATCAAATATATATTCAAAATAGCAAGTAAGTACTTACAGTACGAGTATAACAAATACAAAATAAATCAAGAGTTGACACTGAACGAACGATGTCAGTATCAACGATTCGTTCAAACTACGTGATATGCAAGCTTTAATAATACACTGCGAATTATGCATGCAGTTCATTCTACTAGCTATAATATATTTCAACTAGCAATACTTAAGCAAGCAGCAAAATAAATACAAAATGAATCAAGAGGTGACACTGAACGAGCGATATCAATATCAACGATTTACACCAACTTAATTCTAGATTTTGTGTAAATAGCAGGAAGGAATTTATGGGTTGAATGATCGATTTATGTAGTGCCCCACACCCGTAATACACGACTTTGGTTTTGGAAGAAGTTATTCATTTATCATGGGCCAGATCGAGTGCTGTATTTTGGTTGGATGATTGGAAGTCTGATGAGGAGTTTCCATTACAATGTTAGAATACTGCAATAAAGTAAATAATGATCATTGTGAAGTGAGTGAATTTCGAGTCCGCACTAAAAACTGAAGAAAACTTTTGATGTTACATAACATCCGTGGTATTTACGGATCAAATACATTCCAAGGTGCTTATGGTGCACTGGTGGCGGTTATGGTGCTACATTACTACATTTGCATTTCGGGCAACATTAGTAAACAGACAGTACTACATCTACATACTATATGCTTGAGAAAGCTACACTGAAAAGTGATTTATGAATCGGGTAGATAACAAGTAACAATAACATGCTCGAGTGTGATAAACCAATTATGACATGATTTTGAGCTAATTAGCATATTATTTTTCACAAAGTGAGCTTATTGGTGGATTATAAACGTCATTGAAAAATGCCTTATGCCATCACCCAATGGAAAATTATTTTACAGGGAATTTCCAGATAACGTCTAACCCACTTCCGAAACGTCATCCTCCCAAGACTCCATTAAAGGTAATTTTTTGTCTTATAATTTGCAAGAATTTGTTGAAAAACTACAAGGATTTTCTAAACAATTCAGTTTTTATGAAAAATGACCAACCATGAACTGACAAGTTCTAGATTGCTTTCCATATAGTTTTCCTCGCAGTACCGAATTATAGTAACAATAATTAACAATTTCAGACCCAACTGACTCCGTTAAACGAGCATCCCACTAGGGGGGTAACAAGTTTCTTGTTCATTATGTGTGGTCGGTTTCATGGTTTTTTAGGTGCAAAACTCAATCAACAACAATTTACATTCTTTAAATGATTGAAATCAAAGCATCAGCAGGCTGTGCTGAAGGATTGAAATATATATATTTAAACTAAATCCAGAGATAGGATAGTTGGTTATTATTGAAGGATTTATTTTAAAGTAACTAATGAAACTACCTGGTTCTCAATTATTTCACGATACTTTCTTAAACTTTCCCCAACGGGAATAAAGAACGTCAATATAATTATAATGAGAACTTGTGGAAAGGGAGCCGTTTTCCACCTTCAAGAAACACGACTATCGAATCAGCTAGTACAACTATAATACCATCATCTTGATATGAAATTAAGTTCATTCATAACTTGAGTCACCTTGGAACGGACTATAAAAAGTACTTAGGCTCTTTTTGTAAGCTAGTTTTATTTTTAAACAAATACAATCAGTTTACTCAATTGGTACACGTTTACGGATCGAGTAGGAGCTTCGTAACTTTTCACGTGACTTGAGGGTGCTACCAAACCATTAGCTAGCCATATGAGCTGGCCATTCACTAGCGCTCCGAATGGCATGGCGCGTCATTCGTCGGGCCGAAACTTCGGAAATTGACTACCCCATTCGCTATTACGCCACACCATCGTTCCAATGTTGATCTGACCTCCGCAGTGAAAGTGTTGTTCCGCGTTTCTACAATCTGTTGTCATGGACGAAAATTCGCTTCTATACTACGCAGCTATTTGCCTCTGCATCAAGAAGAAAAAACCAAAACGTAAATGCGTGAAACGTGACTGCTCAAAAGAGTCCAGTTTACTCCTCTGAACTTATTGAACGAACTGGAACTTGAACCTGCTGATTGGAGGACTTATTTGAGGATGGATGAGGAGTCGTACCTCCTCCTACTTTGATCAGTATCTCTCTTGATTGTAAAAAAAGATGCTCGCATGAGGAAATGTATCAACCTTCATGCAAGGGCTCCGTGGATACCCTCGGATTTTTAGCCAAGGGGATGGAAGACGAAGCTTTTTGGCGCGTTTGGAGCGTTGGCGCGGTAATGAATGGTGAATCCCGTCGCGGTTGGCTGCGAGGATTCCCCATTCACTTGAGTTTGGCGGGCCCGCCGAACGGCGTGGCGCGATGGATTTTGGACTGGTAGGATATCCGACCCGGCCGACCGCTCCATCGAAATCGCGGCGGTATTTCCCACTCACATAACTATTTTGGCGTGGTACCATGCCATTCGGCTGGATGGAGCGCTAGTGAATGGCCAGCTTAACTTTTCACGTGACTTGAGGGTGCTACCAAACCATTAGCTAGCCATGTGCCATACGATTCTAAAAGCAATTCTTTCCGCCTATGACTAGCTATTGAATTGTCTGTCGTGCCAGTGGGATGATTGCTTCTGGAGCGTGTACTGATGGATTCGTGTGAGTTGTCATTGAGTCTGTCATAACATGACTTGGTGACTTACCCCAGGGATATGTAATTCGGTAAGGACAGTGGTGTTGAGAGGAAACCACAGCACCGGCCGTAATAATTTAGAAGAGGTTTTGTTTATTGTGAACTTTCCCGTTCTTTTGCAGGTTTTGATTTAATTCAAAACGTTTTCCGAGACAGTAACGGGTCGTATAATAACTATCATTTTGATGAACAACATCTTGAATAGTGTAACTGGTTAAAAAATTGAACACATCAGTAGACCATTTGCGAATTTGCGCTACATAATACGAAATTAATAACGGTTGTGTATTAATTTGTAGGGTACCGAACAACTGCCAGCTCTCAACCTGTGAATAGTAGAAAAGGGTGGTGGTAGTGTGGACAATCAGTAATCTACAGTGGAATGAGGATATTTGGTGTTGATACTCTACCTAACACTAACTACGTGAACGCCATGCCAACTACTGAATAGAAGGTTTAATCGTCAGTCAAGGAAAATAAGCTCAGAGTAAATGATTAGGATTCGTTAAAAGTGATCAAGACGTTTTCAAATAAATTTCAATCCACATTTTTTTGAAGTTTGATAAATTTATCATCTAAGTAGAATTTTGAGCAATACAACTTTAGGCCGCCATGGAAATAGCCAACAGTTTAAGAAGATTTTGGGTAAAGTCGTAGGAGCATGTAAGATTGGTTATGTGAGCTACTAGCAAATAAGAGCTCAAGGGTGACATAGAAGCCACAGCTCGAAATAGAAGTCACAGCTCCTTCCATGCTCCGCGAAGCTACCCTGAATCTTAACTTTTTCGAAAATAAACAAAGGGTTATCGAATGTCTGGATATTTTAACCTGATGCGTGAAACAATAGCACTGCCTATTCTATCACATTTTTGCAAACAAAACGGCGCAAGGTACTACATAAATCGATCACATGCATTCATACCCAAGCAAATATATGTCAATACGGTAGTTTTGTACGATAGAACTCTCGTTTATCTGTATCGATCCAATAGTACAGAAATGAAAGAGCAAGCCAGGGACAAACCGATCAATTTGGACTAAAAGTATTATTTTTATTTAGTTATTTCAACTTTGTACAGGGGGAGGGGGAGAGTGAGAGAGAACTTTATACACTTTTATGAGTAGTAATAATCGTGAGAGAGCACCCCTTCCTCTTCAAAAAATTAATTGATTGATTCGAAAAATTGATTGATTGATGCGTAGTGCTCCAAAGAAAAGACTATATAGGCTTATGTGCAAGGCAAAACAAGTAGTCCTGCCAATAGTCCTGAATTTGCGCAACTCCTACATCAAGGCTGCAACTTTTTTCGAACTGCGAGAAAGTTTGAATTTTAAATTTAGAAATTTGTAATGGTATTTTACCAATAATCAATGCAGTAAGTTGAAAGAAAAAAATTGAGAAACGTCATTGCTACAAAATTAGGTCAATGGTCATGTCAGGAGACCGATTACGAAGAGTTCTACAGTGAATGAGTTCTATAGAGTTCAGGGTATTATTGAAACTCGATTCAGCTATCTACAAGTAATATATAGGATGGCCAATAGTAAAAACAATGTTACAAACAAAACTGTCTAGTAGGTATTAAGAACAATGTGAAGAAGAAGAAGCCAAAGTTATTATGGGAGATAAAAGAGTAAAACTTATTGAATCAAAAAATTTTTTAAATTCTAACTATTTAAATTTATTGAAATATTTGGAATAGTATTAATTATTAATATTGTAGGAAAGATGAGGTTGGCTCTTTTCTGATCTTCCTCTTCATATGTAAATTATATGCTGAGACAGCATACATTTTCTTTCGGGCTAATGAAATCATTGTGTCCCTTCCTGTAACTTAGTTAGTGCACACTAAGTGCCTATGTATTTAGAGACTAATAGGCGTTCCCGCCTGGAATTCATAGGTGTTATTAAAAACATAGCTTTGATGCAAACAGCACTCAATTAAATGTACATCGAATGACTACTGGCCACCGAATAGATACCTAGTTGATATAAGGTAAGCGCACACTAGAGATGCATCGCAACGCATCGCATTGCATCGTAAAATCCGCCTGGTTCGGTTCTGTGGTATTTAAACGGTGAAGCGCACACTACAGGTACCACAGGTACTATAGGCGGTAGAGCGCATCCGAAACATCGCTCTCGAGGCGGATTTTTCCGTCAGGCCGCTGCGGGCCCTCCTCACCTTCTTTTCAATACTTCCTCGCAACATTTGGAAAAGTTCGTTGTACTTCTCGTACGACATTCTGAAGTACCTAAAGATTTTATTTCCGTCGTCCAGAAGATCGGAAAACAGTGTATGGAACTCCCCGAACATACTTCTTTTTTTGCATATTTCGTGTAACCACATCCGACGTTTCCTTTTCAATTTCTGAGCATGTTCCCCATCCAGGAACATCGAAAAAAATAGGAGTTCCTCGTCGGAGGAACATGATTTAGTTATTGTAAGCAACCTCTAAACAGGCGGATTTCTCTTGATGGTCGGATGGAATGATGGACGGATTTTTCATCCGCGATGAGACCCGACCCGCCGCTAATGTGCTTAGCAACACTTTTGTGATGTGATGCGACCCGTCCCTAGTGTGCGCCTACCTTTAGACGGCGATCGTTCAACCTCACCTCGCTTATGGAAGTCTGAGATTTGAAGGGGCCTACTTTCAGGGAGTTCAGTTTCGCCAACACTTTCTTCGGCGTCTGCGAAGGGCTGTCGGAATTGGAAGACGGTCCTTTGGAATCGTTCGCCGACCTATCAATACGCAACCACAAAATTTGGTCACTTGAGAGGGAAACATAAAACAAAAAGAAGAAAAAGCGATTAAATAACCATCAAATAGTGCAAACGAAAAAAATAAAAATAAAAATAAAATAAAAATTCCCAAGCATGATTCTCGTTTTTAAAAAATATTTACTTCTTTTGGGGGAATTTATTACTTGGGGGTGGGGTAAAAAGAGAGGTTTAGAAAAGTTTTCTGCGCAAAGATTTATAACTTACGAAGAATTAACATTCTGTTGACGATTGGTTGAATTAAAGGAATCTGTTACCGATAGGCTTGCTCGGTGCGCTACCTACCTTCTTTACGATGCTCACGTTTCTTCTTAAATTTCCTGGTCTCATTTATTTCAGTTCCTTCGGTCTGGTTTTCGATCTCCTTTCTTCCCGATTTAACCATTTCTGCCGTTCGACACGCCTGTTCGACATCGACCAATTTCAATTCCTTAGTTTCTCTTAAGAGAGCTTGTTGAACTTCGGAATCGTTAAATTACAAACGATGTGGCCCATTATCATGCGATCTTCGTATGATTTTCCGCAATCAGCGTCCGAACATATAAAACTACGATGGGCGGCTTGAATTTTAAGTTCTGTAAGATATTGGTCGAATGTTTTATTCGGGCCCTGTGTAATTTTCAGAAACTTATAGCTTTCAACTAGGTTACATAAATTTACATCAGGTACATACACAGCACTTATCAAAATGATCCAAAACTTCAGCTAATGTGCCTTTTGGATCTTTAAACGTATTAAAAATATCAATGGCTTCCTCCCCCATGTGCGTGAGAAGAATCGCTATTTTCTGGGCTTCTTTGGCCGAAGCTTCCATGTTAAGATTAAAAGTTGTTTTCCATTTAGGCCATTTTATTGCAATGGTATGGTCAAATCTCACCGGCGGCATTTTAAAAAGCGATCCGGTTGGTGAATCCATGTCGTTATCAACGAAGGTTACCCCTTCACCGAAAAGGTCAACGATTTGAAGCGAAAATTCGTCGCGTTCGCGATCAACAACCGTCGTCGTTTCAAACACTCGCGTTTTAAACCTAAACGTACTGAACGAACACACCTGACACCATGTATTATTAATGAAAAGAAATGGGAAAGGAGACAATTAAATGATTAGACGAAGATCGAAGAACAACTGAATTAGCTTTTATTAAACGAAGGTAGGTAGCGCACCGAGCAAGCCTATCGGTAACAGATTCCTTTAATTCATTATCCATCCCCACCTCTACCATTTTTCACTTTTTCGTTAGTACTCACTCAACATTTCTGAGCAATTAAATTATCTAGTTACTGTAAAAATTGTTTTCTTTTCCAGATTTCAAGCGCTGTGTCAACCTTTCATACCTATCTGTCTTTTGGGGATTTGAGTATATTGGGGAGGGGACTATTAGTTCAAATATAGCTAATAAGACGCGTATTGAAAATAATGAAATTCAGGAATCGTTTCAGAATGGCAAAAAACGGATTTTAGCGAAGAAATTGTTTTAAAAAACCCGTATTTTAATTTATGGAGCTACTACAAACAGCTCTATTTCTTTAAAAATTCCCTTTAAAAAATTAATGAAAATTGAATCAAATAAAAAGGGAAAATGAAATAAAAAATGGACTTTATTGAACGGAGAGAGCAAGAAAGCGGGATTGACATTTACCTGAATTTATGAGAATTTTCTTTAAAGTATTCTTCGTATGATAGGAAATCAGTGACCCTCAGGAAGTCAGTCCACTTGCCGTAGAGGAAATGAAGCTTTTTCTTACTAATGAAAAAACGAATAGTATATTAGAGGAATTGAAACAAAACCATAGAACGTTCAATAGTGACACTGGCCTAAAACATACCTACGGATGAGCCAAGTATACATTTTCATGCTGATATTTTGTGCTGCATATTATGCTGTAATTTACAGTTTTCTGGATTCACTAAGTTTCAACCATTTAAGAAAATAACCATAATTGATGATTAAATCATGAGTAGGGATTATTTTTCATTGCCGCTTAATCATTTGTTAATAAAATTGATAACGACTGTTGCAGAGCTAACAAGGTATGTTTTAGGAGATGAAAGTGTATTCAGTAAGAGGTAACAGAGTGAAATGCAAGAAAATGAGGTAAATAATGTGAAATTGATCAAAACTTGTACTTAAATTTGAATGACAACGATCACGATGACAAACTTGAGTGACTTGAAGCACCTCAGTGTGTAATGCCGAAAGTTTAAAATATGAGGGATACCAGTATTCTTTTTAGGCAGATCAAATACTTTGTTGTTTCTCCCAACTGTTACGTTTTGAGAAATGCAGAAGCTATCAATCAATATTGCTTCAAATACTTGAAGCACAGGAAGCTTTTTTGTCAAGGAGGAAAAATGGATTAGTGTAATAAGCATAATTAATTATTTAAAATCAATGAACAAAGGAGTAGTGACTAAAAATTTCTCACTTTTTATCCATGATAAAGCCTTCCACTCTATGGAGGTCCTTCGAAAACCAACCTGCTGGTTTGAACGTTAATACAGCTTTATGACCTGAAACGAACAGATAATTGTGGTTTCTAGAAAATCGAAAAAAACTCAAGAACATTGAATAAGAGAACTAATCTCTTTGAACTAAATCAGAGAATATTTTCTGGATAATCATCATTTACCAACAATAATAAGGACCAACATAATCAGATGTTAAAAAGCAACAAACAATAGAGATTGGAAGGTTTGAACGGAACATATCTAGCATAACATAGCTTTTACTGGGATATTAGGCCTGTCAGTGCCCCTCCAAACATGTTTCATTGCCGTTTTCGGTAAATTGTACTACATTATTATCAAAACGCAATGTTAATTTTATAACGCAAAGAGTTCTGAATAAAGGATATAGGAAGGCGGTAATTAAGTAACCCTACATCAATAACTCAATATTGAAGAGGTCCACTAGACCTTATTACTCATTCGTATCGAACAAGGGTGGAACCACTCAAACTGGACAGGTTATGTGGTCTCATAATTAATAAGATAATAATATTATAAGATCAGCATAATTTAATTATTCTCCGATACCCCCCCCCCCCCCCCCACAAGCATCCGCTCACATATAACATTTATGGTGTACGTCCACTAAGGGTTTGTTCATTGGTACCACGATTGATTAATTCTTATACATTTGGATAGATTCATAATTAATGTCACTTATGTACGTCTAAATTTCATTTTAAATTATCAGGATTGGACTTTCAGCTCAGAGCTTATGATGTGTCAAAAAAATTCTCAAGCAAGCAAAATTTCACTGTTTGAACAAACTGCCCATTGTTTAGTCTGATAACAAATATTAATTTACATATTCACATTAAATAATAGTTTTTAAACTTAATCGTTTACACGTTTTTAATCAATTTTGAACGGAAATGTAAGTTCGAGATAGAGCAACAGTTACCTATCAATTCAGATCAAACAGGAGAAATTGTGCTTGATGAAAGAATTAGGGTTTCTACAGACACTCTCGATATAGTTTCATTAATGCAGACTTTTGGGTTTTACCTTGTAAATTGCAGTATTGACGCGAGGCAAACCGTTTAATCTGTCCCCGGCGATAAGAGCTGAGGGGAACAGGAATCTGCTGACCTGAGTATCCGAGTCGCGAAGTAGAGACGGGACAGGAAATGGCGGCCGGGATAGAACAAGGATGTAGAGTTCTCACTTTGGTGAATATTACTGGAGGACATCGCTCGGTTGTTCGAAAGTGTACGGTGTCGGTTCGAAAATTAAATGGCATTCAACACGGACGGAATCGGTTCCACGCGGGACAACTGCTGAGCGAACATTCAGTGCGTTATCCTGGGCAAGGGCGCCCCTCCCATAGATTACCTACTCAAAGGGTTGTTTCTATTATCTTCAATGCGTATCGATATCTATATAAAACCTCTACATATCGTCGCTTTGTGGAGTCCCGCAAGGCAGCATACTGGCCCCACTACTGTACCTGCTTTACACCTCCGACTTACCCGAAACTGAAGGTAATACCCACGGATACTAGACAGTCTTTAGTATCCGTGGTAATACCCATGCTACGTTTGCGGATGATACCGCAATAATAGCGACTGGAGAAACTAACAGTGAATCAGTTACCAAGTTGAATCGTTCTATCTCCCACATACATGACTGGACAGTTAGATGGAGACTCAAAATGAATGAGACGAAGTCAGTGCATGTCGATTTCACTAACAAAAGGATCAACTACGTGCCAGCCTTTCTCCATAACAAGCCGATACCTATATTTTAGAAATGCCACAGATGGCACAGAAATTTAGAAATGACAGGCTTCAATACGAGCTGCTGATTGAATCTGTCAATGAGGTCAATCGAAGCCAAGCCGTGCATCACCTCTCGAGGCTGCAAGATCATGTGGATGAGGATGTTTTCCAGCTTCTCAACACAGAGGATCTGCTCAGAAGACTGAAGAGAACCAAGCCACACGATTTAATTCGCTTAGTGTGAGCATCATAAAGTGTAAATATCAAGACAATAAGGACTAATCTTGGATTTCTTAATTTACGCCAACTATATATCAGAATAATGTTGCTTATAAGTTTATAACTTGGTGCAATTAAATAAATAGAAAATTTTTTTTTTTTAAAATATTATTACGAGCGATTGATCAACAGTTGGGCGTACTTTTGATGATAGTTGGGCATTATTCTTAGGATAGTTAAGTGTATGTTTAGGAGAGATGGTGTTCGTTTTATGTTAATAGTTAATTAATCAATTTTTGGACTTAATCATGAAAATCCAATCTCTCTTCATTATCTCCCTGGTTAAATTGATCTCTTCAGTAATTAAAAAGACGTTCGCAAAGTAGAAATGAAAGTTGTAGTTTATCAATTCCATTACATTTTTGTTTAATTTGTTAGTGTAAGATTTGAATGTGAATCACAACATAACTGTCTGTACTTTTCTATCCATGAATGGGGAATACAAAATTGGTACAAAGTGCTTGTGTTCGCTGTTTGGCTCATCACAACCTAATCATGAGCTACGGAGTATATCGATCGACTGTGTGGCGACTCAATTTCGGACTAAAAATAATTATATATTATTGGCATAGTTCTTTTATCGTAGCTGTGCTGTTGTTTGCATATCAATTTATACTTTTGGAAACAGGAAATAAACCCGAACTAATCCAACATTCGGCCTAAACCTAGTACGCAGTGAATAGAATAATGACCAATTAATGTTTTTTATCTCTCTTAGTAGCACAGACGGAATCAGTTTACTGTCGAACTCTACTCCACCCAATCGTTGACAATTTTTGTTGTCTCCAATTTCACAAAGCGTTTTTTCTGTAGACAGCTATTTAAGTATACTTCGCCAAAATTTCTTAAGGGGAAGTGGCAATTAGGAACGTAGGAACTACTTCTACTTCTACTTAGTTCAATATTAGTCTAACGATTTACCAGTGACAGAATTAACGATCTCCATGGTGCCATACTGTTCGATCCACAATTTGCCGACTATGATGTTGTGCACACAGCAGTTCACGTTGTTCCATGTGTATGCTTCGCCCCATCTGCAAAAGCGTAAACGGAAAAACTGGTAAATATTGAATGAAAAGAGGCGGTGGAGCTCAGCAGGGACAACTGACCCGGAAGGAAATGAAGAGAAACGAGGGACTCCGTCATCCCACCATTCATCTTACCTTTGGGAGCTGACTTGCTAGTTTCACGAACCCACCATTTATCCACACGTATAAATCATCATCTTCTAAAAAAGTTCCTAGGATCTTTTCATGCAAATAAACAGGAATTTAGGTAGATAAAATTAGGACAAATTTAGCTCCAGGGCCAGGCAATACGCAAACCCCTCATTTTTTGTTATTTCGCAGTAGTGAGTGTCTCCAACTGTTTTTGGTATGGCTTAGATACTGAAATTTCAATGCCTAATTCCGTATCTGAAGAATCACTTTTATCTCAATTTCATCTGGATGAAAAACTATTAAGCTCCAGGAATCGTTTTACAATGCCTCAAAAAAATGCATTTGAAACGTTTTTGGAGCGCATAACTTTGTATGTGAGGTGAAACCTAATTAATTGTCAATGATGTGAATGGATCTGTGCATTCCCTAGAACTTTCGTTGAAATAGAATGAGAACAGTGGATGTGATGCTCGTTTGATTTTCCAGGACTTCACGCTTTGCGCTATTAGGGAGGGTCTTCAAGTAGACCTCGTGACAACGGATTTTTCCAAGGCGTTTGACAGGCTCCCTCATTGGACGATCCTTGATGTGTTTTCATCACTCGGTGTGTTTGGACCATTTCATGCATGGATTGCCAGGCTGCTGTAAGTGCGTGTTGGAGGTGTTGTTTCCCGCACATTCGTTGCCACTTCCAGTGTCCCTCAAGGCTCACACCTTGGCCCCCTCCTCTTCAATCTGGTGATCAATGGAGTCATCTCATCCCTCCATGGCACGGAGTTTCTAATTCACGCGGACGACCTTAAGCTCTATCTTCCATAAGTGACCCTTCAGACTGCCTTCTCCTCCAGCGAAACCTCAATGCCCTCTCTCTATGGTGAAACCAAAATGGTTTGGCTCTTAACCCATCTAAGAGCGCTGTCACCTCTTTCTACCGCTCCCACTCTCCAGTCATGCACCCCTACACAATCAATGGAGTTCTCCTTCACGTAGGGATGGCACTGTGGACCTTAGCGTGTGCCTGGACTCCCAGCTCTCCTTCTCTACTCACATTGCTCAGGTGGCATCCTGCGGTATGCGTGTGCTGGGCTTTGTGAAGAGGAATACTAGAGAGTTCTCCCAGGCATCTGAACTGGTGTCCCTTTACAAAAGTGTTGTGCAGCCCATTCTGGAGTACGAGTCAGTGATCTGGAGCCCTCACTACAACAGCAACACACAGTAAATCGAGCGTGTTTTCTGGGCGTTCCTCCTGTTCCTGGCTTATAAGCTATCCATACCCCGCGAGAATGTTGTCTACATTGAGCTCGCCAGACGTTTCAACCTGCTGTCTCCTCAGGATCGTCGCATTTGCTCGGACGTCTCATTTCTCCATGGCTTACTGTCGGGGCGTATTGATGCCATGGATCTTCTGGCTCGTGTGGGCTTCCTCGTCCCTTTCTACGCTACGAACTACCTCCACGATCGTCCAATGTGTCGCATTCCTCGCCAAGTGAACTTCCTCTCCACGTCATCTACCTTCATTGACATCGTGTCCTCGCCTCTTTCATCTATAAGGACTGCTATGTTTTTCCATCTTAGTTCCGAGCCTCAGCACGATCCTGTTTAGCTTTTTGTTGTGTACCTACTGATTATTGTCTTTTTCTTTAACTGCTTACAAATTGTAATTGGGTTCGTCCCGTTTTCTAAATAAATAAATAAGTTACAAACTTTTGACAATCGCGCACATGCAGCAGTTCCTGCATATGATCATGTTCGAATCAGTATGAGATGAATAAATTGTGCTTCCCCCCACTACCCACTGAGTTTGAATACTAAAAGGATGATTTTCCCTTTGGGCATTCGCAGAGTGAAGTACATTAGTAAGGATCTAGTTACGTGAAAAGAGTGTACAGTTGTGGACAACATCGGCAAAATTTTGAATTTCACTCTTGGAGAGCATTGACAGATTCAAGCCATAACCATAGTATTTTAATAATTTTATAAAGCATTTTGTCCAACTTCGGACGGCCTTGGTAAATTCCAAAATATTAATTAATAACTGTTCAGTTACAAAGTGTATAATATAAATATAAATATACAAAATAATAATATTATGGTCAGTAAGCAATAATAAATATACATACAGAACTGAATGGTAAGGAAAAATAATTTTTGGTACAAAGTCAAATGAAATTACAATGGAAAAAGTTCAATGTAATTGAGTTATCGTTTGAATAAACTCATGTTTTTCTTTCTCTTCTTAGTCTACTCACAATTTTTGAGTTCAAGTCCCCATCCACGAATTCCATCATAATTGATCGACCACCCCTGCATTATTTTTTATCTAGAAGCAATATCCCAGCTCCTGTAGGATGTTCGACCTGTACGCCACCCCTTCCATCCTTTCATAAGCGTATTATAGGAAGGCATTCCGCATCCTTGCACCTTCTCTCACGGTGGGGGATCTTCTAAACTCCATATAAACCCCCTCTAGAGAATGAACGGGGCACAGGGTCATGCTGGGCATCTGATAAGAAATTCCAGCGGGATAGTTGAGATATAACGCTTTTTCTTAAGAGCAACAATGCGACCATTGTAAACAGGGAACACAGCAGACAACTGCGAAACCACCTATATTGGAATTTTGGAAACAGCAGTTTCGAAATTTGCCCTACTGCGGTTTTTTTAATTCGATTTCTGGATTCTGCGTTATCTTGAAACGTAACTCAACACATTTTAAGGAAGATAACCTTTTTCTTGGTCGATTGCTGATAGTTTTATCGAAAAATATAAAGGTTTATTTTGTCTGCATTAGATAACTAGAGTACTGTTCAAAGATTAATATAACTATAATATACACTCGTGCGTGCCATGTATCTATAAAGAGCTGAGACCCATGAATGAACCAACTGCAGTTCAACGAGATGAAGTAAAACACCTAGCTCCACTTCATTTGCTTTCGTCAATCCGATATCACAATGCATAAGGCGATTTTGATTGTGTTTAGAGAAACATTGCATACACTCTTAGGGAGAGCGAAAGGATTGGGCATATTCGATTGATTAAAGGGTGTACTTCAATAATAAACATGAAAATAATTATTTTATAACAATTTTCGGTACCTACCTACTATGATTTTGGTTTATTATTCAATAATAAACCACTGTAATCGCTCTTGAAAAAAAATTTTAACCCACCCTGAAAATTTCATGGTTTACGTTTCAAAGGGTGTAGAATCCAAATCTGCAATAAAAAATTTTCCGTCCGTCCGCCGTACGCACGATTTCTCCCAAACGGCTGGCGCAAAAAAATCTGTAATTTTCAGGAAAAATCCATGGTGGTCCGACGACGCCCCAATTCTTGAGCCAGCTCTCTCACTTAATTTAAAGTGCCCTTTAAGGGTTGTCAAAGTTTTGTAAAATCCCTAAAAACCTCAAAAAAAGTCAAGGCGGCCTAAATTTGAACTCTTTTTGAAGAACTTTCCATGAGGAATCGAATGAGCCCCTCCCCAGTCCGTAGGTCAAAGCATTCCCGATCTATGGCCCGATTTAAGGTGCCAACATTCGCGTTATTTTGGTTGATTATTGTTTTTGTGTTGATATCAGTAACCTAGTGATGTAGTGATGTAGTAATATGGATACTGGAGTGAACTCCTAAAAGGCTTTGTAGCAGATACACGGGTTAAAGCATTCTGATAACCAAAAACAAACGCTGCAAATTCTTTCAATGGGGTTTATTATTCAATTGGCTTGCGTTCATGATTTGAATTTCTAGCAAGCTTTGGAGGGTGCGTGTTTCACAGGTGATAGAGCGATTATTGAATTTCAGGAGATATGCACGGAGCACGTAGATCTGTTCTCAACCAAAATTCCTATTTGGATTGATCAGTTGATCATATTTGTGTGCCTCCTGAAATTCAATAATCTCTCTATCCTGTGAAAACGCACACCCCAAAGCTTAGTAGAAATTCAGCTTTAGAGTGTGCGTGTTTCACAGGTAATAAAGCGATTATTGAATTTCAGAAGATATGCATAGAGCACGTAGATCTGTTCTCAACCAAAATACCTATTTGGATTGATCAGTTGATCATATTCGTGTGCCTCCTGAAATTCAATAATCGCTCTATCATCATGAACGCAAGCCAATTGAATAATAAACCCCAGTGAAAGAATTTGCAGCGTTTTTGATACAGGTGTTATCTACTAAGGTCCAGTAGTTTTGGGGAAAAGCTCGGAACGATGGATCGTGGGACAGCACACCGAAAGTCCGAGTCATCTGAAGACGGACGGCTGAAAAATTGATCAAAAAGACTCAAAAATGCAGAAGCTATCCCGTTTATTCATACTTATTCAACATCAAATCAATAAAATCTTAGCGGATTGTGTCTTTGCGTTAGTGAACGTTTCCTTCTCTCGAGATGTCGTTCTTCCTCACGGTCTCTATTCAGGATCAACCTGCATATTAATGTAATAAAAGATATAGACTGAATCTTTGTAATACAATTTCCAGTTTTTGACCATAGATGTAGATGCAGATGTGGACTAAAAATCTCAGTTTCTTGCCACCAGCACGGAAGCCTGTTGGCTTATTGTACTTTCCTGAGAGTTTTGCATTTAATCAAGGAGATTCAGCCCCTTGGTAAGGGGTTTGAGGCCCTTGATTAGTTGTTCGCTTTGAATAGCCTCATTGGGATGCTTGCTCCAAAGAGTTCAAATCTTCGAAAGGTGAGTGCTGAGCCCTCAACTGCTATGTGGGATGCCATTTCGTCAGTCTCCTCACATAACCTGCATAGGGTTGAACTTTGTGTGACTCAAATGCGGTGTAGGTGGAACCTTAGGGATGCAAAGCCGGTTCTGAGGCCGACCATTGTTTTTAGTTCCCTACGGTTTTTGCCAAGTAACCATTCAGTAATTTTGGTGTTGGGTTCCGCCACCATGAGCTTACTGCGGACTTGCTCTTCAATATTGAGCCATCTACTTGTGGTTTGTTGGATAACCCATGCGTTGATGGTCCTTCTGAAGGTGGTTTTTAGTATACCGACTGCCGGCTCAGGGCTTACAAATGGGGTTTGGGAGCTCCTTCTTGCAACCTCGTCAGCCTTCTCGTTACCAGATATTCCTTTGTGCCCCGGCATCCACTCCAGGCGAACCCGGTTTTTGACCATAATTAGATCTCTAATCAGCTTTATTAATTCATTAGTCTCGTTTTTATATGCTTTTATATGATCGAAAACTGTATCTCTTTTGAGATCGCTGCCAATTTTCATCTAATGATGAACCGATTCCATCGTGCTGAGCTAAGCCGGTCGCAAAGCGTTCTTCCTCCCACAGTTTAGCCCAATTTCGAAACAACTGTTTCCAAGAAGTGACATTTTATGCGGGAGTACAAATGTAGAATACGAGGGAGACCGGGGGCGGTCACCATTCTTATTACACCCTATGAGCAAAATGAATGAACAGTAGGCACATAAAGTTATTTAACAAGATAAACGAATCAATTGCAAATACTCACTTTGGCAGTTCAATGGTGAGGGTTCCTTTAGGTTGAACCTCGACAGATTTACCCCAAAATTTGAGCTTGGGGTGTAATGAGCCGTGGAAAATGAAATCTTCAGAATCGGCGTGGAAAGCAGAGACCGGTGGGTGGTGACTTACTTGCTCGCAAACCACTCTGTCGACAAAAACATGACTTCATGAAAAAGAACTACGAAGACTCTAGTTGATATATCCAAAAGAAAAGTGGGCCACAATATTCCACAACATTGGTAAAGAGTATTCACTTGGTTTTCACACTTGTAGTTTGGCTTTTGTTGATCGTACCTTTTGCAGTTCAATTCAAAGGGAAAAAATTGCAAAAGGAAAACAGTTTTTCAGTAACTTCGATTCCAATCGAATTTTCTTGACCGTCGAATTAATTTGCTTTCCGTTTTATTTAACGATTGAATTGAATTTCAAGCAAGTAAATCAAATTAGGACCATAATCTCTGGACATTTATGGAATTATAATTACAATTCTCATTAGCCATATTAATAAGGCGCTAATCTAGAGCTTACACTATAAAGCAATCACAGCCTGACGCTAGGCAAATAAAACTGAATTTCAATAGAATTGTCCATTACTTATTCTATACATTTTAATGGATATCTTTGCTATTTTGATCATTGAATTTAGATTAGCCAAATTTCTAATGAAGCAAATCAGCAAAAACTGAATGTGGATCACTGATTCGACAATGATGCACAAGTACGTGTAAACGTATTCTAAGCGATTACTAACCTGTATTCAGTTCTTTCCAATTCATAGGTTTCACCCAACAGGGGGTTGAACGGTTTGCCCAATCTGTCCCAATTGGAAGCGAGAGCACTGACCGCGAATGCACAAATGTACTGAAACAAAACCGTAATGAAAGAGATAGAGGGGACAGTGTTGAATAGGTATCTTTAGAATAATATTCTGGTATTAATAAAGGTATCTTTAGAATAATATTATGATATCAAGGAAGACAAAAATGTACGCAACAATATACAGGGTGTCCCAGGAGTTATGCACAATCCGACTCCTACGTGTTCTACAACTCATTTCCGACCAAAAGTGCCTCTTAGCAATTTTTCGTTAGAGGGTTTGTTTTCGAGTTATCCGCGATTTAAAATTTTTTTCATATTTTCGATATTATGTCACCAAAATTGTTATAACTCCTTCAATTTTAGAGGTAAATCAAAATTGAAGACACCGCTAGAAAGAGCGTTAAATTCTCTATCTATTTCATGTCAGATAACATTTTTTTATTGCACTGAAGATTTGCAATTGCCGCGCGAAATGGGAGTTTTGTCATAATCTTGAAATCGCCTGTTTTTCATCTCACCCAGCAACCCCATTAATACTTGACACACAACTGTGCAGACCTGGTAAAACGTGAAAAAAAATGTGAGCTTTCTAACGGTGTAGTCCTTTTGGTTTGTAGAAATATTTTTCGTTAAGAAAACGATGTTTAACTGCGGAAAAACGTGCGTTTTCTGTTAAACTTGAGGTTGAGGTGTTTTCGACCTTACGTCTTTAAAACGTCTTGAAATCGCGGATAACTCGAAAACAAAGCCTCTAACAAAAAATTGCTAAGAGGCAACTCATTTGGTCGGAAATGAGTTGTAGAACACGTAGGAGTCGGATTGTGCATAACTCCTGGGACACCAAGGCAATTTAGGTTAGAATGGGTTTTGCGGTTGTCATTCATTACTTGATTTTTCAGAGCTGCCCTAGTAAACTATGGGAGGGAGAATCCATCCCTTGTTAGCTCACACTCTTGATGTTAATCATTAAGAATATGATGGTGAATTTAAGAGGATCACAGTAAACAAGCGACACCATTTGAATTATTCAGTAGATGAAAATACTGCATTTTTTTTTCCGAAAATTTTATTTTGCCTTCCGTTCTTCTTCGAATTTTGTTTGAACAGAGAATACCCAGAAGTATGAATAATAATACGGATTCGAAATAGTGAGAGGGTTCCAACAGCCTCAGCGATGAAGTGATCGATGGGTTCTGTTGATGAAGTGAGATTGATAGGGATGGACGGCCTTTGTATGGACGGATGAATTAGGTACATAATACCAGTAAGAAAGGGGTTTGGATGTGAAACTATGTCAATGTGACGTCAGCGTCACGCAGTGGTCATGATGGATAAACAATCTCAAGGATTGTGGAAGACTTCAATAGATAGCGACATTCCTTTGGAAAATGAACATTTTCACCGAGAAAACAATTTCGCAACAAGTTTAATACCTTGATTTTACCCTGAAAAACAATAAATGCTAGAACGAAAAACAGGCAATTTGGAACATACAGATAGGTGTACGTTAATTTGCTGATAGCTCATGTCAGATATCAATGTTGGTCGAAATTACCGTTTGAAAAAGTCTTAGGCTAGCTGCATAAAAGTGGGAATTTCGTAAAAATTGGCGGCTGGACATTTGGTACCGCCTTCGTTCAGGAAGCCTTTAAATGCACGAACTGCCCCGACTATTATCTACTGAGATATTATTATGGTGCATATTAGTTCACCAAGAATTCTGACTAATCCAAGTAATTCAGAATCAGATTTCACTCATGCATAATAAGGAGAAACTTCATGAAAGAGAATAGTCCCATATACTTTCAGTGTCATATGCTTTGGAACTTGGTATTATTATAGTTTCTCAGTCAACTACAATAGTTTTGGTTTATAATTCAATAATAAACCATTGTAATCACTATTGAAAAAAAATTCTAACCCCCCCCCCCCCCCCCCCATGAAACTTTCATGGATTACGTTTCAAAGGGTGTAGAATCCGAATCTGCAATAAAAATGTGTCCATCCGTCCGCCGTACGCACGATTTCTCCCAAACGGCTGGAGCAAAAAATCTGATATTTTCAGGAAAAAAACAATATTTGTCCGACAACGCCCCAATTCTTGAGCCAGCACTCTCACTTAATTTAAAGTGCCCTTCAAGGGTTGTCGAAGTTTTGTAAAATCCCTAAAAACCTCAAAAAAAGTCGGAGCGGCCTAAATTTGGACTCTTCTTGAAGAACTTTCCATGAGGAATCAAATGAGCCCTCCCCTAGGTTCGTAGCTCAAACCATTCCCGATTTACGGCCCGATTTATGGTGCCAATATTTGCGTTTTTTTGGTTTATTATTGTTTATGTTTTCATCGCAGTAACCTAGTGATGTAGTGATGTAGTAATGTGGGTACTGGAGTGAACTCCTAACAGGCTTTGTAGCCGATACACGGGTTGAAGCATTCTGATACGCATGAAACGCGGCAAATTCTTTCACTGGGGTTTATTATTCAATTGGCTTGCGTTCATGATTTGAATTTACACTATGCTTTGGAGTGTGCGTGTTTCACAGGTGATAGAGTGATTATTGGATTTCAGGAGGCACACAAATATGATCAACTCAACAATCCAAATAGGTATTTTGGTTGAGAACAGATCTACGTGCTCTATGCATATCTTCTGAAATTCAATAATCGCTTTATCACCTGTGAAACACGCACACTCCAAAGCTTAGTAGAAATTCAAATCATGAACGAAAGCCAATTGAATAATAAACCCCAGTGAAAGAATTTGCAGCGTTTTTATTTTTAAATTTAGCACTAGAGAAGAAAGAGGACGTTCCTGTTAGTAAAGAATTCACGTCAGTTGATGATGGAGTATCAAAAGAGAGATCGTACATCTCTACGGATTTTCATCAGCATGGAATTGTACGTTAGGTTGGGGTCAGTGCTACCCATTTGCTGGGTTTTATCGATCATCTCCAGAGTTACCGGAGTGAACCAGAACAGTTCAGCCGTCGCTGGACCGTCTCAAAGGTTTATCTACTTCAAAGTCCTGGGATGGAAAAGGTCAATGGTATAGGTAACATTATTAATGCTTGACTTTACGGAGCCTGGATACACACGAACATTTTAGATTTGGTCTCAATGAATGGAGAGTAGACTCAATACTTGCATGTTTTACAAATACTTGAATATCCAAATAAAGATGGCAGGAGTAGTATTCGTATGAGCCATTCTTCAGATCTTCCAGCAAAAAACGCTGCAAATTCTTTCACTGGGGTTTATTATTCAATTGGCTTGCGTTCATGATTTGAATTTCTACTAAGCTTTGGAGTGTGCGTGTTTCACAGGATAGAGCGATTATTGAATTTCAGGAGGCACACAAATATGATCAACTGATCAATCCAAATAGGTATTTTGGTTGAGAACAGATTTACGTGCTCCATGCATATCTCCTGAAATTCAATAATCGCTCTGTCACCTGTAAAACACGCACACTCCGAAGCTTAGTAGAAATTCAAATCATGAACGCAGGCCAATTGAATAATAAACCCCAGAGAAAGAATACTTATTTACCCCAGTAATAATATTGAATAATATGATATTTACCTATATATTATCAGCGTTTCATGCATACCAGAATGCTTCAACCCGTGTATCGGCTATAAACTACAAGTATCCTCATCGGCTATCACTCCAGTATCCACATTCACTACAACTCCACGCTATCGGCATCACTAGGTTACAAACAAACAATAATAAACCAAAAAACAAAAATGTTGTCACCATAAATCGGGCCACACATCGGGAATGGTTTGACCTACGGACGTGGGGAGGGTCTCATTCGATTCCTCACGGTATGTTCTTCAAATAGGTACAAATTTAGGCCGCTTCGGCTTATTTTGAGGTTTTTAGGGATTTTAAAAAACTTTGACAGCCCTTAAAGGGCACTTTAAATTTAGTGAGAGAGCTGGCTCAAGAATTGGGGCGTCGTCGGACCAACATGGATTTTTCCTGAAAATTTCAGATCTTTTGCTCCAGCCGTTTGGGAGAAATCGTGCGTACGGAGGACGGACGGAAAAATTTGTATTGCAGATTCGGATATTACTATACCCTTTGAAACGTAAACCATGAAATTTTCAGGGTTGGGTTAGAATTTTTTTCCAGAGCGATTACAATGGTTTATTATTGAATAATAAACCAAGAGATGAAAAGCCGGGAGGGAAGTTCGACAACCCATAATTCAAAAGTCAGTGCTACCAGAAATTCCAAAAAAAAGGTACTTATGTGCATTACTGTTCAGATTAACAAAACTTAGGAAACTAGTAATTATCGTCTTTATTTAGGGCCAAACGTACCTGGCTGTAGAAAACTCCTAATCTTTTTATGTGAAAGTAGTAATTTATCGAGCAATAAAACTTTTCTCATTGGTTTCTTCGGTTTTTGTAACACTAGGTACTTTGTAATTACTACAATTTACGAGACTCATGAAATACGCATCATGAGGAGACGGTGTCTCGACAAAATGCAGTTCGATTTTGTGGAAAAATGTGTGCCGCTCAACAACTCCCAAAAATGTGGTGCTCTGTCAACTTAAATTTATTGTGTTCTGTTTACTGTAGTTAATATTTATTGTATTGTGTTTACTGTAGTTAATATTTATTATTTCATATGAAGGTTGTCTATCCAGGATTTACTCTAATCAGAGAGGCATGATCAGCGAGCACACATTAATGATTCAACTATTAGCTACGATAACCGATTCAGCCGATACTAATTACAGTGGAATTCGAATGACAAGATATAGTTAAACTTTGTTAGGTAGGTAACTAAATGCTGCAGTTGGACCAGTCAAGGGCATATCCTATTTCTTTATTTATTTTTTTTGTAAATGTCATATGTGTACGTATGTAGCGTAATGATGGATAACTGCTGTGTTCCGATGAATAAATATCTATAGACCGGTGATCTGCGATATCAGGCCGTATGGCGATGGTGACATATATTGGTTAATCCAAGCTCTCAGTTCACGATTCACATATTGAATGCAAGAGTCCATCAATCATTGATACGGCATGAACAGCTTTCACAAGAGGAATCTGATCATTCACATTCATTTTCAAGGCTGCAATGCGGAATAAATGTAACAGCTTGATCAGTTACTCGAAGGAACAGGGACGTAGTTCAAATGTTCGTACACGCCGTTGCGGTTTTGGCGTGGGGCGCAATCGTCTCGGGTGATGGAGTGTCACCTTCTAATTTCGTCTTGACTCCAAAATGTAATCCTATAAACGATGCTATGGACCAACATATAGTGGATTCGAACTACGACATGAAGGACCAAGGAGCTGACCACATGTGGGCTGATTACTACGGATTCCAACAAGACTTGAATGTGTACGCGTTTGGACACAGGCTACCGATGAAAGTGTCCATTTCAGTATCAAACGGAACTCTGCACAATTTAAACACAGTAACTCGAGTTGGGGATTCCATGGAGTGCCGTGTAGACAGCCTGGGCCCAATCGCAAAAACTGTTGAGAGCAAGTACACATATGGAAACACTTTAAACTTAACTTATGATTACTTGACGGCAAAATTCTTATTTTGGGAAATAAGTGGGAGTATTGCCTTCAAGCCTCAGCTTGTCGTTCATGCTGCATTTTTAAACGGATCATTCGATTGTCGGATATCTTCTTTCGAATTGGTTAGTCAAAGTCAAAGTGAATACATTATATCTACAGACGACTCCTGGACTGGCTGGTTGATGGGGAATATCGTATGAAATTCTCTTTCTCAAGAAGACCCAACTCCGCTTTTCAACACTGTTCTGCAATATGCAGAAGGCTACATAGCTTCGTCTTTGAGAGAAGCCTGGTGCAGTTTATGGTTACCGGATGTTAATCACTAAATTCGCAACCCATCAATCGACAAATTTCGCAAGGGAAAATGTGACTTAACGCAATCGATCTAGAAGAAAACCACCGGACTCCAAAATTGAACTTTACCTAATGATGAACCAAATGTATGATTTCGCCAATAAACCATCAATGATTGTAATTACTTACGAGATATCTTCAGAAAAAGAATTTCCAAATCTGATAAAATCTGGTTTACCTCTTCCTCGCAAAAAAAAGCAAGTTTTTTTATGCTGAATAGGGTGATTTGTAAACTATAAGTCTGATAGAAACTAAAATGTCGTTCTAATTCGTATTTATCTGTCATATCACAGTGAAAAACGCTGCAAATTCTTTCACTGGGGTTCATTATTCAATTGGCTTGCGTTCATAATTTGAATTTCTACTAAGCTTTAGAGTGTGCGCGTTTCACAGGATAGAGCGATTATTGAATTTCAGGAGATATGCATGGAGCACGTAAATTCGTTCTCAACCAAAATACCTATTTGGATTTTTGAAACACGCACACTCCGAAGCTTAGTACAGATTCAAATCATGAACGCAAGCCAATTGAATAATAAACCCGAGTGAAAGACTACTTATTTACTCCAGTAATAATATTGAATAATAATCCCCAGTAATAATATTTACCTATATATTATCAGCGTTTCATACATATCAGAATGCATCAACCCGTGTATCGGCTATAAATTAAAAGTATCCACATCGGCTATCACTCCAGTAACCACATTCACTACAACTCGATGCTATCGGCACCACTAGGTTACAAACAAACAATAATAAACCAAAAAACGCAAATGTTGTCACCATAAATCGGGCCATACATTGAGAATGGTTTGACCTACGGACGTGGGGAAGGGCTCATTCGATTCCTCATGGTATGTTCTTCAAATAGAGAAAAATTTAGGCCGCTTCGACTTGTTTTAAGGGCTTATTCGATACATCGAAGGGATGTCTATCAACAACGTAGGTACATAAAAAGGTTAGCGTTATTTCAAAAGTTTTCGATATTTTGATTTTTTTTAAATTTATATTATTATTCGCAGCCCGTTGATTTCACTATCAATTCCATTTGTGATTTTTGTCCCAGGTTTCATTAACTTTGGTAAAGTAGTTTCGGCGAAAAGCTGCAAATACGGACAGACAGATTTTAAAATTCGATTTTGGGATTTTACGAACCTTGGAACAAAAAACAACGAATTTTGAGTGAGGGTTAAAAACTATTTTTTCTTGGTTGATTACGAAGTTTCATTGTTGCAAAGAATAAACCATAAAAATAAAGAAAATACGTTTAAAAAGAAGGTACAAATCAAATCCAGGACACAAATACCAATCAAGGGGTGGATTACGAGTAGGGATTTGATTTATTCGGAGTTGAAAACATCCTTGAGAGTTTGCTACATGCTTTTTTTAGATGATGCAAATGTGTATTTAAATTGACTACCTGTAGCCTATCCACAGGATCGTCTTTGGAAGCAGCCTCCTTGATGAGGTGAGCGTACTCCATGTACTCGACCATCCTCTGAAGGAAGCTGAGGGGCTCGTTGAACACGACAGGCATCGTGATCTTGCTCAACTCCTTGCCGATGCTGTTCTTCAGAACTGACCAGATACTGAAGTCATTCCTGCTGAACATGGGGACCGGGAGGCATTGCCTAAGGGACAAAAGAAAAAAAAACCTTGGTTAGCAGCAGAAAACAGGTGGCAAGAGCAGTAAAACACACGTCAGCAGTGTTGGGGGGAAAACTGAGACCAGGAGGCCTAGACATGCGTCATCATTTTAGCTCATAAGGAACTTACAGTGAGTTGAGTTCATTTGAGTTGAGAACAGTTTCAACAGAAAATTTTCTTCAGGTTGATGGGATTTGAAAAAACGCTGCAAGTTCTTTCACTGGGGTTTATTATTCAATTGGCTTGCGTTCATGATTTGAATTTCCACTCAGCTTTGGAGTGTCCTTGTTTCACAGGTGATAGAGCGATTGTTGAATTTCAGGAGATATGCATAGAGCACCTAAATCTGTTCTCAACCAAAATACCTATTTGGATTGAGCAGTTGATCATAATTGTGTGCCTCCTGAAATTCAATAATCGCTCTATCACCTGTGAAACACGCACACTCAAGCTTAGTAGAAATTCATATCATGAACGCAAGCCAATTGAATAATAATACCCAGTGAAAGAATTTGCAGCGTTTCATGCATATCAGAGTGCTTCAACCCGTGTATCGGCTACAAAGCCTCTTAGGAGTTCACTTCAGTATCCACATTACTACATCACTAGGTTACTGCAATCAAAACAAAAACAATAATCAAAAAAACGCAAATGTTGGCACCATAAAATGGTTGAGCTACGGACCTATCAAAATTCAAAAACAAAATAAACCAAAATAACGCAAATGTTGGCACCATAAATCGGGCCATGCATAGGGAATGGTTTGAGCTACGGACCTGGGGAAGGGCTCATTCGATTGCTCATGGAAAGTTCAAAAAAAAAAAAATCCAAATTTAGGCCGCCTTGACTTTTTTTGAGGTTTTTAGGGATTTTACAAAACTTTGACAACCCTTAAAGGGCACTTTAAATTGAATGAGAGAGCTGGCTCATGAATTGGGGCGTCGTCGGACCAACATGGAGTTTTCCTGAAAATTTCAGCTTTTTTGCTCCAGCCGTTTGGGGGAAATCGTGCGTACGGCGGGCGGACGGAAAAATTTTTATTGCAGATTTGGATTCTCTACACCCTTTGCAACGTAAACCATAAAATTTTCAGGGGGGGTTAGAATTTTTTTTTTCAAGAGCGATTACAATGGTTTATTATTGAATAATAAACCAAAACTATAGGCATTGTTTAATGGGCATTCCATCATAATCCATTGTTATGTATGTTGTTTTCAACTGCCGCTTGGCAGTTGTGCAACATACATAGTGCATTTCCAAAGTTATTGACAACTTATTAAGTTATTAACAAAATTGGCATTTCGGGAATATTTAACATCCTGAAATCTGGTGAAAGTTGTGGGCGCGAAATTCCGAATGTTCGAATTTACAATTGTCCACCGTTTTCCAAGTAATATGCTTCCTCAAAACTGAGGAAACGAACAATCATCGTCTATTTCATTTTTTTTAAGCTCATTTGAGCACAACTTTTTTGTTCATGAAACACCTCTGAATTTGAGGGAAATTGAATTATTAGGAAATGCAAGGAATTGAAGTTTTTGAATATTTTACATTGATGCTGGTTTCATTAGCAGTGGCGATTAGCAGTTAATTCTGGAAGAGTGATCAGTAAGGGCTAACTTATGTGATCCCCGAAAACTTCAATATCTGGTGAAAATTGTGGAAGGTAAAGGTAGAGGTACAAAGAATCTGCGGATAGATAGAAAGACCAGAATAAATGAATAATATAAATCGTAAAATGCAAAAGGACATTGCAGTTTTTAGAAGAAAAAAAAATTGCTCACAAAATAAGTTGCTAGACCTATAGTATGATAATTAAGATAGTAATAACAATACTAATATTATTAATGTTCATGGATCCCACAAAAAAGATGAAATTAGGCACATTTAGGCTTATTTAGTCGAATGAGTTGAAAATGAAGTCATAATAATGTCATCATAAATCATTGTTCCCGTCTCATACTCAAAAAATATCAGAATGAAAGTCTATATCGTTTCATTTATTTTTTGTTTATTATTCAATAATAAACCATTGTAATCGCTCTTGAAAAAAGAAAAAATTCCATGGTTTACGTTTCAAAAAGTGTAGAATCCGAATCTGCAATAAAAAATTTTCCTTCCGTCCGCCGTACGGCAGTACGCACGATTTCTCCCAAACGGCTGAAGCAAAAAAGCTGACATTTTCAGGAAAAATCCATGTTGGTCTGACGGCTCCCCAATTCTTGAGTCAGCTCTCTCACTTAATTTAAAGTGCCCTTCAAGGGTTGTCAAAGTTTTGTAAAATCCCTGAAAGCCTCAAAAAATTTGGACTCTTTTTGAAGAACTTTCCACGAGGAATCGAATGAGCCCCTCCCCAGGTCCGTAAGTCAAATCATTCCAGATGTATGGCCCGATTTATGGTGCCAACATTTGCGTTATTTTGGTTTATTATTGTTTTTGTTTTGATATCAGTAACCTAGTGATGTGATGTAGTAATGTGGATACCGGAGTGAACTCCTAAAAGGCTTTGTAGCCGATACACGGGTTGAAGCATTCTGATATGCATGAAACGCTGCAAATTCTTTCATTGGGGTTTTGGTTTATAATTGTTTTTGTTTTGATAGCAGTAACCTAGTGACATAGTGATGTAGTAATGTGGATACTGGAGTGAACTCCTAAAAGGCTTTGTAGCCGATACACGGGTTGAAGCATTCTGATAACGATAAAAAAAAGCTGCAAATTCTTTCACTGGGGTTTATTATTCAATTGGCTTGCGTTCATGATTTGAATTTCTACTAAGCTTTGGAGTGTGCGTGTTTCAGAAGTGATAGAGAGATTATTGAATTTCAGGAGGCACACAAATATGATCAACTGATCAATCCAAATAGGTATTTTGGTTAAGAACAGATCTACGTGCTCCGTGCATATCTCCTGAAATTCAATAATCGCTCTATCCTGTGAAACACGCACACTCCAAAGCTTAGTAGAAATTCAAATCATGAACGCAAGCCAATTGAATAATAAACCCCAGTGAAAGAATTTGCAGCGTTTTTAATTCACAGATTGTCTGACAAATAGTACGAGCGTTTTTCTTTTATACCAGTTCAAAGTAGGATTTACCAGTGATTCATCACCATCTTAATAATGAATCGTGGTCATTCTTCTAATCTGACACCTACTAATCGAAAAAGAGATTGATTACATTTTCGGGTTCACTTCAGTTGAGACACATTCGATCGCGATTCAGTACATAATGTTGATTTGCGCGTTCCTCGTGATTTTTTTGTGTACCTCCGCGAGGGGTCGCAATGTAAGACCCTTCGAGACGATACAGCCACCTTCCTGTACGGAGATGAACTACATTGCAGATCAACTGGTAACAGTGGCAAACTATATGGTCAACTATGAGGATGGAATGCTACTGAATGCAAACGGTTTCCAACAAAACTTAACACTATCACTCCTAGGAGTATCGGTACCAATAACGTTTTCTGTGCGGGTACCACAAGGTACAATGACGTCGTTTAACAACTTGACAAGAATCAGCGACGTGATGTATTGCACTACGACCAACCTGGAAACCTTGGAGGGGATTTTAAAATTCCGAAACGTACAGCTTGACTACGATGGAGTCGAAGTGGTTCTGGGATCTTGGACTGTGAAAGGGCCTCTATCCTACACTCTTCAACCAGAGGTGCACGTTGTATTGGCCAAAGGAAACGCCGACTGCAGACTCCAATCACTGAAGGTGGTGAGTTCCGGGAATATTCACTACGATTTGACGATTAGCTCATCGACCTGGAGAGATCGGCTAATTTCGAAGGCGTTTGGGAAAGCTGAATTAGATGCGGATTCAGTAATGGCTGCTGCAGTCTTACCAAACTTACAGATCACCTTGGAGTCCTTTCTGAAGACCATATGGTGTGATTCATCTGACTTCACACCCAAGTAGAATTGAACAATTCAACAAAAATCATTACACTACCAAGCCATCGGCCATTACAAGAATGATGTAAGAGCAAATTTCAAATTCAATCAGTTTTGAATCAATATTCGGTTGAAATCAATCGTCTAAATCGTGCAAATGCACGTTTTTGAGCAGACAACTAATTTGATACTAGATGTGCTAGTTTTTCATGCTATTGTTTTCAACAATTGAACTCATTTAGTAGCTAAAGCTTATGTAAGTTAGGATCACATAGTATATAAACATGAAATAATTACAGTCATCAGTCAGTTGTATGTTATGCTATCTACCCCGATCATCTAGATCATGTAAAGATTGTTAATATTAAATATAATTCATGTTACACACTTTATCTTATATATTGTATATCTATCAAATCATAATCACCCTATAACGTTCTACCTTTATTCTACGTTCTATTCTTTAAAAACAGATTGAGGCCAGACTACCAAGGGATGGAGTCGGCCACCACAAAAATGATTCAGTCATTTCAATGATGTAAGAGCAAATTCCAAATTCAATTAGTTTTGAACCAATATTCGGTTGAAATCAATCGTCTAAATCGTGCAAATGCACGATATGGAACACACAATTAATTTGATACTAGGTGTGCTAGTTTTTCATGCTATTGTTTTCAACAATTCAACTTATTTAGTTGCTAAAGCTTGTGTAAGTTGGGATCACATAGTATATAAACATGAAATAATAACAGTCATCAGTCAGTTGTATGTTATGCTATCTACCCCGATCGTATAGATCATGAAAAGATTGTTAATATTAAATATAATTCATGTTACACACTTTATGTTATATATTGTATATCTATCAAAGCATAATCACCCTGTAACGCTCTATCTTTGTTCTACGTTCTATTCTTTAAAAACAGATTGGGGCCAGACTTGAACCTGGCCAGCTTGAAAGTGACATAATCTACTATTCATATTTTTTTTAAACGAATTCCCCTACTAATATTATAAAGACGGCAAGTATGAGCATATAAGAGAAAGTGGCGATTCATAGGCAAAACATAATACTTACCAATTTATCTTTTCTGAGTTGCACTTGTTGAAAAGGTACTAGGTATACATCGAATTGCTTAAAGATCGCAATGACTTGGTTTCTGGATGAAACTATGCTCCTACAAGGGCTTCTAAAAAGGCTTTGAACCACTTTGCAACACGATGTTATGATGAAAAATGAAAGCCTCTCTGTTCACTGCAGAGAGACCACGCGATCGTCGGACATCAATCGGTTCGATGGGTTGTCCTTTGTTATTCTACGATTTTACCGGACCAAATCAAAAACGGGCAACCGACATGAAAAATGTAAGCTGAAAGCAAGGGTAGAATATCAACCTTGACCTGAGTTCTCTGTCTGACAAAGTAATATCTCAGTATAACTGTACATTTTCCAACCAGAAAGCGCTCTATCAAAATAGGGGAAATACTAAAAGACATGGAGGATTGGGGTCGAGAATCACCCCACAGTTTTGATTTCATTTATTGATTATTATTGTTTTTTTATTATTAAACATATTGAATTGATAGCTAAACGCATTTTTAGTACGAACTCCAAATTTACAGGGTATCCCATGTGAAAAACGCTGTCAACTCTAACTCAATTTCTGAATAATTAGAAATTGCTTTGTTTCAAAGCGAAGGTTTGGGGTAACTTTTAGGTTGAAAATTGCGTTTTTTTTTGCTACTGGTGAATTATTGAAAATATGGCATTCTTAAGCTGTCCTGTCTTAATCTGTAAGTCAGGATTACCAAAGAGATGAGAGACGGCATTTTGACAAAACTGTCATTCCGCGCAGCAATCGCACATCTTCAATGCAATTAAAAAAAATGTTTTCAGACATCAAACAGATAGAAAATGTAACGCTCTTCGAACGGCGTCATCAAATTCGGGCTACCTCCAAAATAGATCGAAAACAGGAAAAAATCTTAAATGGCGAATAACTCGGAAACGAGGCAAAAAATTGAAAGGAGGCATTTTTGTTCGGAGTCGGATAGTGCATAACTCCTGTGACACCCTGTATAAATAAAGAAGACCTAATGTTTGAAAATTAGGAAAGCTACGGAGGAAGCGTTGTCTTGGTCAGGGGCAAGATATGCAATGACCCGCACGACCCCCCTGTCTTGAAGGAGGGGTTGCTTTGTGCGCCGTGTATTACCAACCCCATTCTGAGTTGGCCGTAACATTGGGTGTTACAATGTTGATGTTGATAGTTGCTTCTGATCAAATTCAGTTTTAGTCAAATGTTTGCTTACTTAAACTTGTTATCCAGTTGTAGGACAATGGTAAGATTTTGGGGTTTAAATCGAAATCATATGAAGAGTTAGAGTTTAAACAAGATTGTTAAGATATAAACCAAAAAATAAATATTCAAAAATTAAAAATTAAAATGAATTTAATGAATGAAAACGTTCGTTTGTGAACAGCATCTAAGCTTCCTAAGCTGTCCAGCCAAAGTCAGGATAATCGAAGAGACGGCTATTGTCTGTGTTCATTTATGATTTATTGCGATGATTTGCTTTCAGCAGAGTAGCTATACCACAAGTGAGTATGTTGACATGATTTTTGTGTACGGTTTTGCCGATTGTAATGCTTCTGAAGCAGCGAGTGAGTCACACTCCTCTTGTGTACAACTCACACCCTTGCGAACACGTCGGATAGTATGAGGAAAAAATATTTGTAGATAATATTTTTTATGTCACTGATCCTTTTTTTATCTGATAAACTATCTTCTTTTACCTACTAATCTTTTTTTGCCAATAAGGTTTTGGTTATTACTACCAGCTATGTTCAATAGCTATAGCGCACCATGATGAATGGGAATATGCAATAGGGAAACCACGCTGAAGGAAATACAGCGAGGAAAGAGACGAAAGGGAAGAGTTGGTAATGATACGGAAGCCTGGATTGATTAGGGTCCATAGTGTCCACAAAAAGATGAATGCAACTCATCGCAATCAATCGTAAATGAACACATACAATGGCCGTCTTTCGGCTCTTTGATAATCCTGACTTAGGCGGGACAGCTTAAGAATACCGTAGACGCTGTTCACTAACGCATGGGTTTATGCATCCGACAAAACTAACTTAAATCGTCACTTCTGGTCTGGCGTTGTCACCATTTGATTCAGCGAGAAAAGTTACGTATATCCCGCCTCCAACCTTTTTTCGTTGAGACTTTTGGAAAAACCTCAATTTTAACAGAAAACACAAGTTTTTCTGCAGTTAAACACTATTTCCTTAACTAAAAATATTTTTAAAAACCAAAACGACTACACCGTTGGAAAGCTGACATTTTGGCGCACGTTATACTTGGCCTGCACAGTTCTGCGTTAAGCGTTAATGGGGTTTCTAGGCGAGATGAAAAACAGGCGATTTTGAGATTTTGACAAAACTGCCATTTCGCGCAGCAATCGCACATCTTCAATGCAATAAAAAAAAATGTTTTATGATATCAAGTAGATAGAAAATTTAACGCTCTTTCCAGCGGTGTCATCATATTTGGGCTATATCCAAAATTGAGGGGGCTATGACAGTTTTAATGACATAAGATCAAAAACACGGAAAAAGTCTTAAATCACGAATAACTCGGAAACGAGGCTTCTAGTAAAAAATTGCTAGGAGGCATTTTTGTTCGAAAATGAGTTGTAGAACACGTAGGAGTCGAATTGTGCATAACTCCTGGGACACCGTGTATAGGTATATAAGAATCTATATAGAGGCCTATTTTTACTTAAATGGAACTCATCAGGGTTATACATTGTGCTGCCATTTGCAAAACGTTTTTGTGAATAGATCAAAATGGGCAAATATTGAATCTTTTATTCATCAAATGAACAGATATAACGCAGAATGATATAGCAACATGAGTAGAAAGGACGTTTTAGAATGCGATGAACACAGTAGATTACAATATAAATGCAATATGATAGAATTAGAAAACTAAAAATGATTATTATAGGATTACGGACTAGATGCTATTTTGTGGAAGAAGGCTAATGGATTCTACTTTACAGGCTAGACAGGTGGTTGAAATCAAACAAAGACAAAAAAATAAAAAGATAAAGATAATAATAAATAACTGTTGTACTGTAAGGTTAGTGCCATCTGAATATCCATAGTAAGGCTGAAAAAGGCGGAAGAATAAATCTAGTTTAGCCTCAGAAGCCCAACAACGTTATGGATCAATAACTCAACTGTTGTTCCATCCCCCTGACACCCTCTCTTCACACCAACCACCGACCTGCCCTCTCAAAACTCTCTCCGAGTCGGAAGGCCTCAGGGATCCATGTTCCGTCAACAAAAGGTGACATCTGTTGCATCGTATGCCACAACGATCATCTGTTAATACACCGAATGTGTGGAGCTGTCAGTTGTGTTTGTCTGGTGATCAAGGCGTTACTTGGCAAATCATTGCACATATTCCTTTTGAAATAACCAAATTCTGGTGTCGACTTAGGGAAAGTATAGGTGAACATTACATTTATATAACAACTTACAAAAATGACAACGGACTTCTCATCGAAAAAACTATATTTAATAAATCTTTATCACACTTGTGAATAACAATATTCATCTTCACTCATTTCGAACATCTTATTGTTTAGTTTATTTAAAAAATATAACACGAAAATGAAGAAACAGAATAGAAGTACCTAGACAGGCAAAATAGTGTTTACCATGAATATTGAACCACCTGATATTAATATTCCTTTTTACCATTTTTGAAAAAGTTGTTTGAGGTAAGTTGAACTTTATTGACGATCTACCTACCATATCTAATTTTGAGCTTTGGGATGATTATAAAGTTTTGCAGTTTACAATTCTTTAGGTAATAAAAAGAATTCATCATACAAAACATGTGTATATACATCATTGAACCCAAGCAGTAATTTTGTCGTACAGCGAAATATTAGAAAGTGGTACCACAACTACTGAACAAAAACACAACTGGTGGTATGTTGTTCGACATTGTAAATGATGTTGACATCGGTAATTATAAAAAGTAAAACAAATATTATGTATAGAGGAAGCAAGTACCTACCTAGGGAAGAAATTTGAGAACTGCAGTGATATAAGCAGATTAAAAGTTATAGTTCCAGATAGTATCACACACATTTTGACCAAGATATTCGTTAATGTTCACAGTGGATGTCTCGAGAATGTTGCCCAGCATTGATTCATTCTCCACACCTTTCAATGAGTGGCGAAGAAGTTTTCCGACCAACCAGCCCATCCAGGAATCTTCCATCGTAATATCGTACTCACTAGGATCTAATTTGACCATCTCATAGACTTCCAGGTTACAGTTCGAAGTTCCTTTAACAATACCAATGACTATGTAAGGGTGGACCCGGTACACAAACTTCCCTGTAACTTGCCGATGGAGAACGGTTACGTTCATGTCGTAAGAAAGAGCTAATTCTTTATATCTGTAGACGCCTTGCAAAGATCCCAAGTCCGGCGTTGAGCAATTCAAGACGTCTCCGTGGCGATACAGGGAATCGAGTCGTCCCATGCGCCCTTTGGTGAGGTAAAGAGATGCGACGAAAGGGAGTTTGAAGCCGAGAAGCGAAAGATCGACATCTTGCTGAACGTAATACGCGAACTCTTGATAGGTATCGTAGCTCTCTTCAATTTGGACGTTGGTACTGTTCAGCACGCTGTCCACCACCTCGTTCATCACAATACAATTGGGCGTATCTTCTGCCACTGCTGTGGCCATGAACAAACTCAGGAGGACGACCTGCGTTAATCTCAACATGATGAAGACTCGACACTAACAGAATGATATACCAATATCTGCGAACCGTTCAGTGAGTGAATTAAATATTCGATCCATCAAAAAGATTAATAAGTGTTTGATGTAATCTCGAGCAGATCAAGGCAATTGGATCTGCTGACCAACAATCAACAAATACCACGAGGAATGATAAGATTGAAGTTGTGTATCTCCTACATACGTATAACTTGCTTCAACATCATAGTGTCATTGATGGGGCAATCAATCAATCAACAGAAATGATCGCTAATTATTACCGTGGAGGCTTATCATATAAAATGTACGATATAATCAAGGTTACATCCATATCTGGAGTTGATATAAAAGTTATGCAACTAATCTTAGGTGAAACAAATATCATACATATTACTTTCTCAATGATTCACTTAATACTTCGTTTCATCGAGAAAGCACTATTTTAAAGTGCTTAGTATGGTATTGGAATGCAAGCCCAATTACTAATATTGATAAAAGTTTGGCGGGCATCTGGTCATGAGACCACGATTAGAGAAACCGTGAATAAGGGATTGATACTGTTAACTCTCCTCGAAACACACAGATGTTTGGTTGAATGAATGAGCGGGAAATTACATAAAATCACTACTGCCGGAGAAACACCTGTTTTATCAAATCTCTAAGTCGGGTCACCTGAGTTTCCTTGTTTTAATTGTCTTACGCTGAAAGTGGAACTAGAAAATGCCTCGGATCGTATTTGAAAGCCAGTTGGTTCACTCTACCCAAGGTAGTTAGTTATAACGATTTATCTGCCATCCCTCCCCCTTCCCCAATAACAATGAAAATTGAAATTTCTAAACATGTTTGAATAGCGAACTAAATTCATAACTGAACAAAAAAACTTCTGCCAAGTGGGTGTGGCACATAGCTTCCTCGTATCCATAACATGACTGTATAGATCATTGAAAATTATTATTGACTAAAGAACTTCGTTCAATTAGGCGAAGTAAATATTGAATTAGGGTAAATTTATTGTTATACAGGAGCATAACTTGAGAAAATAAAGGTAGGCATGTTCAACTATTGAACAAACTATAAAATTGACAGTTGACGAATTGACGCTGAATGGATTGATGAATAAAGTGATAAATTGACATTGTAGCGTTTCGAAAAATAAAATATAAGCATGGTTCAATATGGTTTGATCCAAGCTCGAGGCTAAAACTTTATTTTCTCTTTATTACTCACGAGGACCATCTTTACATCAGTCCGAACAATCCCTGAAAATTTCATCGAAATCAGTCATGAACTCCCGGAGTTATGCGTGTAACAAGGATTTCACGTTTGCGGATGCGCAGAGGCTACTATTGATCCGGGGGTCATGAAACTTATAGGGGACCATCTACACATCAAACCGAACAATCCCTGAAAATTTCATCGAAATTGGTCAAGAACTCCCGGAGTTATGCGTGTAACAAGGATTTCACGTTTGCGTATGCGCAGAGGCTACTATTGATCCGGGGGTCATGAAACCTATAGGGGACCATCTGCACCCCAACTCGCACAATCTCTGAAAATTTCATCAAAATCGGTCAAGAACTCCCGGAGTTACGCTTGTGGAAAGGATTTCACGTTTGCGCATACGTAGAGGCTACTATTGATCGGGGGTCATGAAACCTATAGGGGACCATCTACACCCCAACCCGCACAATCCCTGAAAGTTTCATCAAAATCGGACTATAACTTCGTGTAGTTTTGCCCGTAACAAGGATTTGCTGACAGACAGACAGACAGACACACAGACACACGGAACCAAAATTGTTCAGAAAGGTCTAAAACGCAAAATGCGAGTGGGATTTTTGATTTTGGAGACAAAACAATTTTCACATTCCGAAAGTGAAAACAATGCTTCCGCTTCCTTGGTAGACTCGGAAGCAATATAATGAGATAATTCAGCAAAAGCAAAATTTCTGAGGTTTGTTGCTCTAGACTAAAATTGGAATCAAACAGAATGAGAAACAGGGAATAATTCTAAAATTGGCTACAATATGATTATTATAACCTGGGGTGCGTCGAAAATTTGTCAAAAAGAAAAAATAAAGAACACGTTTCAACGGCATCTCCTCCAGTTCCTCTCTTCCGGAAAGGAATTAACCATTACCCAGGTAGCACAAATATTTATATACATTGACATTGGGATTGAACAATAATCACGTAAATCGGTTGGGAATTACAGGATGGGCATAGTGGGCAAAATTTGCCACACACACACACACATTTAAAAAACCCACAAAAATATACCAACAGTTTTTTCACGTAATATAATGTTTCGAAACGGATTCAGCTTTTTCCTCATCTTTGGGTTGCCCCCCCCCCCCCCCCCCCGCCCAATCCTAAAATGCATTTCCCTATTATTGACTCTTTCTAGATTGATGAAACCCTTTCTTCTTCGTGCGATTCCAAATCCCATTGGAAATATAGAGCAGATTTTGTTGATTATTCAGAATAAAAACTTGGCTGTTATTCCTATAACGGTATAACGGTAGAATATTTCTTCCAGCCATTCTACATAAGCAACCTGATGTAACTATATAAAAAATAAGTCTCTTTTATCAACGTCTATCGCGAGGTTTCTGTTCACAAGAACTGGTGGATAAGGATGAGAACCGGTAGATAATAATGTTAAATTTTGCAAAATTATTTATTTTTTTACTATATTATCACATTAACACAACAAATGCATTCAAAAAATCGTTGTCATTTCCAGTTCCAATAATTTTTAAATACTTTCAAATATATGAATTTAATACAAATCACTCATCAGCGACTTTTTTTTAACAACAGACCTCAGCTTCAACAAGATTTTATCAGGAAAAGAACGTACAAAAACACTTATTATTACAATATTTATGCGAAAATAATAACATTTTAGCGAACCATTGTAAGAAGTGACAATATGTTGGCTCAAATCAAAACAGTTAGGAAAATAACTTCTAGATTCGTTGAATGGAGATACTTTTTATACAACTAGGTATGTTACAAAGCTTCGAGTGATTGACACCAGGCCTGCCTGAAATAAGAATCTACAGTGGTTTGCGCTGCCTTCGTTACTGTACTTAGCAAAGGTGTGGAGCTACCGTTCTCGTCCAGAGCTTTTCGAAGAAGTTTCCCAATCAACCAGCCTTTCCATGTAGTCTCATCAATGTTGAAATTGTATTCTATGTCTTCGGTGTTCACGAAAGTAAAAGATTCAAGAGTACAATCAACAGTTCCTTTAGCGATGGCCAAATTAACCGTCGGACGAACTCTGTAAGAAAAACTTCCCTGCATTTCCCAATGCCAGAACTTCACTGTCATGGAGATATAATCGGCTTCAAGAACGTCGTATTTGAAAGCGGACTCGAGCGTACGGAAATTCATTGTAGAACATTCCATCGCTGTACCAGATCTGGTGAGCGATTTGAGTGAGCTCAAAGATCCATCTACGACTTCCAACGCTACCGTCAACGGTAGCCCCAAAACGGAAACGGAAAAATCCTGCTGGAAGTCATCAACTGGAGGTTGCACACCGTGAAGCCACATAAGATAATCTGAAGCTCCAACGGTCGAATCGACTAAATCGTTGACGTCCCGACAGTCCGGTATCATATCGGTAGCGGACGCATACGCGATAATCGATAAAACCGCGATCAGCATGGCAACAGTGTCTTTACGAGAACACGAGCGAAACTGAGGAAAATATTTCTTGGCTCATTCAAGATGAAGTTCTCAGAATATGTGATTGATCGAATGTGTTACAACAGACATAAAATCAATTGATCACAATACTTTTTTCTCTAATCCTCGTTTTTCAATATATTCCGAGATAATCTACTACTCCAATTAATCTTGATTACCGAATCCGATATGAATGAATCCTGAATTACCTAATCCGCTTTAAGATATATGAAATTTTCGAGAGCATGCGAAGTCTCTAGGTGCCGTGTGCTGGCAGCTATCCGATTCTAATGACAATCATTGAACTTCACAATATGTATATAGCTTTTCCAAGTAAGATTCAGAAATTTCCAAACCAATTTCAGAATTTTCCATTTCAATTTCAGACTTTTCCATTTCAACTTTTCAGAATTTTCCATTTCAATTTCAGAATTTTCCATTTAAATTTCAGAATGTGATCAATATCCGGGTGGGAGCGGTTTCTGAAATTGAAATGGAAAATTCTGAAATTGAAATGGAAAATTCTGAAATTGATTTGGAAATTTCTGAAGTTGGTTTGGAAATTTCTGAATCTGACTTGGAAAAGCTATATAAATGCATCATTGTAAGTGACCTCATAATGACTAGATGAATTAAATAGGTATCTCTTTTTCGAAATTCCACTGGTTATTTTATATCAATTATGATTTACCTGTATTGGCTTCAGAAGCCAAAATATGATTTTGTGGCGAAAACTGCCAAAAAAATGATTATTATTCATTTATCTTTTGCGAAACATCCATTGCATCTACCTTAGAGTCTATCACAATCGAACATTGAAGGAAGAGTCAAGATAGAATGGTATACAGGCAAACCTCGATACCTTTTTTTTTAAATTTTTTATTTGTATAATCTTTCGATGTTACAATGGGTGGTTCGCTAATAATACACACGATACAGTGACAGTGCAATACAATAACATATGAAAAAAAAAATTAGTAAACTAAATACTGGATATCGCAATAAATTAAATGAGAAAATTGGCGGTAGAAGGAGCCATGTAGCAACTGCCTACAGTAGGGTTTTGGCTTGTATGACCGATTGCACAAAAATGTAGACTTTCATCGCTAGTTCGTTTGTGTCCAGATTCAATAAGGATATGAAGAAGTCCATTGATAGATGTTCTTTGTTAAAATTCCTCGATACCTTGATTCTTAATAAGTTGAAAATGGAGATTGGTCTAACAATTTATCAGATTGCCGAGTCATTGTAGAGAACAGTGGGTGAAAGACCTTTTTTGCAGAGGAGACAGTGTGGAGAAGAATGGGCATATGGTTTGGCCCGTCTGAATTCAAACTATATAGATTGAAAATGTTTGCCTTCGCGTTAGTTCGCCCAAACTCGCGCGAAACTAACCCTCGCAGTGGACGGGATCCCACTTAAACCCCGCTGTCTGAAAACAGGCGAACTGTTCGCGCCAAATATCGCCTTTTCGCTTGTTCTCCCTTCGCTCGAAATCGCGACCAGTGGACGTACAGCCTAACTTATATTTCACCTGAATAAAAATGCATTTTTCGAATAGACAAGCCATTTTCGGCTACTGGCAGCAGGAAGACGCTTCAACCTCTGTAGGCCCACGTGTTAGATGATATATTGCACGAAGAGCATAACGGTTTCCGCATGACGTTCCTTAAAGGCCAGGGTAGAATACTATTACCGAACAGTAGGTTCACGGTCAGCAGCACTCATTTTCAAACAATACGTTTGGAGACTTCTTATGACAGAACGCGAGCCGTTCATAAACAAATAAGTAGGACTATAAGAGAATCAATTCTGAATGGAATTTTTACCTGCAAGAAATGTATTCTTTACGAAAAAATGGATTTTTAAATCAATCAGAACGATGGTATTGCATGTTGAGATGGCCATCGAAATCAAGATGGTCCCACCCAGTCCACCAATGGCCGAACTCTAACGGGCCATACTTACTGGAATGAGCTTCTCAACACTGCCAAAGTTATTCCATCGTTTTACTGACGAAATTCCTCATATTTGGGCGTATAAACAAGAATATCTTAAACGTTTCATGATGGAGCTCAACTCGTTCCTCTAAACGCTTCGAACTCGGTTCACTAAACGCTCTAGCAGTCGCTTCCTCAAGGTGGTTACTTTGGCGTACAGGTCCATCCTTTTCAACAAGAATCCACACAGCAACGACGAATGTACAGCTGTACCTTTAATATCTTCCTCATCTTACCATTTTAAGCTAGATTTCGAGATATCTATCCGTAAGAGAACATTGGATTTGCATTGGAGATTGATACGTTCTGGATAACACGCAGTATACATTGCTGTGTATCACGACGTCTGGTTGTCTCAGCAAACGTTGACTCCCCAGATTACTTTAACAAGGTCTTATTCTCGTCATCACATTCTACCCCAGGGTAAACATGTCTTAGAAAACATAGGGAGGTATTTTAGTGTTAATGGTGGCGTAGCCACCCTGCTGTCCCTTTCCTGATGCTTATAAAGGGTTATCATAGAAGTAATAGAATGTATGTTTCAAGCAGGAACCTATAGAACTCGCATCATTATAGGTATTCTATGTTAAGATTCATAGATATTATGGAGAAGATCAAAACGTATGATCATGAGAAGAACTTATTATAGGCACAAGCTTTGTACCGAGACATCCCCGAACAAAGGAAGTTTTTCGTTTTTGAATAACATACAGGAATAACTAAAATGGAACATTTTATTAATTTGCTATTGTTTTCTCTTCTACGACTCCACTGCGTTTCCAATACACCATAGAATCTTTCAGACGAATGATAGCAGTATGATATTATGATTGGAAACCTAGTTTTATTTGGTGCAGGCCTAAAAAGTGTATTGGTTTATTATTCAATAATAAACCATTGTAATCGTTCAGGAAAAAAAAAAAAAAAAAATTCTAACCCCCCCCTGAAAATTTCATGGTTTACGTTTCAAAGGGTGTAGAATCCGAATCTGCAATAACATTTTTTCAGTCCGTCCTCCGTACGCTGTACGCACGATTTCTTCCAAACGGCTGGAGCAAAAAATCTGAAATTCTCAGGAAAAATCCATCTTGTTCCGAGGACGAACTAATTCTTGAGCCAGCTCTCTCACTCAATTTAAAGTGCCCTTTAAGGGCTGTCAAAGTTTTGTAAAATCCCTAAAAATCTCAAAACAAGTCAAGGCGGCCTAAATGTAAACTTATTCTTAAGAACATACCGTGAGGAACCGAATGAGCTCCTCCCCAGGTCCGTAGGTCAAACCATTCCCGATGTTTGGCCCGATTTATGGTGCCAACATTTGCGTTTTTTGGTTTATTATTGTTCGTTTGTAACCTAGTGATGTCCGGCCGATAGCATCGAGTTGTAGTGAATGTGGAAACTAGAGTGATAGCCGATGTGAATACTTGTAGTGTAGTTAGTAGCCGATACACGGGTTGAAGCATTCTAATATGCATGAAACGCTGATAATATATAGGTAAATATTATTCAATATTATTACTGGGGTTTATTATTATAGCACGTAAATCGGTTCTTAACCAAAATACCTATTTGGATTGATCAGTTGATCATATTTGCGTGCCTCCTGAAATTCAATAATTGGTCTATCACCTGTGAAACACGCACACTCCATAGCTTAGTAGAAATACAAATCATGAACGCAAGCCGATTAAATAATAAACCCCATTGAAAGAATTTGCAGCGTTTTTCTAGCCCAAAACGGGAATTACCGAACTTCAAAGATATTCACAATCATATTAAGCTAAACTACAAGAATAGATTTCAAGATAGGTAAATGAAAATAACATAAGGCTTACGCTCTAAGTTATATTTCAGCTTGTTGGAATAATGAACGTCGAATTTATGAGCAATATAATAAATTACTATAATATCTTACGGTTTTAATATAAATAATTCATAACGACGCAAAACATAAAAAATGTTGGGGAAATGCAACAATAAGGTCAAGTATTTCAAAAATTGTAGTCAATATAAAAATAAACAAGAAATAACAACAAATTGTCAATTTATTATAGTTATTGCATGTTTTATTTACAATAGTACCAACCGAAGTAGCAGTCAATGGAAACCCATGATCTCTGAAGGAAGCTCGGGAGCATCGGGGTGTCATCACCTTTCTTTAAAGCATAATGAACGGCTTTACTGACAATCCAAGACCTCCACGAATTGTCTTCTGTAGTGATTTCGTATTCAACATTTTCAAGTCTTTCGATATTGAGGGGCATTGGACCACAATCGTCAGTTGTTTGCGCAAACATCATATTCATGTAAGGCTTGAATTTGTAGCTGAACTTCCCGACAATCTTCCAATAGAGGAACGTTGCTTCGAAAGATTCAAAGTTCATCTCCATTCGGTCGTAAGAAAACACTCCTTTAAGAACTTTGTAAGTTGAATTGGAACATTCATTGACGTCACCGGAGCGGGAAAGAGTGGCCATGGAGTACATTGTACCGGTGTTGAGTTTCAGAAAAACCTTCCAAGGCAGGTTGAATCCAAAGAGAGTCAGATGAATGTGACGATTGAAACCGTTCACATCCAGCGTGTCATCAGCCTCGGAGTGTATGTGATAGTTGGATTGAGCTAATACCTGGTCTGCCTCGGAATTCGCTAAACGGCACGGAGGGTCTTCAGCAAAACAAAGTGCTGAAAAACCCAGAAGAACGAGGAAAACTCGTGGAGGAACATGTCCGAAACAAACAGAAAAGCCTCAACAACAATACTGAAGCACTGGAAGCACATCGAATCATATTCATAGTCACTTTAGAGTGATCAATCATAAAGTTCGGATAATGCTATAAAACCTACTTCTGATAGCATAACTCTTCAGAAAAAAACTGCGGACTCTTCTTGAAACGAGATAAATAGGTGGATTTTAATTCTCGAAACAATATTAATTCTGCTACTTCATCATCTATTTGATTGATTATAACCTAATTGATCGATATAAAACAAAGGAATTTAGGGGTTTATCAATCATGTTATTCATAAGGTTTAAGAGATAGCTGGCTCCTAGTGACGGAGAGGCCTTGAGACACTCTTCAGTCTATCGCCACACGCGTGTAAAACTGTCAAAATACCATTGGCGGAGGATGGATTATCATTCATTTTATTTTCCTCGACAGTTTTCTGGGGAAATGTGTTTAAACGAAGTCCACAAATATAATTGGGGGGGTGGGGGGGGGGGGCAAACATGAAGACCCAGATTTCTAGATTTAGGTACGTCAGTTCATCAGTAAGGCATGATGAAGCTACAGGTGAACAGGGGTGAACTAATCTGTAGCTTTATACGTTTTTCCTATTATACGGTTAATGATTCATGAGCTTTTAATAATCAGTAACGAAAATATAAGAAACATGGAAGAGCAAAAATTTGATTGCACCATACATAGAATGTTGGGATAGATAGGGTAAGGACACGTAAGGTCTAAGGACAAATAAAAAACGCTGCAAATTCTTTCACTGGGGTTTATTATTCAATTGGCTTGCGTTCATGATTTGAATTTCTACTAAGCTTTGGAGTGTGCGTGTTTCACAGGATAGAGCGATTATTGAATTTCAGGAGGCACACAAACATGATCAACTGATCAATCCAAATAGGTATTTTGGTTGAGAACAGATTTACGTGCTCCATGCATATCTCCTGAAATTCAATAATCGCTCTGTCACCTGTAAAACACGCACACTCCAAAGCTTAGTAGAAATTCAAATCATGAACGCAGGCCAATTGAATAATAAACCCCAGAGAAAGAATACTTATTTACCCCAGTAATAATATTGAATAATATGATATTTACCTATATATTATTAGCGTTTCATGCATACCAGAATGCTTCAACCCGTGTATCGGCTATAAACTACAAGTATCCTCATCGGCTATCACTCCAGTATCCACATTCACTACAACTCGACGCTATCGGCATCACTAGGTTACAAACAAACAATAATAAACCAAAAAACAAAAATGTTGTCACCATAAATCGGGCCATACATCGGGAATGGTTTGACCTACGGACGTGGGGAGGGTCTCATTCGATTCCTCACGGTATGTTCTTCAAATAGGTAAATATTTAGGCCGATTCGACTTGTTTTGAGGTTTTTAGGGTTTTTAAAAAACTTTGACAGCCCTTAAAGGGCACTTTAAATTTAGTGAGAGAGCTGGCTCAAGAATTGGGGCGTCGTCGGACCAATATGGATTTTTCCTGAAAATTTCAGATATTTTGCTCTAGCCGTTTGGGAGAAATTGTGCGTACGGCGTACGGCCGGAAAATTTTTTATTGCAGATTTGGATTCTACACCCTTTGAAATGTAAACCATGAAATTTTCAGGGGGGGTTAAAATTTTTTTTTTTCAAGAGCGATAACAATGGTTTATTATTGAATAATAAACCAAATGTAACTAAATCACTCTAAGTTCAAGGCAGAATCAGTAGCTTTAAAGAGCGAACATTTAAACAGTTCTGCTGAGTTTATTTGTTCGGAGTTTTGGCGATTCGGATGCCGGCCAAATAGTAAATGTTAACAGAGTTAACAGAGAAGATCTTAGAGGGATCCAACCACCATGCTAAAGCCAATTCCGACGACAAACTTGATGTGGAAGGATTCAATCACCGAGCCCCTTTTACCCGGTGTGCGACAGCTCGGGGATATTGACGTGGAATTCAATGATGGAAAAATGTTCTACCTTGCCACTTTGTCGAGGTTCGGGGACGTCAAGGAATGTTCCAACTCGACTTTCAAATGTTTGACAGGTACCCATACTTCTGACACGAGGGAAATGTATTTTAAATCCATGAATGGCCAGATTCAGGTCTTGGAAAGTTTCACTTATAAGTTCAAGCAGTTTTTACACAAAATAACTCTTAACTGCAGTCTTGAACCACAGAGTCTGCAGAGAACCAGAATTACTGAGTTCGCAATTCTACAAGAAGATAATTCCACGACACATGGTCAGTGTGTGAGGTGAAGGAATGGTATAGTTGCCCCTTCCGAGGAGGTGGATACATTCTTAATGCTCCACCACGCTCAGGATGATCCAGACGCTTATAGGCTTCCGATTCATATCCCAAGACGACAGGTTCTAAAATCGGGAAGGGCCCAACTAACCATATCCATCACACTCCCTGGGCTCTGAGAAAAGCCAGGGGGGGGGGGGAGAGGGGGCATAAATGCAGTATTGAGTCTCATTCGAGGGGGGGGGGGGGGAGGCTTGCAATGAGTTGGGCAACGGAATGATAATTATTAAATTAATCATATTAAAGGGCATACAGCCACACAGGGGGAATTGCGAGTAAATAGGGGCAGCAGGATAATCAGGACAATCAACAATAAAAGGGCCAATGGACGTAACCACGCTCTGCTACCATGTGAGGTGAAGGAATGGTATAGTTGCCCCTTCCGAGGAGGTGGATACATTATTAATGCTCCGCCACGCTCAGAGGATGATCCAGACGCTTATAAGCGTCCGATTCATCTCCCAAGGCGACAGATTCTAAAATTGGGAAGGGCCCAACTAACTATATCCCTCACATTTGTCTAAAGTCGTTCATTACTCGTTGAGGAGTGTTAATACCACCTCATTGCATTCAAGTTGCCTTCAGAGACCATGTCTCTATTGACTGTAACCTTGGATGCTACTATTTGTAATAACCAATAAAATTAGGTACGGAAATTATATCTAGGAAAAAAATATGATAACCAATTATTTTATATGTTTGAAATCCAGTGTGTAATTTCTTCCAAAAATCGAAATGACTTCAAAATAATTCATTTCTGGCTGGAACTGCCTCGTGTACATAACTACGCTGTACTACTTACAGTACAATACAGGTACTGCAAGAACTAGATATTTTTGTATCTAAAGTGATTTAGGCAAATTATATGGTTTTAACGTATGTACCTAGTAAGTACGTCAGCGAACTAATGAAATCTTATATATTGGAACTTCTCATACCTGTCATGAAGTACTGAATTACTGAAGTATTGAATTGTGATCTGTAAGTTATTTCACCATCTCATCTGTATACTATAGGGTAGTACAACCGCGATTGTTTTCAACCTAAATTCAATAATTGTCGAAGAATTTCCTTGGGACTCTTCAGCTGAATATTCCTATTTATCTCTAGGACATTACTATCCCCGGATCTCTCTTGTTCAATCTTGTTCTAAACTCTTGAATCTGCTGCTTTTTTTTATTACGGCAGCACCTCGTACGGTGACTACGGAGTTTTTCTTCTATTGCAACTGGAAGGAATATTTTACAGAACTTAGTTCCCATTTCATTATTGAAATGCACTAGGAATAACGAATAATGGCTTCTAAATCAATGAGAGGGTTTCCAATCCAAACATTAAAAGTGCCTAACGAAAAAATACGAGATACAATAACTAACTGCTGGTGAAAAATTAACGATTTTTGCTAAAAACTGAGAAATTGATTAATATTTCCAGAAAACTTTGAGAATTATATCATATCGTTGTTATGACATCGTAGATCAATGCATCACTGAGCATGTAGAGAAAATAAAATTTGGTATTTAGGTAAAAAAATTCATTCACTGGGGTTTATTATTCACTGATTCATGATTTGAATTTCTACTAAGCTTTGGAGTTTGGAGTTTCACAGGTGATAGACTGATTATTGAATTTCAGGAGGCACACGAATATGATCAACTGATCAATCCAAATAGGTATTTTGGTTGAGACACGATTTAAGTGCTCTATGCATATCTCCTGAAATTCAATAATTTCTCTATCACCTGTGAAACACGCACACTCCAAAGCTTAGAAGAAATTCAAATCATGAATCATTGAAATTCAAACCCCAGTGAAAGAATTTGCAGCATTTTTTCAAGAGTGATTACAATGGAAAATATTCTATTTGAAAATTTTAAATTTCGTAAGACGGCGCATGCATATCAAAATGCTTCAACCCGTGTATCGGCTATAAACCCTTTTAGGAGTTCACTCCAATATCCACATTCACTACATCACAACGTTGTTGTGTTTGTTTTGATCGCAGTAACCTAGTGATGTAGTGAATGTGGATGCAAATTTTGGCACCATAAATCGGGCCATACATCGGGAATGGTTTGAGCTACGGGCCTGGGGAGGGGCTCATTCGATTCCTCATGGAAAGTTCTTCAAAAAAATTCCAAATTTTGGGCGCCTTGACTTTTTTTGACGTTTTTAGGGATTTCACAAAACTTTGACAACCCTTATAGGGCACTTTAAATTAAGTGAGAGTGCTGGCTAAAGAATAGGGCGTTGTCGGACCAACATGGGTTTTTCCTTTTCAGATTTTTTGCTCCAGCCGTTTCGGAGAAATCGTACGTACGGCGGACGGACGGAAAAATTTTTATTGCAGATTTGGATTTCTACACTCTTTGAAACGTAAACCGTGAAATTTTCAGGGGGGTTGGAATTTTTTTTCAAGAGCGATTACAATGGTTCATTATTGAATAATAAACCAAAATAATGTTGAACGATTAGATCTATATGTTATTCATTATCGAAAAAAATATGTGGGGACCTACTTCAAAACTAAAAAACTTGATTCGAATATTGAAAATTGTCAACATGAATATTTGGAATTCGAGGATATCCAATTGATTTCACATTTGAAACAAATAACAATGGAAGCGGGAACATTATAGATTTTTCTGTTCTCTAATTGGGTTGATATGTTATCCACTGTGTGCGAATTCCATGTGGACCCAAATATGGTTCCATTCCCAAAATCACATCATTGAAGCTTTCTGAATCAATATTATTGGAGCTGGTATATATTAATAAAAGAACTCACAATGCCATGCAAATGTCACAATATATTTCTAAAATCTAGTATTTTATCATAATTACAAGGTAAGATAAGATGGGGAATGCCACATAACCTCCATCTATGGCATTGAAGCCACTGGTAAAGCAACAAGTTTTCAGACATTGCAAATCAAAGTGAACAAAGAATACAATGAGTATGAATACATTGTAGTGTTGCGATAGCAAAAGTGTACAGGATTCAAACTGGAATTGAACTGAGTTTCATTATTTTGTGATAAATTATTGTGACTTACAAACTAGATCAGCTTTGCTATCTATAAGTCAAGTTGCTGAGCAAAGATAATGGAGAAAAAAACAAACGCTCTTCTTTTAGTGAAGAAAGTTGTAAGATGTGAGAAAAGTGTTTTGACAGCCAGAATGCGTCTTTCTACTAATTAGAGTTAAATTACCGTGAATCGCCTTTAATTTGATGAATAATTAATGCGAACCGAATCCATAACACCAATATTTTGTGAGGTAATAGTTCACGAAACTCCGAATTTTATTTCTGGCGTTAACAGGGAGAGGCGAATAATTGAAAACTCGTCGGACGAAGAACCCTATAAACTGATCAGTCCAAGTATGACTCGGGAAGTCAATGCTGTAATTGGCATCACACGAGTCTTCCCATACGAAAAACGTCATACTGCAGTCAGTACCTAAATAGCCAACGTTAGTGAATGCGGTGCTGATACATGGTTGGAAGTTCACAGTGATGTTGCCATTCATTTCCCAAAATAGGAGTTTGGCATTCATGTTATTAAAAGTTAAAGTCAGATTGTCGTATTTGATGATACTGGTGATACTCGTACTGATGCCTGAAGAACACTGCAATGCTTCGTTCTCACGCGAAATGACGTCGAGTGGCCCCAGAACGCCCCCTCCGAGTTGCAGCGAAAGGCTGATGGGAAGAAACCGGCCTAGTAAAGGATGGTTTGAAACAGAGTCATCTAATGTGACGTATTGCAATCCACCAAGTTCCAAGTCAGTTCGATAACCCGCCAGCATACGGTCGAATGAAGAACTTGCGTTGAAGCAGTTAGTTGTGGCACTACCACTAGTGCTGAGGCTCTGGTCGGAAAGCAGAACAAGAATGAATAGCACCGGCACAAACATGGCTCTGTATTGAATCACGAATGAGAACCAACTGATGGCAATTAGAAGATTATTGTGAAGAAAACCACCAAGCTACGCGTAGTGATTGAGCGCTCCACGCAAATTGATCAATCATTGATCAATGATAAGAGCGATAAGAAAAAGGTACTAATTCAATTAAGTTATAGGAATGCCACTCTGTCACATTCAAACGGGATCAACCTGATGGATTGGTTGCCTTGAACATTTTCTTCGTAACTCAACAACAGGAACGATAATACCATAAATCCCTAACATTATTTGTTTTCACGTTCCATCTCGCCTGTGGGAGCAGAATACTTCAATGACCCGCAGCAGTTATCGGTGTTGCGGGATACGGTAAGTTGCGCCGGAAAACACGTTAAACATAATGGAAAATAATGAGCATTGCGTCTAAAGGAAATACTTTGCTAAGGAAAAAGGGCAAAGGTTGATCCATCGATAATTGACGAAATTTATTAATTGATTAATCAATGAACCAATCGATCAGGTTTGATGACGTACAATTAAATTGACACTATGTGATTTTTAGAAAGCAGAATTTATACTTTTTAAATTAAATCAATGAACTTTCAATTTATTAGTAACTTCAGAAGTTTCTTTTTTAAATAATGTTGAGAACTGAAAATAGATTCCGTGAGATGAAGAATTTTGCGGAATTGATGAATAATTGGGAACTGTAGCAAATTTTTAAATAAATCACTAAGCATTTTTCCGTATTTATTCAATAATTCTTGCTTGTGTTTTTTAATGAGAGGAACATAACATATCACATACCACATTATCATTTTGCAGTAATTAAATTTTATTGATAAAATAGAACAATTTTCCAACTGAATTCTTAAGACTTTTTGGCCGTGAAAGAAGAGTTGAATCATTATGACATTACCTGCCAGAATCATTTACACAGACGATATGACTGAAAGTTTACCTCAATCATAAAAATAACTCGATTACTTACAAATTTGTAGTCTAATCCTAATAATATTTCAACATACTTTTATTCTGTTACACCCTTGCCAAGTAAAATATCATATTTCAGAAGAGTGACAGTTCACACCATGCTCTGACGAAGAGAGTGTTAATGTTCGATTGTAATTTATCACGAGATAGTGACGCGACCGGTGTTTCATCGCGAAACTCCAATGAGCTTTTCACAATTTTCGAGATCAATGCCCCTTTCCAAGTAGATGCGTCCGGAACGAAATGGAAGCCCGACGTTGATACTTCCGTGCTGAAAGCTCCTAAGCTGCAACCGTCAGTTCCTTCTGTTATGACAACGTCACAATAAACAGGATCCAGAGAAGTAATCAACTTTCCTTCCACTTCAAGGAATAAGAATTTGGCCTTGACGTCATATGTGACTTGCAAGTTGTCATACCTTAGAAGAACTTCGGCGGTTTTCATATGAGATAAGCTGCATCCTGTAGCGCTGCCGTTGCGCGATAGGGAGTTCAGGGGACGCAAGTCTCCGTTGGTAGCGTTTAGCGATAGCTTGAATGGTAAGGCGTAACCAAGTAACGACGGAGTTATATTGATGGAGAAATCTGACATCCAGTAGGCGCCGCCTTGAATTTTCATCAAGTAGTTGGATGAACTGAGTGCTCCGTCAACCTCGGCATTGATGGCACGACAGTTGGGAGACGATTTAAGATTCAAGCTAGACACATTCACGGCTGCCAACAAAACGCACAATCCCATCAAGAGAACCATCATGGTGGAGATGGCACACAAAACTGTAGGTACGGTGATTCAAAAAATTGATACCTCAATTAAAAAAAGACCAACGATCAATCAAATGATCGAGATAACCAAGAATGTTTTTCAACATCGACCAAGATATCGATCATCTATGAATTATTTTCCAATGTTGCTCTCTTCCATTCTTTATAAATTATATTTCACGTGACAAAAAGAAATCCCTCCACAACGAAGTGTATGGATATGAAATACAAAGTTAATCCTGTAATTAATGGGAGCTAATCTTAGTTCACGCCATTCGGTTTGTCGAGGTAACTGGAGTATTTTTCAGTTAGTCAGCAAGTAAAAAAACGCTGCAAATTCTTTCACTGGGGTTTATTATTCAATTGGATTGCGTTCATGATTTGAATTTCTACTGAGCTTTGGAGTGTGCGGTTTTCACAGGTGATAGAGGGATTATTGAATTTCAGGAGATATGCATGGAGCACGTAAATCTGTTCTCAACCAAAATACCTATTTGGATTGATCAGTTGATCATATTTGTGTGCCTCCTGAAATTCAATAATCGCTCTATCACCTGTGAACCACGCACACTCCAAAGCTTAGTACAAATTCAAATCATGAACGCAAGCCAATTGAATAATAAACTCCAGTGAAAGAATTTGCAGCGTTTCATGCGTATTAGAATGCTTCAACCCGTGTATCGGCTACAAAGCCTTTTAGAAGTTCACTCCAGTATCCACATTACTACATCACTTTATCACTAGGTTACTGCGATGAAAACATAAACAATAATAAACCAAAAAACGCAAATGTTGCCACCATAAATGGCACCATCATAGGAAATGGTTTGACCTACGAACCTGGGGAAGGGCTCATTCGATTCCTCATGGAAAGTTCTTCAAAGAGAGTCCAAATTTAGGCCGCTTCGACTTTTTTTGAGGTTTTTAGGTATTTTACAAAACTTCGACAACCCTTACAGGGCACTTTAAATTATGTGAGAGAGCTGGCTACAGAACTAGGGCGTTGTCGGACCAATATTGATTTTTCCTGAAAATTTCAGATATTTGATTCTACACCCTTCGAAATGTAAACCACGAAATTTTCAGGGGGGGGGGGGGGGGGGGGGGGGGGGGGTTAGAATTTTTTTTTTTCAAGTTTTAATAAACCAAAATTCAATTGAGATGGAAAAACCAGTGATATATTTATCACTGGGAAGTTGGATGAGTAGTTTAACTTCCTTACTTAGAATCAAGGAGCCCTTCTAAAAATAAGTCTGCTGAATTACCCCCTCCTCCGTCTCATTTGAAGGAAAAGGATCAAAGAGAAAAAAATGTCGGAGTTTGAATTTTGAAATTGATGGCTTGAGAAATAAAGAAATTGTTCGGAATAATGATGAATACGATTTGAGAAGTGGTGAATTTCTATAAGTTCGGTTGTAGCTGCCATCAGGTGCAGATGCGTCCGAGGTAAATCCTCAACAAGTTCGTGTTTTTCAATTGTTCAAGTGATCTTATGTTAGTGAATCTTGGCACAGGAGACTAGTGTACGTGCTTGAAAAATAAACGGTTATTAATGTGACAGGAAGTGAACATTAAGAGCTATAATTCAGTAATAATAAAAATTGATTACGTGTAACAGTGGCTCAGTAACCAGGTCGTTCGTTGTATTGTGCGGTGACGATTCTTTTTCGATTCTCTCTCCGTATTCAACTGTTTTTCTTCTTGTTCTCAATTTTCGCTTCTCGTCTGGTTTTTTTTTTACCGACCCGTCGGAGTTTATTTAGGTCTCTCTAAAGAAAAGTTGGTAGAGAAAGAAGCTAGCTCCTCTTCCCCAGGAGGAGCGGATATCCCTTAAACGCCGGGAGCCACCTTGGAAGGAAGGCAGGTTAAGCATTGTCGTATAGAGCAATGTTCATAGAAGAGCACAAAGCTATGATTAGTGAATTGAGCTCATAGGGCAACAAAGGGATATTAATGCGACGACAAATTTTGATAAACTCTCTCGATCTGTCAATAACATCGCTGAAGAATAAGTAGAAAATTATGGGAAAAACAATTTCCTTAGGAAAATAGTAGAAAAGTCAGGGATTATAGTGAGATCTCCAAGTAATTCGGAACATCAGATGGGAGTCTTGTCCATGTACAGACTAGTGAAACTCGTATCCGAGTCACTGGATAATGAAGCTTATCATAGGAGACATTCAATGCAAGAACCTGCAGGAAAACTAACCAAGGTGGACGGTCGCATCCTGGGCGAGAGGAGCAAAGCATTGGGCCAACTTGAGAGAATCAGTAGGGAAGACATCAAACTCGATGGGCCTGGAAAGAATAGGGCTGGAAGTTAGAAAAGGAGTAGCCGCGTCAAAAATAAATCGTTGATGAAGGTAGAATCACGGACGACGAAACGATGAATGGAAAACTGCAAGAAGTAGACTAAGAAGCCTTTTGCAAGTGTGGTAGAAAAAGTGGTTAAAATGCAGGGTAAGAGAGAGGACGCACTATCATAGTTCCAATACCAATGCTTATCCCGGAATCAAAAAGAAAGGAACTTGAGCGTCAAATCAACCCATCAATACTAAGAGTACCATTGAAAGGAGTGCTGGAACTATAGGCTGCTTTTATTACGAAGACTGGATGAGTATTGGGTGAGAATTCGAGGAGAGGGGAAAGTAGGAACAGATTTGGGAATGTTGGAACCTGAAACACACGATTCGATCTAAACCAAACAGATTTTGTACAAACTTAGAAGATACAGTAAGTTGCAACACGTATCATACAGTGATGATTTTGAAACCATGAGAGAGAGACGTCGCTCCCACAAATCTGTCTGGAACAGTTGTTGGGACTCGAATCCCTCAACAGCAACTTGCCGGAGCTAAATTGGGCTTCGCAGCTGCTCACTGTGCTGACAGTGATTGGAAGCAATGAAATATTGGATGTTAAGACAATAAAACCTAGGTGTTTAGACTTATATGAACGATGGGAAAATCATTGGTTTTGCACTGACGTTGTAAAGTGCATGAACGCTTTATAATTCATATTTCCCGAAAATCTATAGTTATGGCTCGAATGGTGATCCATATATTGATTGTTATGGATACATGGAGCAAACTGAAAATATACAATAAAAGATGCTGATATTAATTGGATTGTTCAGCATGCGAGCAAGAACTGTAACAGGGGAGAGCACGAAACTATCGGTCATTTCCTATTGTTATGTCCAATTTAGAAGCCTTAACGAGACCATTAACGGGCTGATTATATATTTAATTACAGCGAATTAACATATACAACTGAAGGATTGCTCGCTTGGGTGCTCATTAAACACAGGGTCAAAGATTAAGCGTTTCCTCTGACCGAATAAAATGATTTATTTGTGACAGTATCGCAATGGATTCAAAACGATAATTTGAAATTCGGTTTCTTCATCTGTACCGTTCAGCACCGTCTCTGTCTGAAGTTTCGTAGATCCTGGGTAACATAACTGAATAATTGTAAATACCCATTATAAAGCTAAGTTATGAGTCAAGAATTTGGTATTTGCCTGAGGAAATGGGATATTTCGAATTTATTACTCATTGTACCGCCCGATGGGGTTGTACAAGTAAACGATTTAGATCATTTATAATAATTGGGTTTACATTTTCCACACACAAACATCGACGTTTTGGTTTATTATTCAATAATAAACCATTGTAATCGTTCAGGAAAAAAAAAAAATCTAATCAACGAGCCCCCCCCCCCCCCCCTGAAAATTTCATGGTTTACGTTTCAAAGGGTGTAGAATCCGAATCTGCAATAACAATTTTTCCGTCCGTCCACGCCACGAGTTCTCCTAAACGGCTGGAGCAAAAGATCTGAAATTTTCAGGAAAAATCCATCTTGGTCCTACGACGCCCCAATTCTTGAGCCAGCTCTCTAACTCAATTTAAAGTGCCCTTTAAGGGCTGTCAAAGTTTTGTAAAATCCCCAAAAACCTCAAAACAAGTCAAGGCGGCCTAAATTTGTACTTATTTTAAAACCATACCTCGAGGAATCGAATGAGCCCCTTCCCAGGTCCGTAGGTCAAACCATTCCCGATCTATGGCCCGATTTATGGTGCCTACATTTGCGTTTTTTGGTTTTTATTGTTTGTTTGTAACCTAGTGATGTCCGGCCGATAGCGACGAGTTTGTAGTGAATGTAGATTGTAGTTTATAGCCGATACACGGGTTGAAGCATTCTGATATGCATGAAACGCTGATAATATATAGGTAAATATTATTCAATATTATTACTGGGGTTTATTATTCAATATTATTACTGGGGTAAATAAGTATTCTTTCACTGGGGTTTATTATTCAATTGGCTTGCGTTCATGATTTGAATCTTACTAAGCTTCGGAGTGTGCGTGTTTTACAGGTGATAGAGCGATTATTGAATTTCAGGAGATATGCATAGACCACGTAAATCGGTTCTCAACTAAAACACCTATTTGGATTGATCAGTTGATGATAGTTGTGTGCCTCCTCTCCATAAGTCTACCTTTGGCTACATCATTTGAATTTGGTTTTGGCGAAGTTTTAAAGAAATACGAGTGCTAAAGGACTTGATAAATTTTAGATGTTTTTATTGTGGGGGGTATTGAGGTTCAATAAAAAAACGCTGCAAATTCCTTCACTGGGGTTTATTATTCAATTGGCTTGCGTTCATGAATTGAATTTCTACTAAGCTTTGGAGCGTGCGTGTTTCACAGGTGATAGAGCGATTATTGAATGTCAGGAGATATACATAGAGCACGTAAATCTGTTCTCAACCAAAATACCTATTTGGATTGTTCAGTTGATCATATTTGTGTGCCTCCTGAAATTCAATAATCACTCTATCACCTATGAAACAAGCACATTCCAAAGCTTAGTAGAAATTCAAATCATGAACGCAAGCCAATTGAATAATAAACCCCAGTGAATGAATTTGCAGCGTTTTTTATGTGTTTTATACCTACGGTTGAGTTAATTTGAATGGGTACATTGTAGTGAACCGTATGAGTAATGTGTCATCAATTGATGGTAATAACTTGAGTTAATACGAGTCAGTCAGTTAGTTTTCATGCTGTCATTGTCCACACGATGTTAGCAATAAACGATTTCCGAGATGCAGTAGAATAAGTAGCACTATTTAAACGAATAACTCAACTGAAAAACTCAGGTAAACACAGGTAAGATAAGATAGGTCAGTCATGGATGGTTCTCTTAGAACTTAAGATATTTTTATAGATAATACCCTCAGTTCTCAATCGTTCTCCCATCATAGAGGTACGAGTTTCGGCGATAAGTGAGATAATATAATTAAAAATGTGGGCATTGTTGGTATTAGTTTCACTGCTTGCAAATAGTGTGGTGTCGGATAATCAATGTGGAAAATGTGAGGTCTGGAACAGTTATACGGACTATTACGTTGAATACTCAAATCAACAATCGAAAGAAAACGACAGTATTGGTATAATGGACGTGGATATTGATTTGCCAATCATTTTAAGAACCGCTGTATCAATGTCAGCAAGAAATGGCAGGTTGGGAGTGAGAAGTTCTTTGGCTCGAAGATTTGACGCTTGCAAATGCAGTGAGGTATGCAATGATACTCTGTCGTCGTTTTTTCAATACAATGAATTGGTTATGACGTACGGAAAGGTCGAAGCACGATTCCTCTACTTCCTGAGGATGGAATCTAACCTAACAATGCGAATTAATGCCAATAGTTTTCGTTTTGGGATAACGAAGACGTGCAGCTCTTGCTACCTTGATTGGTTGGAGGTACAAGACTTTCAAGACTACGACATCAACATCGAATCGTCTACCTGGTGGAGCCGGTGGTTTATGGAGCCGCTTTTGGGGTATGGATTACAGAACTACAACAAGGCTTTTGTAACTGAAGTTATCAACGACCAAGTATCTAACTTATTTGAACCCTTTATATCAACTTACTGTAAATTTGATTAGAGTTGAAAGGTAGGCAAATATACCGACTTATACAGCGACTTATTGCACTCGATACTATCGACCGAAAATGTAAATCACTGAAAACTTCAGGAGTAAATAAATTTATGAGCGTCTGGGGATATTGGAATCTGAAACGCACGATGCGATCTAAACCGAACTGATATTGTACGAACTTGGAAGCTACAATAAGTTGTAACACGTACCATACAGTGATGATTATGATACCATGAGAGAGACGTGATTCACACAATATTGATTTTCAAATTGCATTATAAAATATACAACATCTTATTATAAAATTATGCTTTGCCACTATTATGTACAACCTTTATTGCTGTTACGTACTTACTTATAACAACTATATACAGAACAAAATTGCTTTGATTGTCAGAAACTTCAATTTTTTCAATCTCGTAGCGAGTTATCAGCACGCATAACACAACTTAGGGAATATCGAAGGTCACTTGACGGGTAACGACGCTAATGACCCACTTGTTGGAACCCGGAAACCTATTTAACACGAAGCTCCATTGGTATTCAACGAATGTGCTTCCTTAGCGTGAGACATGACAAAATCAAAACGATTTGAAAGAGAATTTTGATTCTCAGTTCATCGAGCAGTTTCCGTGAGGCTAAGGGGCCCTAAGAAACACGTACGAGGAATAGGACGGGAGGACGGAGCAGCAATTTGGCTACCAGAAGAATAAAATCACACACACACACACACACACACACACACACACACACACACACACACTTACATACATACATACACATATGTAGTTAGGAAAAAAAGAAAGAAAATCAGATTAGTTTGGCAAAATCAATTTGAATTTTTGGCATATTATCAAATTGAAAATTTTGGCAAATTAATTTGAACCTTTGGCACAAATCAATTTTAATATTTTCGGCGTCTCAATTTCAACTTCTGGCATACCGCTTCGAGCTTTTGGTATATAAATTTATACTTTTCACAAATCCCAAGTAACCCAACATTCCACCCCATATAATGATCAAATGTTTTTCCTCTCTGAAAAAAAAAAAAAAAGTTTTTTGAAAGAGTAATTGCTTCAAATTATTACACAAAGGTGTATTAGTTTTGCGTCCACTTGTCCTGAATAGATATTTAAAGGTCAATGGTACGTTAGCTAAATGTAACTTCCTGGTACCTGCCTACAGATAATGAATAAAATTATCCAAATTCCACCCCATATAATGATCAATAAATGTTGTTCCTCACTCTCAAAAATTATAACGACAGAAATTAAAACATTATATACGTATACAAAAACTGCTTACAAGAATAATCGTAGTAAAAACCTAATACCAATAATAAAAATATAATACCAATAAAATATGCATCTTGTGATGCGGAATCTTGACACCACGGGGATCGAACCCCGATTTTCTGCGAGATACGCCAGAAAACTCACTAATATGTGTTGCGTTCCATTCGACAAGTCTTTCATTTTTTAAACGTAAAGGTAATTGCCAAGATAATTCAGAAAAAATAGTTTATTTAGAAAGTTTTTGTGATAGGCATCATCATATTGATTACAGGATCAATACTCAGGGCACGGGTCAAGACAAACATCCGTCTACATGCATAATATCCACCAGAGCTTCATAAAATTTTTTGTGATCACACGGGATTTTGCCGGACCGCGTATTTTCCAAATAAACAATGGCTCATCCATGTAAAAGTTTCAGTAGAATCTTTACAAACCTTGTGTCAGAAGGTACCTATAATTTAGAATTTCGGAAAATCCTCTACCTGAAAAATTAAGAATTGTGAATGCTGAACGAAAACTCATTCGGGTCACGTACTCAATTGGGAAAGCAAGTGCAGTACTTAGCTAACGCTTCCGTTTTTCATCGATTGGTGGCAGAATGGGCTGTTCACCCTCAAGTTGATTGCCACGACACGTCAATAACCTTGCGACAACTTTTTGTCCACAGTTCTGCCCGGAACTGGAATTCCTCTAAAATGGTAGAATTTTACTGTAGCACCCACAACTCAGATAATACGAATAGTTGAATAAGTTTAGTTTAAAATAAATGCCTAATTAATAGGTTACGTGTTAATGAAATTATTCACTAATACGCTAATAGCATTCTTCATCGACAGGTCTAGTTTAGAAGTTGATTCGACATTAATCAAACGAAATCTAGTTCTGAGCCTATCTTGGTGGCTGTGGAATTTCTTTTTATTTCTTTCATCAGTTCCATTACCAAGCTACATTGGAGGCCTGAAATTACCTTTACGAAAAACCCGAGCATTTTGAGAGTTTTATTGTTTGCCAATCTTGAAGGTAGTCATTCCGAAAAACAAAAACTCGCGAGTGTTCTTTGTATGAGTTATTAACCTTGATATTGGAGTTGATAAAAGGGGGGACCCCCAGTGAGGGAATATACCGACTGCGAATGTTATCTCATGAATTCAAATTGTTCCCCGATCCACCAAGAGATGGAAGCACGAGTTCAGTCAACGATGGGACATTGATTCGGTGAACGCATACAAAGCTCTCAATGTTAATATAACACTCTAATCTACTTCAGAGAAAACGGAACTCATCAGTAAGTGAACATGGATTTCTGGGTCTAGAAGAATATCTATTCAAATCGGGATGGAAAATTATAGAAGAAAGACATCTTACAGAAGAGAAGGTTTGAGTAAAGAGAACAACTTACACTAAACTCTGAGAAGCACCGAATAGAGCTATCTAGAGAGATACCACTCAATACCATTGCATGGCACATCCATTTTGAAACAGAAATTGTATGGGATGGAGAGTTTTGATTTTAAAATTTACTATGAAATAGAGCTTACTGCACAGATTTGGTCCAGTGTTTATTCGTGTACTACTAGGAAAATTTATTCGTTGTCTGCAGTAACATGGAAATATGCAGTTCAGAGAATAAACGCTGCAAATTCTTTCACTGGGGTTTATTATTCAATTGGCTTGCGTTCATGATTTGAATTTCTACTAAGCTTTGGAGTGTGCGTGTTTCACAGGATAGAGCGATTATTGAATTTCAGGAGACACACAAATATGATCAACTGATCAATCCAAATAGGTATATTGGTTGAGAACAGATTTACATGCTCTATCCTGTGAAACACGCACACTCCAAAGCTTAGTAGAAATTCAAATCATGAACGCAAGCCAATTGAATAATAAACCCCAGTGAAAGAATTTGCAGCGTTTTTTTTATTGATAACCCCCCACAACAAAAACATCGATCATTTATCAAGTCCTTTAGCACTCGTATTGCGTTAAAACTTCCCCAAATCCAAATTTAAACGATGTAGCCAAAGGTAGACTGATGTAGAGGAGGCACACAAATATCATCAACTGATCAATCCAAATAGGTTTTTTGGTTGAGCACCGATTTACGTGGTCTATGCATGTCTCCTGAAATTCAATACTCGCTCTATCACCTGTAGAACACGCACACTCCAAAGCTTAGTGGAAATTCAAATCATGAATCCAACTCAAATGAATACAATTGAATAATAAACCCCACTGAAAGAACTTGCAGTGTTCGTGTTTCACAGGTGATAGAGCGATTATTGAATTTCAGGAGGCACACAAATATGATCAACTGATCAATCCAAATAGGTATATCGGTTGAGAACAGATTTACGTGCTGTACGCATATCTCCTGAAATTCAATAATCGCTCTATCACCTGTGAAACACGCACACTCCAAACCTTAGTAGAAATCATGAATCAGCAGCGTTTTCCTTGACATAAAAAAAATAACAATGATAATAAAAAATGGCTATGTTTTTTCAATATAATAATTAGGCCTCTGCTTACGAGCTGCGTTTGGCTGTTTTCTTCGACATGTTCCTATCTAATATAAATTAACGAATCAACTATAATGACATTTTGATGCGGCTTTTTTGAAATTATTCAATGTTATGAATAATTAATAACGTTTTGTGGATTTTACATAGCGTGAAAGTATTATTATCAATAAATTGAGTCTACTCTGCCCAAATGATTGTTTTTAGAATAGTTTCCAAAGAAATGTGGAAAAGAGGGGGGAATAGAATGAACTTATTCAAAACTCAATTAGGATGCTGAAATTTGCTCATTTTCAGCTAGATTTGGGTAGAGCGTTTGAGTTAGAAATTTGGGAATAGTTTCATTAGATTCAGACACTTAAAAACCCTGAAACCACCTACCATTGAGAAAAATTGTTAAAAATTATGCCATTTGAAGACTTCTGATGGTTTTTTCTCGTTTTCAACCCCATGTGCGACGATTCAATCGAAAATTAATTGAAGATCAATGAACGCAATCGTCATGTAGCTTCTGGAGGAGATTTTAGAGATATGATGGTTGAAATGAGAGAAACGCGAACTGGTTTCTAGCTGTGGTTGACTATATCTAACTAATCGGAATATTATTGATTTGTTAGACAATTTTAGAGGTTTTGACAGCTAAAACTTATTGGCTATCATAGTGCGCAGACATGAATTCGAATGAAAGGAAATTTAATGGTTTTCCTGCGATTGTATCCTCACGAAATAAATTAGTTGAGCATGGACACTGTTGACGTTACATAGAACTTGGAAATAACAAATGACTTGGTTTAGGGGAATCGGGAGAGGTTGAACGACAGGTCTTGGTGGTTTTACCAAGGCCAGGCTTAGTGGACAACAAAACTGCGGGAGTCGCTGAGAACTGTCGATTAGGTTAATCACGGACACCTAACAGAACCTTGCAGGCCGAGCTGGGGAGTTTAGCGAGCGGCTACAGTATATCAGATATGTAAATACTGGTGCTGAGAACTAGACATCTGAAATACCTAGTTTAATGATACCAGGTGAGAATTAGTTAATAATTAACTGAGAGAATTAATTAATGGAGGAATCATTCCTTCATTGCATTGTTACGCGGACAAGTCTCAGCGTGGTTTAAAAGAATACCTAGTAACAAGACGGTGAATACGATTAGTACAATTCAAATTATTGTCGAAATGATTGTCTACTGACAATCAAGCTGAAAAGGTTACGAACGTGCATCGTAATTCTTGGTAGATTATGAATTAAGGAATTCCCTCTTCCGACGATTGTGTGTTACGATTTGGGTACATCATAACCAAATTGAGTAAGGAAGTGAAATTATAATAAAAGAAAACGCTGCAAATTCTTTCACTGGGGTTTATTATTCAATCGGCTTGTGTTCATGATTTGAATTTCTACTAAGCTTTGGAATGTGCGTGTTTCACAGGTGATAAAGCGATTATTGAATTTCAGGAGATATGCATAGAGCACTTAAATCGGTTCTCAACCAAAATACCTATTTGGATTGATCAGTTGATCATATTTGTGTGCCCAGAACATCCTGAAATTCAATTCAGCGTTTCTTTTATTTTTTATTTTTTTAATGGTTATCAAAATACTTCAACCCGTGTATCGGCTATAAACCCTTTTAGGAGTTCACTCCAGCATCCACGTTTACTACAACACTAGGTTACTGCAATCAAAACAAAAACAATAATAAACCAAAATAACGCAAATATTGGCAGCATAAATCGGGCCACAAATCGGGAATAGTTTGACCTACGGACCTGGGGAGGGGCTCACTCGATTCCTCGTGGAAAGTTCTTCAAAAAGACTCCAAATTTAGGCCAACCTGACTTTTTTTTAGGTTTTTAGGGATTTTAAAAAACTTTGACAACCCTTAAAGGGCTGATTCCTGTTCGTATACATTTACACAGTATTTGAAGAATCCACGTGAGTGCCGATTCATACAATCTTGAGAAGTTTAATATTATATCATTTCAATCAATCCAAAATCATATTACAATACAATTTGCTCGATACCAGCGTTCTAGTTGTGAAATCCGCAGAAAATTCGATATAGGTATCTTGGAAAGTGATCGTACGGCGCATTCGGTTGTAAATCGTTGCAAATCCTTTTAGTAACATAACTAACTGATTGATCCGACACTTAGATATAGATGAAGACGTGAATTCAATTGATCTAATGCTCTGTATCAAAATTGATTGTATTCCACTCTACTCAAGTTGTTGAGTGGTTAATTGCGCCCTCAGATTAAGTCAAGAGAACAGATATAAAGCCAGGCCAATAAATCTTCAAGTATCTTATACTCAAGTATGCTCGCGACTGTAACAATTGGATTGAAGTTCAGCCATCGTTACTATATTGATAAAATGTAAATAGTAGGTGATGTAATTTTGAATGGGAATAGGTACCTAAGATTAGTGCGAAACAAAATTTTAGGGTTTACGTGGCCAACGTTGAGCATTCGGTTTGATCGAATGAAAAATGGAGAACATCAACTCTGACGTTTTCAGGTCTGGGAAATGGATGGTACGGAAAGTAATTTGAAAGTTGATGACATTTGAGTACGTTCATTGGAAATCCTACAACTGATAATTACAGGCTTTACTTCAAGTCTCGCAAAGTATTTTGGGTGAATGATTGTGTAAGGTTGTGTGAAAGATACGGGATTGAGATTGAGGAGATTTCTAAAGAAAACGTTAGGCGTCAGGGTGCACACGTTTTGGCTAAGTTGGAGCAAGGGCTTTACAACAAATATCTTAGTGAACGAGAAAGCTCTTCATTCAGGAATGTTTATAAATCCCTTAACATCAACCATCATATTATGCACTATATCGATGATAAAAATAAGCCTCAGATGATCAGTTTAATATTTCGGATTAGGTGTGAGCTATTGGGCCTGAACGCCGTTCCATGGAGAGAGGCAAAATTGTGCATCATGTAACAGGGGTGAAAAGGAGGACATGTTCCACTTTTTTGCGGTTTGTCCGATACTTAAAGAGTTCAAGCTGCGGTGGATGGAAGCAACGGAAATTGATAGAGATCTTGCTACATCTTGATGGAAAGAATTGGAATGCGTTATATTGTTATGCCAGAGAGGCAATGAAATATAGCAAGATGCTGATAGTGGAATTCAATTATTAGATGATTACTGAATTGACTGACTAAAATAACTCATTTGGAATGTGCATCTTTTCTTTTTTTTTTTAATGGAAGTTCCTGTTTGTTTGCCTATTTGCTTGGATTGTTGTTTCCTTTAACATAACATTAATAATTAGTCGTAAGTTTATCCCCGGCATGACGGGCATGTCCCATTGCCTAAATGTGTATGTTGTAACAGTTATTTTATTTTTGTAATTTTGAGGAGAATAAACACACTATTGATTGATTGATACTTCAAGTCTCCAGGTACTTACTAGTACTTACCATAATTCCAAGGTGTCGTAATCGGGGACATTAAGATAAAACCAACACATCTGGGTTATTGATCAATTCGGAAAAATTGATCTTTTCACAAATGTATATAGAGTGATACATATTTTTAAAAACTCGATTAAAAGGTAGGGAGCCTTATGATCTCCGGATTCTCTACTCTCCCCATCATCAGCAACCTTTTGAATTGCATATAGAGGGCAGTTAGTGTGATAGTATGGTCCCGTGATGGGGATCCCATCAATATGGCCTCTATCTGCACGATCATTTAGCACGTCTCATCAGGGGTAAGGTATGAGCCAATCTATTATTTCATTCAGATTAACCATTGCTTCAGCATTCCTTGTAGCATTCCCATGCCATGTGACGAAAGACAATGGAGAGGACGAGGCTCGACCGGGCTAAGCAGGGTAACTAAGCTCAGTAAGAAGAAACATATGTGTTGAGGTGAACCCAAGGAAGATATAAACGGTTATGCAGTTGAATGAAGGAGGCTATATTTCAAATCAATGCGTACATGCTCAATGAACGAGTATGGAAATATATCATTCAATTCGTATTCGTCTATATAGTGAATCAATAAAATAAATAGAAATGTGGAATAAAACCTTAGGGCGCTTCTGCCGAAGTTGAGGTTTCGCGGGTAGTCAACAATATCACAAAATATGCTGCTTTACCACTACTTAGTTATGAAAATGAAGTCACTTTGATAACTATGATATGAAGTCAGTCGAGTTAACAAGGGAGTAAGAGCAAGCTAAAAACGAAGGAGAGAACTGACTCCGGATTCTGTTTACCAAAAAACGGGAAAATTTTGTTTGGAGGGGAAGTGAAGAAAATTTAGAGTGGGGAATCGTGGGGAGCAGAGAGAGGGGGATAGTAGAAACCAATCAGGGACGGGGTTACAACTACCCCGGGAAACCCCAGGGTGCTGGGGGGGAGACTTCAGGTGACTGACCGTTTGCCAGAAAGAGGGCTTGGGAAAAACCTACGGCACAAAGCAGCTTGGGGAATTTGGAGGCCATTGAAGGCTTTAAATATGTTCACATACAAACGGGATTATCAAACAATGAGGTACCAAAAGCGGCAAGTATGGTCACCGTTACCTGCGGCCCTTGAATAGGAGTCAAGTGTGGTTTTCAACAGGTAATGACCCAAACACCGAAAATCTCTTCATGTTCCCAAACTATTTCAGATTCATCTGAACAATATGTATTACTATTTTTTGAAGGGAAAGCTATTTCACTATTGCCAAAACTAGGAATTAAAAAATTATTTTGCAAATTACTCTTACGCAACTATTTTGACTAGACCATAAGAGTCAAAAGAGACTTTTTAAGACAGGCACACTATAGTCCTTTCCACCATCACTCACGAATTCGGAAAACCACACCAAGAAAAGTATCGACCGGAAAAGTTCAGAATCCGTGCAAACGTGGCCTAAATAAATCAAGATTTCTTCAATATTAAGTTTGCTCAACGCATGTAAAGCTAAATTATTGTGAACAACGTAATTAAGAAATGATTCTTACCCGACGATGAAGTTGATCATTATTCTACGAAAAGGGTACTCACCTGAAAAAAAGAAGATATACAATCTTAGTAGATACCGGGATTAATTCATTGTCATTTAATTCAATGGAATGGTGTTTCAAATGGTCCTTGCAGTTATTTTGGTGCAACCAGGCAACACCAATCACCCCAAAAACCTGCTAGATCATTAGCTGGGTCTGTGACGGCATCGCATTGCATAGTGGAACATCAAGAAATTCTAAATTGCTATTTATAATAATTTAATGAATAAATTAATTTCGTACATTCACTGAGGGGCCACGAGAACAATAGTGTTCAGAAACCACTCCGCTTTGCTATTACCATAATGTTCATGCAGTCTGGTTGGCGTCATGGAGTCTTCGGTGGGGTGTTTCAGAGGTCGTGGGACAGTCAAAACCCTATGCCCTGGCTGTCGGAGTTAAATAAGAACCTGCCACGCAGTATACAGGGAGTTTCTAGGGCAAGAAGATTATTATCGTTGCCACCAAACGTAGATCTACAATGCCCTAGATGTCCAGCTAACCAGTAGCACATGATGTAGACCTGACAGGTCAAGACAAATTTGACATCAATAACCAGTAGCAAGTAGTATCCAAGCTAAATATGTGTTGGCAAACAGCATCCATGAGGATATCATGGCGCGAGGTGTGATTCGGTAAAAATGCCTCGATTTGCCCCCCCCCCCCCCTCCGAAAATTTCATGGTTTACGTTTCAAAGGGCGTAGAATCCAAATCTGCAATAAAAACGCTGCAAATTCTTTCACTGGGGTTTATTATTCAATTGGCTTGCGTTCATGATTTGAATTTCTACTAAGCTTTGGAGTGTGCGTGTTTCACAGGATAGAGCGATTATTGAATTTCAGGAGATATGCTCTCAGCGTTTCATGCATATCAGAATGCTTCAACCCGTGTATCGGCTATAAACTACAAGTATCAACATCGGCTATCACTCCAGTATCCACATTCACTACAACTCGACGCTATCGGCATCACTAGGTTACAAACAAACAATAATAAACCAAAAAACGCAAATCTTGGCACCATAAATCGGGTCATACATCGGGAATGGTTTTACCTACGGACGTGGGGAAGGGCTCATTCGATTCCTCATGGTATGTTCTTCAAATAGGTAAATATTTAGGCCAATTCGACTTGTTTTGAGGTTTTTAGGGATTTTACAAAACTTTGACAGCCCTTAAAGGGCACTTTATATTGAGTGAGAGAGCTGGCTCAAGAAGTGGGGCGTCGTCGGACCAAGATGGATTTTTCCTGAAAATTTCAGATCTTTTGCTCCAGCTGTTTACCTTCAAGGGTTGTCAAAGTTTTGAAAACCTCAAAAAAGTCAAGGCGGCCTAAATTTGGACTTTCTTTGAAGAACTTTCCATGAGGAATCGGATGAGCCCCTCCCCAGGTCCGTAGCTCAAACCATTCCCGATGTGTGGCCCGATTTATGGTGCCAAAATTTGTGTTATTTTGGTTTACTATTGTTTTTGTTTTGATTGCAGTAACCTAGTGATGTAGTGAATGTGGATGCTGGAGTGAACTCCTAAAAGGGTTTATAGCCGGTACACGGGTTGAAGTATTCTGATAACCACAAAAAAACGCTGCAAATTCTTTCACTGGGGTTTATTATTCAATTGGCTTGCGTTCATGATTTGAATTTCTACTAAGCTTTGGAGTGTTTCTACTAAGTTTTGATAGAGCGATTATAGCATTTCAGGACGCACACAAATATGATCAACTGATCAATCTAAATAGGTATTTTGGTTGAGAAGAGATCTACGTGCTCTATGCATATCTCCTGAAATTCAATAATCGCTCTATCACCTGTGAAACAGGGACACTCCAAAGCTTAGTAGTAATTCAAATCATGAACGCAAGCCGATTGAATAATAAACCCCAGTGAAAGAATTTGCAGCGTTACTTAGTTTTATTATTCACGTTTTTGTTTAATAGTGTGCCTACTTTTGATTTTCAGTTTTATTTAAAAACTAAAAATGTATGAATAATAAATTATGTATGTCCAATCAAGCTCTTGATCCAACTCATTCCTGAATAAACAACTTAATGTAAGCTGCGCGATACGCTCATTAAATTCCTCTAGACAGCAACTAGACATCCTACTGAATAGGCAAGCGAAACTACAGCGTCTGTCACTGGAGAATGAGTTTACGTTATCTCATAAGATACGTTTCAGAGATAGCGAATCCACGACGGTCTGTAGGTTATACGACTGACAAAGGGTAGGCACCTAATAACAAGGCTTCAAGTGGCCAAGGCCCTCGACGACTCTCGAGTTCTGGACAAGCGTTATCAAGCGGCCAAACAATGTCGTATGATGGACCTTCGTTAATCACAAAGTCTCGAGAAGTTGTATAATTAACCAAATTATACACGAGCGGCACTTGGCTTCCCATTTTTTATTCGTTACGTAACAACACTTGAGGTTTTGGATCGATAATTTATGTTTGGTCAGGTGACAGGTGTGTTTAATCAGAATCTGATATTACAAGATTTTTTAATTCAACACAAACGATACTGAAGAGTAAAAACTTTCTTAAGTACACAGGTTTCATTCGTTAACAATAATATCCAATATGTTTCAACAACTTGCAGACAAATCAATTTTGTAAACCGTCCTTCAGCAATTTCATCGCAGAATGTTAGAACACCAAATTCTTGTTTTTTAATAATCTAATATTTTGGTAGTTTTTAAGAGTGGTATATGAATACAAGGATGTGTTTGGGAGGGTTTTATTCGAGAGCCAAAACTGACTTTAATCGGGTTTACGAAATATTATTTTAAAAATGGAATGAAATAATAACGGAAACCTTCAATGTATAGCCGACGATTGTGTGAAAATATGTACACCCACGTGGACAGATTTGGAAAACACGTGCCTTCATATCGAATGTGATCAAAGCAGGTTCATACGAGAAGAACAAACGTGGATTTGACAACATTTACCCACACTATTTACAACCCAAATAACGGGAATAACGATCTTGCCGTGTTCACGTCGTGTGCCATTCATTCTTGCGTATGATAAAGTAAGCAGCGTTACATCATTCCCCGACTGGTCTATCCGTATACTAACATTAGCGTACTACTATTCACATATAGCGCTGATTCGGTTGAACATTAAGAACAGTTTATTCATGATAAGAGCCTATGTAATAGTAATCACTTGATTTCGAAAGAGACGGAAGAGAGGTCTCTGACTAATGGTCTGGTTTCCCTATGATGTGTTTCGATCATAAATACACGAATTATTCAGAGAATTGGAACATTTAACGCTGAAAGAGGTGTAATGAGGTGAATAAAAGACTGTGACAAACCTGGACGACATGGGGCGAGCCTAATTTCGAACTGACATCAGATCAGATAACTAGAACTCGAGAATGACGCTAGGTGGATAAGCTTTAGCGCATACGCTACATACATAGCTTAACTCTAACATTATTGACAAATGTCATCAAAATCAAATGAAAACTGTTGAAATTAGGGATGGAACAAGGTTACGACAGATACGAAACCAAAGTTGTTCAGAATAGTATATAACGTAAAATAATAGTGCAAATTTGGATTGGGGAGAAAACAATTTATTTATTCTTTCATCTCCCTCAAAGTGAAAAATAAGCTGCTGCAACCTATAGATAGACTCGGAAGCAAAGGCAAAATACAGACCATGTTCACAAACAAAAAACTACAAAATTATAACACAATCAGGAATTCCAGTCAAATTAAAATTCGGCCGACAGCAATTGACAAAACGTCTTTAACTCAGCATCTAGAGAACTATGTTAGACTACGCTACAAGTATCTAGTTTATTGTGAATATAGATATTTCTCTTGTCTCTTATCTTGAAACTCCTATGGCTGAGCACATAATCTAAAATAACTTGAAAGCTTTTCAGCTGTAAGGAAACCCTATGGCATGGATGTGCGTCTTGGATGGTGCAACTAAACCATTCAATCTCGTCTTTGTAGTAAGTTTAGTCGTGGCACGTTGATAAAAAGGTAACCAGTGTAGCGGTATAGCCCCGAGATAATCAATATGTACATCCCCACTTTGCAGGCGCTTAATTAATTAAGGCTCTGCAACGTGCATTGTTATCTTTCAGATATGTTCAAGGAGTTTCGTGAAGGTTTCCAATTAAAATAGTTGAAGAAAAAAGTTACACTATCAACTTTAAAAGCGTAGATCGCACAGTCCACTTTCGTTTAGCGTGAATTACTCAATGACTTCACCATCTACAAAACTAACACACATCGTTGGAACTTCATGGGTGTGAAAGGATGAATATTACTAGCAGAATGCTGCAACAAAATTATTTTGATGGTACAACCAAATTAAAGCATTCAAAGGGAAAACTAAACGTTGGATATTGATTGGAAATTCAACAGTAACAGCTATTTAAAACTAGAAGTTTGATGCATGTACTGTAAGAAAGCGACAAAGAATTTGAGAATTTTCAATGTCACTGAATCTGGAAACAGTAGAAGTTATTTTTAAAAAAAACCTACACAACTATGCACCAATTTTGGTAGAAGAAAAACTTTCACATTTATGTTTCCAACGGTGCTGAATATCAATATGAACTTAGAATGGTGGATATCCGGTTTCGTCGTTCATAAAATTAGATTTAAAGCGATTTTGAATAAGACATTATGTTAGACAACATCCCAGTAGCGATCGTAATTCAATTCACAGCTCAAAGAAGTACAATTCATGATTAAATTTATTAATTCAGCCACTGCAAAAAAAAACGCGGCAAATTCTCTCAATTTATTATTTAATGATTCATGATTTGAATTTCTACTGAGCTTTGGAGTGTGCATGTTTCACAGGTGATGGAGCGATTATTGAATCGGTTCTCAACCAAAATACCTACTTGGCTTGATCAGTTGATCATATTGTGTGCCTCCTGAAATTCAATAATCGCTCTATCACCTGTGAAACAAGCACACTCCAAAGCTTGGTAGAAATTCAAATCATGAATCATTGAAAGAACACATTGAAAGAATTTGCAGCGTATTTTTCAAGAGCGATTACAATGGAAAATATTCTATTTGAAAATTTTAAATTTCGTAAGACGGAGCATAAACCCTTTTAGGAGTTCACTCCAGTATCCACATTCGCTACATCACTAGGTTACTGCGATCACAGTTTTTTGATCAAGAGTTTTGATCGCAGTAACCTAGTGATGTAGTGAATGTGGATGAAAAAGTTGGCACCACAAATCGGTCCATACATCGGGAATGATTTGAGCTACGGACCTGGGGAGGGGCTCATTCGTTTCCTCATGGGAAGTTCTTCAAAAAAAAGTCCAAATTTAGGCCGCCTTGACTTTTTTTCAGGGTTTTAGGGATTTTAAAAAACTTTGACAACCCTTAAAGGGCACTTTAAATTAAGTGAGAGAGCTGGCTAAAGAGTTGGGGCGTTGTCGGACCAACCAGAATTTTTCCTGAAAATTTCAGATTTTTTGTTCCAGCCGTTTGGGAGAAATCGTGCGTACGGCGTACGGCATTGCAGATTTGTGAGATAGTTACAATTGTTTTCTGGGTCGATTATAAAGAGTCATTTTTAGAGATAATGAAAAACCAGCTCCAGCAGCGTCTTGGGTGTTGTCTCTAATCCTTGTTTAGAACCCACATATCGTGAAGAGTAGGTAAACCAACAAATATTGAGAAGTACATCAACTGAGTTTCCTATTCTTAATTCGAGTTTTATTAAGCAGATAGATGCAAAAGTGATTTTATTAATACGAGCATAATATATAACTTTGTGTTCACCTAAATTTAATAGTTTGTAAAAGTTGATGGGTATTAATAAACTTGCAGTATGATGCCGTAAACCTGTGGTTTATTTTGTACGGTAGACAGAGGTAGTGTCCCAAAAAGCTTACTTTAAGAGTATTTTCATTTTCAAAATGGAGAAGAAGATATTATTATTCGTAGAGAATTGAGTTATTGAAGACGAAATCGATAATGTCACCATAGAAATCCGGTTTAGAACAATCTAGAACGATAATCTTAGAAACTATCCCAAACTCTTCACGACGAGTCATTCAAACCAAGTTCCATTAGAGCTTCGCAACTAAAGATGAGTAATTTTTATATAAACTTTATATAAGGAACTTTATATAGTTCCAGGAACTGCTACGCGAACGCGGACCGATACTTCATCGGCCCCGCCTCCGCGGACGCTCCTCCAAGAGGCGCGTTGTGAGACATCAGTTGATCCCTAGCCATCTCATAACTGGTAAGTCCCTTTTCATTATTTGCGGTTCCTTAATACAACCCAAATTCTCTCTTAATTTCATATCGGACCTATATCAGATTCAATAAATCTATATAAACTCCAATCCGATTTGTTATTCATTAAAAAGACCCAATTCACCATTAATTTCTATTTTCAAGTTTGAATTATTGAAATAGTAAATTAGGTTTTTGGGGTAGAAATAAGTGTTAATTATCATAGATAATTCCAACACTATTTCAAAACTCAACTTTAAACTAGAATAATATCCTATAGTTGCCTCTTTCATAAATGGAATGGATATTGGAAGTTCAATGTTCTCTCGTAGGAAACCCTTGAAGGTTTCATCAGCTACGTACAAGACTTACAATACTTGGTTTTTTGGGGAAAATCTTGACAAATATAGAAGTTTTCAAACGTTACAATATTTCTTAAAACAGGTGTCGAATATTTTTTTCCCCCAGAGAAACATGTAGGAGATGACTTTGAGAATCATTTCTAACCGGAGTGATATTTTCTGGGGCACACTGCTTAGTAATACTGCCAATAAATGTCCCTTCAATCTGCTGCCTATAAAACGAATGACTTGGGAAACGACCGAGCTCAGTCGAACATATACGTGTTTGTTTGAAAATATTTCAATTAAATTAGGAACGCCGAGATTGGGAGCATCACACGATCCTGATGGTGATGGGGATGGATGGGGAGGAGGCGAGACGCGAGGCGGTTATATCGATCTGAGCCGAGTGCCCACCCCGACCCCACGCACCGCCCGCTACTGCCAAACCCGCTCGCAATCAGCTTCTGCTGAACCCACCCACTGTCTTCCTCACGGCAAACCACCTCTACCCTCACGGCTCCCATTCCAGCCTTCGTAAATACTCAACCCGAAGCCATCGGAAAAAGGTTGAAACCGGAGAGTAAACGGGCTGTTCCCTCATAACGACGAACTGAATTTCAAGTATCTATACAGACTACAGAAGTATCTATACAGAAAGTGGAAGACAAAAGAAAACTAAAACTGCTTCGAACACGATTGGAAATGTGGCCTTAACATTCCCTGCGAAACATGATACTATTGAGGAAGAAATAAAATATCACCAAAAACTACGGTCGGACCACCAACATGAGGGACATGTCTATAGTACTCAAGGTGGATGGATCAAGCACCAAAATTACAGAAGAGCTAATGAAAAAAACCCGTAGGGAACTAAAAACAATGGTCGGTGTCATAACCGGCTTTCATTACCCCTACGATTTCATCCATATCGCACGAGGGTAACAGGAACGTTCAATCCTGTTCAGATTATAACAGAAGACGGACGAAACAGCATTTGGGTGTCCTGAATTTAAGCATCGCAGATTTGAACTCTCTTGGGCACAAAACCCAATGAGATACATTCAAAAAAAGAATTACACCCCTCGCCAAGGGCTAAGTCGTATTGATTAAATGCAAAGTTCTCAAGAAAGGAGAAACCAACAGACTTTCGTGCTCTGGGCTCAAACCCCCCCTATACATCTGCATCTCATAACCACAAACTGATTGTCAATTATACAGGGTGTCCCAGGAGTTATGAACAATCCGACTCCTACGTGTTGTACAACTCATTTCCGACCAAAATGCCTCCTAGCAATTGTTTGCCAGAGGCCTCGTTTTCGAGCTATTCGCGATTTAAGATTTTTTTCGTGTTTTTGATCTTAAGTCATTAAAACTGTCATAACTCCCTCAATTTTGAAGATAGCTCAAATTTGATGACACCGTTGGAAAGAGCGTTACATTTTCTATATATCTGATGTCAGAAAACGTTTTTTAAATTGCATTGAAGATGTGCGATTGCTGCGCGAAATGGCAGTTTTGTCAAAATCTTAAAATCGCCTGTTTTTCATCTCGCTTATAAACCCCATGAATGCTTGACGCAGAACTGTGCAGGCCTGGTAAAACGTGCGCCGAAACGTCAGCTTTCCAACGGCGTAGTCGTTTTGTTTTTAAAAATATTTTTAGTTAAGGAAATGGCGTTTAACTGCAGAAAAACGTGTGTTTTCTGTTAAAATTGAGGTTTTTCCAAAAGTCTCGAAGATGAATGCAACTCATCGCAGTCAGAAATGAGTTGTAGAACACGTAGGAGTCGAATTGTGAATAAGTCCTGGGACACCCTGTATCACTAAAAATACCTAATGTTTGAAAATTGGGAAAGCTACGGAGGAGGCATTGTCTTGGTCAGGGGCGAGGATATGCAATGACCCGCATGACCTCCGGGTCTTGAAGGAGGGGTTGCTTTGCGCGCCGTGTATTATCAACCCCCATCTGATTTGGCCGTAGCATTAGGTGTTGCAATGTTCATAACTTGTCGTTCCTGACCGAATTCAGTTTTAGTAAAATGTTTATGGACTCGAACATGTTATCCAGTTGTTGGACAATCGTAAGACATTGGGGTTTAAATCGAGTTCATACAAAGAGTTAGAGTTTAAACAAGATTTAAATTAAAAAATAAATATTTAAAAATGAAAAATGAAAATGAATTCAATGAATGAAAACGTTCGTTTGTGATCAGCGTCTACGGCATTTCCAAGCTGTCCAGCCAAAGTCAGGATAACCGAAGATCCGAGAGACAGCCATTGTTTTTATTCATTTACAGTTGATTACGATGATATATTTTTCTTTTTAGCTGCTTAAAAATTCCAAATACACATTTCTAAAAAAATTACGGTCTTTTGTATAGGATATAGTCGGCAGACAGAGGGAGGAGTCCTTCCATGTTAACTAGACAGAAATAACACAATGTGCTTTACACCAACCTCAACTAACAGAAAACAGTCCCTCACAAAAAAGCTAAATAATACTAATAAATTCCACTGTGACAATAATCAAACCAGGGGAAAAAGTAATTGAAAAAAATTACTGTAATTCAAAACTTGCGACATGGTAGGCAATACAGCACTGACAAAGATGCAGGAAGAAAAAAAAAATAGAAAGAAGAGAAGGAGGGGGGAAAACATTACCAATTCAATTCACATTGAATTATATAAGACGACAAAATCTTCTTTTACATTTTAATCTTAGTTGCCAACTAATTGAAATACTAGAATTCTACGTAAATATAGCCGCCTTGTCCAAATGACGAGACGCACCTGGGCAAACATACAATCTCAAGCACCTTGAAACGATTGGGTACCAAATGTGAGAAAACAACCTATGTTCTTATTTACTTGGAGGACGGCCGCTTTTATGTTTAATTGCCGTATATTACAAAAATCTGCAGACGTGAATAACGGGACGATGTGATCATAGAAGGGCTTATACTCCATAGTTCGGATTATAGTCCTCTGCGCTTTAATCAAAGGAGAATAGTTAACTCAGGAGTTCTACCCTAACCCACAATACTGTACAGAAAAGATACTCAGATACAAACACAACAACGATTTATATATTCATCTATTATTTTTATTTGAGATTTTTTTTTTTTTTAATTTATTTATTGTTACAACTGATTTAATATACAAACCATCTAGCAACTTAATTTATAATGAAGTAATATCACTTTTTGTGGTTCAGTAGTTCATTATCTAAGACCACTACAAGTCACAAACACTAATTAGCGTCTGGACACAACTAGGTCCAGCGGCTTGGTCCTCTTGAGTCGCCGTACCTCTTCTCTGTTGTCCAGGGTATACAGGATTTCGAGATTTTGGTGTCTATGCAGCCGAATTTCGTGATCCGCTGCAATTCTTTTTATCGCGTCTCTCACCATTTCCACTTTGAGATCGCGGTGGAGATCAGTTGTCCTGATATACCAGGGTGCGTTGACAATACTCCTTAAGATTTTATTTTGGAGTGTCTGGATAGTGTTGACATTACTGTTGCTCGTGCAGCCCCATAGTTGGCAGCCATAGGCCCAGACGGGTTTAATCTTTTGCTGATACAACAGCAATTTGTTATGGGTGGATAGTTGAGATTTCCTACCCAGCAACCAGTTCAGCTTCCTGAGCTTAGCGTTGATCTCTTCTTTTTTCTTTTTGACGTGTTCCTTCCAGCGTAGCTTGGCATCCAGCGTCATGCCCAGATATTTAGCAGTGTTTGAATACGGAATTTCTTGTGAATTTATGGAGATCGGGATGTTTTGAATTTTGCGATATAACTGAAAATAACTGAAAAATGATTTGATTTTATGTAATGTTGAGGAATAAAGTTGATTTTATTAGCAATACATGATTATTTTTTGTGGAACGCATGTTGAAAGTTATTGGGGCGTTCGAAATAAATGGCATCGATTCAGGGTTTTCTGAATACGAGAAAACACGCAAACACAGAAATAAAAGAGTGTGATAGGAAAGCGTGGTTTCATGCAACCATTCTTTTGAGATTCGGTAAAACGAATCTATTAAAACGCTCATTACGACTCTTTGCAGGGGCATGTTGGTTTTGCACTTTGTTCTGTTATTTCCTAATGATGAACTACCTGACTAGAAGTAGAAACCCCTTTGAAATGGTTATGAAAAACGGCGAATGCCAAACCTCAATCCCTCTATTGCCCCAAGAGTTAAACCCGTTTAGGGCTTATCTTACGTACCTTTCACCACCTAATCGAGCACTTTTCCAGACCTCTCTCCTTCCTCTTTGTTCGATAGATATACATTTCTCTATCTATATTCCAAAATTTTACTGTATTTTTTAGTCTACGTAATGTCACATGGTTTGTGCTCCGTTATAAAATATTCACAACCGTTTTGGTTTTTTATTCAATGATGAACCATTGTAATCGATCTTGAAAAAAATTTCTAACCCCCCCTGAAAATTTCATGGTTTACGTTTCAAAGAGTGTATAATCCGAATCTGCAATAAAAAATTTTCCGTTCGTCCGCCGTACGCACGATTTCTCCCAAACGGCTGAAGCAAAAAATCTGAAATTTTCAGGAAAAATCCATGTTGGTCCGGCGAGGCCCCAATTCTTGAGCCAGCTCTCTCACCTAATTTAAAGTGCCCTTGAAGGGTTGTCAGTTTTGTAAAATCCCTATAAACCTCAATAAAAAAGTCAAGGCGGCCTAAATTTGGACTCTATTTGAAGAACTTTCCATGAGGAATCGAATGAGCGCTTCCCCAGGTTCGTAGCTCAAACCATTCCCGATGTATGGTCCCATTTATGGTGCCAGCATTTGTGTTATTTTGGTTTATAACTGTTTTTGTTTTGATCGCAGTAACCTAGTGATGTAGTGATGTAGTAATGTGGATACTGGAGTGAACTCCTAAAAAGGTTTATAGCCGATACACGGGTTGAAGCATTCTGATAACCATAAAAAACGCTGCAAATTCTTTCACTGGGGTTTATTATTCAATTGGCTGGCGTTCATGATTTGAATTTATACTAAGCTTCGGAGTGTGCGTGTTTCATAGGTGATAGAGCGATTATCGAATTTCAAGAGGCATAGGTATTTTGGATCAATCCAAATAGGTATTTTGGTTGAGAACAGATTTACATGCTGTATGCATTTCTCCTGAAATTCAATAATCTCTCTATCACCTGTGAAACAACCACACTCCAAAGCTAAGTAGAAATTCAAATCATGAATCATTGAACAATAAACCCCAGTGAAAGAATTTGCAGCGTATTAGCAATTGCAAACACTTCACTATTAAATACAACTGGAAGTACGGGATACTGCAAACACTTTTTTAAAATTCTTTCCTCTTTTATATTGGGCTAGACTGACATGAACTGACTGAAATGTGTAAATTAAAATCTCACGAAATATATTGTTGTTGTTTTAGGTTCACCTCATTTATTTTTCAAACATACTTTTATACTTTTTCGACGATTCTAGGAGGAGGCATGTTGACCATAAAAGCGATTAGCTTACGACATGTCGGTAATAAACGCTTTGTTTATCGTTATGATTATCAATTTAAAAGTTCGTGTGTCTGAGTTGAAAATTTAAGAGTTGAAATGCCAACTGAGTCTCTCTGTATTCTTGAGTCATGAGCTGCCAGGGTTACTTCTGGCTAATAGGAACAAATTAACAACGTTAGTTAGTTTTCGGTTAATTATTTTAGATAATGAATCTCTGTCATCGAAAAAGAAAAAACATTCCAACAGCTTGTTTTACGTTGCAAGTTGTGGAGAATCCGAAAATCGAATTAAGGAAAATCCTTCCAGATCTTTTCTCCGAAACAACTACTAAACAAAATGTAACTTGGATAAAAATAACATTTGTGGTCTGGTAGGGACTGAGTTTTCAGTATCGATATCAGTCAATCCTAAAAGAAGAAATAGAAGGGCTGACATTTCAAAAACTTTTGAAATAACAGTATTGTGTTCAAGTTCGTCATTCATATACGTGCCTTCAAAGAATGGAATGAACACACCCGGACCGCTATAAGTTTACCCGTTTACAACTCTAAGGGTTGCAAGCTTGACAGAAAAAATAACAGCTGGCAAAAAAATTGCAATGAAATTTTGATTCAAGAGTTCCTTTTGAAAACGAGTTTCTCAAATGTTATGTAACATGATCGTGGGCGAATGAAGCGATGGTACGAATTTTAATTTATCTCACTAAATTTCAGTTATTCTATTATACACCGCTGTGAGTACTGACATTCCATGTAATTACTTTCACCTGTCCCCTGGGAAATATAAACTCTTGCATCACAAAAAAACTGTAAAGACTATTTTCCGTCCTCGTCAACTTAGAAAGCTGAAATTTGAATGGTAGCATGATGATTTGAAGCAAATTAAGGAATGGCCCATGGTCATATTCCATGGTCATGGTAGGCGTACGTGAGCACATCTTTAGTTTCGTGCAAAGTAACTAGTAAAGTTTTTGTTAGCAAGTATTACGTACGTCATGGCCCAGTCTAGAAGGTTGTTGCTTCCGAGTCTACCAAGGTAGCGGAAGCATTGTTTTCACTTTCGGAATGTGACAATTTTTTTGTCTCCAAAATCGAAAATTCCACTCGCGTTTTGCGTTTTAGACCTTTCTGAACAATTTTGGTTCCTTGTCTCTCTGTGTATCTGTCTGTCAACAAATCCTTGTTACGGGGTTACACGAAGTTATAGTCCGATTTTGATGAAATTTTCAGGGATTGTGCGGGTTGGGGTGTAGATGGTCCCCTATAGGTTTCATGACCCCGGATTAATAGTAGCCTCTGCGCATGCGCAAACGAAATCCTTGTTACGCGCATAACTCCGGAAGTTCTTGGCCAATTTCGATGAAATTTTCAGGGGTTGTTCGGTTTGATGTGTAGATGGTCCCCTATAAGTTTCATGAACCCCGGATCAATAGTAGTCTCTGCGCATGCGCAAACGAAATCCTTGTTACGCGCATAACTCCGGGAACCGATTTCGATGACATTTTCAGGGATTGTTCGGTTTGATGTGTAGATGGTCCCGTATAAGTTTCATGACCCCCGGATCAATAGTAGCCTCTGCGCATGCGCAAACGTGAAATTCTTGTCACAAGCATAACTCCGGGAGTTCTTAATTGATAATAGTCAAAAATAATTTTCAATGATCTATACAGTCATGTTATGGATACGAGGAAGATATGTGCCACACCCACTTGTTTTTATCTCGCTTCTTCCGCCTCATGAAAATATAGCGTGGAGGCGTCTCCGTGCTCCAGAGTAAAGACACCAAAACGTCAAAATCGACAACGACAATGTCGTTTAACTAGAAAGATTCGATTCAAGTGTTCAATTTTTACCACCCAACACAAACTATTGGAATCACATTACAGTAACCTGTTATCAGGTTGTGCGAGTTTCTTCTTCGAAAACCTTTCCGAGAAAACAACTCACTTCCCCTCCGTAAAAGAAAGAGGCGACAGGGGAACCGCTGAAGCCAACGGTAATTCAACTTACAGCGGCACCAATAAGATTTAGCTCCGAGATTGATTCGGGTTATCGCATCGAAGCAAACTCAAGCGACAACCTAAAGTTATTTCAGAAAGCTGCTTCCCCACATGATTGAGTTGAAATAATTAGGTTGATTTCAATTCCAAAAGGCAACAACAACCAGGATAAAGAGAGAACACATTGGAAGAATGGAGATAATGTGAATGTACCTACATGAGTGCATCACCAATTCGTTGTTTATGTACACAAATTCTGTAACATGTTATAGTTGAACGTTAAATTAGAAAAGATGATCTATTTAGAATCTCTTTAGAATCAAAAAAACCGAAGACTGCGTGATCCCATTACCTATTATTGTAGCATTTTTTAAATAGTTATGATGTACATTTTGTAACGAGTTCGTTTGGGGAAGTATTCGGCAATCGTTCGAATGTTTTACAGGGAAAAAGGGCAATTGTTCAAAGATTGGCTGGCCGTCGATCTCTTCACGAGCAGACATTTGGAGGAATGACAGGGCTGGAGCAGTAGCTAGTAAGCACTCCAAAATGCTCAGGCCTAACGCGGCACTTGGCTGTGTAGCGCTATGATGGCAGCTATGGATGACATACTCCACCGGGGCTATCAGCAGGTCGCTAATGGCTCAACTCGGCAAATCGTGTTCCACCTGATCTGCTCCGCCTTGAGTCAATCACAGCATTGGTACACCACTAGACATGAGTATCTAATACCTTCCTATTCCGATTTAATTAAAAGATAACGCATTCTACATCATGTGGAACCACATCGGCCTTTATCAATGACCATATTGGTTTATTATTCAATAATAAAAAAATCCTCCCCCCCCCCCCCCCCTGAAAAATTCATGGTTTACGTTTCAAAGGGTGTAGAATCCGAATCTGCAATAAAAATTTTTCCGTCCGTCCGCCGTACGCACGATTTCTCCCAAACGGCTGAAGCAAAAAAGGTGAAATTTGCAGGAAAAATCCATGTTGCTCCGGCGACGCCCCAATTCTTGAGCCAGCTCTCTCACTTAATTCGCCCTTTAAGAGTTGTCAAAGTTTTGTAAAATCCCTAAAAACCTCAAAAAAAGTCAAGGCGGCCTAAATTTGTACTCTTTTTGAAGAACACTCCACGAGGAGTCGAATGAGGCCCTCCCCAGGTCTGAGGTCAAACCATTCCCGATCTATTGCCCGATTTATGGTGCCAACATTCGCGTTGTTTTGGTTTATTATTGTTTTTGTGTTGATATCAGTAACCTAGTGACGTAGTGATGTAGCGATGCAGTAATGTGGATACTGGAGTGAACTCCTAAAAGCACATGAATTGAAGAATTCTGATAACCATAAAAAACGCTGCAAATTCTTTCACTGGGAGTTATTATTCAATTGGCTTGCGTTCATGATTTGAATTTCTACTAAGCTTTGGAGTGTGCGTGTTTCACAGGTGATAGAGCGATTATTGAATTTCAGGAGACATGCATAGAGCACGTAAATCTATTCTCAACCAAAATACCTATTTGGATTGTTCAGTTGATCATATTTGTGTGCCTCTTGAAATTCAATAACCGCTCTATCACCTGTGAAACATGCACACTCCAAAGCTTGGTATAAATTCAAATCATGAACGCAAGCCAATTGAATAATAAACCCCAGTGATTTTTAATGGTCCTCAAATAGAGAATATCATTCATAATTTACAACAGACGACAACAAATGGTTAAGAATATCTAAGTTATATTGGGGTTCAGAAGATTTCATGTCTGAAAAGCCTTAAATGTTCGGACCACACCACCTTTACTACTATTACGGTGTGATATACGGATGAAGTGTTCACGGAACGGTTCGATCGGTGTTGAATTTTTTGTTAAAAGGGGACATATTGAATGCTTTGGGAGAGACGAAATATATTTAACAAATTGATATAAGTATTACCACAATTCAAGGAAGAATAATACTGGAGTTACTCTATCCCCCCTTACCATTATCAACTGTGTAGGTATTGGTAAGTTACTCAGTGAAATAATAACAAAATACAATGACATCATACGATGTAGTTCAGAACAAACTGATAACTTGTAGGATAATTATAAATTGAATGGTATGAAATTCTGAACAACGTACTATTGGGCTTGTCTGTAAATGAGCATAAACAGAAACCAATCCAACAAAATAGTGGCTGTTCGGTGTTAAGTAGATGAATGGTTAGATAAGGAACAACTGTCAATTTTAGGATTTTAATCAGACTCAGTTGGCAGTTTTATTAGATGCTAGTCATTTAAAACGTGTGCGGAGCCTAAAAGAGAACGGAGGCACTGACAAAACTCAAGATGATATCGCTGTGCAAGGACACATTTTCAGGTTATTGCACCACAAAAGGCTAACAGAATTGAAAGGGTGTTGAAATTTAATTCCTTGCCACTCGAGGCGTAAAAGTAGAAGGACAAGAGACAAACTGGAACTTTATCCGAGAGGTGCCATCAGATAATGATTAGAGGTAGGGTGCAATGATGAGGCACGAACAATATATAATTTAAACCACTCTCCATGAAATTATGCTTACAATTTTATTAACATTTATTTTAATAGGGGTTTTTGTATCAGATGAGTCAGCGAAAATAACTGGTTTGTAGATAATTATTGAACGATCAATTTCCTGATTTTAATCGTCATTTTCTGATTGCACAACTAAGCGGTTTTGCTCAAACATTTTACAAGTTAAATTAATTCTTATTATTATATTCAGGAGAAATCCGATTTCACTGTCCTCCGTTATCAGAAACAAAGCTTCCATCGTTGATTTGTCAAAGGTAGGTAAAATGCAGGCTTTGAGGTAAATCCTACACCAACCTGGGACTAAACATGGGCTTCATACGGCTTCGAAACCAGTTCTGGAAGGACATCTGAAAGTTCTATCAAAACTTTGGAAATATTTACCTAACGTTGGTACTTACATTCTTATTGCACATTTTTCAACCCAAAGCTATGGATAGACTGGTTTTTAGTAAAGATTGAAACGCACCTACATCATTTGAGGATCTGCGAAATTAGTAGGTATACAGGGTGTCCCACAAGTTGCCCCCCCTCCCCCCCACCCCATCATAAAATCGTCAAAATGGGAGTAAACAAGAAAATTTTCTTTGAATCTTCATATTTTTTTCTAAGGATCTCAAATTTCATATTTGCGCACTCCACGCAACTTCGCAACCATACGCAATTGACACTATTATTTTAAATGGAACCCCCATTTTTTAATGATGATTCGGATTCTACCCAAGATTTCTCAACCGGTTCAGTGAGCACGCAAAGTTGCGCGCCCCCAAAATCGCCAAATAGTGGATGATGGTAAACTGTAAAGTGTAGCACATGAATTTTCATTTTTTTTCAACGCTGATTCACGTGATGCTATCCATTTTTTTATTTGACTCAATTTTTGAGGCATAATGACTGTAATTTGTTTATTTCGCGTCCGTTTTCAAATTGTTACGGGGATTAATTTTCAAGGTCGGGTTGAAAAATGTACAAATAGGAGATTGAAACCTTCTTCGGTGATCAACTGAAAAATCATCTTAATCTGAGAGTCTAAAATGATGGTTTTGCACGAGGGGACAAATTTTCATGAAATCTTGGGTAGAATCCGGATCTGCAACAAAAAATGGGAGTTCCCATTTAAAATAAGAAGGTTAGTGTCAATCGCGCATTGTTGCGCAGTTGCGCGGAGTGGGCAAATGTAAAATTTGAGATCTTTGGAAAAAAATATGAAGATTCAAAAAAAATTTTCTTGTGTTCTCCCATTTTGACGATTTTGGGAGGGGGAGGGACAACTCGTGGGACACCCTTTATAATCTGGCGGAGTTAGTAAGGATATTCCCAAAAGAACCAATCAAGATTCGTCCAGAGAAAGAAAGTGATCCGTATCTCTGAATGGCTTATCAACAAACTCATTTTTCAAGGACGAGAAATCACGCTATGTCCCACCAATCTATCACGCAACGTGTCGAAGTAGTGGCCCAGCGAGCACCACTGGGGAGTAGACTGCACTGCGGCGTTCGACCACTTCGCCTACGCGTGCGTCCAGTTCCCAGACTATCATCAAATAATCATACAAGAAATACAAACTAGTGGGAACTCACACGACTGAACAATCAACGATGGATGTTTCCCGAAAATTATTTTTACAATATTTTGTTCAACTCCATTGTTGTTAAGTCATCTTAGCTGTAGCAAATGGCACATCGGTGAACAATGTTGTAACGATTCATTTGAGTGTTTGAATCGTTCTGTGACAACATTGGTGTACAACTTCCTTTAGCTGGGCATAGAAATTTTGAAATCTAGTTCCCATTGAAAATTACCAACTTGTGATGGATTTGGTTAGTTGGCCCCTTCCCGATTTTAGATTCCGACGCCTTCGGAGATGAATCAGACGTTACCAAGCGTCTGTTCATCCTCTGAGCGTGGCGGAGCATAATAGTGCATCCACCTCCTCGGAAGGGGCAACTCTACCATTCCATCACCCTCACAAACTCCAGATGTTTCTTAGGAGTAAAGCTCACTATCTAGTCTCTAATCTACAGACATTGATCAAGGAAAAGTTTGATCGAATCGCTGAATCTGAAATCACTGGATTCTGGTCCATTATGGTGGGAAGTTGGTACACTATCGATCAGTTCATATGTGTTTCATGTAGGATTGAATCTCACTTGAGTGGCTGATGTAGTATCTGTATAATTACAACTACCCGTAAGAATCAGTGCTCAGTGGTAGCAACTCATATGTACCTGAAAATTCTTTTCTTGAAGCCGAAAACGAATCGAATGCCACTGCATTATTGAAATTCCTCCTTCCCTTTGAAAAAGTTCCTAATTTTGAATAAGTATTGTAAGTCTATTATGAGCAAAACACTTTTCTTCCTTACGGTGGGCCGAACCCATGTTACTAATCTCACCGTCGAGCCAAATATATTAAATATACAAATTTTGTATATTCTACTGTTTCTACAGATCCAGTTATCGGATGGGGCACGACACACTGCACGGTTACTTAACACTGTATGTAGAACAAAAACGCTGCAAATTTTTTCACTGGGGTTTATTATTCAATTGGCTTGGGTTCATGATTCGAATTTCTACTACGCTTTGGAGTGTGCGTGTTTCACAGGTGATAGAGCGATTATTGAATTTCAGGAGGCACACAAATATGATCAACTGATCAATCCAAATAGGTATTTTGGTTGAGAACAGATTTACGTGCTCTATGCTTTTCTCCTGAAATTCAATAATCACTCTATCACCTGTGAAACACGCACACTCCAAAGCTTAGTAGAAATTCAAATCATGAACGCAAGCCAGTTGAATAATAAACCCCAGCGAAATAATTTGCAGCGTTTTTTTTTTAATGGTTATCAGAATGCTTCAACCCGTGTATCGGCTATAAACCCTTTTAGGAGTTCACTCCAGTATCCACGTTCACTACATCACTAGGTTACTGCAATCAAAACAAAAACGATAATAAACCAAAATAACGCAAATGTTGGCACCATAAATCGGGTCATAGATCGGGAATGGTTTGACCTACGGACCTGGGGAGGGGCTCATTCGATTCCTCGTGGAGTGTTCTTCAAAAAGAGTCCAAATTTAGGCCGCCTTGGCTCTTTTTGAGGTTTTTAGGGATTATACAAAACTTTGACAACCCTTAAGGACACTGTAAATTAAGTGAGAGTACTGGCTAAAGAATTGGGGCGTTGTTGGACCAATATTGATTTTTCCTGAAAATTTCAAATTTTTTGCTCCAGCCGTTTGGGAGAAATTGTGCGTACGGCGACGGCGGCCGGAAAAATTTTTATTGCAGATTCGGATTCTACACAATTTGAAACGTAAACCATGACATTTTCAGGAGGGGTTAGAATTTTTTTTCAAGAGCGATTACAATGGTTTATTATTGAATAATAAACCAAAATAAACAGTTCGCTTCGCCAAGGATCACACGGATCTCGATCGAGGAATTCACATAGATAAACGGAGTGCATTTTGCAACATCATAGAATTGTTCTGAGTTTAAATGCAGCATTCAAAGCTAAAATTGGACGAGTATCTAAAAAAAACTGCAACGAATTATATACACAATTATACGCCTTATGCTGAAGTACAATTACATAGTTTGAAACAGTCTTGAGGTTCTTTTTGAACGAGTGTACTTGGGTGCGTGATAAACTATAAAACATTTTTCCCGACAACGATTCACAAACAGCGATACACAACCTGGCACCTGTCAAGGGAAACGGGAAGGGAGAAGAGGAGCAGAATGAGGTAACAGGGAGCCAAGGCCGAGGCCGTGCATTGGCTAATGTGCAGACCCGGCACTTACGCGAGCTGTAAGCTACCTGCTACGTATCGATAAGATACGAGGTTGACCCGAAAAGGAAAACCATGATATAAATAATCCTGAGAGAGACAATTTTGGTTTGCTTGTAAAATACAAATTAAAATTCGTGAAAGTGACACTGGTATACTCGGAACAGATACGTTAATGAAACAGACGAATGATCGTATTTGCTTGCATTAATCTTACTTCTTAAAAAGGTGCACACCATGGAGTATGCGTGCTAAGCAACTGACGCTACATCGCACAAACATCTCGATTTCTTAATATTTCAATCCTTCAATTTCACCTTGTAGGGATGGTTGAAAACGGGGGCCCAATGCGAAACTAGGCAACCTAAGTTTTGCAGATACTGGTCCACCATTAGAGGAAAAGTCAGCGTAAAGCTCGCATCTTGAACCGCAAACCAACAAACTTCGAGGAGAAGGCTAGGAAAACATTTTCGCTTGAACTCATAGAGAAGATGAACTTGGACAAAATTGGAGGTAACCACATAGAATTTCATTATGACCAATTCATACTCTTGTAGTGACAGAGAGAAAGTAAAATACCATGACACTGCGTATGAATGACGAAAACATTAAAGAAAGTAACACAGCCCCCAGGAACCTAAGCCCCGAAATTGATCAATTTGATGTCTCTTATCAGTGAAATATTTTAAATGAGTTTAGAAGTTACATAGAAGCGATGAAGTTCATGGGGAGACCATCTGCACCTTAACCCGAACATTCCCTGAAAACTTCCTTGAAATCGGATGAAAACAGAGGGGGGCCTATGTTGTTACAAGATTTCATATTTGCGCTTGCACAGCAGATACCTATAATGTTATTAAACTGGCTTTTAGATTTGACTGGAGAAGGAATTTTGAGCGAACCTGTTTCCCTTGAGTATACTCTGTCCTTCTAATTCGTATCTATTTGTAATTTGCGAACTCGTGCAGTTCATGAGAACAAATTAAGCTTTACATTTTTCCTACAATACAAAAGGATCAAACATATGGGCGAAGAATTGTAATTAATACCTAACTAACACAAGCCATAGGTGAGAATCTTGAAACACTAATGATTTTCTTAACTTTTACTCGTAGTTAGTAGGGCCGACACCGGCCTTCCTTTACTACTCTTCAAATTCAAAGGAAATCCGGCCTGAAAACTTATGCTGAGTGGAATTTACTTTTTTGTGAGCAGTGAAACTCAAGAGAATCTACAGCCTAAACCGCACATTCTCTGAAATTTTCTTCAAAATAGGATGAAAAACTGTCGAACAATGGTCTGAAAAGACTACCGCCAGTGGGGATTTCGATTTTCGAGAAATGAATGCTTTCGTCTCCCGATAGAAAAAAGCTAGAAAATAATTTTCAGGAGGCACACGAACATGGTCAACTGAACAATCCAAATAGGTATTTTGGTTGAGAACAGATTTACGTGCCCTAAGCATATCTCCTGAAATTCAATAATCGCTCTATCACCTGTGAAAAACGCACCCTCCAAAGCACAGTAGAAATTCAAATCATGAACGCAAGCCAATTGGATAATCAACCCCAGTGAAAGAATTTGCAGCGTTTTTTATGGTTACTAGAATACTTCAACCCGTGTATCGGCTATAAACCCTTTCAAGAGTTCTCTCCAGTATCCACGTTCACTACATCACTAGGTTACTGCAATCAGAACAAAAACAGTAATAAACCAAAATAACGCAAATGTTTTCACCATAAATTGGGCCATAGATCGGGAATGGCTTGACCTACAGACCTGGGGGTCATTCGATTCCTCGTGGAAAGTTCTTCAAAAAGAGTCCAAATTTAGGCCGCCTTGACTTTTTTTGAGGTTTTTAAGGATTTTACAACACTTTGACAACCCTTAAAGGGCACTTTAAATTGAGTGAGAGAGCTGGCTCAAGAATTGGAGCGTCGCCGGACCAACATGGATTTTTCCTAAAAATTTTAGCTTTTTTGCTTCAGCCGTTTGGGAGAAATCGTGCGTACGGCGGACGGCGGACAGAAAAATTTTTATTGCACATTCGGATTCTACAACCTTTGAAACGTAAACCATGAAATTTTCCGGGGGGTTAGAATTTGTTTTCAAGAGCGATTACAATGGTTTATTATTGAATAATAAACCAAAAGCAAGAAAATAATTTAGCTTTCAACTATACAGTCGACACCCCGGAGGGGACCTTGGAAGTTGGACGGTTAATTTCCTGTAGATGGGTTGTTATCCACCGTACTAATGTAAATAATCATGTATCTGAATAGGAAAATGTACCACAAAATTAGTTCAATAATTATAAATGAAATAATGATGTCGTAGAAGCGATACCGAAATAAACTGTGTGTGATACTGTGCAGAGCTTCACTGTTTTTAACATCGCTGGTCCAAATTCCTCGATGTTGGACTATTCTGCACCTAATTATGCGAGATGTACTTATATTAAATATACAATGAGAAATATAAAAAAGTAATGTTAAACAAAGAGTGACACTTGATGTTTGCGTAAAATGTCTGCGATCTGTAACTTTACGTTTTTGGTAAAGATCCAGACCCGGATATTGAAGGAGTTACGTTAGTTTATTGTTTCCAGGATGATTACGTTAACATTCCTCCCCTACTTCGGGTCATAGATAAATCGCTCTGGAAAAAAAAAATTCTAACCCCCCTGAAAATTTCATGGTTTACGTCCGAATCTGCAATAAAAATTTGTCCGTCCGTCCGCCGTACGCTCGATATCTCCCAAACGGCTGGAGCAAAAGATCTGAAATTTTCAGGAAAAATCCATCTTGGTCCGACGACCTCTCTCACTCAATTTAAAGTGCCCTTCAAGGGCTGTTAAAGTTTTGTAAAATCGCTAAAAACCTCAAAACAAGTCGAAGCGGCCTACATTTTTCTCTATTTGAAGAACATACCATGAGGAATCGAATGAGCCCTTCCCCACGTCCGTAGGTCAAACCATTCTCGATGTGTGGCCCGATTTATGGTGACAACATTTGCGTTTTTTGGTTTATTATTGTTTATTTGTAACCTAGTGATGCCGATAGCGTCGAGTTGTAGTGAATGTGGTTACTGGAGTGATAGCCGATGTGGATACTTGTAGTTTATAGCCGATACAGAGGTTGAAGCATTCTGATATGTATAAAACGCTGATAATATATAGGTAAATATTATTACTGGGGATTATTATTCAATATTATTACTGGTAGTCTTTCTCTCGGGTTTATTATTCAATTGGCTTGCGTTCATGATTTGAATCTGTACTAAGCTTCGGAGTGTGCGTGTTTCACAGGTGATAGAGCGATTATTGAATTTCAGGAGATATGCATAGAGCACGTAAATCCGTTCTCAACCAAAATACCTATTTGGATTGATAATAACAACTATCCAATTGATAATAACCGTGAATTTTGATTTTCCAGAAGTCAATATTACAACGAAATTCCTCAATTTTAACATCACGCAGAATGGCACAGTTGAGAAACACTCAGCGTTTTATCATACGTCCGAGTGGAACCCAAAATTGCAACAACAACAAAAAAACATTTCTGCTGACTCTTATTTACCGATGTTTCTTGGAGTCATCACTCGAACATAAGGGTCAGAAAATCAGCTTTATTGGCACGTACACGTCATCACTGGCGCCGAACATTTCATGAAATGCAACGTTAATTCTTCGTGAAACAGTCTGTTAATGAGAGCCGACAACCAAACTTTCCAACTCAATGATTCAAATTAGAAAAACAACTCATTAGCATTTCGGTTCAAGTGGTTGCGGCCTTGTCGCCACGAGCTTTTGTTTGTCAAGTTGGTCGTTTACCTCCCGCACGAATGACAGTCTTTATTTAGTCCTTCAGACGCCAAATTTGGTATTTTCGTACCTCCCACATTCTCTTCCTCGGTATGAGCAGTCATGAATGTCGCATTGTACAATGTATCATTATTTAATGTAATCCTAAATATATCCCCCGGTTATAATGCATCGACATATTAAATTATTCATGTGAGAAGTTGATCTTCATTTCCAATGCTTCCAATGGCTTTTCTGAAACTTTCGAAGTTCTACTCACTCACATTAACGGTATAGTAAACTCAGAACAAATTTTCTTCGAGTTTTGCAATAAACGAGTCGAATCGGTGTTAAAATGTTCGATTATGCAAGTAAACCCGGATGTGATACAGCAAGGTCAAGTGTACTCTCTGAGCATGTGCATCTATCCCAAAGCTCTTCCAATTAAGATTGGGTTAAATGAATTCTGATTTTAAAAAAATCGCTTAGAATCGCAAGAATCTAGAATCTTAGAATCTTTGCGAATCTAAGATTTGCGAACATGAGGTGAATAATTACTAAATTGATGGGGTCCTTCAATCAATTTATTTTGGAAACTTTTTCGGCAATCAATATTATATCGTAAGCAACAGCCGATTTTGGCTTCTTGATACCTTACCTAAGTCAGCAGTACCTGCATTAGTTTATTTATTGTGAATAAAGGCAGTTTTGAGTTTAAAGTTTTTAGGCAGTAACAATTAATAAATAGGAAATAATACAATAGAATGATTTAAAGAGAAGATACGATAGCTACGAACCTAAACCTATAAGTGTGAAGAACCTAGAAGAAATATAAATGAGAATATCAACAAGAGACCTACACAATCGTATAATTAAAACTAATTCAAATATTTTTCCACCTTGACTTCAAGTTATGACTACCTTGACCACTTCGTGTGATATGAGTCAGAATATATTAAAGCATAAGTTGTTACGTCATTCAACAAAAACAGAAATTCGTATCCCAAGAGCCAGGAAAATGAATTCGTTTACGGGGGACGTATTATCCGAGTTTAAAAATATTCAAGTATGTTTAGTTAAACATAAACTGTGAGGGCAAGTGGGTGGCAAGTAGTAGGAAATCTCTATTAACTAGGACGCTTCAACTATACTCCATCAAAATCTGGAGGTACCCACAGCGGACGGAGGCCAACACCTCTTAAAAAGAATCAGTGGCAAAGAAGGAGAAGTGGAGGTCTAGTCGTCTATACTAAGAAATTGAGTGTCAATGCCAAGAGAATTGTCGACGTTTTAAAAGAACCAAAATATTGCCTTCTCAGAAGATAGCACTAACGTCACGCCTAATTATGATCAAGTACCGTCTGGACGATCAATTTGTAATATTTAGTCTCGATCTTGATGAAAAGAAGTAAAAGTAAAGTAAACAAGGAATTTCACCTTGGATTTTCGTCCGACTACCCGGAGATGTCGCGGACGTCGCCAGCCGTCCTCTAAGTCGGAACTAAGTCTGACGATTTCGCTCGTGGCTTCCCATTGCCTCACGCCCCTGGGTTGGGAGGTATTTGGATTAACGTGATATCGAGATCAGAGGTGAACTGTCTAACGACAGGACATATATACAACACTTAATAGGATTTTGGCCCTGATCGTTGGTGCCAGGAGGATTCGAACAGGGCTAATCAGTACTCCCACTGAAAGTAAACAGCCGAAGAACTGGTGCCTTAGCTCGCTCGGACATCCTGTCCCCTGCGATCTTGATGATCACATTTAAGAATGAGAAGTACTTGGAAAGTACGAAACAGAGGAGTAAAATTATGCATTGCACAACACCGAAATCTTACATTCATGATTTTGATTCGCACTGTACATACTATGAAAACAATCAAAATGTCGACCAGTTGTTACAACAAAGTTAACAACATCCACCACTCATGTTAAAAACCGCTGCAAATTCTTTCACTGGGGTTTATTATTCAATTGGCTTGCGTTCATGATTAGAATTTCTACTAAGCATTGGAGTGTGCGTGTTTCACAGGCGATGAAGTGATTATTGAATTTCAGGAGGCACACAAATATTTTTATTTTTTTTTTTTATTTTTTTATTTTATTTTTTTTTTTTTTTAATTTATTTTATTGCACCAAGTTATAAACTTATAAGCAACATTATTCTGATATATAGTTGTCGTACATTAAGAAACCTAAGATACATCACTTAGTCCTCATTGTCCTGATATTTGCACTTTATGATGCTCACACTAGATGAATTAAATCGTGTGGCTTGGTTCTCTTCAGTCTTCTGAGCAGATCCTCTGTGTTGAGAAGCTGGACGACATCCTCATTTGCATGATCTTGTAGCCTCAAGAGGTGATGCATGGCTTGGCTTCGAATGACCTCATTGACAGATTCAATCTGCAGCTCGTAGTGAAGTCTGTCATTTCTAAAATATCTGTATGCGTCTACGCAGCTTCTTAGGACATTATTCTGAAAGCGCTGAATAATGTCACGGTTGCTCTGGGCCGTGCACCCCCACAGTTGCGCACCGTAAGTCCAGACAGGCTTTAGGACTTGCTTGTACAATAACAACTTATTGTGGACTGACAGTTTTGACCGTCGGCCCATCAGCCAGTACATTTTTCTGTATTTGATCATAAGCTCAGCTTTTTTTTTCTTGACGTGGGACTTCCACCTTAGTTTGGCATCCAGTGTCATTCCAAGGTATTTCGCTTCATTGGCATATGGTATCGGCTTGTTATGGAGAAAGGCTGGCACATAGTTGATCCTTTTGTTAGTGAAATCGACATGCACTGACTTTGTCTCATTCATTCTGACTCTCCATCTCACTGTCCAATGCACACAAATATGATGAACTGATCAATCCAAATAGGTATTTTGGTTGAGAACATATTTACGTGCCCTATGCATATCTCCTGAAATTGATTGTGTGTGTTTCACAGGTGATAGAGCGATTATTGAATTTTAGGAGATATGCATACAGCACGTAAATCGGTTCTCAACCAAAATACCTATTTGGATTGATCAGTTGATCATATTTGTGAGCCTCCTGAAATTCAATAATCGCTCTACCACTTGTGAAACACGCACACTCCAAGGCTTAGTGAAAATTCAAATCATGAGCGCAAGCCAATTGAATAATACACCCCAGTGAAAGAATTTGCAGCGTTTTCCTGAAAATTATCAGAATGCTTCAACCCGTGTATCGGCTACAAAGCCTTTTAGGAGTTCACTCCGGTATCCAGATTACTACATCACTACGTCACTAGGTTACTGATATCAACACAAAAACAATGATAAAAAAAATAACGCGAATGTTGGCACCATAAATCGGGCCATAGATCGGGAATGGTTTTACCTACGGACCTGGGGAGGGGCTCATTCGATTCCTCGTGGAGTGTTCTTCAAAAAGAGTACAAACTTAGGCTGCCTCGACTTTCTTTGAGGTTTTAAGGGATTTTACAAAACTTTGACAACCCTTAAAGGGCACTTTAAATTGAGTGAGAGAGCTGGCTCAAGAATTGGGGCGTCGCCGGACCAACATGTATTTTTCCTGAAAATTTCAGCTTTTTTGCTTCAACCGTTTGGGAGACATCGTGCGTACGGCGTACGGACGGAAAAATTTTTATAGCAGATTCGGATTCTACACCCTTTGAAACGTAAACCATGAAATTTTCAGGGGGGGTTAGAATTTTTTTCCAGAGCGATTACAATGGTTTATTATCGAATAATAAACCAATAGGATCAAATAGGAAACTTATGGACGAAATATAGACGAAGGTTCCACCCAAGCCAGTCCTGCACAATATTCCTGCAATACCTTCGATGCACACCAATAACTCCCAGGAAAGTAGTTGATGACCTTGACTCGAGGTCGTCATACATTATAATTTTACAGTAAAGCTGAAGAAAACTGGTTTTCAATCAGAAGAGATTGACTGGTCCAGAAGACCGAATAAAGCCCAATCGGGATTATTAAGCCCAACGCTACAGTTGCGTTGATTTTTTTTCCTGAACCTCTCCTTCACTATGACCATGGGAGCATACGGTTGGTCATACAGTACTTCAGGTGCTATCAATCGATTCACTGGAATGAACCATCATTCAAAAACCATCATTTAGTGAGATTCAAATTCTGATTTTACTTCCTTTTGCTGATTGAAGCTGATTCTGAGAACAAAAGCCAAAAAAAGGCTAAAAATCGTTAAAATTACATCTTTTTGGTAAAATATTACTAAGAAAAAGTTTACCAACCATGGTAAACACAAAAAGAACCACAATCATTTAAAAATTGAAGCTCACTCTTATATTGGAAATATTACTCAAATTTCACTAAAAATAGCTTTAAAAATCGATAAAAATTGGGAAAATTTGAAAATCCAAAATCTTTCTTTGAGTAGAAGAAAATTATTTAGACCTAGTTTTTTTGCAATAAAATTGAAAATTAACAGATGTGCTCAAATTTCAACTCAATTCAACATGATTACGAGTATTACGATAATTTCGGGAAATTCGCACATAAAAATGTTCCAGTCGTGCATCGTGCAGTCGTGAATATACGATCACGTTCCACGAGTGAAACTTTTTTATTATTAAATTAATCAATTAAAATCAACTTGAAAAGAAATAGAATCTTCAATCAAGTTCTTCATGGATGACAAAATATGTAGGTACGTGGGACCTACAAAAGTTTTAATTGCAAATAAAACCCGAAATCCAACTCTTATTTCCATGTACGAATAGATATGGCCTGCTCGTTTGAAATATTGTAGTTCATTGAGGATTTCACCGTCACGGCACAGTTATAATTCAAACAAGGATACAAATTCATTCCCAAACGTATAATCCATTAAGCAACATTTCCTTTTGGCCTATTCACCCGATCCCGCTGTAATTCGGAGGTTCATGGACATTTTAAGAGAGCCTTCGTTTTTGGGCTATAGATGGACCCAAATGAATTTCATCAAACCCACCAAATGGTAGTTTCGAGCATGGAGACGTAACAAGTATCCAGCATAATTTTCTAATTGACCAATTTTTACAGCGTAGGCTCCATTCTGAAGTACTATATCCCCTAATATAAGAATCCGTTATGAGATCTCTTAGGATTATAACAAGTCAATGGTGTTTAAACGTTACAGACAAAAGAATGCTAAGGCAGAGGTTTCATACACCCAACAAAACAGACTTCTGAATCCGTTTATTTTGAGTATAGCTACCAAATAACCTTAACTACTGTACAGAACCAACACCTAAGCGAGCGAACTTGACGTAACACTATTCCTTACAATGTCATCCAAGCCAATTGAGAGTCAATCACATCAAATCAAAGAGCTCGTCTCCTCGACGGATGGTGGTGGTAAAATATGTGGAAGCAGTAAATTAATACTAAGGCCAACGAAGCATCGACGTTTATTTCTGGATATGGCAGCGCGGCGCCTCGCCTGACGTCAACACAGTTACAGAGGTACCTACCTACCGGTGCATATATCCTACAGCTCAAATATCCTCAAAACTAATAGAAAATACGGAGGCAGAGTGGCCTCGAATCGTGTGAATTTTTTTTTTTAAATCTTGTAATCCTTTGTCGTAGAAGTTCAAGTTGAACTGTGGGGACCAACTCCACTAGGCGCGTCAGCTGATATATGGTTGCTAAGTTGACGCTTTTTTTTATACTGACGTGGCCTACGATTTTGACGAGTTTTTCCTGGTTTTTTCTCTGTGAGTTTTCCTTTTCTGATCGCGCCAAATTTTCCTTCCGCGCTTACGTTTATTATACCTTGTTTTGAAGTAATAAAATACTCAAATAGGAATAACGTTCGTTCTTCCTTCTATAGAACGCTTGCGTAGGAATCTTGAAATACCTAATAACATTTTCAACAAAACATTCATAGGAATGAAGATTAGAACGAGTTTTTCAGGTTTAAATTTATAATATACCTCCATATTATTATATAGAATGTGCTTTTCAGCATTTCGTAAGCCAATGTTTGCATTTTGAGCGTATTAGTTATTCTACGATCTCTTCTTTTCCATTTTTTTTATTTTTATAGGGGTTGATGGAAAATCCATTACTAGGCTGACAGTGAGGGGGGTGTACATCAGAGATGTGTCTCCCTCACCCTTTTTGTCGGGGTCTCCATCGTGGCATACCGTTCCTCTCTTCTTTTAGGACTGTCCCGGGACTGCTTTTTGGCATTATTTCGGGACAGATCACTTTTTAACCTCGTCAGGGTTCCTCCTGGTCTTCATTACTTCTACCCTGGCTCATTCCCAGCTTCTGTTCACTTCCTTCTCTTTGAGCACCATATGATATACGTGCTGATTGTACTCCAGTTCTCCGCAGATTCTATAATCTTTTCTATCACTGTTTCTGGGCTAAAATCACCTATTACTCCAACCACATCCTGCCTTAGCTGCTGCCATTTTGGGCACATGAAGAATGTGTGCGTCACATCATTGTCCCCCATGCGGTAGTACACTTTCCTTGGAAGTCTTCCCTATTTTCTTTAGAACGACTGATAATGACCATGCCCCGTCAGGGACTGAGATAAATAGTAATTAACGTCGCCCTGTTTCCTCTCCGTCCATTTTTGCACTTCCCCGCTCAGACTTCTTTTCCGATGAGTAGTCCAATGGTTGTAAAACCTCGAAAGTTTTCTTCAGTATTCGAAATGTGGATGGCCTTTGTCCTTTATAAAGAAATATATTTATTAAGTGGCTTATCATCACTAATCTGGGTGTATTCATTAAATGAATACACAAATTTTGTCATAAATTATTTTTTAGTAATGGAGAAGCGACCCTATTTAAAATATCAGCAGCGTAGCAACAAAGCGATCAGCCCCTTCGCATATGTGAAACGTCAAATGATTAATTCTCTTTATTACTACTCAACTTTTATTATCATGTGTCACAGTAGAGCTGACGCTCCTACCATTAGGGATAACCCCACAATGTCGTCCCACTGTAGGAGGAGGAGGGATGTCCTCATTAATTGTTTTCATATATTTGAAACACTCATGCAAAAAATTATTAATAAATCAAATTTTGAGAGCGCCACAACGGGTGCAAAATATGCGCAAAACGCCTTTGGGGATTTTCAATTGATACGAGTAGATACATGATTTTGGGATGATAATCACGTGATCATATTTATTTATTGAAATTCGCAGTACCAACAGGTACCAACTACAAAAACCCTCGAAATAATCGTACGTCTTTCGTTTGCGTTGAGAGTTGCACGTGGCGTTTTCAACTACAAGACTCGTAGAAATACTATTTTATGCAACTATGCTGATTCCAAGAGAAAATTATTTAATAGACCAAGAGCTAACGCTGTTTTGCTTGATATTTCAATTGTTTGCGATACTTGGTCCTTGACCCTCGACTTGCCAATGTTATAAAATGAATACAACAAACTTGTTTATAAAAACTAATCTACGAGCCACCTCTTACTAAGTGCCTGAGTGAATGTTCCAGGAACGCACAGTACTATACTTATCAATAGCGCTGCAATGTACTCTACAGATATTAATGATACCATAAAATAGTGACTCAGTGATCTTGATAACTTCAAGTATGACTCGAAATGACTATGTCCACGTAATTTCAAGAGGAAACAATATGATTCCTGCATAGAACAATAAAATTCAAGACATCAAATTGGAGCGTATAATATGTTTTTTTTTCTTTTTTGGAAACGTTTCGTCCCGCTATGACTTCTTCAGTCCTGTCATTATGTTATATTAAATATATTATTCATAGTAGGAACATTCAATACTTGTATATAACCTGCATATTTTGAACATTAGAAAAATATGAATATCTATATCATTTTGAACAGTGGTGACAACAATAAAATTGATTTTGAGTAATAAATTTACGGGCTAATCAGCTTCATAGCATCTTCGACAAGTTAGAATATCACAGGGATCTAAGAAGAATAACAGTACAGAGCCACGAAATAGAAAATTCATTCGGACAACAGTTGGTGGGATTGTGTATATACATTAGCAGTGAAAGCGATTGGTCAGGCCATTGACCGATCGGCTTGAATTATATATAGGAATCATACGCAGTTAAGGAAAGTCCCCGTAAAAACTGTGCGAGTTTTGTGAGATGCTAGGAGAAAGTACGTCACTACACGTGCAAGGCGAACGCGATAGATATTTATTCCGAGGAGTTATGAGAGGCCATGAAATAGTATAACATTCCGTCTAAATTAGATCACAGATGTGAACGGTATGGTCTGGAGAAAGATTCCGATAGGTTTTTTATTGTTTAGAACGCCGTAAAAACAACATGAAATGCGAGCGAGAATTCCGATATCAAGGAGGGAGGGATCGATATACTGTCTCAAAAATTGATAACTAGGCTTCCACAACCTTGGTTGACTGTTTATAAAACAGAAGAAAGACTGTCTGGGGCAAGAGATAGTGTCTCGAGACGCGGAAGGTTCTGAGTCAAATGGAATCAAATATTTTAATGATTTACTCAACAACCGCCGCGGCGTGATTTTACTGTTGTCCTTGACCGTTTCGACATTTGTTGATTGGTTGAAGGTTCGAAAAGGATCTTTATAAACTAAATAGCTCTAGTTAATATCATGTGTAGTCCAAAATACATAAAGCCATCAATAAATGTACAGGACCATATCATCAACTTCTGTTATTTAGTTGGGATGGTTGGTGTATGCTATGATGTAGCTAACAGTTCTGTATGATTTAACACCAACGACGAGCTACTGAACGTTCAGAGGGATAAAACATAAAAACGCTGCAAATTCTTTCACTGGGGTTTATTATTCAATGATTCATGATTTGAATTTATACTAAGCTTTGGAGTGTGCGTGTTTCACATGTGATAGAGCGATTATTGAATTTCAGGAGATATGCATAGAGCACGTAAATCTGCTCTCGACCAAAATACCTTTTTGGATTGATCAGTTGATCATATTTATGTGCCTCCTGAAATTCAATAATCCATGAAATAGTGTTGGAATTATCTATGATAATTAGCACTTATTTCTACCCCAGAAACCTTATTTACTATTTCAATAATTTAAACTTGAAAATAGAAATTAATGGTGAATTGGGTATTTTTAATGAATAACAATCGGGTTGGAGTTTATATAGATTTATTCAATCTGATATAGGTCCGATATGAAATCAAGAGAGAATTTGGGTTTTAGTTAGGAAACCGCAAATACAGGAAAAGGAGACTTACCAGTTATAAATTCAAATCATGAACGCAAGCCAATTGAATAATAAACCCCAGTGAAAGAATTTGCAGCGTTTTCAATTAATTCACACATTCAACACTTATGCCCGTTCCCTTGTAAATTGGACACCTATATCCAACCTTACCCTACATACATTGGGTACCTATTACGTTATATTTAAATGATGACCATGAAGTCCGTTTAATAATTAACTGCAATTCAGTTATCTACGCAAAAATTATACCTGAAAGTAACAAATCCATGTGTTAGAATTAGCAGCGTTTTGTGACGATATAATCGTTCTATTATAACCCGCGAACCAAGACATAAAGAAATATTCTCCATTCTTTCTTGTTTATTGGATTTATCCCGATTCATGAAATTCCTGACTCCAGTTTCTGATTCCCTGGCTTAAATTTTTCTTTACTAAATTCCTGCTCTATTTCCCGTTGAGCATATTTGATGTCGATTCAATGAAATTTAGTTTTAAAAATATGTACACTATGGTATACACAAGGTATACACGACCAATCTTCATCTATCATTCCCTGTTTACCCATCCAACGGAAAACCTTTTGACGCTAATGGAGTCTCAGTCTCGATTCCACGAAGCTCGTACAGCTCATTAATACCTTTACAATAAAATAACGATCAGCCTTACTGAGAAGTGAATTTATAATTATATTATTATAAATATTCAAAATAGCGAGTAGTATCTCACGCTCAGAGCCCAAGAAACAAATAGCAGTGCCTACCTGCCTGTGATGAGCATTTTCTGTTCAATATTTTCAAAAATAAAGCTGAATGAATGGAAAAATGAATAGAGTATGGAAAAATGTGGTTACTCAAATCAAAAAATGACAGAGTAGTGAAGCGTGGACAGATGTTTTGTATTATCTCACTAATCCTGAGTAGACGGGCGCCCTCGTCTGTCTTTGTTGAAATATTTTGAATTTCCTTTGTACTAAGATATTCGCTTCTGTAATGTAGTAAGTTTATGTGTTTCGTTTAATTTCATTGTGCTTCTCCAGGTAATAAATGCCATAAGACACATACTGCGTTTAAATACCCGTGATCTGCAACAGATGTAATACACCAATAATAAACCGTTTTGCAATAACCAGCAGCGTTTTCATCTCATTTTCTGCAGGTTTTTAGGATTTAATTGGTGAGATTGCCAATAGATGAGATTAGAGCAAAAACGCTGCAAATTCTTTCACTGGGGTTTATTATTCAATTGGCTTGCGTTCATGATTTGAATTTATACTAAGCTTTGGAGTGTGCGTGTTTCACAGGTGATAGAGTGATTATTGAATTTCAGGAGATATGCATAGAGCACGTAAATCTATTCTCGACCAAAATACCTATTTGGATTGATCAGTTGACCATATTTGTGTGCCTCCTGAAATTCAATAATCGCTCTATCACCTGTGTAACACGCACACTCCAAGGCTTAGTAGAAATTCAAATCATGAACGCAAGCCAATTGAATAATAAACCCCAGTGAAAGAATTTGCAGCGTTTTTTTTCTTTTTAATGGTTATCAGAATGCTTCAACCCGTGTATGGGCTACAAAGCCTTTTAGGAGTTCACTCCAGTATCCACATTACTACATCACTACGTCACTAGGTTACTGATATCAACACAAAAACAATAATGAACCAAAATAACGCGAATGTTGGCACCATAAATCGGGCCATAGATCGAGAATGGTTTGACCTACGGACCTGGGGAAGGGCTCATTCGATTCCTCGTGGAGTGTTCTTCAAAAAGAGTACACATTTAGGCCGCCTTGACTATTTTTGAGGTTTTTAGGGATTTTACAACCCTTAAAAAAATTTGACAACGTCGGACCAACATGGATTCTTCCTGAAAATTTCAGATCTTTTGCTCCAACCGTTGGGGAGAAATCGTGCGTACGGCGCTAGATTCGGATTCTACAACCTTTGAAACGTAAACTATGAAATTTTCAGGGGGGGGGGGGTTTTTTTTTTTTTTTTTTTTTTTTTTTTTTTTTCAAGAACGATTACAATGGTTTATTATTGAATAATAAACCAAAATCCGTGAGAGTCAGAGAATTGACCCAATTCCTCCTCCTCGTCCGTGAAATACACACAAAATCCCAAATGACTGGGAGCCCATTGAAAATCAATGTTTTACTCCTTCACCGCAATATGACGCTATTAAATTCAGTGAACTCCATACCAGAATTCATAAAAATCGTCATTATTGATATGGAAATTCGCAGTGTGGCACTATCTTCTCGTGCTAAAAAAATTGGTCAACTAGCGAATTCATTTTGCATCTTTAGAATAAATTTCGTTGAATAGTTTTCACGCGAGATAAGAAAACAGACGTAATTAATAAGTTATTCATCTGAATTTTAGGATAAGTAGTGCGCATTGAGAAATTCTTCGTTATGCCAATGTTAATTTTATAGTGAAAAAGCTCAGACGGAATACTGACATTTTATGAATAAATCTCGGTAACGTAATAAATAAATAATTAAATAAATTAGTAAAACTTGTATTTTATACACCATCTATCAACATGTTCAAGAATCATTGGCAATAATCAAAAGTATAAGGTGGTGCAATTTTCATCGCAGGAAACTATCATACGATTTGTACAAAGCAAAAATAGAAACAGCTTAAAATATTTAAGATACCTAGTTAAAGAATTTTTTTTTTTTTTTTTTTTTTAACCAGGTTCCGTTTTACATTAATGGACACTTGGTATTGATTTATAGTCATGAACACTTTATGAAGAGAGAAATAATCTTTAAAATGAAATCCGACAGGTAAGAATAAAACACAATTTACCTGTAATCATACGGTTCTCTGCCTTGATACCGCTCCATTTTAAGAACTCCATTAAATTTCCCGAGATTCACTTGACACGATAAAACTGTCCGACGGATTTTGAATTGGAACGTTCGCGATTGGAATTTTCTCGTCGACTACAGCCAAGACCGCGGAGAAAAATATGCACTCTAATAGCTGTCACAAATACTAACCTGAATTCATTTTGCATCTTTAAAATAAATTTCGTTGAATAGTTTTCACGCGAGATAACAAAACAGACGTAATTACTAAGTTATTCATCTGAATTTTAGGATAAGTAGTGCGCATTGAGAAATTCTTCGTTATGCCAATGTTAATTTTATAGTGAAAAAGCTCAGACGGAATACTGAAATTTTATGAATAAATCTCGGTAACGTAATAAATAAATAATTAAATAAATTAGTAAAACTTGTATTTTATACACCATCTATCAACATGTTCAAGAATCATTGGCAATAATCAAAAGTATAAGGTGGTACAATTTTCATATCAGGAAACTATCATACGATTTGTACAAAGCAAAAATTGAAACAGCTTGAAATATTTAAGATAGTTAAAGAATTTTTTTTTAACCAGGTTCCGTTTTACATGGCTGGACACTTGGTATTGATTTATAGTCATGAACACTTTATGAAGAGAGAAATATTATCTTTAAAATGAAATCCGACAGGTAAGAATAAAACACAATTTACCTGTAATCATATGGTTCTCTGCCTTGATACCGCTCCATTTTAAGAAGAATTTGATCAAATTTCCCGAGATTGGGGTACGCACTTGACACGATAAAACCACTTCCGACGGATTTAAATTGGAACGTTCGCGATTGGAATTTTCTCGTCGACTACAGCCAAGACCGCGGAGAAGGAACCAACATAATATCGAGAGCACTTCAAACACTAATACCGGCTGTCACAAATACTAACCTGAATTCGTAATTTCGAGTCCACGACATTCCCGGGTTGACTGCACATAAGTCAAAAGGAAGGCAGCGACTAGCGGTAGGCTGGTGCGGGGAGTCGCGTAGCGCATGCTCTCCTCGGGGCCGACTCCAACGATCTCTGAGGACAAAGCCAGAAACTCGTTTCTACGGAGCTCCGCATTAACAGTTTTTGTGTTCCAGCGAATTTGTGAGGAAACGATGGCTACTTTTAGTTGGAATTTAAGAACGCTGGGCCCAAAATAATGGTTTCATTTCATTTGTCACAGAAAAGAATCGAATCCTGACATACCACTATTTCATCACTAACGGTCTTAGTTGAAGTTCGTGCCTCATCCTAGACCCAACAGGGTGACAGACTCAATTGGGAGTCCGCATTTGGGCAGTTTTTAATTCGCGAACTTATAAAGGAACGTTACCAACGTCCCTTACAAGTTAAACTATTTAAAGAGGTCCACAATCTTAGTCGTATTTCAATTGTTATCTCCCTGAATCGAATCCTTACTAGCCACAGATTCCATCACAAACACATCTGTGTTTGTCAAAGTTCATCCCTCAATCTAGAGCTCAATAATATTCAACACAATACAAACGCGAATTTGTGACAAAGTTAGACACATTCCGTTGGATGTCACACTATTTCAGAGGGTCCACAATGACAGTTTCATTTCATTTGGCGTAGACCTTAATCGAATTCTGACATAAGTTTCATCACAAATACAGCTTTTCCAAGTCGAATTGAGAATTTTCCAAGTCGAATTGAGATTTTTCCAAATCAATTTGAGATTTTCCCAAATCAATTTGAGAATTTTCCAATCTAAGAAACTTTTACTACTGAAAAGGAAGAGGGAGTTTTCCAAACCGAATTGACAATTTTTTAAGGCAACCCAAGACTTTTATTGAAAACAAAATTAGTGAAGCAAAATGGAAGAATAGCACTTTATGAACTAATTGAAATTAAATTGAAAAAAAGGAACACGAGGAATACTTCATAAATATTACGGTCTTGTTAAGAACAGAAAAAATCGAGGCCACTAATTTCGTTTTTTCTGGTCTATAGAAGTCAATAAAAACAAAAATGCGGGGTGGCTTCAAATTGATTTGTAAAATTTCAAATTGGTTTGGAAAATTCTCAAATTGGTTTCAAATTAGTTCTTAAAAAAATTTTTATGAAAAGTATTCTTCGTTTGCCCAGGTGCATATTCATTCTTTCAAAAATATGAGGCAGTACAACTTTTCACTATTTAATTAGTTCATAAATATTGCTATTTCGAAATATAGACCTGAATTTAAGATTACATATTTGCTTCATGCCTTATTCCACCCTATAAAAATTTTTTTTTCAATAACGAAGTTTAACAAAGTAAAAACTTTTCATCGGGAGTTGGACTATTATAGAAAGTCCAAAATGTTGGTCCTATTTCATTTTCTCATAGACATGAATCGAAGTCTTAAACAGATTTTCATAAATATATTTGTGTTAGAAAATTCACGAATCAAATTCATTTCCCATCCTATATATTAAGCTCCACAGTGCGTTAACTACTTCTTGGAAATTCAAATACTACGAAAATGGGTTGCAATAAACAACCAATCAATCAAAACAAATGAAATGTAGTTCACCTAGATTTATTTGGTATCTAACCGGATTAATTTAGCAATATTGTTGTAGAACACCAAGCTCTCATTAAAACTTATAAAGTAAGCCTATAGTAAGTTGTATAGTGATTCAAAATTTTATGGATTGACGTATCAATCAGACAACTAAAAAACGACATTTGGTTCTAATTGTTGAAAATAAATTTTAAAAAGTTTCAGTCAGCTTGACAGTTGACGGAATTTCCAAAGTTTTCGTATTACATTACTGCTACATTGAAAAATGAGCATGGCAAAAAAAATTTCTACTATAAATGTCATTGCGGAAAAACTTGTTTTAAATAACAGTCTTCAACGCAAACAAAAATCCTGGATTTTTTTCAAATTTTCGGCATTCTTATCCATTTTTTGCACATTGGGATAAATATGAGCTCCAACTAATAACCTATTCTATTGTTGATCAGATTTTTTTCAGTATATTCTGCTAATAAAATATAAATTTGACGTTTCAGCCGACGTTTTTGATCTTTTCTTCTGTTATTTATTTGGTACACATTTTGCAATAAGGCCAATTTAATATGGTCAAAAATTGTTGTCCAACAAAATTATCCTTTCGTTCGTAATATTTGATTTACTTAATTTATGATAGAAGGATCTCAATCCTATCGATAATAATTATCGATAGGATAATTATTATCCTTTCTGGAATGACACTCGCACATTTAAAAGCGTTAAAATCCGAGGATCATTTCAGAATGGTTCAAAAAGGATTTCGTGAGAGAAATTTTTCGGAAATTTCCATTTTAAAAATTTCGGAGCCATTTCAATAGCTTAATTATTTAAGATGATTCTTTAAATTGGAAAAAAAATGTGAAAACTATTCATTTGGATATCATATTTATATTGAGCGAATCTGAACGTAGTAAATTATGGCACGCCATAATTATTAAGACATGAAATTATTTTAAATGTACACAATTTATTTACTTTTCAACAATACTAAAAAGTCCAATTTGTCGAATGCTCTAGTGAGATCTAAACATTTGCCTCTCTCTTTAGCCAGTCGAACATGTGTGGAGGGCTTTGAGTGGGCCCTTGTTGTTATAACAATAAAATAATTGAGAATACCCTGGTCATCACCACCATTCAGCATAACCATCGATATCTCGATAAGCTGCAATTGGGGTTTGACATGAAAATCAGAGGGTGATTTCCTTCCTAATCGACTTATGGTGTTGAGAAGTGAAATTAAGCTCATTTCAAGCATCTTCCCTAGAACAGGTTGTTTTCAATTGATAAAAGGAAAAACCATATGGAAGCAACTACGTAACTTTTAAAAACCTTAGGCCGTCAACTTTCTAGAGAGCTTCAGAAGACACCGGTTTAAATATATGTAGTACGCTAATGAATTAAGCAGACAAATAAAACTGAGGACACCCTCGTCATGTTGATAATCGAGCTACAGAAGAGATTATTGGAGAAGATTGAATATGATACATATGCACGGGCAACCCAACAGCTATCAGAAACCTATCAGCTACCACTGTTTGCGCAAGGTGTTGTGATGGTGCAGATACGACAAAGAGTAATTGAACGTGATCTCGATCTGTAAAGCGAAGCTGCGCCGATTCATGTTTAGAGAAGAGAAATCCGATTAGGGTGCCCGTCTGAAAATGAGTTCCAGAGACCAGAGTCGATGCAGATCTATAGCGAAACACATGTTGATCTACTTCTGCAACCGAGACGCATTGGCAAATGGATTACGTTTCAGTAACTATACACAAGGATAGGGTAAAACGCGTACAATGCTAACCTTTTATAGCAATTATTACATCCCTTTTTCAATGAAATACATTAAATATGCAAACCTCCAGTGCAAATAGTCTCAATAAATATATCAAAAAACCGCTGCAAATTCTTTCACTGGGGTTTATTATTCAATGATTCATGATTTGAATTTATACTAAGCTTTGGAGTGTGCCAACTTTCGCATCCACATTCACTACATCACTAGGTTACTGCGATACTAGGAGCATGCATATCAGAATGCTTCTACCCGTGTATCGGCTATAAACCCTTTTAGGAGTTCACCCCAGTATCCACATTCACTACATCACTAGGTCACTGCAATCAAAACAAAAACAATAATAAACCAAAAAAAAAAAACGCAAATGTTGGGACCATAAATCGGGCCATACATCGGGAATGGTTTGAGCTACGGACCTGGGGAGGGACTCATTCGATTCCTCATGGAAAGTTCTTCAAAAAAAGTACAAATTTAGGCCGCCTTGACTTTTTTTGAGGTTTTTAGAGATTTTACAAAACTTTGACAACCCTTAAAGGGCACTTTAAATTAAGTGAGAGAGCTGGCTCAAGAATTGGGGCGTCGCCGGACCAACATGTATTTTTCCTGAAAATTTCAGCTTTTTTGCTTCAGCCGTTTGGGAGAAATTGTGCGTACGGCGGACGGACGGAAAACTTCTTATTGCAGATTTGGATTCTACACCCTTTGAAACGTAAGCCACGAAATTTTCAGGGGGGTTAGAATTTTGTTTTTTCAAGAGCGATTACAATGGTTTATTATTGAATAATAAACCAAAATCAATAAATGAAATATGAATATGGAAATATGAATAAGTCCGATTTCCGGGTATTAACTTTGTATACAGAAGATCATCAATAATCAATCGATTTTTATGGACTCGAGAATTATATGATAACAAAAGAAACCGATTAAACGGGCACCTGAAGAAAACAGCTTCACACGCCGCAGCTCATCATTCAAAGCATAATCAACAATCTTTATTAACGTAGATACATCGAGTTCCCGCAATTTATTGTTGGAAATATGTTATTCAGGGTGTAATACTATCTGCCCAATAGGTTATAGTCAAGAGGAGAGCATTAAATATCTTATTAGGCCTATTCTTTGAAATGGCCGAATATTTGTCGAACTTCTTTCTGATACGAGGAACAATCCCATCCAAACTTTTTTGTTGAGATTTAAGATGAGGCAATGAAATAACCTTTGGCATACATCTGCGTAACTGTAGATTAGAAACTTTAAAACAAAAAAAAAAATAATAATAATAAAATAAACAAGGAAACATGTCATTTTGAAGGTCTCTCGTGAATGGTGGCGTCTTTCAGGGGCCATCCATGAATTCCTCACCAAGTTTGGACTTATGGCATCCAACTATGGGGCTGCACAGCAGAATCTAACGTGCAAATGATTCAAACTTTCCAGAATAAGGTACTGAGGTGTGCAGTAAACGCTCAATGGTACATCAGAAATGACGACCTCCATAAAGATCTCAGAGTGGAAACCGTAACAGATACTGCGAAAAAATTAGCTCGAAGATATGAACAGCGGCTTCACGCTCATACTAATTTGGAAGCCATTCAGCTTCTTGACAACTCTGGTACTATTCGGCGCCTGAAGAGGACCAAACCCTTGGACTTGGGATGCTGATACCGATGTGATAGTGTAGTGGGGTGCTAGTTAGTGAACTCTCACCACAAAAATGCGTAATTATGTTAAAGCTAAATAACTTGATAGTTACTTACTGCATACATTTATGATGTAACTAGTTGTTATGTTCAATATATAATACATAATAAGTATATATAAATATACGCTTAAAAAAAACAATCTTCCAGGGGCCATCCATGAATTCCCCACCAAGTTTGTATTAGTACGTCCGCTAATAATATCCGTCACGCTTCATTGAAAATGAGCTTGAAGAATTCTTGTTGTGCAATATAAATTACACTGGGTTTAACGCTAGTGGTTTCCGACCGCTCTCCCACGTGTTTTATAACTCATTTCATAAAAGTGTTTCTTACAGATTTTTACTAAAAAGGTTTCGTTCCCGAATTGTTTCACCTTTAAGATTTTTCTGTTTATACATGTTACTGCAGGCTTTAATACGGAAAACCGTGGGTGTGTACTGAGAAATCGACGTATTTCACTCCGAATCAACTCCTTAAACAACGAATCGGTTTTAAGCGAAAACCATCAGAAATATTTTCGTGACGATTTTTTCGTGACGCTGTCCGCGTTACTTTTTCGAGTTTATGTAGCAAAGTAAAGACAAAAAAGGCAAAAAAAAAAAAAAAACAGCTTTCGTACAAGCACACAACCTCATGGGACATTTTATATCTTTGCGACCCCTCCCGCACACACACCACGTACTTCCAATTGGAGGCCAGTTTTGATGTAAAACGCTTATCAAATTCAACGTCGGCGAGAGAATGAGGCGTCTCGATAAATGTATCACGTACCTCGTCAATTTCAATTTCATTTGTGGATAATGTAGTATTCATAAGCAGCTTTTTGCGTAAACGATATTCGCGCACTAGTTCCAACGAGTGCCGTTTTGTAGGACCAATGATAACTACGTTAGATTGTGCTCGTTGATGGTTGCGATGTAATGGTTCCATCGTTTGGTCACTGAGCTTCCGAAGCAACGAGCGGTAAACTGTAAAGACATAATCATCACCACTCACAGGACTGTCACAGTTAGTAAACCATATGGTTCCATCGGGTGGTCACTGAGGTTCCGAATGACCAGGGGTCAACGTAACAATATTAAGTAAATCAACAGCTTTCAAATGAGTGGTGAACGAGTTTTGTGCGATCACAAATGTCAAATGCCGAATCCGTAGCAACGAATCGGTTGTAAGCGAATACCATCAGAAATATTTTTCCGACGCTGTCCGCGTTACATTTTCGAGTTTATGTAGCAAAGTAAAGACATAAAGTGTCAAAAACTAGATTGGCATTTTATAGATTTCATGTACATTATGGCATCCTCGCTCCACAAACGAAGGAATCGGCAGTGGGAAATTTCAAGTAGTAAGGAAGTATAGAATCAGAACTGGAGTGGCCTGTGATACCTGAAAATGTTTGCTTTATTATTCAATAATAAACCCATTGTAATCGCTCATGAGAAAAAAATTCTAACCCCCTCTGAAAATTTCGTGGTTTACGTTTCAAAGGGTGTAGAATCCGCATCTGCAATACAAATTTTTCCGTCCGTCCGCCGTACGCCCCAATTCTTTAGCCAGCACTCTCGCTTAATTTAAAGTGCCGTTCAAGGGTTGTCAAAGTTTTGTAAAATCCCTAAAAACCTCAAAAAAAGTCCAGGCGGCCTACATTTGGAATTTTTTTGAAGAACTTTCCATGAGGACCTTCTCCAGGTCCGTAGCTCAAACCATTCCTGATGTATGGCCCGATTTATGGTGCCAACATTTGCGTTATTTTGGTTTTGGTTTATTATACACGTGGGTACTAGAGTGAAATCCTAAAAGGGTTTATAGCCGATACACGAGTTGAAGTATTCTGATAACCGCAAGAAAAAAATAACGCTGCAAATTCTTTCACTGGGGTTTATTATTCAATTGGCTTGTGTTCGTGATTTGAATTTCTACTAAGCTTTGGAGTGTGCGCGTTTCACAAGTGATAGAGCGATTATTTAATTTCAGGAGGCACACAAATATGATCAACTGATCAATCCAAATAGGTATTTTGATTGAGAACAGATTTACGTGCTCTATGCATATCTCCAGAAATTCAATAATCGCTCTATCACTTGTGAAACACGCACACTTCAAAGCTTAGTAGAAATTCAAATCATGGACGCAAGCCAATTGAATAATAAATCCCAGTGAAAGAATTTGCAGCATTTTTATCACCTCCTCTTGCCTAATCCAATTTCCTAATCAATCTCATTACAATTACCATTTACTACATAAATTTACAAGACATTTACCATTGCTGTTGAGCAAGCTTATCTAGGATTTCCTGAATCGTAGTTTTCATTGAGATGGTTTTCAATCTATTGGGACAATCTTTAATTTCTCATATACTTCTTCCTATCCTACTCTCCCTTTCACTGATTGCTCCCTACACAAGTTACAAAAAGACAGGCTAACTTCATGACAATCCTGACGGCCTCTGATGTGTTTACATCGAAAGAAATCCATCCCGATTCCTTCGACGAAATAATGACTTCGAAACCATCCTTACGGCACATATATCATGGATTTACAATCATTATTGGCAGACCTAATGCAAATACGTTTAATAAAGTTTTAGTAGAAACCATGCTTCAGGAAATGAAATGGTTTTTTCTACTGTGGGTCAAATACGTGAAATTTTGTAAGCCTGTTTATTTTGGACATTTCTTATACTACAAGCGACATCACACTCTCTCTTTTCAAGACCATATTTTGACAATGATTACAGCACCAGTAGAGTCACAAAGCTTCTTCGAATACCCAGAGACCCCATGGAATACTTCAAAAAGAGAACTATCGCAGTTCACAACCTTTTAGCTACCATCTCCAATCCCAATCAATTTTACATATGGAGCTTTCCATGTGAAAATTTGAACCCAAAAAATTAAAAAATTTGTTTGTTATTTCCATAGGTGTTTATATTTATTTTTATTGGCATTACATTTAGCATACAGCCACTAAGTGTGCAAGATGATTACATTTGCTAAATTATTATATTGCTAAATAATTCCCATAGGTGAGAAACTCCACAAGTTTCAGACCGATTCGTCCTAAGAATTCTACGCTGAAGTTTCCCGAAAAAAAGCTATGTATGTCATAGCTATGTAGCCACTACTTGTACAGCAAGAGTCCAAAATACTGAGAGACTATTATATTTTAAAAATGTAACAAGAAATATAAATAACCGATAACCTCAAGTCATTTTATATTAAAAATGAATTATAAACTTGGGCACTCTGATTTTATTTGGCTTCGCTCGATTATTGAGCATTCTAACAATTTCAAAGAGACTTGAGGCAAAACAGCAAAATATTCCGTCAGAATTCTGGGAATAGGAACTATGGGAATGCGGACCAATCTTAGTACAAGTTGAGTGGATGGGAATAGGGAGATTACGATGTCTGTAAAAGTTTTCATAGAAGTAAAAAAAAGTGTCGATTGGAACTCTTAAAAAATGCGAAGTCAAACATTAAACGAAATATCTCACTCAAACAAGTTATTTGCAACAGCTTCAGTGAAGTGGTAAGCAAGATAGTAATATGAAACAAAATCTTAACACCTTCGGACTCTGAAATTCCATAGCTTGTCGTTCTTCAGTAGCGACCAACACTAATAAAATATCAACTATCAAAGTTCCTCCTCAGGGAGAACAAGAGCACAACTTTCCTGACTGTTGTTGTCATCTAGTTTTCCTTTATCATTTCTTCTGACCCGTTACGTTTCCGTTTCCGTCAAAACTACAGGAAAACTTTTTTCGTCAGTCCTTCAATATTTCCCGAACTTTTTCTCTTGTCAAAGATAAATCAATCTCTCTGAATTTGTAGATCATATGTAACGTACTTGTATAATGCGCGGGTTCATCTCCCACTTTTCTTGTGCAACATCGGTTTTGATGGGTGCTACATCAAAAATGAACCGTTATACATGGTGTCTAGCAAACCTATTTGACAAACTCAGGGAATCGATTCTACGTTTACTTTGCGATCGAAAGTGTCTCCTAGCATTTTTCCCGCAATTTTTCGGGTCTCGGGTTTCAACGAGGAGTTGAACAGAGCGATTCGTTCTTTTGGGATTGCCTGAGAGGATTGGGAGCATCAAGATTCGATTCAGCGAGAAAAATCATGTAGAATACGAAACTGACTTAACCCGAATCGCCAAGTTTTGAAATCATGAAAAACTCGATTTTGCTTTTAAAAAACCACGTTTTCTTTCATTCAAACTCATTTTTCTCCTAGAAAAAGACGTCCAAACAAAAAAACGAGTATACCGTTGGAAAGTTGAGTGTCTGGGCAAGTTTTTCTCGAGGAGTGCCTGACGAAAAACCTCCCTACAGATAGCGAAAACAACGAAAGAAAAACGATGTTTTTAAAGAAATTTTCAAAGTTTGAACTTTGCCCATTTTTTTCACCAATAAGGTCTGGCTAAAAAAATTAAATTTTATATCAGGGTAATAGGAAATTTCATGCTCTTTCCAATGGTTCCTTTATTTTCTCGTTTAGACCAAAATTAAGGGAGCTACGGCTGTTTTAGTGAGACAAGGTCTGAAAAGTTACAAAAATCTTAGAAATTAAATTGCGGGAAAACGAAGCCTCCAAACGAAAAATGCTACGAGACACTTTCGATAGCAAAGTAAACGTAGAATCGATTCCATGAGTTTGTCTCATAATTTAACTAGACACCATGTATACAAGTATGCTCTCTTGGAACATTTGGTTCAGCTCCATTTACCATCAACCATATCACCTTTATAATTTATTTGGTTCACATTTTCAAGAATATTTAAACAAATTTGTTTAATTAATTAACGCAGTTGAGATCCAACAACTAAGCAATAGAGAATATGACCAGCTTGAGTATATGGACAGGGAGGAGTGAACAGTTTAGCGTCAACTACAAAACTAAAAGTAACAAACAAACTGAAGAGATGTGTGGTGGCACCATTATGTCAATGCCTAAAGTATGCCAGTAGTTATACATAGTTAGGTATAGACTGAAGAAGTGCCCGCTGCGGGACGAAACGTTTCTGACGTGAATAAACAGATATAACGCTCCAAATTAAGAGATTCGGAATCAAAATAATTTTCGTTTCAATAAAGTGACCTACTTCCGTTTACCAAGACCAAATGAACTCGAATTCGTCAACTCGCTTTACTCAAGGAAAAGGACTTGAGCGCAAGAAACCGTAAATTGGAACGGTACTTGTCACATGGTTTCACATCAAAATGTTAATATCGCAGATTGAATAGGAATTGTAATTAAGGAAGGGCTTATCAAAACTGTTCGTCTCCTCTTTTAGAAAATGTTTGACAGATCCGAGGAAAGAGAATCGCGCCCCACATCAACTTTTAAATCAATCATCGGTTGAAACGAAGCCCTTCTACGTCACCAAGAACCTGATGATGACCTAACCGTCGAAATCGATTCAACTGAGTAACTCATTATTTTCTTGGAAATATAGACAACGTTCTATTTTACTCCGTTTTATCATTTAAATTATTAACAGGAGTACAATCCAGTTCTTAGCGACCGTACCGACCCCCCCCCCCGCTCAACACTCCTTCAACTAACCTTCGGGCGGGCTCCTTCCGCCCTTTGTTATCCCGGCATCACCACTTTTCCTTCCGTCCGAGGGGGTCATTCGTGTACCTGCTACCCCCCCCCCCCTTCCCAGCCATAGCTTTCATCTCTGTTTAATAGCTCCCCTCCTCTGAACTAGAATCCCATATTTGTAGGTTGCATAGGAAATTTTTCATCTTCGATACTTAAATGTGTAAAATTAATCATTTAAATGATCTGGCTGTAGAACCATGGAGCTCTACTGTCCCGTTTTTATCACACGGAGGTATCCAGTTTTGAAGCGTGTTCACTAGACAACTTTTGCCTAGAATGTAATAAAAAGGAAACCCTAGAAATAAGGGAAGGTAAATAGACGGTGGTGGACGTTTAGAGCAAGCGGTAGAGAGCGAAATCATAGGAAACGGACGTACGTACGTCGTAGGAGGGGTTGTTTTCCTTGGGTCGAAGCTCCGGTTGTCGAGGAAATTTCCCAACTGTCGCTTGAATAAACTCATACAATGGAATAGCGTGTTCACTAGACAAATAGATGTCTAATCAAAGAGCGTATTCGCATTGTCCCAAGGGCGTGTTTCAACAAAGAAAGATGTACAAGGGGTACTGCACTATTCTTGTGTCCTAAGCGGGTTTTATTATCTTAACCCAGGGGTCTCCAAACTACGGCCGCAGAAGGATTTGGTCCGGGCCACCGCCAGCTAAAAATTAGGCTACCGCCAGAACAGAAAGAAAAGTCAGCCGTGTGACAAAGCGAAAGCCACCCGTACTCCCCTCCGCCTAAAGAACTAAGTTTGCGTTCCGATATTAGGCCTAATTTTTAATTTGTCAAATTCATCTAGAAGTGCTTAAACCCTGTTTTCATGAGTCTGACTTGCAAAATTGTCAATTCCTAAAAATTCAGTTGTTAATATTTTTATTGAACAACGAAAAAGTAATTATGGAATTATATAAAATACAATCACTAAAAACTAATTTTTCGTACCTATATTAGGCCTAATTTTGAATTAGTCAAACTCGTCTAGGACTGCTAAAAGTGTCTAATTTTCAAAATTTCCCATTCCTAAAAAATTAGGACTTGACCCCCCCAGAGCCGACTGTTGGCCCGCCCCACTACCTCCACATTATGATATGGCCCCAGGGGCAAATACTTGGAGACCCCTGATCTAACCGGTAAGGGTATAGAGACAAAACGTCTGCAAAGTTGGTTGGCCACCATAACTTCCTATCTTATTACAGTTATTGGTACTATTGATCCTACTGCAATGAAATCTATAAGTTGGGAAATATCCAGCACTTAATCCGCACAATCCCTGAAAATCCATGAAAAACTGACTTAAACTCAGTTTCGGTGAGTTGTGACTGGCAATGTATACAGGCAGCCATACAATATACGCCTATACTTACAACTATATTGGTAAGTAATGCATACATGATAGTGACGTCTCTCTGTCCGGTTATAATACATCACACATTATCACACATCTAAGCAATCAGTTGATGAATGATGAATCTCCTACAATGAATTTATATAAAATATAGAGAAATACGCCCAACGAGGAGGTGGATCTACTAATCCCCTCCCAATAACAACTTTAAAATTCCGAGGTCTCGGCAAAACTAGACAAAATTGGGGTCGAAACCAAAATATCAATAAAATCCGATGGATTAGTAAAGATTTCTCCTTATTAACCCCTGTCATAATTAAAATTAAAAATTCTGAAATACATTTGACTACCAAACTAAAATCTTGACAGAACAAAAAATATATTGAAAATGACATGGCATTGAAATTATTGGTTATTACCCCCTCCGTAGATAAATAGACCGTATATAATAGATGCAGTGAGTGTGGACAATGGAGTGAACTCCTAAAAGGGTTTATAGCCGATACACGGGTTGAAGCATTCTGATATGCATGCTCCGTCTTACGAAATTTGAAATTTTCAAATAGAATATTTTTTTATTGTAATCGCTCTTGAAAAAAAAGCTGCAAATTCTTTTACTGGGGTTTATTATTCAATGATTCATAATTTGAATTTCTTCTAAGCTTTGGAGTGTGCGTGTTTCACTGGTGATAGAGCGATTATTGAATTTCAGGAGGCATACAAATATGATCAACTGATCAATCCAAATAGGTATTTTGGTTGAGAACCAATTTAAGTGCTCGATGCATTTCTCCTGAAATTCAATAATCGCTCTATCACCTGTGAAACACGCACACTTCAAAGCTTAGTAGAAATTCAAATCATGAACGCAAGCCAATTGAATAATAAACCCCAGTGAAAGAATTCGCAGCGTTTTTTAACTACATCGCGACGCTCTTGTTTGATGGCAATTTTTATGTGACGCTCATATCAATAAGAAACATGCGTAATTATAGGGGTTTAAACGTTACCTACAAGGTGTAAACGTTAGAAGCAGTAAGATCCAGGAATCGTTGTTGAACCCATTTCTGGGACGAGTGTCCCATTATCGATTGATTTAGGTTTTTCAAACGATAAACTATACAACGAAACGTTTTACCACACGTCCTTCCCCATCCTCTAATTATATATTTTAAGTTTAAAGACACGAAGAGTCCAAATAGTAAATAAAACATTTTAGAAATCGCTTATACGCTCATTCAGGCAATAACATTGGAACTTGTGGACCAAGAGTGAAAAAATTTGGCACGCAAGTCAATTTCAACCCAGATGTCTAATTCCGTCGGTCGAAATCAAAGCATTCGAAACACATGACATCATAAGCCCTGTGAAAGTGGAAAAAACTTCATTAGAATCCCCTACTACTCTTTTCTACGATAATTCAAACGTATCGTGGTAGGAGGTCAGTTTAACCACTATGCCTCATATGTGGTGCGGTTTAATACAGTTTTGCTTTTCACGGTGAACGAAAGACTGGTGAAAATTCGACGCAGGCGGTAACCAGCAACCTCTTTCCTCGGTCGAGTTAGGTCATGTGACCTCACCCATGGTGTCTTATAACCATACATCTGTCCTTCAAGCTTCGTACATTGCACGATTAAAATTATTGCATAATGCAAGGGGCACAATTGCATAATGTAAGGGGCACATAGTTGAAGTCCGCAATTTAGAAGATGAATTCCTTACCTACCCAGATCAAGAATAATCCAATAATTGTTCGGGGAAGTAGTAATACATTTTTCTGTATTCTCAAAACAATTTTACATGTTAACTCACTCATTATATCAGAAACTATACTCTAGCCCACGTAGGAGCGACCCTGTGGTTTTCTGAAGACCTCTGGGTCTGGCAACGCCGCTCAAATCCGAGCCTCCAGGTAGTGGCCTGGCGCATCGGACCCTAATTACGGTGCGGTACTTACGTCTTATGCAATTCAAATGTGATCTAATAGTTAATTCGATCATGCCATCACCAGAATCGTGATGCACATGAAAAAAGGGACACAACGAGTATAAATTTGAACTGGAAAAACATACCTAGACGTTATGTAAAAAAATCCACAAAACTCAAACAAAAATGGGTTTTTTCCCATGTGGGCATGTGGGGTATCGTTTTCCATGTAATTTTGGACGCTGAAGCGATTGGAGTGGGTCCCAAACCTGTGCGATTGACCCAGAGCAAGGAAATCCATTTTCATGGGGCAAAATGGTGCAAAATGACATTATTTCCGTACTTTTTCGAGCCCCATCCCATCTGACAGGGTTGGATCAAAGAAACATGAGTTTAAGTGTAATACAGTCCGACAAAAGAATAATAAACCCATGTGCAATCAAATTTGCAGCGTTTTTTGCAATTTATTACACTGTTGCAATACGGTCAAACACTTGTTTGATAAGGTGTTCCTGAACCGAATGATATAAAATTTAGACTTGTTTTCCTCAGAACGACGAGAACATTTTGAATCTCACAAAAAATTACATTTTTCAACAAAGGCAACTAAAACGTCTTGCGTTAAGAGGGGAAGATTGAAAGGGGCTTTACTGCTGCTAATGAGGGATAGTTGGCCGAGTTAAAGGGTCCGCTGCGGTGTTGCCACCTGATGGTGGGGAAGGGGTTTTCATCCCTGCGGTCCGGGGTCGCTCCTATAAGGGCAATGGTATATCATAGTACCCGGGTACACATGTATATCAGAGGTACTTTGACCTAATGACCTGGAATGTATAGGGCCACTCCTGGCAACAGCTGAATTAAGGTAGGCTAGGAACTCTTCGTGAGTTTGTCTTCGCAAACAACTCCACGTGCATGTAAATTTATAAATTCGTTTAATTGTTCTTCATTAATGATTTGAACAATAACACACTAGTAATTGGATCTAATAACTAAACATTTCCTTTGTTTCTTACTCGGAAGGTAACGAGAACGCCGGCAAGGAACCTCTTATCAGTTCTCACAGGCGGGGTGTCGAAGGCCTTGGAGGAAGCCCCCCATAGAGCTTAGTCCCATTTCCGCCTTCATCGAGTTTATGGAGCTGGATTAGCTTCGGGCTAATTCCTACGGTTTTTTGGCATCGGATCGTTTGAAAAGAACTCACGAAAAAAATGCAATAAAAACAGTAATACCTCGATTACGCCGTTCAGCCACCATTTGTTACGGACAGTTACACAAAGAAAGTTATTCGCATATTATTTTAAATAGATCTGTACATTTCAAATCCGCGGTCCATCCCCCGATTCAGTTCTCAATTCGTTCAGAAAACATGAATGAGAAACAGGGGCTGGTCCCATAGTTTTTTTTCCCCAATTCCCAAACGTAGGTTAGACCTAAGGGAGTTCCTGTGTTAAAGGAGCCGCCCAAATTATGATTTGTAACACCAAACAAACATTCTTCAATTCAGCACTCTTCTCAAATTCAGCGTGATGAACTCTCACAAGGCAATTTATATATGAGTAGTATATAACCATTTAGTGGTTTCACAATACGCTGCTTTAATTCAAACTATAGAGAGGACGCACAGTTGAAAAGAGAAAAAAAGTGAGATTAAAACTACAACAAATATACAAATTTTGATCTTTCTACATCAATCAAATACAACATTTTTTGGATCTCCTCAGAACAGCATTACAAGGTGGTGAGGAACCTTGAATTTTACGAATTACACCCTTTCTTAGTTTGGGAATACTGCTTCAAATACTTCATATATACAATGGTGTAATTGTGGTAAATTACACAATGTATATTTTTGAATAACCTCATTGGGTTGCTTAGAGGGAGAATAGTACAGTACAGAGAAAAAATGAAACCAGACTGAATTTTAAAACTGAATCAAGTTTTTTTGTTCACTAGTCCCAATAATTATTAATAGGTGATAATGGGCAAGTAAAGGCATAACGTTCCAGCTGTCTACCTCTGGGAGTACTGAACAAAAATATCTGAATTTCAAATGTCGAATGGTCAAATAGTTTCGAGTTGATAACCAAATTATTTCAAGAAATTCAAATAATAGGTAAAGTATTTATAACTAGTGAACCCACTACTTTTTGTCAGGCTCTTTAGAAGGAGAAGCATTTTTATTAGACTTTCCAGGCCGGTAATTTCATGAAAAAAAAGTTCAGTTCCCGAAATAGCAAGCAATGGCAAGGTTATCATAGCAAATACGTCTTTAGTTTACAGCAAATTGAGAAATTATAGTACAACATCAATTTAATTTACTGATCCAGCAAAGGAGCACCGCCTACATCATACCATAAACTACGAGATTCGTTGATCTTGGGTTAGTAACCATTCAAGATAACGTTCGTTTTTTCAACAAGCAAAATCGTCACTGGTAAACTCATATATACTGTACATTTAATGACGTAAAAAATCGTATGTGGAGTTCTTCCAGTAATTATTACCTAATTGTACGTAATATACCTAATGATTTCAACCGTAATATAATATATTGTGTTAATCAATAGAACTGTGAAGGTCGGTGGTGATGACATTAATAATTTTCAAAAGAAAATACGGAACTAACCCACGTGTCTACAGGACTAGTACCCATTAAAGAGGGTACAAGCTGAAGCTATGCGTATAATGGTGCACTCAAATTGAGATTTACGGTAAGGTGAAGGAAAGAGAGAGGCAAAAGTGTCCAAGGATATATTCAAGGTCATAACAAACCCCGGGCTACCCCACTGTGAAACAGTGAGCACCCTCCAGGGGTGGCCCATGGACCAGGTCAAATAGGAATCGTGACAACCTAGAACCTACGTGTGACAACTTTAAAATTTATACCTTGAAAAGATTCCAAACTGCCCAGGAGGAAACACCCAATTCTGTGAGAAACAACAGGTCAAAAGTAATGGCAGGAGGCGTAAATATTCTCAGTTCACATGCACAATCAATGCTCTAGGTCTGGAATAATCGTTAGGTGTAGGGATCTTCGGGGAGGGTTGGTTTCGAGGGGCACTGAACCGCTGGTGGCGCTTCCAAGCGAGGGGCGGTGGACTAGGAGTGACCCACTTCCGAAAACCCATTGCCCCTATTCCTCCTTCCCGGGCGACTTCGTCCTGTCCCAACATCTATCAATACTGTCGACGATGGTTCCACAAGAGAAACTGGAGTGACAGCCAATTTTTACTTATCAGGTGAAATGGAGTACAGGGATGGAATGACGGCGTTGCCAATTCATTTGTTACAGCAGATTAGCAAAGAATTTTGAATGAATGAGTGAAAATTGTGGACCTATCAATTTAAACATGTGTACGCACTCATTCAATTTCATGTGCGTCATAGGCATGCGTGGCACCCCAAGGGAGAGGCCAGCGTTTCCCTCATTGAAGGGGACCGTTGGACGAGGCACGAGGGAAGCGCAAGCGGAGGGTTTCCGTGAGTGTCTCTCGAAAACCATCATGATTTCTGACTCGGGAAAAGACACTAACTTTTATTAAAGACTACAGAGGCCCCCAGTGTAAGGGATATCTGGATAATCAATCAATAGAGAATTTCAAATCTATGGGTACCGATTGCACCTACGTAATTTCGAATGGAAATTTTCGAAAATTTGCACGTCTGAATGATAATTTGATCAATACACATGGAGTGAAGTACGACAGATTCCTAGTAATGCGAAAGATTGAATGTTGAAAGGAACAAAGGTCCCTCTTACTGCTATAGAATCATTACAATTTGTATGTGTCTGGATGAAAACGTATACCTAACAGGAAGGAAAAGCTAAATATGATTGAATTTAACACAGTTCGTATTTTGATGAGATGTTATTGTCAAACTATTAGCATCCATTGGGGAAATACCAAAGATGCCAAAGATAATTTAGAGGGTGGATAATTTAGAGGCTATCACCAGAGCCTCGAAAAATGAATACGTGTATACTGGGCACAGTGAAAAGTAAACTAAATTTTAGAAGTGAAGAATTTCTCGTGAGTCTGCTGCTTTTGAGAGAAGAAAGCGACAACTTTCCGTGAGGACGTGATGAGAATCTTACTGCCCCTAATGAATCGCACGCGATAAGAATCTCCTGTAGGGGAACTGAAATTTAATCACAGAAGCTTCGGTGAGTTCGGTTCACCATTAGGGCTCAAATGGGTGGAAGTAACTACCTTGACTGGATCACTGGAGGAACTCAGAAGCTTTCAGCAGTAATTTGCATCGATGATACCGAGGAGCAAAATAACAATTATTGTTCATGTACGATGGGCTTGCAATAAAAAAAGTTCCCTGGGCTATTAAAATCGAAAACTTCATTTTGTTGAAAAAATTATATTTTATTAATTCAGCAATTAATTTTCTATTTTTCTACGTAGTCATCATTTCGATCTAAAAATTTTTCGAAGCGTGGTATCAATTTTTTCAAACCTTCCTCGAAGTGGAGCGTGCCCAAATTGGGGAAGTAGGCGTTGACGGCAGCTGGCAATTCCGCGTCGTCCTGGAAGTTTTTCCTCCCCCAGAAATCCCTTCATTTTCGGGGCCGATGGGGCGAGGTCAGGGGAGTAGGGTGGGTGTGGAAAAACTTCCCATTTGAATCTTTTCAGCACGCAGTTTTTGGGCGCTCACTTCTCTCGTAATCGTGCACTGTTTCGCGCCCGTTCTGCGAACTTTCTGCACACTGAGAACGTTTTCTCCGTAAACACTGGTTAGTTCTTGGTGAATTTCATTACCGGTTTTGCCTTTTAACGTTAAAAAACGGATTACAGCCCGCACTTCAATTTTGGACACGGTGATCTTCGGCATTGTTATGTTGTTATTGTTGTTACGAGGGCCCAGGTTACAACATGATCTACGAAAAAATCCAGTGTTGCCACAACACCCCAACAGGGGATCCCTCGAAGTTTCGGCTTTCCCCGTTCACACGGCGCCAAAATATTAATGAGCGAACCTTTTTTATTGCAAGCCCCTCGTACATATACATATAGACGTAGAGAGCGTCCCGTGACTAATTAACCTAACTTCAGCGATCGATTCCACAGGCATTTTCTAACAAAAAGTGTAGATAAGACTTTTTTCGTCTTTCAAAATTTTTTCGTGTTTTCGATATCATCTTCCGAAAATTCTTGGAACACCCTTATTTTCGGAGTATACTCAAATCTGAGAATACCATTGGAAAAATAATTAACTTTCGATTGTCTTGCACACATTTTGGCCATATTTCTAAATGAAACACTTTTTGTCTCAGAAGCCCTCAAAAGCTTAATAAATGCTCTATCATCAGCTTTCTAACGGTAGTTAATTTTTTCTTTAATTTTACGATGTAATTCGGGGGAGAAATTTGTGTTTGAATGCGAAAAAAAGTGAAATTTCATCATCATTAGATTATCATGATGATTACAGCTTTGTATCCAATTCTATGTAATTCTCAATGCTGATCCGAAAAGAGGTACTCTTCAATCTACTACGAAAAGTAAATATCGAGTTTCTCGACTAAGCATTGGGAACGCCCTTTCCAACGGTATCCTAAAATTTGTATTCACCAAGTCATTTAAGGGAGTTACGATAATATAAATGTCATAAGGTCGAAAACACTAAAAACATTTTCAAATTCAAATAACTCAGTTTTTTATAGGAAATTAGTAGTGGTAGAAAACACTCTAAATGAAATTAATGAATTTTGGAGGTCCTTAACGTGGGGCATCCTGTATGGTTTTGGTTGGTTTTCATTTGAAGGTCTAGGTACTTTTCATGACCTCAAGATTAAATAGGAGAAAACAAATGAACAAACCATACAAGTTTAACAAAAGCTGATTCCACTTTTCAAATGTAGTTTCCCCTGGTAGGAACCAAGGTGTCCCGGCACTGCGGTTGGTTTTTTTCATCCGATGAAACGAAGAAGGCTGGAGATATTAATTTTATCAGAAATCGAATGGAAACCAATGTTGAAGGAACCTCAGCAAGCCGGAATCCGAAGAAGGTGGAATCCATTTCGCTACTCGTGACATAATATTGAGGAGCGAATACTTCGAACTTCAAGGAAATCTTGTGTATCCTGTCAATATGAATCAGAACAAGGGAGATTGGATAAAAAAGCAGCGAAAGCCAACAAAGCGTCGTGTCACGGTGCTCTGCAGGAACACATTGAATTGCTTTGTATAGGAACGAGATATCGACTATGAAGAAGAACGTTCTTTTAATGGAGCACACTAAGAATACATAAAAAAATATCGTACATCTAGAACAGGGGTCTCCAAACTACGACCGCCCGCTGAAAAAATGGATGGATGGAAAAAATTAGGCTACCGTCAAAACGTGATGTCTTCAAGGGGATCAAGAGTTTTCCAGACAAATGATAACAATTTTTGGTTCAACGTATGTTTGCCGAACAAACTTTTTCAAAAATGACACTTGTCAAATCCAAATATCGAGGGATACTTTCAGAAGAACACTTGAAAAATTTGCTTATGATTGGAACAACAAACTTTGATCTCTAAGTGGAAAGAAATTGTAAGCAAAAAACAATAGCACACTTCACATTGGATTGGTTTTCAAAAATAATTTTTTGAACGTAATAATTTTAAATAATTAAATACTTTATTTCTTTAAATACTTTGTTTTTATATTCCTGAAAATGAAATTGTTACCTAATGTTTCTTGTTGAACAATGCAAATTTTATGATCATGGAATTGAAAAAAATATATTTAATCACTAAAATTAAGTTTTGGTTTTTATATTGGGCCTAATTTTGAATTTGTCAGAGTCTTACTCTCAAGTGTGAAAATTTTCCATTCCTGAAAATGCAATTGTTATTTTTATTGAAGAACGAAGAAGTAATTAAGGAATTTTAAAAAAGGACAATTCACGTTTTTAGGCCTAATTTTGAACTTGGAGGAGTGCTTAAAAACACTATTTTTAAGTAGGCTCACTATCTCTCATTATGATCCGGGAATTTTCCGATCTAGAAGATGGGTCATGACAATACTCAAACGTGTCAATATCCTTGGATGCTCCTTTAAAAGTATGGAAAACATCATCTAAAAATGGAAAACCATGAACAATCCCTGAAAATTTCATCAAAATCGGACTATAACTTCGTGTAGATTTTTGCCCGTAACAATGATATTTGCTGACAGACAGACAGACACACTTAATTTTGTGAACAATTTCTGTTGTTGTTTTTCTTTCCGCTTACAACATTTGGCAATGCAATTTCTTTCTTCTCTACTCTCTCCTCCTATCTCTGGTCCTTGCGACCTTATTCAGAGTAGCGAATTGTTTTCATACAAATATTGGGTATGTTGGCTGCCATGCACACATGACTTGATCAAATGCACAATAAATTCCATATTATTTGTAATATTGAATACAAAGCATCTCAATCAAGGTTAAAATTATGTCCTTTCTAAATATCGATAAAGCCAGATGACACTATGTTCCCCCTCATATGCTGCATTAAAAAAAATGGTTTGAAAAGAATCGTTTATACGCCGCTCGGTTTTAATTTTCGACATCATCACATCATCTGAGGTATTAACTAATTTTTCTTTCTGATATTGTCAATTAGGACTAATTTAGGATCAGTCAGAAACGTATGACTGATAAATGATTAATGTTCCGGGATGATGGGGAGGAGACAATATTGTTTATTATTTTATGTTTTTGTTTTCCTTCGCCTACATTTGTCCACTTCAGGGAATTCTTTGGTTTTTTGTCGGTTATCAAATCACCTTCTAGTGACCGAACGGTTGAAGGTACAGCGTCATTGATAGAAAACCTCAACAAGATAGATAGGTTAAACCGTAAACACATACCACAACACCACTAATGATTCATGTTACAGAATTCACAACAAAAACATAACCACCAACATGAATAGTGGCTAATGAAATCACGTAGAATTTCCTCACTTTTGCCCAAAGGGAGGTATGTTGGATGTGCTAGAAAAATTCGAAATTGTTAAGAGTGATAGGTCAGGAAAATGTTTAAATGATGTCATTCCTCAATATATTTCACCATTATTGGGTTCTTTCTTGCAATAAGTTTGGCTCCGCCTCTCCATAATGATACTATTTGTGCCCCTTTCACTTTGTAAGCCTCGAGTGGCATTGGTTGGTCCTCCCCGCCCCTTTCACTTCCTTGAGCCAATAGGATTCAATCTCCTCTCACTTGATCCTATATAAGATATGCTTTCTGTGATGTACTTTCAGTTCATGTTTGTTAATGATGATGACCTAACCGTCGAAATCGATTTAACAGTGTAACTCTTTACTTTCTATCTTACTCCGTTTTTATTTTTTATTTTTATCTGAACAAATAGTGATATTTCTCACGCAAAATTATTGGCCAATTAAGAGCGGGAATTATGATTTAGTTGAATAATCAATGTTTCAGGTTAGGGTTTTAATCGATTGACCCTGAGCGGTCGTCCGTTCTAATAAGATTGTGAAGTTACTTATACACACACGCTGCACACCGCTCAATGGAGAGAATGGGAGGGCGAACCCCCATAGTTATTTATAAGTATTATCGAGATGAATGGAGAGGCTGTCCCTACCCTATCCCAACCAATCGATACTTCTAGTGGCTATATGGATCCGCAAGCCCCCACTAGATGCAAGGCATTACTATAACTTATTCCACTTTTTAGATCAAATTAACTTGAAAATGATCGAGAGAAATAATTCTTCTCATAAAAAACGCAAGGGTGCTCTTGATAATGTACAAATTAAAGAATTATCCCTCGTGTTATATGGGTAGGGAGAAATTAATTAACGAACGTGATAATAACTCACAAATCGTATTTATCGGTAAGATGTAAAACAGAATATAACGAAGGCAATGCTTTTCATATCACAAGGTGGAAATATGAGATTTATAAAACGGTTAAATCCCCTACTAGATACTGCAAATGGCACAGTAAGCAAGAGCAACCACAACGGTAGCGTAAAAAAGTGCCTGCGAGAGAGAGAGAGTGAAAGCGAATTTATTTAAACCAAATAAGGTATAAAAACATACATCTTAGTTTTTCGTTACGTACTTAAGTGTACACTGGTTGTAGTTCTTAGATAACTGGCAATATTTCATAGTACCTATCTGTATATACATATTACTCTTGCTACGCTTATACTGCTGGCCTTCGACCGTCGCAAGGGGACGCGCACTAGCATAGTACTATTCAATAATTCGTGTTCCGTATTATGTAGCAATTCACAGTCTGTAACTATTGAATAACTCTTTCATCTCGCAACTGCTTCTGATTTTAATTAATTTTTGAAGGATTCTCAAAAAGCTATACTTAGTAGGGACCAACCCTACAAAAGGCAAAAATTACCTTGGATACTGGCCAGAAGTGCTCACCTGTACCTAGAGTAAAGAGATGTGTGAAAACAATAAGATCTGAATGGAAAACAAATAGAAAAGAATAAAAAATCAACACCAAATTACGAAGTTCTAATAAACAAGAGGAGTTGAGAAAGGAGTAAGAACTTACCTGAGAAATGACACTCACTGGTATATAAAACATGCATCATTTTATCCCTTCAGAGAAGGAACGAACTGAACGAATCAAAATCAGCCCACATGAATTTCATTCACCGAAAAGTCCCAATCTTGGATGTTGGGATCAATTCGAATAAAATACCGCATACAGAAGCAGTTAAATACTTGGGTTTGACACTTGAATCCAAATTAAACTGGAATAAACACATAGAAAAGAAGAAAGAAGAACTTAAAATCAAGTACAGAAAATTGGCTAATGGGAAGGAATTCCCATCTCTCTCTTCACAACAAACTGCTTATATATAAGCAGATCCTTCGCCCTATTTGGACCTATGGGATACAGATCTGGGGCTGTGCCAAGAAATCTAATATTAAGAAAATCCAAACCTTTCAGAATAAAATGAGAAGTATAGTTGGAGCCCCTTGGTACATGCGAAACGATGATATTAATCGAGATTTGAGGATGGAGACAGTCTATGAAATTATTGCAAAAAACGCAAGGAAGCATGAACATCGCCTCCACAAACATGAGAACCCGGAGATGCTCTACGTTTTGGACAACGAAGGTGAAACCCGACGTCTCAAGCGAAACAAACCACTGGATTTAGTTGTGCTGCGTGAATAGATGTGCAATCGAACTCAGTGCTATTTAATTGAGCTATATAATAAATGGCTAGGTTTTGCTGTAAACCTACCCTCTTGGAGTGTACCTATATTGATATGTTAAATTGCTAGATGAAGTGTATTTGATTTTTCAGTTGCAATTAATAAATCACGAAAAAAAAAAATATATATATATATATATTATCCTTTGAAAAGCGTTGAACGTGTATGACTGATGTGAGTGACATTTCAAATCGAAAGGAGTAAATACATATTGTTCCTAGGTGTAAGCACATCCTAATTGTTTCGCAGATAGATGTTTGGTGGGGGGATGGAGCAGAGGTTTATTATCTTTCTTAAAAAACGAGTATGACGTACATATCCTAAAAGAGGAAATTCCATCAGTCTTGAAGTTATGGCCTAATAACATGAGGAAATCAACGATCCCACTCCCTATCTGTAATAGGGGGCTCTGACCAACCAAAAACCTCTCATGCCACTTCTAAAAAAAAATGTCTAAGGTTTCGGTGTTTATGAAAAAGAAAATTACATTCATAAAATAAAACCATTTAAGAAACGTATAGTAGCACAAACAACGAGTGAAGGTATGGTGTACATGAAGATTCTATGTGGGTATCATTCCAAGTAGTCAGGTGCATTAATTATCTCTCTAAAAGAAAATATAGTCACGTAGGTATATCTCGTACAGATTGAGAGAATCTTCAATAGGAATCCATTTCAATTAACAATATGGATACCTAAGTAGAAGTAGGTGGACCATTTACTTTGTTTCCTAGTCAAACATAAACACTCCACAGCAATAAACATACAACGAATGGGATGAGTTTTGTCAACTACAAAGCGTGGAATACAGAATGTATGTTTATTCAACAAATTGGGGCTGTTACCGTACGCTTTTGATTGTAAGGATTAAGAAGACAAACCATAGCGCCGTCGAAACGATAATTTACAACAGTTTTGACTATAGACCGAATACAGACGATGATTGAAGAATTAAAACCTATTAGAATGAACGATTTATTACTTCTCATAAAAACACCGATGTTGATTTGAATAGCATATTTTGTTGTCAGCAGAAACGAGAAAAGCTGTCTTAATTGCAAGCATTCGAGCCTAGAATCTACCTAAGAGTTAGTTATTATCGTTGTGTGAACATGCAAGCTTTAGAGTACGTGCATGCAAGACAGGTTTTCTTGATTTCTACCTGTAATTACCGATGACAATTGCGAATGCAAGCTTACCTGTAACAGGAAAACCACCATTACAAGTTTAGACAGTAAATAAATATTCATACATGTGTCAAACTACAAAGAACTGTATTATTTCTGTATTCATTGATAGCTTTTCTATACGGATTCACAAGATATACTGAAATTAATACTGACTACACTTAAGAACCACCAGTTGGAAAGTTTATAGTCAAGTTTATTCATGTCAAAAGCTTCATTGGAAAATTCCAAGCTAACATGATGGAGAATCTTCAAATTATTATAGCAGGGGTTAACATTTCCTACAAGGTTCCTCCAACGGAAGTTCTAACATACAATGTCTAACATACACAGACCAGTAATCAACGTAGAATGGTTAAACCTTTGTGCATCCGAGTGGTAAAAATGTAACAATACTCTTTCTCTATTCGGAAAACACTCTATACTCCTAACAATGATAATCGTATTATGTTATTAATCATTATTGTTGATTAGTTCGGTGAAAGGTACATAACCGAGATCAAGTGGATGCGACAAAATAGTATATAAGCGAGAAGTGTATTTGGGAACCCACGCATCCACAAGTACAATGGGATTATGGATTAACTCGCTCAACCAGTTAAACACAAAACACCTACGCAGGAGGTAAGTTCAAAGACCCACACGCGTCCAGATAACGATTTTAACCACCTACAACCACCGTGCCACCCAATGTCGACGCAGGGAGGGACGAGTGACTGAAGGAAGGACTTTATTACTGGTTTGTTAAATAACATTTCCACAAAGATCAAACTGTTTTCAACACCCTAACTTGGTTAATTTTAGCAATTTTTTGCATTAATGTTGCAAATTAACTGCTATTTGAATTTAATAGATCATTCCACTTCACTTACCGATTTACACTACGCGCACTTTGGTTCTTGTTAAATAAGAAATGTGAGAGACGAAATTAACATTCTGTTGGGAAGGAAAGGATATAAGTATAAGTCACCGTATGACACCCAAGCATGGCTATGAAAATGAGACGATATACCACTAGAATGCTAAGCAACGAGTTATCTGAAAAGTTTGTATGTTTTCTTAGTGCGGTACTCTTGAATGAGGAATATTAAAACGTTTTCAGTTTAAATTGTGTGCAGTTCTCTTATTTTAACATGGTAGCAGAGCGTGGTTTCGATCCACGGACAGATCCAGACTGGGCTTCTGATTGTGTGGACCGCAAGTCAACGAGTGGGATTCTGATCCGCGTTTTTGGAAATCCAGTGCTTTGGATTTCAAGAAAACAGAAAACCGTCACCCGGGCTTCTTCATATGCTGAATTCATCGCACTTGCAGACACAGTTTCTGTACTACTTCCTGTGAAAGGAGTCATTGAAGAACTATCATTTGTTAAACTTAGCAGTCCAGTTAAAATTTTCGAGGATAACAGTGGGGCTTGGGATCTTGCTAGATCAGGCAGATTCAGTAAAAATGCCAAACATATTGAAATGGCTTATCACTTTGTTTCTGATTATGTGAGGCAAGGAATTTTAACAGTTGTAAAAGTGGATTCTAAGTTTCAACTTGCTGATATTTTAACTAAAGCTTTAGACACTGAGCATTTCAAACTTTTGAGGGGACGACTGTCCATCTTATAGTACTTCAACTCTTTTGTTTTTCTGTTTCAACGTGATGTTTGCATTAGAATGTTTGTCGTCAAAATTATTTAAAAAAAAAAAAAAAAAAAAAAAAGGAATGAGGTATGTTGGGAAGGAAAGGATATAAGTATAAGTCACCGTATGACACCCAAGCATGGCTATGAAAATGAGACGATATACAACTAGAATGCTAAGCAACGAGTTATCTGAAAAGTTTGTAAGTTTGTATGTTTTCCTAGTGCGGTACTCTTGTATGAGGAATATTAAAACGTTTTCAGTTTAAATTGTGTGCAGTTCTCTTATTTCAACACATTCACTATGAGTTGTTCTGGTTGGAATGAATCGTTGGTCAAGTACCACCACTCGCCTAGACATATTCCGTTTACCTTCCAGACCAAACATGATGCGACCTGTTCAGAGGAGAGTGGCCATAAAACCCATTAAACTCTCGGCGTCGTGAAATTTCACAACAAATAGACATCAAGTGAGGAGCTTACTTTCAAAAAGGCACACGTCCGAATCTGGGAGAAAAAGTTTTTTTCTCAATTCTCTATCTCTGAATATGAGTTGAACCAGATCCCCCTATCTACAAAACAGAACACATCCACGACAATTCTGGGGCTAAAGTTATGTTTGCATCAAAAGGTACCAAATCCGTCCCCTACATTTTTTTCAGTGCCTTGCAATCGAAATGGCACATATCCTCCGAATTTCGTCTGGCGATAAGTTGTGGGTTTTCAAAAACGCACATATCCAAAAAGAAGAATTTCGCCTTCGTCTTGACGTTGAAAATTTACACGAGACTCGATAGATGGCAGGCATGACAAATTGAAATATGGAGTCAGTCAAGTTACCGACCCAGAGAGTGCGCGCGCTGCCCCTTTTGGCTCATCTGCTATCAGATAAGCTCGTAAATTTCTAGGATACTGTGTTTCACGTTCTCCACTGAATTTCCAATTCGGTTCCCTGGTCATTGTTTTCGGACAGTTTTTCTTCTTGTTTTCGAACTGGTTTAACGCATTGGTGTTCGGATTGATGGAGTGATGCATTAATCACTATCGCTTCGAGTCGGAAACTGAAGTTTTCTGTTCGATCGTGAAGAAGGGAAAGAGCGAAGACGGCATTCCGCCTCTCGAAGCATTGACTTTAACCCGTACCTTGCCTCCAGAAAGGAAGAAAGACGTGCTTCATCTACTACGAACGCATTAAGGAGAAGAATGGACTTCCATGTTCGAGCTTGATTGGTACAAGCCCATCATTCTCGAAGCTGATGAAGATTCTGAAGAGGAAATGGACCAACCTGAGGAAGCTTGTCAGTGCCTCGAAGAGGAAGACGTTGATACCGCTTGCTGCGTACTTACTTGAGATTTTTTTTACAACACTTCCCTTTTGAAAAACACTTGTTATTGGAATTTTGAATAAAAGATTTTTTCAACGTTTATCTCACTGGGTACCCCACCGTTAAAAGAAGTAATCCCCTTCGTCCCAACGTTCAGCAGATAAAGTTTTCAATAGAACCTACAGAATGGAGAATGAATTTTTTTTTCTTTCAAAAAGGCACAAATCCATGAGTTTTGATCAAAAGGGCACGTTTCCAAAGTGAAAATGGATATACAGCCACGTGTTTTGGAGAAAATTGATTCATATTCTGAGGCATCTTTATCTGTGCCTTCTCACACATTACTCCGACGAGAAACTGCAGGAAAACATCTCCACTAATCTGCAAAACGTATTTTTATTTATTTTATTTTTTTTTTTTTTTTCACTTCCTGAACATTTTGTCAGAATGGATATGAGCCTGTTTGAAAGTAAGCTCCTCAAGTAAAGTCAATTGCTTTTAAAGATGGAAATTACAACATCCCACAGTATCTAGAGAGTATCAATTGTCAAATTATTCAACTGTAATATTACCTGTAATCGTGAGGGTGCTGTCTTGTGACGCAGGACATGGCAGATGCAAAAGAATGCATCGATGCAAGTGTTGTAATGGACGATGTGGGAGAAGGAACGCAAACTAGGGTGTCACTATCTGACCCTCCAGCCGTTATCAAAGTCTCACTCTCCGAAACATCTCCTGAAAATTGTTGATTACATCAAACAGATAGATCATCTATACAAACTAAATGCAACTTGGACTAGAACATTAACATTCAGGACTTGAACATATTTCTGTAGGTATCATCTCCCAAACCCTATTTGGGGGACCCTAAGGTACATAGAGGGAATTTGTTCAGCACGTTCAGCACCTTCTTTTATCAAATCGTTTTGAGAGATTTCTGGACTTAACAACGAACTGTGATCTGATTGAGCTCTGTACTTGCATATCAATTGAACACTTTTCTTAAATGTATTACCCACTTTCTATGCCTAATTAACATTTTGAAAACATAAAACAATGTTGATCGGATTTTCCTCGATGGCACTATGCGCCGTTTGGATCCAGGAGAAAAAATTATTAAGAATGTTATGGAAACAAGAAACTGACAAAAATTTTTCAAGAAAGAACTACGTAGCAATCTTTACTCGAATCTACTGGTATTTGTCTGCTTTGAAGCCTTTGATCTGTTCTTTCTTTCAAACTCCTACTCAAGGATACGTACCGAAAAGTACTTGATTTGAAACAAAGCTTAAAAGAGGTGATGGTAGCGGAGTAATTTATGCCAAGGGTTGCAGCGATTAGCCTTCAACACCCAGAGGATACCAGGAAAAGCTGAAGGTGTAACCATAGACCCAGTGATTCAAGTTTCGAGAACGGGACGTGAGAACCACCCATATCCATCACACCCTCAGGTCGTTAAAAAAAAAACTGGAGGTGTCTGATTGGAGGAAAAGGCTCACTTTCGGTAGCGCAGAGGTAAGCAGTTAATTTTCAACAGGTAAAAAATTGCTCATCGTGCTTATGGGAGCATAGAATGATGTACTTCAGATACGGCCTTGACTTTTTGTTCCCTTCTGACGATTATGTCTTTCCCTACAACGATTTGTCAGCCTATCTCAGTCTTCCAACGCTAACTTCAAGAAGAATACTGAGTGACCTTGCCTTCCTCTACAATGTCTTACAAAACAAGGTGGACTCCCCAACCTTTCTTTCATCGCTCTCTTTCCGGGTGCCATGCCGCACAACTCGTTGTGGAGACCTCTTCCAAGTTCCCCTCCTGCGTACAAACTACATGTTTAACTCCCCCACTCCCCGGATAATGAGGTTGGCAAATATATACCTCCGGGATATTGATATCTTTAATGTTTCTCGGGCTAGATTAATTAAGGAAGTAATGAACATTATCAGTGGAGTTTTTTTTTTTTTTTTTCATTTATAACACGGGCTTATCAGCCCAATATAATCTAATAATGTATAAACTCAGTTATATCAGTGGTTGCGCGCAGGCTTCACAAACATGATTAAATAAAGAAAATAATAACAAAAAATATCTCACTGACCAAAGCACTCATCTATAATTTTTTTCAATTTAGTTTCCGTGATGTTAAAGATGCCAACTTCTAGATTGTTCCACTCCTCCTGGCAACGATTCAAAGGAGACCGCAGAAGGTAGTTCGTTGATCCAGGTGAGATCTGGAAGGTCTGTTGGAACCTTGTATTGCGAGGTGGAACAAAGAAATTTATGCGGGAAAGAAGCTCAGGACAGTCCACCACACCACCGACCACTTTATGCAAAAGCAAGGCATCTGACCTTCGCCTACGCTCATTTAGGGGCCTCAAGTTACATAGCCTCAGCGCCTCACCCACATGAAAATCCTCCCATGTAACTCCAGACTTGAACGAGGCAAAACGTAGAAACTTCCTCTGGACCTGCTCCACCTCCATCTTCCCAGTTCCATAAATCGGTGACCAAAACTGAGTTATGATATCATTGACCTACAGATGACTGTACGTGCGAATATCTCTATCTTTTTGTTATAATTATGTAATTGGGCATTGCCCGTGTATTAAAGTAAATAAATAAATAGAAAGGGACAGGTTTGTAGGGACAGTCATAATTGAGCGGCGATGGTCCGTTACCAACGCAGCCAACAAACAACAAGGAGGAGATAGAATGGAGACGCTTTCCTTCATCAAACGTTGAGACGATTAGCGTGCAAGCTTAAGAGAATATCGGGGAAGTTTAAAACCTCCAAGTATAACAACAGAACCACAACATCTGAGTTGGTTTTGACATTTTCCTAGAGGATGGTGCTCGTTTCAGTTTGCTCAGCGATTGAAAAGACATCCCCCTACAAAGCCTAACACATCACCCAACCTAAATTACTTTCCCCTCACAGCGTCTCCCTAACCCATCTGCCACAACCATTGCTGTATCCTTTTAGGTGAGATTTTTAATAAAATTTAAAAAAGTAAAAATATAAACCAGAAGGACATTTTTTACAGTTACATGGTACCAAGCAGGAGAAGAAATACATCAGTCCGAACAATCCCTGAAAATTTCATTGAAATCAGTCATGAACTCCTGGAGTTATGCGTGTAACAAGGATTTCACGTTTGCGGATGCGCAGAGACTACTATTGATCCGGGGGTCATGAAACTTATAGTGGACCATCTACACATCAGTCCGAACAATCCCTGAAAATCTCATCGAAATTGGTCGAAAACTCCCGGAGTTATGCGTGTAACAAGGATTTCACGTTTGCGCATGCGCAGAGACTACTATTGATCCGGGGGTCATGAAACCTATAGGGGACCATCTACACCCCAACCCGCACAATCCCTGAAAATTTCATCAAAATCGGACTATAACTTCGTGTAGTTTTGCCCGTAACAAGGATTTGCTCACAGACAGACACGGAACCAAAATTGTTCAGAAAGGTCTAAAACGCAAAATGCGAGTGGAATTTTTGATTTTGGAGACAAAAAAATTTTCACATTCCGAAAGTGAAAACAATGCTTCCGCTACCCTGGTAGACTCGGAAGCAAAAAATATAATAATTATATTAATAACAACCACGCATTGAAAGAAAGGACGTTGTACAGTTGTTATAGCACAATATAGAATTTAAATTGTATTGCTAATTTTACCTCCAGCTTCGAAGGCGTCGTAAAACTCATCATCAGATGTATCGTAGAATCGAGGGTTTCTTTTGTACACTATAATAAAATAAAATAACAAAACGTACAGTAAATGTAACCTTTCATAGTTATAACCTTCTTCATTGAGTAAATCAGATGATATGTACACAGCAAAGTAGAATGGACAGCAACGAAAAACGATGGCAAATAAAACAACATAGAAGCAAGCTGCTCGAGTGTGTTACAGATTGATTAACAAATTGTTACATGAAAGCATAACTAAAAGAAAATCAGTTTCAGCATTTCAAATGTTCATAATGTATATTTCATGTGAGTCCTGCATGGTGGTTAAGTAATTATAGTTTATTATTTCCAATACTGAACCTTTGTACTCGAACTAAAAACAGAATTTAATAAGAGTTAGAATTTCAAAAAAAAAAATTAAAGGCTAAATAGAATCTCGAATATTCAGTACTAACATTAAATTATAAAGGCATTCCCATAGCCCATTGCAACACATTATTTATGTAGATAGAGAACACTTTAATTATAAGTGACATTCCCCTCAAAATTACGGACATAATGAATTTGAAGCAGTACAAAATTCTTGAGTTTGTAATCCATGGTAATACTTACAACTTGCGTTACTGATGCTTCTTGAAAGTGGAGGAGTGGGACTCATGTGGGAAGCCATTGATTGTTCCAGTTCATGATGCTCCTTAGCTAAAACGCTAAGGGCTTCCTCTAAAACTCGACATTTTTCTTGCTCCTGTTTCAGTTGGAGTACTCGCAACTGTAAACAAAATTGAAAAAATCCATCTTGAGTGGATATGCAAATAGGCATAAAGGATACAGCTTCCCGTTAAGGCTTGGACACACAAGAAGTAGTATCACAGAAGTCTACGATATGTGATAGAGGCAGCCATGCAGCCTAGTTGTTCTAATATCTACTGCAGTATCTATATCGTAGAGAATGGCGTCTCCAATCAGAGGTTAGAACAACAGTCGTGATTACGAAGGCGATTATAAAAATCACAGATACAGAGAGGTGTTCAAAGAACAATACCGTAGTAAATGGCCCGAAAACCTATTTCCAACTTTTCACACTCTCACCCACAACAATCCTCGGGAATGAGGATCACGAAATAATCGAAAATGTATAACCTTTCTCGTATTGATCTAGACAACGTCCTTAACTGGATCACTCACACAGAAAAGCACGAGAAGCAGACACAGGAGCAGTTTTGGAATACGGGATTATTAGAAAAATCACAGTAGACCCATTAGAGAGTTCCTAGGAGATCCGCCAACACCGATACGAATCCGTATCCAAATCCGAATGCGCATGCGCCGCCAATACGATCGGTCGTATTGCAATACCACGGTGGTATCTTTACGGAAGTTACGATGCCACCAATGCGATCCGAACGAACGTATCTTTCGTCCATATCGCAAAGTAACCCACCATCGGGGTAACCTAGTTGTAAACCGCTTCGCATCAACATTTTCAACGTTCCTACCTAAAAATTTAATTTCTGAAATTGCTAAATTGAAATTTCATGCTAAGAGAGAGCAAGATTTTCATTTTGATTCAACATCATTTTATTAGGTACTTTACAGTTTAAGAAAACTCAAAGATTTCGATATTTCGTACCTACGAACTAACAACTTGTTTTGAGTGAGCCTCTCGCCAACTGTGCGAGTTTTTAAAGAGCCTAACAGCTTCATTTAGGAATTTGCTATTATAAAAACCGTCTAACTGCAACCCCAGAATCCCTGCTGTACATTCCTTTTCTGGAGTATGTACTTCTCAAGTCGCTAAGTAAGAAGTTACAAACAAATCAATTTTGATTCCAAGCGTGCTTATCTGCCGTAACTTCTGCGGGAATTTGAAGGAGCCTATGGAGTAAATGTACGTGTTCTCTATTGAATTGGAACGAAAATAGTACATCATCCTCGCTCATGTCATCCAGGGAAAATCTCCCATAGAGCAGGCTTAATCGTCGAGGTGCTTCCCTTACACTCTCCCGCTCCTAATACGTTCGAAAAAATTAACAGCAACTCCTCAGTTGAAATCAATCCGTTAACATAATATTCAAAAAATTCTTCCACCCCCTGCATTTTTGGTTAAAAAAAAAAAAAAAAAAAAACGAAAGAACGAGTGATCCGAGTGATCTTGTAAAGCATCAAAAAGAATGCTCGTTTTCTTATAGTGACGTGAAAGCAAAACGTACGTGACTCTTAGATACGGATCAGAGATACCACTAGTTCAGCTGTGTTGGTGGTAACGCCACCATTTTTGCTAACCAGAGCTGTGCTCGCCCTAGATACCACAACCGACTAGATACGATACCACAGTGTCCGAATCTCCTAGGAACTCTCTATTCTCTAACTCAAAACGCAGTATGGTTTCCTGGAAGTTGGAACTATTTTAGAACAGCCATTTAATAAAATAAAATGTCACTTCCTCCACATCATTCAGCATTTATTTTAAGAAAACAAAAGAAGAGCACGAGAACAAATGGTGCTAGAAGGGCCAGAGTAGTAACTAATCATGATTGAACTTTGCTGAAATTTGTTTTTAGTGTTCATGTTATTCCACATGAAACACTCAAATTTTACGATAAATAGGTTAAAACTACTGAACATCTGAAGGAGATAGGTTGGAGCAAGATTGAAGTTTATAGAGCAACATTAACATGGAAATATTGGACAGAAATACGCTACGTCCAATGCAAGAATTGTTATGATTCTTTGTAATAATGTATTAGGCCAATAATTTTTCATCAAGATATACAAAGATTAGAGGATTATCAATTTTTTATCATGCTCAATCGGCCGTTAAATCAATCCAATGCTCAATGAGATGAGTACCACTATACGAAATGTAGAGCAATATTCAAACTATAATGTGTTCACAGCTCTTTCAGGATGGAAGTACCACGAACGTCTGTTGTAAGTAGGGGAGGGTGGGGGAGCCCCGGTCAGTGGGAATGCCAGCAACATATGTTTTAGAGGGATGAAACCTTCTATTATCGCTCTTTCTGCTAGAGGCCTCTGTCGGAGTCCCTGCGAACTAAATTCCAGAAGTTGGTGGTTCATCTGTGGTTACAACCGGCGTCAGACCGTTCAGAACGTTTTCACCTCATTTTGATGTTATTTTGGTCTGCCTTCAAAGATATTAAGTACATTTTCATTATATTCATTCAAAGTTTTTTGTGTATCCCTTGGTAATGACGTGTATTAGCTTTGATTAGTCAAAGTAGCACCATTGTGTGATTGTAATTGTGGAAATACGATCAAATTTCCGTAAATATGGCTGATGGGGCAGCCCCAGTCACCTACTTGGGGGAATGCCGGTAAGAAATGGGGTTTTCCCGTTCAAGCAACAAATTGACGGGCATTACTCCATAACATCCAATAATCTGTAATTTCTATAAACTACTACTACTAGTATTGTTCCTATTAGATTACCTAGTGATGCCGTTACCTCTTAAAAGTGAGAACCAAAAAGTTATATTTGATGTGTACCTACGTTCCATTCGATGTCACCATAATTAGATAAGTATATCTACCTAGCAATTATTTAAAAAAAAAAACACTTTTCATTGAATGATGAGTTTCATTTCGTTATTCCCTTTCAAAAGTAAAAAAAGAACCAAATCGACTGGGAATTTACCTGACCCGCATTCCTCCCCCATGGGTGGGGAAATGCTGGTCAAAGCGGTTTTTCCAGTTTAGAACCAATGCTTTTTATATTAGGTGTATTATGAAAAAAAATAAGGTTGATTATTAAAATTAGATCATTTTGGAAGCAAACTGCGTTGGGAGCATTATTTCAGGACCGTTGAGGCCAAACATATGGTACTCCAAAGTTAAGTGACCGGCATTCCCCCACTCTCCCTTAAGTTCCGTGGCGTATATGACCCATCAGATGTCACATTCCTTCATAAAAACAACAGGTATTTCACATTTTAATTAATTTTAGTTTTAGTGCAAATATGTGTTTTTACGAATGAGATTCTCCTGTAACGTAGTCGGAGAGCTTCCAAGAGTTACTATTAATTCAGCGTGGAAAACCTCGTTCAAAACCCATATAGGCACCCCAAAACGCTATTACAAAAATAATGTTGATCAAACCAAAAAGTAAAACTATTAAAATACTAAGTTACTAATTTGATATAAAGCACATTCTTCTCAGTGGTGGGCTTCTCCCCTGAAACACAGGGAGTTCAGAAATCAGCAGGAGCTATCGCAAAGGAAACAGGAGGGATCCTTTGTAAGCCAAATACAAATTTCAACTTGTATATTCCTGTTATCACACTTCATTCAAAACTGCATGACAACAAAACGAAATAACAGAAAATGAAGACGTAAACGTCCAACAAATGCGGTTTGAGGATTCGTCAGTTTATAAAACAGAGTAACAGATCCACTAGGTTTACCAACAAGAACGCTTGGACGTTCGAGAACGTTTTTGAACGGGATTTGCTAACTATGTTTGGCACGGGTGATAGCCCACACCACCTGAGCATCTTGCTCATGATCGTTTGAGAACGGAGTTCGCCAGTAATGCTCGTTTGGTAATGCTGAGATGGATCACTTTACCATTGATTATATTAATGATAATGATTGATTACCACTTTATCCATTTTCAAGACTTATATTAAAACCGAGCAAAGCTCGACTGCGTTCAGGTACCAAAAGAAAAAAATTACCAAAAATTATCCATAAGGAGAAATACATTTTTTGTCATTGGAATACAAATAGCAGTACTGTGTTTGTGTAGTAAAGATTTTACAGCTTATAATAATAATAAAAAACTCGGTACTACAACATAAAAACTTTAAATTGGAAAAATGAAAAAGTACGTAGATTATATCGTAATGAATAAAACTGTAAGGCGTTTTTTGCTGATATTAATTAATTTTATTCTTCCCGTCATAAAATTATGAACCTGTATGATTGATTTTAATTTTTTTAACCAAATTTTTCTGGGCCCCTGCCAACAATTTATGGGCCCGGGCCCCGGGCAAATGACCCGAAAAAACCGGTCTGTCTACGGCCCTGCACTCATGAACAACTTCAAAACCACTAAAGCAAAAAAGAGAACCGAAAACAAACTGAACAATGTGAGAACTGAATAGTGGTACTAATTAAGGAACGATAAGCGTCAAAAGGCGTTCTCTGCTCGCAGTACCCTAAGCTGAAAATAACGAGGTCTTAATTCAAACTGAAAATGCTGTGAAATTCCGAATCGTACTCCTCCTAAGTGACCTTGGAGCAGGTACTCACGACGTTTCTGATAGGTCAGGTGCTCCCATTCCTACGGACACTTAAGGATGTGTATTTAGGGGCTTGGTTCAAGTAGGGTAATCCAGCCTTGTTTCATTAGTTTCAAATGAAGATGGAGGGTTTTTTTATTGCTTTTAATTTCATTTCATTGGTACGGGTGCACATGCGCCAATACTCCCATCAGCCAGGGATGCTTCTTCTGCAGTTTATCAATACTACCATACTCGAGACTGTGGACCATCCAATAAAATTGTCCTCAATGCCTCTCTGGCCACCATATATGTATATTTCCTAGATTCCTGTATTCAATTAAATGAGCATGCCAATTTTTTCTGTGCTTTCTTCGTTCATGCTGTGACGTGAATAAATCATTCTTTTACGCTCAACAATTCCTGATGGACCTTACAATGAAACAAAATGTCTTTAACGTACCTCTTCTTGCTGTTTGATAAGATTCAGACAGTGTGCCAAGGAAGACAACATACTTGATGCAGTGTCGTACAGCTCTTCGAATCGCTACAACACAATCACAAAATAGTTTACAAGAAATTTAACATTTTAAATGCATAGTGGAACCGAAATAGTTATTGAACTGCAAATCCCCCCACCATTCTACTCATCCTAGAATTCAAAAAGGAGAACGAGTTAGTTGGGCAGCGCTCTTTGTGAACCATGGTGCTTAATTGAAATTTTATTTTCTATTCAAATTTTCACTTAAAAAAATCTGAGGAAACAATACATTGAGATTGTTTTTGTTTTGTTTGTTTGTTAAATGCTGTACGGTATTTAGATGCCGATAATGTACAAGTCAATACATAGGATATTTTGGCCTAATAACAATTCAAAGTTTAGAGAGAAAAACCAAGTTGATGCATTCAAAAAATCAGAAATGATTGAAAAAAATTAATGGAACACAGAATTTGTAGAACATTAAAAACAATCGGGATCTGCAATATATATATTTTTTGCATTATCTGTAATTGCAGAGGGCAGAGTGGCATTGAACTGTTACTGAAGCGTTTAACATTAATCTTAGGCAGAACTATCTCAACAATAAAACTTCAGCATTTAAAAAATATTAAATAATGGTCAACGAACCTTCAAAGAGGAGTTTTGAACGCAACTGGAATCTAAAGACGACACTTCCATCAAACTTCCAATTTCTTGAAGTCGAGATTCTAACAACTGGTATTTAGCTGTTGCAGTTTGTAGGGAGTCCTAGAATAAAAATTCAACACTTGACGGGACGTAATAGCACTTGGACACAGATGAAGGATAAAAAGTGTTTGCACTTCGTTTTAAATAAAAACTAATTGCTAATGAAAATGGCCATAACTGCTTCCACTTATAAGCAACTAGAGAGCAACAGACGAAACATACCTGCATGGATCCAAGAGGCTTTATATCGTTCTCTTCATCGTCACTATCATTCAATGCTCTACCCTGATTCATGTAATGAGTGTTGAATGCTATATGTTCTGCAAGCGCTGACAGCCACTTCTAAAAAACCAAAAGATATCACAAACCTCAAATTCCGATTAATCTGATAACTTATCTAAGCACCTTTCAAAGAAGTCCATTTGGGCATGGATACCTTGTTGCGCTTTATGTTGGAACGTACGAAATTTGTACGGCTGGTTGGGTAAAAGCACCAATTGTTGACACTTCAATTTCAAAATGTAAAAATAAGGTATTGTGCCACTGTAGGTACTCGAAATCGGCGTCATTCTGCTGATAAGAAAGCAGTTATTGAGGTAGGCCGCCTCCACTGATCATAACATACTATATAAACCACCTGGGTGATATTGAAGCCGATGACAGCTGAAGCAGATACTCCAGCGACGGCAAGTTGCCGTCGGCAACCTTGTCCAACATCGTGGTGAGTTAAGTCGACAAATTTAGACTTTTTCAGTGAAATATTGCGAGTAAAAATTACCGTTTCACATCTTTTGCTATATGAATAACATGAAGGTCAAGCTCTATAATCTTTTAATACCCTAAATTTAAATGAAGTCATCTACTGTTCTCTTTTCCAACTCACCTAGTCATTTTTGTCCTCATGCAAATTTTCATATAAATACCTACAAATTGAATATAATCGACTCTGTGATGAGTATAGTATCGACCAGTATAGTTTAGTATATAGTAACTTTGAATGGTATTGACTGTGCGGTGAGGGGAGTCCTTCGTTGACCCTAACCTGAGCTGAATAGAAAACGTTATTTTATCAACATTAGGGGAAGTTATTGTTGATTTGGTTGGCTAAGTTCATATGATTGAATACGTTGATGGATCTGTTTTATAATTTAACGATTCCTTCGGTGTATCCAGTCACTTGGGACAAGTTCACAGACTGAAAGGCCATCTTACTGGGTTCAGTTATTGTTGTGGGCACAGAACCTGTTTGACACCATGTCTATCCTAATAATGTTGACATTCTGACGGTTTTAAAATGTAAATAACTCAACCGTTTTAAGGGATACAAAATGTTTTATTGCATATTAAGATTGGTATTTATGAACATTTTAAAAATAACAACAAAAATGTTGATTTGATCTATTTAAGATTTGAAATAGTCTTTCAAAATGTCCACTTATGCATTTTCCAATCTTGCGCTGAAATTTTCAAACACTTTTCCTAACATTGCAGCAGGAAGGCTTCTTTCAATTCATCCAATGTGCGGGTTTTGTTTGTGTATACCCTTGATTTCAGCAGTCGCAAGGTCACTGTGTGATGTGGCGTTACAAAAAATTGTGTTATAGGCCCATACTTTTTTTTTGAAGAGAACGGTCGAACTGTAACCGTCAATTCGCAACGATACCTGGCCATGTTGAAAAACTTAGTACGCAGAATTCGCTTAAACCGCAGCAGAATTTGGTTTTTTGCCCACACAGCCGATGAGGTAATGAACGTTTCTTAAGGAGCAAGTTCCGTGGTTCATCTCGCGTTTCGGGGACATTGCGTGGCCATTGATCTCAGCATTTGTGATTTTTTCTTGTGGGGACTGCTGTTCAATGATTACACAAACACGCACATTGGATGACTTGAAAGAAGCCATACGCCAAGAAGTAGCCAACCTTCCTGCTGCAATATTAGGAAAAGTGTTTCATTGGAAGAATGCATGGCCCAAGATGGACATCATTTGAAAGACGTCATCTTCAAATCTTAAAAAAATCAAATCAACATTCTTGTTGTTATTTTTATAAATGTTCATAAATACCAATCTGTTTTATGCAATAAAACATTTTGTATCACTTAAAACAGTTACCATTTTAAAACCGTACCTAATATTAGGCTAAAAATGTAACTATGTATTCTTTGCTGAAATGTCAAAAACCTTGAAATATATTTTAACACGTTTTGAATATATTTTGTTCATTTATAGGCCTTGAGTAACAACTTCAGAACAGCGAAGGGTCAATATTCAAATTGTTGTCAACTTTAGGAACTAATAATGTCAACATTTGGAATTTTCTCGAAAAAATGTGTCAACATTGGGTGCAAAGAGGCATGTTTGCAAAAATTGTTTGCCATAATAAAAAAAACTATTTTGGTAAGTCCAATACGTGCAAACTGTTCACAAGGAACTCACAATTCATAATAACTACCTAAAAGTTTTATTTTCTCGAACACTTTTGTAGAACGCGGAATTGAATGATTTGCCTCTCTTATAGTGTCAACAATTGGTGCTTTTACCCTAAACAGCCATTAGAAATTTCATAAGGGCGAATACTTAACCCCAACCAAACCAGTAAAAGATAAACTCATGCATTGAAGAAATAAATAAATGAGAACTATTAATCATAGGTAATATGATTTTATTGCAAGGTATTGAATGGTTACCAAGTTGAGTTCATTATCAACATGTCACACATATCAAAAATTTGAATGAAAAGCTTCCCTTGAATATTTTTGAGAAATATACTCATGGTTCATGAGTTGTGACTAAAACTTCAAAAGATAATACTATTGTGGTTACATTTATTACAGTCATCCAGTGCTCACGTGAAAGGGGGATATCTTTAGTAAGTTTTCCACCTAGTCCAAAGAAAGTTTCGAAGCCCAACATCCCACTTCAGGCAAAAAAATGTGCGAAGTCTAAGCATTTAAGATGAGGGGGTTGAGGACACTCAATAGTACTCATTGACCATTTCCTAAGCCCTGCACTATGATTTTGAGCAATTTCGAAATGGCAAATAGATAGATCGTTGATGTTTAGAAGGATTGGTTGCAAAGAACCAGAAATATTACGACTCCATGGAAATAAACAATGTAACTGTTGTTGTTTCCTCATTGTTGATTTAATAGGCTATGATGTGCTTAAATTATAAAGGCAGCAGCTAATCAAGGGGTGGTAGCAGTCAATGTATTACATTAACATCAAACAATAGAAGAAACAGGAAGAGATTAGATGTTATATCCAATAAAATGGCTTCTGAAAATGGAGATTTAATTTTTCTAGATGATTATTATCATTTTATTAAACACATATAATTCATCTATTAATTTTTTCTCATTTAGAACATACCTGACGACCGATTTCACCAGATGGATCTTCTGCACTTATGGAGACACTAAGCTTATGAGTGGTGCCATCGGAAAAATCAATGTTGAACGTGGAAGACGCCAAGTCAGATGGGGTGGCAACTGCTTGGTCCAGATACTTGAAGTCCCGTCGCTTGACGCCTGAACTGGCGTCCGCGCGAGATTGGAAGTAAGTGAGGACTCCACGCTCCAAAACGGCCTAGTTAGCAAGCAAACAAACGCAGGCTACAGAGAGATTTCCACCTTCAGAACTTTAATGGCCAGTAGGCCACCAATATACCACTTTGCTCTAAATTTACCACTTTCCCAGCAAATTTTAAACTTTTTAGACTACTATTGAACGTTGAGAACACCGATCATATTGTTGGGAAATGAAACTACTTGCATAGCAATAATTGAGGACTTAGCTGGAAGAAAGGGGTTATAATCCAAAACAGTGTTTCGAGATATCAACCATCAAAGTTTTTTTAATGCTGCACTGTATTCCGCTACTCTTGACACCATCCACATTTAATTTGACTTGAAAGACTATTCATGAAGAAAGAAAAGAAGGTTGTGTATCAATAAGCTTCATAGTTTCGTCTAGATTGGTGAAATTCGGAAACATGTTATAACCCCTTTTTCAAGATAGTAACGCAATTTTCTTACCCCCTTCTTCCACAGAACATCTTTTCATAAATTTTTGTAACTAATCTAGCACCTATAGATGATACTGATTCACTATTTTTGCTATAGATATTATTCATATTGTCGAACATAGGACGAAAAAAAAACTGGTCATTTAAACTCTCAAAACTTCATATATTGAAAAACTAAAAAACTGTAGAAAACTATAAACTCTTGTAAAAAAAAAAAAAAAAGAAAAAAAAAAGAACTCAAACTTTTCAAAACAACAATATTTCACCTTCCAAAACCATGACTAGAGAAAAAGGAGAAAAATCACACGTGAAATAGCGTTCTCTGGAAGAAGGAGTTAACAAGCAGGTTGTAAAAACAATCCTACCAACATAATGGAGCAAGATATTTGGATGACATTTTCAGGGCTGCCAATTCAGGTGTCAAGGAATCCAAAAATGAGATCTTTGGAAAAAGGGGTTATGGCGCCATTACCCCTTCTTCCAGCTACATCCTCAATTTCAAAATTTACCGTTGACAGGTTTCACTAAATAGTATCACTAGTTTGCAAAATGGGTTCTGTGATTAAAAGTATAATAATTTTCCTTTTAAGAGGAACAAAGGAAACAAGGGATTAAAATTAAAGAGCTATAAATAAAATTAAAAAATCTTACCCAAATCGGCTTCCACCCAAGGAAACGTGATCTTTTGAGAAGCATACTCTCAAAACGAGTGACAGTTCTTTGTACTTGGCGTACTGGACGGACACACAAAACCTGACTCATATGAGCATCTCGAGCCAACATAAGAGCAGTTTGACCTGCGCAGGTATTTAAAAAAATAGACAATTATTAAAAAGTATGCTGTAGTGAAGAAATAATGAGGAAATACAGGTTGTTCTAGCTCAACATGTTGTTGGAATGTTGGGACACGCACTACACAAACGAATGTGACTGTGCTTTGATCTATGAGTGTGCTATAACAGAAGGAGTACCATTCAATTCATAAGCGATGTAGAAATCTAGAGCTTGATGCCAGTGAGTGAATTGAGTCAAACGTTTTTATCAACAAATAGTTTTGTTTAATACTTGATGAGACTGTGGAAAAGCTAAGAGAGACCAGCACGATATGCGACCTAATTCCAGATAAAGCTCTAGAATGACTGTCACGGCTCAATAAAAAAATAACCCCCTCTCCTCTTCACTAATATTCACTTAGGTTGCAACATCAAATGTAAACCAACAGGACACCAAATGTTAACAGTAAGTCGATACAAAGAATCTACCAAAACGCTGCAAATTCTTTCACTGGGGCTTATTATTCAATTGGCTTGCGTTCATGATTTGAATTTCTACTAAGCTTTGGAGTGTGCGTGTTTCATAGGTGATAGAGCGATTATTGAATTTCAGGAGGCATTTATAGAGCACGTAAATCTGTTCTCAACCATAATACCTATTTGGATTGATCAGTTGATCATATTTGTGTGCCTCCTGAAATTCAATAATCGCTTTATCACTTGTGAAACACGCACACTCCAAAGCTTAGTAGAAGTTCAAATCATGAACGCAAGCGAATTTAATAATAAACCCCAGTGAAAGAATTTGCAGCGTTTCATGCATATCAGAATGCTTCAACCCGTGTATCGGCTACAAAGCCTTTTAGGAGTTCACTCCAGCATCCACATTACTACATCATAGGTTACTGATATCCAAACAAAAACAATAATAAACCAAAATAACGCAAATCGAGCCATACATCGGGAATGGTTTGACCTATGGACCTGGGAAGGGGCTCATTCGATTCCTCGTGGAAAGTTCTTCAGAAAGAGTCCAAATTTAGGCCGCCTTGACTTTTTTTTAGGTTTTTAGGGATTTTACAAAACTTTGACAACCCTTAAAGGGCACTTTAAATTAAGTGAGAGAGCTAGCTCAAGAATTGGGGCGTCGTCGGACCAACATGGATTTTTCCTGAAAATTTCAGCTTTTTTCCTCCAGCCGTTTGGGAGAAATCGTGCGTACGGCGGACGGAAGTAAAAAATTTTATTACAGATTCGGATTCTACACCCTTTGAAACGTAAACCATAAAATTTTCAGGGGGGGTTAGAATTTTTTTTCAAGAGCGACTACAATGGTTTATTATTGAATAATAAACCAAAAAACAGTCAATTGATTCAAATGTATTGGGCATTTATCACCAAGAATCATTTAAATCATAATGAGCCAATTATTGAAATATATATTTCCCCCCATATAGAATTCAATATCCCATAGAATCAGAGACTTTACAGCTATTTCGTTACTATAATTTTGGATTTGTAGTTGAAACCATCAACCTTGAAATCTTAACACATAAGAGCCCAATTATTTGTCATCTCCTCCAACATTTTCATCATAAAACAAACACAAAAAAGACATTACAGGAGGCGAGATAAGGAAAGACAGAGAGGAAGATGAGGAAGCCATTTAGCAATATACAAATCATGTTCATACCCCTGATATTTTTAATGGTTGAGTCAATTCCATTTTGAAGAAGAGCAACCGCAGCTTCTTTATGGCCTCTGTACGAAGCACAATGGAGAGCTGTGTTTCCCAAAGAATCCACACAGTTAATATTTGGCGGTCTCTCTGATTTGAGCTGGAAAGAATACAAAAAAAAGTTATGAATACACTAGCTTCAAAACTAAAATTATATGTAGTATTACAGGTTTAAATAGAGAATGTTTATTAAAATTGAGTATATTTTTCTCAGAATCGTTCAATTAACTCAACTGTATTTTTTGCGCAGTCGTAAATTATAGAGGATAAGTCATGGAAACTTAGGGTACCGGTATTTTAGAACTTATAGAGCAGATCCCCGTTAGCAACCCTACCTTTATAATTGAAGACATCGAGCTGAAAACCTGGTTGACTAGGTTTAAATCGATTACAAGGCATACAACCATTTCTGTGGGAAAATTCTACATTTGCATTTACTGAACGTACAATTCTGATTCCCAAAGAATAATGACTCTGACATAATTTCTATAATCATTCAACATTGTTTGTACCCCAAACAAAAACAAACGTCTTACACGACCGAAATAGTTTAACCTAATTCTCACCAAATTGTTGATTTGGACCATATCGCCGTTCCTAGCTGCGCTCAATAGATTTTCTTCCTTTCGCCTGGAATCTGTCTTTTCTGCTGCTTCCAACAACCTTTTGGTATCACCGTCTTCAACTCCTACATCTCTGGCCGTTCTGCCCTCTCCATTTCGAACATTGACATCAGCGTTGCGGCCCAGTAGAAGAATAACTAAGTCCTGAAAAAATCAAATCCAATCCGTACGTATGTCAAAGTTGAAAATTGGTTAGTACAACTCTAATATGACAAATACATTTAATATATTTCGTTCATGCCAACATTACAGTGAAGATTGAGGAAGCCTTTGAGGAAGAACACTCATTTTATTTCTATGATTTAAATGATTAACAGGAGTACAATCCAGTTCTTAGAGACCGACCCGACAGTTACGCCCCCCCCCCCCCCCCCCGCTCAAAACTCCTTCAACTAACCTTCGGGTGGGCTCCTTCCGCCCTTTGTTATTCCGGCATCACCACTTTTCCGTATCTGCCACCTTGGTAAGTACTAGCCTCTCTGGTGCTCTGGTTGAATCTACAGATATTTCCAGGGAGTTGGTTAGGCTTAGTAAGTACCGTTTATGAACACATAATGCGCTCACGTAAACCCTTGTTAGCCCCCCCCCCCCCCCCCAGCCGCAGCTTTCATCTCTGCTTGCTAGCTCCCCTCCTCTGAGCTAGAATCCCATATTTGTAGGTTGCATAAGCAATTTTTCATCTTCGGTACTTAAATGTGTAAAATTAATCATTTAAATGATCAGGCTGTATTTTTAAATTTGAACAATCATAATATTGCACGAGGTACACAAATGTTTCACAACCTTTGGGTTATAGGTTTCCCTTCAACAAAATAAGAAAGTAGCTAAGCACCCACTAAAATTGTTCAATCGATTGCAATAGTTTCAGTTTATACTGGAATTTGCTGAAAATGCGCTTGACAATAGTTCCCAAAATGACACTGACGCTTCTCTCCTCTCTTCCATAAGTTATTTTGAAATAACTTGTTCATAGTAAATTTTCGAGTCAAAATCCGTATTTGTTTGGAGACTGGAGAAATATGATTCGGGACGTCATTAGGGGCTGTATCCGAACATACAGGCGTAATCAACCCCTACAGCTGCGAATGTATAATGCGTCTTAATGCATTAATGGTAAATAGTAACAAGAATAGGTGAAATTGTAAATGGGAGGGATGGGTCCCTCATGAAGATTAAAGGAACCTGGACGCTTGAATTTTAACATCTAGAATAATCAGGAGTCTTGTCCTCTTGAGGGTGTTAAGCAAATGGGCTTCGCAACTCCTGGATAGGTTACTCTAGTTATTTCCAATAGCAATCACTCCATGGCATTTCCACAACCTGGTATGGGTAACCTATTGGATTAAAATTAGGGTGCCAGTTGGAAATTAATATTATCTTTATTTTGTTTTTACTTGCATAAAATGCTGTCCTGGTCAAATAACTTCAAAGAAAACGTTACAAGGTAGCAACAATAATAATAGGACTAAAAAGAATCTGCAAACTTGTCAAGTTTACGAAATGCTGAAGCTATCCGCAATGTTTTATTGAAATAAGTCACTTCGATCGTTATGGTAGAAGTGTGGGAGAGCATTAAAGGTTGATGAACACCTTGGTCGTACCAAGTTAGCACGGCGAATGCATGCAACAGAAGTAAAACCAACCTCTCGTCCAATGAAAGCAGCTTTGTGCAACGCTGTGTCACCCACGTCATTGACAGCGTTGATGTCAACATCGTGTTCAAGTAGGAGCTGTACGACTTCTCTATGTCCAAAATAGGATGCTAAATGTAGAGGCGTCCACCCAAGGTTGCTTTTGGCTTTTCCTTAATTAAAAAATACGTAAATTAAATAATATAAGGCCTGGTAAAGTCACTAGGGAGTAATTTTACATGCGAGAGAAAATTATAATATTTGAAAAATACGTAGTGAAGAATTTTCACCCAATTTAAATTAACAACACCCAAAACAGAAAAGACACATGGAGCAAGACACATCGGCAGTTTGCAAATACGTGTCGGGACAAGAATTAACAATCTCCAAAACAATTAAAATCGCATTAGAGCATTGTGATTAGCGTTACAGCTTGTGACATCATGTTTCCAAGCAAAAATAAAAAAACTCATTGAAAACATTGAATTTATCGTGTACCGAACGATTGAAAAGTTGAAGAAAAAAAAATTATATACCCCCTTCAAATTTGTACATCATGCATTGAGGTAAAATGTTAAGGTGACAAACATTAAGGTAGATGTAGTAAAATATTCAAGATTCTTTGTTTTGAGATCATTGGGGATTGGTTTCAGATAGTCGCGTGAAATGTAGTAACACAATAATGTATTTCCGGAAGATGTTCTTCGTGAAAGCAGGGCCTGGTTCTAATTGATGTCCTTGTTTTATTTACATTAAGACATAGCGAACATAAGACATTGCAGGCGAAACAAAACCCAAGGTTGGTTCCAAGCCAAGGTCCAAATTATCATCAAAATTACACGTCCCTCCATGAAAACAGAGATGTCATGGGGCTGTTGTTTAGAATCACATGTAGAAGTCTGCATCATAAAAATCATCTTTCAATATGTTACTGTAATGATTATTGAGGAACAGAAAAAATTCTGTTAGGGAGCATCAATTGCTAGTTAATAAACATATTGTGCTCGCAATTTGGCTAGTTCATCTGTCGATTCAATGCCATATTGTGGCAATTAAACTAGCTGTAATAGAAATAGTGGATTTGTTGTGATATTGAATGAGAATAGGAAAAGGCAGTTTCAGCTAGCCAGTGGATCAAGGAGTTGAGTGTTTTCGTAGGCAACAGAACGTAATCCAAACATGAATTGCCTGCTCCTGTAGAAGACCAGGAGGTGGTTGCACCCATATTAGCTCCCACGAACCTCTTATCTACTGTATGTAATGAGAAGGGCAATGTTTAAACTAGATGAATTCTTGCTTTTGTGTGCTAATTTAGTATGCCCTCAAGCGTTCAAACCATCTCTGGTACAGAGTACCCTGACCCTGGTCTGATAAGAACCGACTCAAGTAAATCAGCAGGTACAAAACTATTGATAGAATATGGTACAATATTGGGATGTTCAGGAGGTTGAGTTTAAGCACATAGCTGGCATTCTTCGTACTTATGTAGGGTAGCAACACTCCTGCTTCATCATGGAGGGACTCCAATAAGAGTGGATCGTAATGCCCAAGGTTTGATCAAACAAGAGGCAGATACATATAATAATTTATTATCGTTACCATAACAATACCTATGTTAAGTTCAAGGTAAGTTCTACAGTTAGATACCTTTGCAGTTGATGTCAACTACTTGATCTCCCTGCTTGGCGGTTGTCAGGATTTCTTGGACTCTACCGACATCCCCGTTCCGGGCTGCGTACAACAGTTCTTCCTCGAGGGGTCGCCGGCTGGCTTGAGAGCTCGAGGCTTCCTCTGGGGTCCCCGGTTCCTCGTCCATCGCTGCAATATCATGTATTTACTCCGGTTGTCGTATTCTCTACTTTGAGATAGAGAACTCACCAATCCTGTCATGCCGTTACGCCATGAATCATATCCAAACGTTTCGCGGTCAACAAGGAAGACGGGGAAACGGACTGGAACAAATCTGTACGTGTAGGAATATATTAAAATTTAAAAACAGAATATCAACCCGAGAACGCCCTACTAATTCAGACGTGACACATGAAGCGCATACGCACCCCGTACAACAATGACAGACTCAGCTGATCGGCGTCTGTGGAGGGGTGTCATGGAACTGGAACCCTTTCTTCCATGAGGGTAGCAGCCCAATGGAATTATACAACGTGGATTCAGATGGAAGTGGAGAGCTGCCGCTGGTGTGTGGACAAGTGAGGATCTAAGCAGGGTGTTAGATGGTCCCTGGATGTTGGACTATGACTATGGCAAACTTTTCCATTCTCAATTGAAATTTGACTTAACAACCTCTTTGATGGGCTCTATCAATTCAGAACTTGATGCTCTACATAATTTCTTTTCAACAATCAGTCTGCAACTTCTTTGGCTTTGAACTGGTTTCCACCCCATGTTGGAAGCTTGGGAAAATTTGCTAAAAGGTTGTTCAGCGAATGAGAGAGCTGACTGTCTGTCTGAGTCAGCTTAACATTGATTTTGACCAGTAAGTCTTTTACAGGGTCAGGCTGGGGAATAAAAATACCACCTTGTTCGGTATTCTTAAGCCGGGTTCCCACGGTGCGTGTTCAGACGAGTCATGCCACAAACTCAACAACCCTTGAGCTGTGGGACCAGAGAAGCCCAGGTTGGTGCAGGCAGGCCCGAAGTGGTGAATTTCCTCGTGCTGTCAACTAGGTGCCACTTGCTTTTTGGAATTTTGGAAGAGATTGGAGAGATCCACCTCTGGGATGAATGCATAGGTTCATTATGCAGGGAATAATTGACCAAAATTTTGATCGCTGAGTAATCATTGTATCTACAAACCTTTCTCGACTTTTATTCTGTTCAGCCATCCACCAACGCCTTTTCCGGGCTTTCTTCCTCTGTACTCGTTCGTTGCAATAATTTATAATCACACAAGCTGCAAGGACACACACGTAATCATCTTCACTATCCGTCATGGCACCACAGATTTTGCCGCACTAGCCGCAATGCTGCATCACCCACGGTCAACAATGAACTGGACGGGACTCTACGAGCTTCTATGGGCCTCCTCTACGAGTCTCCACGAGCCTATATGGTCCATGAGCCTACTCAATCCACAGGCCGTGGATTGTGAAACTGACGAGCCATGACAAACCACCTCGTGCCACAGGTGGGTGGCACAGCTCGTGTTAATGCAGGTGGTGAGAACCCGGCTTTACGCACTTTTCTACACTTAATTGTGCTCTATCAAGTTTCAGGCAACACATTGGGAAGCTGAGTTTTGGACCATCCTAATATCTCAGAAGGAAAAAAAACTGCATCGTTTTCAACCCTAGCCTTCAGCAATAAGGATGGAGAGAACTTGAGAAGGTAACGACATCGTAACACCATTTATCTAAACTTCTTAATAACGAAACATATTGTAAGCTACCAACTGTGACAGGCTGGCAGTTCTCAAAAACTCAACCATAAACTATGAACAATACCAATATTTACCTAGTCGTGCTTTAATGTCATGCAGGGGTCAGGAATCCCAACTGTATATCCAGATAGGCTTCCAGCTGTAGTTAAAAAGCTGAAAGTGAGTATTTTAAAAGCAAAGAAAACGAAATGAAGCCTCTTATACATTAGACTCATGTGTGATTCCAAGTTTAGTGATTGTGGTATTTGAGAGTTGTGCCTCCTAGTTCGCCACAAATAGCTATTGAAAATTGAATAAAAAGGGTTGGTAGTGTTTCAGGTTTAGAAAAAAACAATTAAAACTTGATATGAAACCACGGACATTTTAACAGCAGTCTACCATTAGTAAGTCGGGCAGTAATTCTCATTAACTGGAGGAAGCAAACCATCTTAGCAGACAACTCTCAAAACAAGTAGCCTGCTTGAAAACACGTACCACAGATCAGATGAGATCAACAGAAGCTTGAATGAGGCCTCGAGGTTTTAGACATTGTGAGGTTTAATGATCGTAAAATGAGTGTAATAATGATGCACATGGCGTTGTATCTCCAAACCCGCATTATTTTCTCTGATTCTAGTGATTTTGCTAAAATTTGGAGGTAGTAGGGGAAAGTTGATTTAATCATCTCATCAATTTCAACTCGTTTGTATCATTATTGTGTCCGCTACTGAGTTACCGCGACGGAACCACAATAAGAATCGACTTACCTCGATTGAAGGCATTGATTTCTGCGGGTACATATCCCGTGAATCATTGTAATAAGCTTTTATTCCACAGATTCCAAGATCAAGAATCTTTCAAGTTTATTTAAATTTTAATTATCTACACATTCATGTCTACATGAGTGCCATACCCAACTTTTCAGACGTTCTTTATATTTAGCAACCAATCTTCGATGAAATTGCAAGTTGTTGAGGTGAATAAAATGAACAAAAATCGAAGTATCGATACCTAACTCTCTTTATTGAGACAAGAAAAAGTTCAAATAAACATGTATAGTCCACGTCAGAAAACATAATTCATACAGAATCAGCTGTACTTTTCACATTATACATTCATACTCTGCCATTGATTGTCCTTAATAAAAGCGTTAGATACTAGTAGGCTTATATAAAATTTACATAACAGATAAACATGTTTCAAAAATATTTACATCAATTTCATCAAGATAATTATGTAGCACTTTTCAATATTCTCATACTACCAGTAAGTACTTATCACTCAACAGATGTACCTAGAAGTATGTGAACATACACAATGACTGCCTGTATGAACATACACAAACCATGCCTGTAGGTCCCACAAGGGATTTTTTCATTTTTTTAAATTGATTACATCATTATCAACTTCAGATCTTGAATTCAAGTAAGTTGGTAAGATAGGCATCTACCAACTTAGGGTGTGTGACATAAATTCTATCACAATGCAATTAAAAGAGATTCTTATCCCATTTGAATGTTTAATGTTACCCTGTAATAAATAAGGGGTGGTCAAGGCTTAATAATAAATTATTTGTTACGCCAATCACTTTATTTTTCTAAATTAAAGTGAGGGTAGATCTACAGCGAAATATTATATAAACGAATTTTCTGTGTGATGTTTAACTTGTCCAACGTTATCTAATCAGTACTGTAAAATTTGGTGATGAGCCTAAGCAAAACCTACTTATCATTTATAATTACCTATTTTCATTGGAGAAAAAACATTTTGATGAGATTTTGGATTCTGAGTGGGTTGGGATAGCAACAATAATAGAATAATTATTATTCTATGCAATGTAAATTCGCTAGGTGCTTTTGAACAAAATAATTAAAATTCATGCTATTCCCATTACATAAAGTCAAATTATGCAACGCATAAAGCTTATCAAAAATGGAAGAAAATTGTGAGAATGACTATTTTATATTAAACTCCGTAGGTTCGATCCTTTTTCAATTTTTATTTCTATTCCACATTATTTCTAAACGTAAAAATGGTGAAATAAACTTTGATTTCGAACAAAAGTCAGTTTTCAAAATGCGTCATTCCCATAGACTCGCATTTACCGTCACCCATAGTTTGTATTTCATATTTTTATGTAGGTGGATCTTATTTTTAAGGAATCCATCATCAGGAACCTAGTACAGTTGTATTGTTATATATTAAAGAAAATTTGGCACCTTACATAATTTTCACTATATTCTCTATGAATGTGAATCCAATTTAAATGTAAAAACCATGACATCAACATTGTCAAGTACCTACTTTTATTACACAAAGATAAGTACTTAGGAAGCTCTCATCACATAGCACGGAAGATAATTGTAATTGTCTTTTCAAAAAGCAAGAATCAATTTACAAAATTGTCTATAACCAATTTTCTTTGCTTGGTACTACAGAAAATCATTGAACCATGGATGTTGTTTAAGGTTTTTAATTACATAAAATGTAACTAGAAAGTTGTTAAGTCCTGCAGTTTTGTATTAGGTAGCCTGTTTGTTTTGCTGAATCGCAAAACAACAACATTGAACATAATATGTATTATCCATAATATGTATTATCCATACCCGACTTACTTTTGGTACTTTATTTCGAAAAGCTACTTCCTAGGTACCAGGAATAATTAGAAACAATTATTGTTTACCGGATCTTGAAGAAATCCAAGGTAATTGTTTTTCGGTTGTTTGGTCGTGAAGAAATCGCGACGCGAATTTCCAAGATCCCTCCTCAAAACCACGTCTATGTTAACGGATCAGCATCAGTTAGAACGAAAATACTGCTAATGACACATCATATTCAGACCATAGAAAAACTGTAAAAAACGTGTACGTACCCAGATAGATATTGATATTTTATTGCCAGGTGATAAAGGAGGATTATACCTAGCTGTCAACCTACTGAATTTTATAGGAGGGATACCGCACAAAATAAATTTAATATGGATGTTTTCCATTTGAGGTAGAGAAATAAAGAGTGATTGAAGCGCAGGGTGTAAAGTGATAGAACAGGTTAGTTGCCCCTTCCATGGAGTTGAATGCGGTTTATTGTTTCGCCACGCTCAGAAGATGACCCAGTCGCTTGAAGGCGTCTGATTCTTCTCCCAAAGCGACGATTGAAAAATCGGGAAGGGCCAACTAACCAACGAGTATGTTATCCATCACAAGGGGATCTGCAGAACCTACTCTCAATTCTATAAGATGAATCCGTAGGTATCATGGTTATTCCAGGTTAACTGGAGGCGGTTCCACAAAGACGACTGTCCTTCATTCCTTGTTGAACTAGATTGGATTATCAATATCATCTTCAAGACAATCTTCTCTAAAAAGCAAAACAGGCTAACTACCTGATATATGTTTTAAACATATTATTTTACATAAAAAAGTAAACCAAAAATTTTGAGCACATGGTTACTAATTTGAATAAAATTTGCTCGAAAATCGCTGAAATCTTAAAATGTGCCTATATTACAGAATATCAATTAGAAGTTGTTTTAGTAAAAAGCACGACTGGGACGTTTGATATAGACTGGAAGTCTGGATACTTTTTAAACCGACAATCCGTGCTGTCAAACCTTTTAAACCACCGCTACTGTTTATAAGACTAGAAACATAAAACCAACCTCCTTAGGAACCCATGCAGATGAGTCTAGTGGAAAACACGACTGACTTCTTTTTCAAGGAAAACAGTTGTCATTCTACTGTGTGAATTTATTGTGTTGTCGTACTTTAAGAGGATGTCAAGTTGGATCTTCTAAAGACGTGATTTGTGTTCATGGTTTTAAAAACTATCTATACGCGACAAATGGAACATTCACGTAAGCCTAGAAACTTAGGAGGAACTTGGCTATTGCTGTATTGGTCAATCCATCAAAATACTACAATATGACTCACATAGAAACATGTCCAGTAGGTTTCAAGTAAATCTTCACTACAAGTTTACCATACACTTAATTATCATTTGACAAGAATGGTTGGTCAGCTACAAGTAATAGGTAAATCCTACATACTAAATCCTTGAGTAAGTGCAAATAATGTATTACTAACTGCTGAAGGTAGAAGTAGTAATCCATTGCATTGAAGAGGGTTCTTGACATTTTTGAGATTCTAATGTCATGTCAGGAAAACGACTTAAGCAACTTCCAAACAGGAAGGATTGAAATAAAAAATATATGAGAAATTCTAGTCTGACAACTAAATATGTAGGTCCACACTACACCTTGAATTCTTCAACATCCTACGAATTTTGTGCTTTTTTGCTCGGGATATGTAACGATATTGAAAGTCATGAATATAATTAGTTTCCATTATGGCTGCAAGAACATGACGAGCCCTGCGGCACTCAGTAGAACACTTAATGTGGACATTGCAGTTCTAGCTCCGTTGCACCCGTCACTTCCACAGGTGTACACACAAGACCTGTATTCTCGTTGATCACCAGGCTGCTTGATGTAGTTACAGTAATTACCCATGTCAACGGATGAGCAATACCTCCTGGTACCAACTCCACCTGTAAAAATAATTCCGGAGCAGCAGTTGAGTTTCACGGAATACAAATAACAAGTAGATGTAATCTATTATATTGTATGTTTTTTTCCGAAGAGAAGTACGATCGAGTGAGGGCAAAACCACCTTTTAAAATTACCATCACGTTCAATTAGAAAGTTGGGATCAACAAAAATTGTGTAGTGAAAATGGAAAACGTCGTACGTGCCAAAAACAAAATTGTTCATTATTCAATAAAAACTGGTTTGTTCCTTTATTTTTTAAATTAAATTTTTGAAAAAAATTCAGTCGATAGATCATTTAACTATAACAACTTACAGCAAGTTATATATTTATATAATAAACAGAAATACAAATGTGATAGAGAAAGCTCTAAGTGCCATAGTTTATTTATTTGGAGAAGGATGTAAGTACCGTACTAAGTAATGTGAAAGGCCTTAAGTACAGGGTTAGATTGAACAAAATGATTTAAGTCCATTATAGTTTTGTGATATTTAATTGGATATTGTAGTTTTATAATGGTGGAACTAAAAACTAAGTCAAAAGTCAAAAATTGGATTTTTCATATTGGGGGTTGTCCATTGAGATGACGTCAACATTATCATTACTCTTCTTTCGGACAGGATAGAGCTACCTGTAAACCAAATTTGGAGGTTTACTAGTATTTTTGGGTATTTGAATATTCTGTTACCAACACATAAAAGACAAAACATTTATTTACTGTGATTTTCGATAGAAATCTTTAAGATTGCTAGGGTATTTTCGTTGGTTTGCTCGGCTATGTACATTAGCAAAGACCTATTTGTTAATTTTAAACGCCATTTTATGTAGTTTAATATATAAAATATTTGACATAAAATATAGACGCTGACTGAGTGATCACGGCAAACGCTACACAAGGCACTTACATCATGGCGGTGGCACATATGTATGTCATCGCAGGCCGGCCGTCGCTTACATTTTGCTACTATCTTTCGGCGGTTCTAGGAACTAGCAGGAATTTTTCCGGCACATACAGCCTTTTCTATCGTATTACGCCTGGCACTAAGATTACATTTCAACCAAAAAGTCATTTTTGAGTTTTGTGGCACTTACGACCTTTTCCATTTTCACTACACGATTTCGCTTTGCCTTGATTTTCCAGTACTCAACTAGCTTATGAAATTTCGACTGTGCATTGAAAAGGGAAGAAACTGAAAAGTAGAAAATTCATATTTTCAAAGGGGTTTTGAAAAAAATGTTACAGGACACTTTATTACCGAATTGATCCCTGACGTCAATAAAAAAACAGGCCTACATTGATAGAAAACAATGAAATTCAACCATCCCAATACCAAACTACCATCAAACCTTTGACTGGAAAGGTTTTAAGTAAAGTGGGTTGAAAAGTTTTCAAGTTCCCGTAAAGGCAAGCAATAATTTTCTTAATCGTTGGAACAAATGCAAGCTAAACTAAACAATTAAATCATCGAACCGAATTATTCAACTGCACAAGGCAGAATTCTTCTACGTTTTTACATAGCTGGGCTATTACAATGGTAAAATAGTCTAATTTATAGAGCTAAAGGGCATATTTATACGTTTTGATAAACATATCATGCGGCGAATAAACACGTACCGTTATTGTTTCCAGTTGCTTTGATGCAAAATCTCGCCTCAAAAATGTGATCACAATTTTTGAGGTGGACGGAAATTCCGTCTTTGTCGTGTATGAGGAGATCCGAGCAATCTGTGTTGTTCGGTGCCGTGCATTGGTAACACAAAATTGCCTCCACTTGAGCAGCATGCGGGAATGTTAGTAATATTTGTTAGCAACATTCAAAAGTTAGTAAGATTAGTAACATTAGCAGTAGTAGTACCAGCAGTATCAGTCACAGTCAAAAGACTTACCTATTTATAATAGGAATTTATAAAGCGTAACAATGATTTAGCAGATAGATGTCGAACCGTCATTCGAGTTTAACATCAAGAATCTTAAAATTAGCAACATGCATACATATTACATACAGTATGCATATATGTAAAAATATATAATATCATTATATGTTACAACTCTCTCAATGAAATAAATTAAACGGAACACATCGTTTATTTTCTGCTTTATCGAAATAGTAAGGGCGATGGTATGAATGGAGTTACACAATGCAATTTTGCTGTCCTCAAACGACACCGGTTGCGGACGATTTCCGAAGTTGAAATAAATATTTCCTTTCCTTTCATTAAGCATAAATGTCCGTAATTGTGCCTGCCCACATGCACAGACGTTTCCAACAAAGGACCGAAAATATCGAATTACCAAAAGTAAGGATCATTGTCAAAGAATAACGATGGACTAACTAGCGTGCGATTAAAAACTTGAATGAAAGTGATTCCGAATATCCTGTGTATTCTACAGCATTGTCCATACTATTAAGTTATATTGTTCGCAGTTTTGCCAAATAGGGGGTTTCCCCCCCCCCCCCACATTCAGTGGTTTTTCAGGGGGATTCCACTGTACAGGGGAAATTTTGGGGGGAAATCAGGGATTGACGAACATATTCGAAAAATACCGATTCAACCGATTCGATTAGCAAAGATTCGATTTGTTGAGTTAGGGTTTTTCAGCACGTTGCAAATGCGAATGCCCTCCAACATAGATATTTCACAGAAAATGGATAGACTCCGGCCCAAAATTTGCTCTTCGCTAAAAAACCCAGAATATCTGATATTGTGAGCCAGTTTAAAAGATTTAATGTAACGGAGGTTGAAGACCAGTGGGCGAATTTGTCCAACAAGAATTGGGGAGATAGCGTCAGCACCACCAATAGATTTTGGGCTGACGTTTTCAGCAACTTGGACAGTGCTGGGAACCGTAGGTTCAAAAATGTAGGGCAATTTGCTCTTTCGCTATTGTCACTTCCAATTTCAAACGTTGTAGTTGAGAGAGCCTTCATTGAAACTAAATCGAGAAACCGTACCTCCATCGAATTAATTCAATGTATTCTGATGGTTAGGTACCATCTTCGAAACGAAGGCATTTCCTTCGTCCAATTTTCTCCCTCTGAAAACATGCTGTCCCTATTCACTTCTCACATTTACGACCATGTTGATAAGCAACCGTAGGAGGAGGTGGAAGTGGAAGCAATGGATGATATTCTGGCAGGTTTGGGTTGCGAAATGTAAAAAGTAGTTTTTTCCAAATATTCCTGTTTTTTTTTTTTTGTTTTTAATAAGTTGTTACTAGAGCTGTGGTGTACCTAGTCCATTTTTCTACTTTTTGAGCATGCCTGAAGTAAAACGCTTTGCATCTATCTATTTATGTTCCCCCTTTTCACTCACACATTTTCAGGGGATTTTTTTGGGGGGAATTTCCTTTTTTAAGGGGTATTTCTTTTTTTTTTTTCAGCACTGCAGAGGGTTTTGGTTGGAGTCATTTGGCAACACTGCTTGTTCGCTATACAAGTATCAAATGCAAGCCTTTGTTTTTGCTCATATATCAGCCGGATATTCGATACATATAGCTTTTCCAAGTCAAATTCGGAAATTTCCAAACCAATTTCAGAAATTTCCAAATCAATTTCAGAATTTTTCATTTCAATTTCAGAATTTTCCATTTCAATTTCAGAAACCGCTCCCACCCGGATATTGATCGCATTCTGAAATTGAAACGGAAAATTGTGAAATTGAAATGGAAAAGTCTGAAATTGGTTTGGGAATTTCCGAATCTGACTTGGAAAAGCTATACATCTATAAATACCAATAATCTTGGAGGAACTATCGGATATAATTCAAGATCCAAGATTAGGCAGAGGTCGAAACTGGTCCAGGCACAGCAGGAATGAGAATTCATACCGCTTTATAGTGCGTTTTGATGTAACCACGATGGAAACCCAAACAGTACCTTCCCCACCCTCAACGTGGGTAGGTAATTTTGTATACTCGTTGGTAGATCTATCAACCTCGGTTCAACCGGTTATTGTATTTCGGTTTATTATTTCCAATAATCAAACTTTGTAATTGACCACGAAAAACAAAAGTTAACAACAAACCACTCCCACTCTTAAAAATTGTTAATTTACGTATCAAGATATGTAGATTACACAAATCGAATAAACAACGCTGACAAATTATTACAGAGGTTTTTATTTCCGTATAAGATAGCTTTTCTACGTAAATCACTGACCTATGTGTATTAGAGGTAGTCTGTGGTACATAATCACGGTGACCATATGTACTCCTTTTGGGAGTACAGGTCCTACTTTTTGTGTTTGTGTCCTCCCATATTTTTGAACTCATGAAAACCCAAGGTCTTAGGTCCTCCCAAGGTTTTATTTTAATAGGTTGTGGGTAAGCCCCCGTATTTTCCAAGGAAATTTTCTAGGTCGCTTTACGTAATCGAGACCGATAGAATACAAATATCGATGTTTAGCTTCATTCTGGAGGACTATGTAGAAGAAGAGAAGGAAGGAGCAGGAACGTAACTAGGGGGGGGGAGGGGGGGGGGGCTGCCCCGGGCGCCAAATAGGCAAAAAAATGACAGCTTACCAAGTTCTTTTAAATATTATGACCGTTTGGAGTAAATTTGAAAATATTTACTAAAAGGAAAAATAATATAAATAAGGAATGCAATAGGCCTACAATAAAGGACAAAGGATATAGAAAACGTATACTTCGCGAGGCGAGAACTAGCCTTGAGCGGCCGTGTGCAGGGTAGTTGAGGAGGCGAGTCTACTCCATTCGAACTTTTGGTTTATATTTGCCAAAACGGCCTCCATGACGCCTATCCCAATATAACCACAGCTTTGAGAATTTTTCTTACAATACCCGTGTGTGTAGCATCGAATGAAAGAAGTTTTAGAACACTGAGGATAATAAAAAACTACATCAGGAACTTGACAGGATAACAACGACTAAGCAACTTGGCCATCATATCAATAGAGCACAAAATAGCTTCAGCACAATCTTTTGATGGCATCATTAAAACATTTGCAGCAAAAAAAGCCCGAAAATTTTCAATTTAAAGGTTGTTAAGGGCTTCCATTTTGTACAAAAATTCATTTATCATCTATTAGTTTGTTAAATTTAATAAAAATTATTTGGTATTTTACATTGAGCACTTACTTACCAAACCTTCCTCCTTTTAGTAAAAGAGTTTATACATTGTGAATAAATCAAATTAATTATATTTATATTTTGGTTCATTGGTGTATTAAGATGGTATGAGTCATGAGATTTCGGGTCTATGGGGGGGCGCCAAATTTATTTCTTGCCCCGGGTGAAATGCGGGCTGGTTACGTCCCTGGGAAGGAGCAGAAATTTTGTTATCTTCGTCAGTGTTATCTTTGACGACTGGCTGTCAATACTATTTTTGCCACAGTTACTATTCTTAGATTATTCTTCTTATTTCGCAGATTGAAGCGTGTGAGGAGGAAGAGCCATTTCAATGACGAACTGCAAAAACTATTTCCTAGAAATAGTCACTAGAAATAGTGACCCTCACATTGTGAAGTGCTCTTTGTGCCAGAGTGAGATTGACATCGCTAACAAACAATAACCAAAATAATAAACAAAAAATGACGACTGTGGTTTCATATTATGTTCACAATTTGTTCAACTTTATAGTTCCTAAGTTGCAATATGATAATGACGTTTATTTGTGTAACAATGATATTTAGGTACTGTGTTGAATACTTGATTCAGAAGCTGTGAGAGTAATATTAATATTATATGCATAATTTAGTTTGAAAGCTCCTATTTCGAACATATATTTATTTTTTTCTGAATAAATATTGGTTGATAAAATTTGTGTTACACTTCTTATATGGTCCTCCTTTTCTTTTTCAAAATTATGGTCACCGTATACATAATGTAAACTCGACACCTCGCGACTCCACACCTTGTAATTGCATTAACAATGAAATAATTGAGCTACCTCTAGTCCAGCTCAGACTTCCCGTTGAACGGGCACTGCCGCCCGTAAAGAGGTGAAAATCACTTGGTGCCAGAACCATCGGACCAGTGACCAAAAACGTGCCAGCCAAACGACTAGAGTTGATCTTGAAGGATTCAAACAGACTGGGCGTTGTTGTGGAAGAGGAAAACTGCGCGATAGCAACCCTGTTGTTCTGGATCGCTTCTCAATATTTAAAAAAAATAGGGTTAACTTACTTTAGTGATGCCTCTCCTATTATGAAGCCCCAATCCAATAAAATTGGTATGATGTATCCAATTCAAAAGAAAAATAAAAACAGCATTTGAAAATATATGATTAGAAAGAAAGTATAACTTAATGTATAATATAAATTGGGAAAGTTCATCTTGCTTAGAGAAAATTCTTTCTCTACTTCTAGCCGGGATGGCACATCATGCAACGAATTCAGTCAGCGTTCTGACGAACGTCATGGGAATCCATTTCCATGCTCTCCTTGTAATGTATAACATGCCTAAAATTAAAATATTGAATGAGGAACCGTATTATTTTGTTACGATTGCCAATGAGTAGATAAGGGAAGTTAGGTAAGTACTCGATCAAAGTAAAATAAAAATGCCTCAATCGTCCCTATTCTTACAAGAAAAGGCGATATTAGTAGCGACCATGTTATTGTAGAGAAAGCGGAGCACCAACACCTCCCATCACCCCTTAAACAGTTCCCAACGGGTATTGAGTCTTGCCTTCGAATCGGCCGGTGTGCTTGATACAGAACCGCGCGTTGTAGACCTCATCGCACGGCAGAGGGACGAGATCGTTGTCGTCCGGCATGTTCTCACGACATTGAAAAGGCTCCGTCAGATCTGTGCTGTTGCACTGGTAGCACAAAATGCTCTCGGCTGGTTGGGAGAAAAATGACACAACAAATAAAAATAAAGGGGACAGAACAAAGCAAGGAAAAGAAATCCAATAGTTAATCAATGAATACAACTACTGCTTTTAGTAGTACTACTACTATGTGTTATTATTTACTTATTTAATAGCATGTAGCAATCATTTATAAATCACAAATGTTGTTGGTACCATTATTTTCAAAAACCACTTATTAGGCATTTCCTGTATAAAACGCTGCAAATTCTTTCACTGGGGTTTATTATTCAATTGGCTTACGTTCATGATTTGAATTTCTATAAAGCTTTGGAGTGTCCCTGTTTCACAGGTGATGGAGCGATTATTAAATTTTAGGAGATATGCATAGAGCACGTAAATCTGTTCTCAACCAAAATACCTATTTGGATTGATCAGTTGATCATATCTGTGTGCCTCCTGAAATTCAATAATCGCTCTATCACCTGTGAAACACGCACACTCCAAAGCTTAGTAGAAATTCAAATCATGAACGCAAGCCAATTGAATAATAAACCCCAGTGAAAGAATTTGCAGCATTTTTTTGGGGTTATCGGAATACTTCAACCCGTGTATCGGCTATAAAGCCTTTTAGGAGTTCACTCCAGTATCCACATTACTACATACATCACTAGGTTACTGATATCAACACAAAAACAATAATAAACCAAAATAACGCAAATGTTGGCACCATAAATCGGGCCATACATCGGGAATGGTTTGAGCTACGGACCTGGGGAAGGGCTCATTCGATTCCTTGTGGAATGTTCTTCAAAAAGAGTACAAATTTAGGCCGCCTTGACTTTTTTTGAGGTTTTTAGGGATTTTACAAAACTTTGACAACAATTAAAGGGCACTTTAAATTAAGTGAGAGAGCTGGCTAAAGAAGTGGGCGTCGTCGGACCAACATGGATTTTTCCTGAAAATTTCAGATTTTTTGCTCCAGCCGTTTGGGAAAAATCGAGCGTACGGCGGACGGACGGAAAATTTTTTATTGCAGATTTGGATTCTACACCCCTTGAAACGTAAACCATGAAATTTCCAAGGGGTGTTAGAATTTTTTTTTTTTTTTTTCATGAGCAATTACAATGGTTTAATATTGAATAATAAACCAAAAATTTGCGTATACAACTTGGATCTGTGGCATTGAGTATCAGGAATGTGGTCATATCATCTTTTCAGTAAAATCTTTCCAAGAAATTCGTTGGACTACCAAACATTGAATGTGTACTTCTATTCTATACAGTTGTACACCAAATTTAGTTAAGTCGTATTTATTAAAGAATATTACATACCTAATTATTTTTAAGGAATATTGAAGAAGAAATTTTTCAAAATGAAAAACGTGAAGCCTTTAAGCTCCTTCAACCGATCAAGGTTCAGTACAGTGTAATTTTTACCAATCAAACGGAACACTTGTAGGACTGGGGAGAATATAACGTGAAAAACGTTTGCAGCGGTGATTGAGACCTTTCCAACACAGACTGGCCAAAATGAAAAAGATATCTGATAATAATAATATTAAAACTATAATATTATCTTGCTGTTTTCCAACTATTCCACCAATGGGAGGGCCCGAAATAAAGGCGCTAAATTTCAGAGAGCTAGAATCACTAAAACTCGCTCTTTCTAGTATCAGTTGATTGTCCTCAACCCTTGTGACTGAACTGAGCAAAACTGGATAAAACGTGAGTTCGGTAAGTTGTCGATGGAGCAAAGATTAATTATTCGCGATGGAGCGATCCCCAATGCCACTATTGACAGGACTTAAACAAACCTCAGAGCCAACCATAAATCGTTCCACGATTCGCAAGTTCAACCCTCATTACTACGAAAAGGTTGATTGGCTCTGGGGATGTGAGGTAAGTAACAAACGCTTCTGCTTCCCCTGTCTTCTTTGCTGCTATAATAGGAATGAAGATTTAGTTGAAGATGGAATTGGGCTTTCACCCCCACGATGGTTCTTGCTGGGCAGATATGCATTTCACTGTTGCTAAACAGTTGTTCTGAAGTTCGACAATCATATCAAAATTTCCATTTTTTTTTTAGGTATTTACATAGGTACCTATTAGTAAATTTCTCTCAAAGGTAGGATTGAGTCGTTTGTTTCACCATTTGAAGCCGAGAGAACGGACAAGATTTGATCTCTTGTATATTGGTAGTTGAAATTTGTATTTCGGCAAGAAAAGCTCATTTTTTCCTCACGTTCCCTTCGTGGTTGTCCGTTATGGCATCGGTGCGCAGGAGCCTCCACCGTTATACATCATTATATTAACTACAAAAGTAAACGATACTTGAATTAAAACGCTGCAAATTCTTTCACTGGGGTTCATTATTCAATTGGCTTGGGTTCATGATTTGAATTCCTACTAAGCTTTGGAGTGTGCGTGTTTCACAGGGTGATAGAGTGATTATTGAATTTCAGGAGATATGCATAGAGCACGTAAATCTGTTCTCAACCAAAATACCTATTCGGCTTGATCAGTTGATCATATTTATGTGCTTCCTGAAATTCAATAATCGCTCTATCACCTGTGAAACACGCACACTCCAAAGCTTAGTAGAAATTCAAATCATGAACGCAAGCCAATTGAATAATGAACCCAGTGAAAGAATTTGCAGCGTTTTAAAAATTTTTATCACGGATCTGCCCGATGTTTTATTTGTTTGAGGCTTCGTACATGGAATCGCAAGCGCCTCGGCTCTCGAGAAGGTTCCTACATAGACGTCATCCGGACCGCAAATCATTTGGAAGGATGACCATTTGCGATCCCTTAATCAAATGTCATATCGGACAGCTCCTGAAATGAATATGAGGCCATCTCAATCATACTCAAGTACACAATGATAACTCGGGTAGAAAGAATCACGAGTTTCATCTCGGGTGTTAGCTCATACATTAAATGTTCAAGTAGCTCATACATTTATATAAATGTTATATAAAATGAACCACTTCCCTCGAGTGAAGGATCATAGTCCATTCCGCGAGAAGGTTGAATAATGGGACCCAATGCAATTGTATTTGACAGTGAGAATCTGTGATAAAGTTTAAACGAATTTTGTACCATCTTTGTAATGTGACAAGCTGATATCTGAGGGAAAATGTGGGTTTTGACAGTTAAACAGCCTTTTTTGATTTGCATTCAAACGCAATTTTCTTCCAAAACTTGAGTAAACTATTTTTAATAAATTTTTGTAGATCATTGAAAAGTTGAGCTCTTCGAAAAGTTGAAAAGAAAATTTCCGTAGAGCCGCTACCGAAAAACGTCTATGCAAAAATTATCTTAATCCAAGAACGGCAATAAATTAAAACTAGTCGACCGAAATATATTTTATATCGGTGGAAAATGTATCGTTGTTTCTAATGGTCACTTCGGATTAGAAAATAGTACTCCAAAAGTGAGAGAAATATGGCCGTTTTATAGAGGAAAGGCCGAAAACCCGAAAACAATCATAGGAGTGAAATAAGTAGGATTTTAAAAGGTGTAACGAGAATAGTTGTTGCAAACTAGTTGTAGTATCGACACCTGGGTTTCAGCCCAACTGATGTATAGGTAATCTGTATAGCTCGTATTTACTTTGTTCAGAGATTCACATTAACAATCGAGTTGAGGGACTTTTTTTGTCGAATTTCAGGCACTTGAGGGAAGGAACGACTGTTGGAACGTGAAGCGATCCGAGTGGATTCATTCGATTGATTAAAGAGATATTTAACAATAACGAACACGAAAACATAAAAATAAAACCAAGAATTCAGCCCCAACTAAACTCGAAATGTCATTTTCTATCCACGTTTCATCAAGTCATTATTTTGACGCTCTGATATGCATAAACAGGAAAGTCACAACGTTTTGAGACAGTGAAAATTCGATAACTTCCTTATTTTACTATCAGTTTACGAATTAGTAGTGACCAGTGGAAGCAGAATTTCATGCTCTACAACTTAGGGAGTCGAAATTAAAGGCATTAGGAGGAAAATATTAGTGTTTTGGCGACTAAGAACTTATAAATAATTATCAACAATTGCTATAATGACAATACGGAATTTTTAAGATGATATTTTTTTCCGGTGGCAGAAAGGATTCTATACATCTTGAATTGTAATATAAGAAATGTTGGGGTAGGGGGTGGAGTTATTATGCGGGTTTTCTCGGTCTGTTACAGATTTTCATCATTTTAAATTAAACCAAAACACTTAATGCTCAATTATGACAATGATCAAACTTTGCATACATTCACCGCTAGGATGTAGACGACTTTTCATAGGAACAAAGCCGTCGCAAAAAAGGCAAATTTTTATAAGAATAAAATTGTTTTAAAATTGTCTCCATACAGATCCCAATTTGGGACATTCGGACACGATTTCTTTTTCTTCTTTTGTATATGTACGAGATTTACAACTGTTTTATTTTTTTTCTTTTATTTTTTTTGAACTATTTCCAACTATATACAATGAAATATAACGACATACCAACCATGGTGATAACTCTCAAAATTTCGATAATTCAGGGATTGCTTGATATATTTCAGTTGCTTTTAACTTGTCAAAAGAATATTCTTTTTATTTAAAAGCTATTTAGAGATTTACTGTGATTCAACAGCTTATCTTATTTGATCCCAAGGGTCCAGGTCACCGGACGTTTAACGATAAATGTTTGACCAAATATCAGCTGTAGGATGTAATGGATTGAAATGAACCGATTTAAATCACAAATAATTCCCAAAAAATCTCAAATTTATTTAACAAATAAATCAATTTATTGAACCGAATTTATTTAACCGATTTAAATCACAAATAATTCCCAAAAAATCTCGAATTCATTTAAAACTATTTCCAATAAATTTCAAGTGGCATTCAATGTAGGAGGAACTTGAAATGTCGGAAAAAAGGTTGATTATGAAACATCAAGCTCAATTGTGATGCATTCTCGTATAATTCTGATTATAATAATTATAATGAATAATAATTATTATTATTATGGATCGTCAATTATTATGACAGCAGTGCGCCGAAAATCTTCCACGATGAGGGTTTCATGATGGTCTGAAATACGTACCAGTGATCACCAGTGATTTCTTACCCTGAATTGGGGAGTGGATAAATTGTTCATTGTAATGAACTTCTCTTGATAGGGTAGTTGAATCAGTTGTTAGTCGTTATAAGATAAGTCCATCGAATATTAATGAGTATATTGAGGTGTTAATTGTGAATGAACTGAGAGATGAAGTCATCCAAAATGAAGCGTTATTTTGAGGCAAAATTAATGGACATCGCGTGATTAGAACCGGTATTGGCTATTCAGCACCAATCAAGCGCTCTCGAAGGGGATGTTGAAAACCACTTCACCACCCGGCTTCCTACTTAGTCAACTTATCGAGCACTAACACCTTCTTAAACTTTGTGGCGACACACCCACTAACAAAGTCCTTCTATTCGATATTTCACTGATTTCAAACAATGAAGATTTGAACCATGAATATGGTGGGGTTTTAAGTTCGTCATTGGAAACTACAGTTAATCCATTAACTCATTTTGGTGCATTATTTTCAATACTGAACACACACTTGATGGTTTAGGTTTCAAGATACGTACATTTCGAAAATCGAATAACAAAAAATCCATCTGCCTGCTGTCCTAAGTTTTTTCCTTAAACTACGGGAACGGAGTTCAAGAAATGTAGCTCAAAATCCAACATCGATCCAGGATGGACGATTTTAGGGGGAGTAAAACTTCATTTTGGTGTGTATCACATAGATATTTCATGGTATCACATAGAGGTTTTATGTCCGGTTTTGGTTTATTATTCAATAATGAACCATTGTAATCGCTCTTGAAAAAAAAATGTCTAACCCCCCTGAAAATTCCATGGTTCACGTTTCAAAGGGTGTAGAATCCAAATCTGCAATAAAAATTTTCCGTCCGTCCGCCGTACGCACGATTTCCCCAAACGGCTGGAGCAAAAAATCTGAATTTTTCAGGAAAAATCAATATTAGTCCGACAACGCCCCAATTCTTTATCCAGCACTCTCACTTAATTTAAAGTGCCATTTTAGGGTCGCCAAAGTTTTGTAAAATCCCTAAAAACTTCAAAAAAAAGTCAAGGCGGCCTAAATTTGGAATTTTTTTGAAGAACTTTCCATGAGGAATCGAATGAGCCCTTCCCCAGGTCCGTAGCTCAAACCATTCCCGATGTATGGCCCGATTTATGGTGCCAACATTTGCGTTATTTTGGTTCATTATTGTTTTTGTGTTGATTACAGTAACCTAGTGATGTAGTGAACGAGGATACTGGAGTGAACTCCTAAAAGGGTTTATAGCCGATACACGGGTTGAAGTATTCTGATAACCATGAAAAAACGCACCAAATTCTTTCACTGGGGTTTATTATTCAATTGGCTTCCGTTCACGATTAGAATTCCTACTAAGCTTTGGAGTGTGGGTTTTTCACAGGTGATAGAGCGATTATTGAATTTAGGAGATATGCATAGAGCACCAAAATACCTATTTGGATTGATCAGTTGATCATATTTGTGTGCCTCCTGAAATTCAATAATCGCTCTATCACCTGTGAAACACGCACACTCCAAAGCTTAGTAAAAATTCAAATCATGAACGCATGCCAATTGAATAATAAACCCCAGTGAAAGAATTTGCAGCGTTTTATTCTATCACATTATAAGGATAATTATATATTTTAAAACTGGACAAAGCTCAATCGAACAAGAATCAATGGCTGGGAGTTTCAGTAGGAACGAGGATCGCTTGAACGAATCGGCCGCCCCCCTCCTTATAGTGAAGAAATAACGATTCATTACTAATAATTACTCCCTCCCATTTGATGAATGATCTGAAATATTTTTGAGTACTAAACCAACATCGAAATTCAACAATGAATAATGACATGAATTTGATGAGAATTCTCGCTTGTGTAGCGATTTAAACCCACTATTACCCCCTCCACTCCATACCCTGTCAGTACAAGTGAAGTTTCCGAGGTTTCTTGCACTATTAGACTGAAATTGGGATTGAAAAATAGAACAATGAAAATCGGTTGAGAACTTTAGCCTTAGTAGCGGCGATAAAATTTGTCGCGAAAAAAAAGTTTTCTCAGCATTTCCCACTCAAATCCCTCTCTCCCGTACTTGAAAAAAAATTTTCGAAGTTTGTTGCACAACAAGAGTAAAATTGGGGTTTAACCAGAAAATGAACATTCAGCATTCGAACATGAGAGACGGTTCAAATCTCCCAGTTCCTTCTCTCGCTCCTTTCTCTACATATCATTCAATCCTATTAGAACAAAAATATTAGAATTTACATTTTACATATCTCCTCAAACTTCAACGATTGCGTTTTCATCTGGAAATTAATTAATGATGACGCCTCTACGGCGATCAAGGCTTGACGTGGCTACAGTTGTGAGGGTGGACGATGAATGGGAGTATGTGACTCTGGTTCACAATAGTTAAGCCGTTACCCAGATCTGGTGAATAGTATCGCCAATACTGATAATATCTGGTGCTCTGAAGTGTGATGAAGCAGATTTCTGAAGAGGGTAGTCATGGGCCGTCCCGCTTCTGGCGGATCCTACCTCTGAGATAATCACGCAAAGCGATATCCCTGTACTGCAATACTTATCAATATGGTGTTTGAAGTCTCTACAGTATTGCATATGGATGGGTTAATTTTAGTTTATTGAAATAAATACGGGAAAATTACACAACAAACCAGAAGAAGATAAATACGGATAGAAAAACGCTACAAATTCTTTCAGTGGGGTTCATTATTTATTTAGCTTACATTCATGATTTGAATTTCTACTAAGCTTTGGAGTGTGCGTGTTTCTCAGGTGGTAGAGCGATTATCGAATTTCAGGAGGCACACAAATATGATCAACTGATCAATCCAAATAGGTTTTTTGGTTGAGAACCGATTTACGTGCTTTATGCATATCTTCTTAAATTCAATAATCGCTCTATCACCTGTGAAACACGCACACTCCAAAACTTAGTAGAAATTCAAGTCATGAATGCAAGCCAAATGAATAATAAACCCCAGTGAAAGAATTTGCAGCGTTTTTTATTAACTCCCCCCCCCCCCCTTCCCCACAATAAAAACTATAAATCTATAATTTATCAAGTCACTTTAGCACTCGTATTGCGTCAAAACTTCCCCAAATCCAAATTTAAACGATGTAGCCAGAGGTAGACTGATGTAGAAGAGGCACACAAATATGATCAACTGATCAATCCAAATAGGTATTTTGGTTGAGAACCGATTTACGTGCTTTATGCATATCTTCTGAAATTCAATAATCGCTCTATCACCAGTGAAACACGCACACTCCAAAGCTTAGGAGAAATTCAAATCATGAATGCAAGCCAAATGAATGATATTGAATAATAAACCCCAGTGAAAGAATTTGCAGTGTTACATGCATATCAGAATGCTTCAACCCGTGTATCGGCTATAAACCCTTTTTGGAGTTCACTCCAGTATCCACATTCCTACAACGCTAGGTTACTGCGATCAAAACAAAACAAACAAAAAAACTCTTGTGTTTGTTTTAATCGCAGTAACCTAGTGACGTAGTGAATGTGGATGCAGATGTTGGCACCATAAATCGGGCCATACATCGGAAATTATTATTGCAGATTTGGATTCTACACCCATTGAAACGTAGGTAAACCATGAAATTTTTATGGGGGGTTAGAGTTTTTTTTTTTCAAGAGCGATTACAATGGTATATAATAAACCAAAGAATAATAAACCAATACGTGAAAAATTCAATTGAAATCAACCATGTATTAACGTTACTAAATTAATAAGAACTTTTTTTCTAAATGGTCATAAGTGAACATTTTAGAATCCGTACAATTTGTTGTTCAAATTGGATGAAAAGCCATTGTCAGATTGAGCATTCTGCTTATTGTTGCTTTTATAGGGGCTCCCTTCACAGGCCTATGAAATATTAATTAGGCGGGGTAATCGGAATGCGAAATCGTAATTAATACTTTGAATCTGACAGAAACTGAAGTTACACAAAGTGCAGAAAACTAAGGAACTGATTGAGTGTGGGCCAGAGAGTGATCCATTCACGATGATTCAATTTGATGAGGAAAGGGCATCATTTTACGGTCCTGGAGCTAACGGAGGTTTGCTCTCTTCATATAACTGCACGGTAGTCAACTTCCTCATAGGAATGCAAGGAGTTAGGTGTAAAAAGGTGACGTATGCTCGGAATTCCTTCGTGGAATATGAAGTTGGGATGTGCAACAAGGTCATGTGGTCCTGTTTCCCAACTGGCACGCTTGCCAATCTTCACCGTATTATATATCTTGTATAGAAAGCCCCACCATCGGTTAACCTTATTATAGTTGAACCCGCATGATTTTCAGAAGTATCATGGTCTCTTTCATGTTTCCTCAGGCGTCATTTGGGTAGACGGGCTCTTAATTTCTTAATCCATGCCATCCTGGCTAGAACAAAATCAAACCGATTTCTATCATACATGTTACGTACTACCTGTATGTAGCTCCGCAGCACTTGAATACGATCATATTACAACAAGGACATCTTCCATGTTGCTCCACGCCTTTTTGACACCCGCATTGTCTCTGCTCTTGGCTTAATGAGATCAAAGAAGGACATCGGAACCGGACAAAGAACGATATTCCACAAGAAATTTTGCTTGTGCTATCGGAATAACATTCAACACTAATGTCTCCTGGTTACATCGGCGATTGACAGTCCAATATGAGTTCAAAACTTTACGACCCTTCTCATTTTACGATTTCCTCCCAACCATAAGTAACCGCTTTGAAATCTTCTAGTACGTAAGTGCTACGGAATCATTCATGATGAAGATGTCAGTAGATTGTCGTCTTGCTAACTTCCAGACGTTTCTGATTCTTTAGAATGACTAAATAATATAAATTTGATGTACAATCATGAGTTAAACCGCCAGTGATCGTAGTTACATTGTAGGTTGCAATATTTTCTCGCTCTACAGGGTGTCCAGGAGTTGTTCACAATCCGACTCCTACGTGTTCTACAACTCATTTCCACCCAAAAATGTCTCATACCAATTTTTTGCCAGAGGTCTCGTTTCCAAGCTATTCGCGATTTAAGATTTTTTTCGTGTTTTCGATCTTCAGTCATTAAAACTGTTATAACTCCCTCAATTTTGGAGATAGCTCAAATTTGATGACACCGTTGGAAAGAGCGTTAAATTTTCTATCTATTTGATGTCAGAAAACATTTTTTTATTGCATTGAAGATGTGCGATTGCTACGCGAAACGTCAGTTTTGTCAAAATCTTGAAATCGCCTGTTTTTCATCTCGCCTAGAAAACCCATGGATGCTTGACGCAGAACTGTGCAGGCCCGGTAAAACGTGCGCCAAAATGTCAGCTTTACAACGACGTAGTCATTTCGGTTTTTAAAAATATTCTTAGTTAAGGAAATGGTGTTTAACTGCAGAAAAACGTGTGTTTTCTGTTAAAATTGAGGTTTTCCCAAAAGTCTCGAAGATGAATGCAACTCATCGCAGTCGGAAATGAGTTGTAGAACATGTAGGAGTTGGATTGTGCATAAACCTGGGACACCCTGTATCACTAAAAAATACCTAATGTTTGAAAATTGGGAAAGCTACGGAGGAGGCATTGTCTTGGTCAGGGGCAAGGATATGCAATGACCCGCACGACCCCTGGGTCTTGAAGGAGGGGTTGCTTTGTGCGCCGTGTATTATCAACTCCAATCTGATTCGGCCGTAGCATTGGGTGTTGCAATGTTGTTGTTTCTGACCAAATTCAGTTTTAGTAAAATGTTTATTGACTCGAACATGTTATCCAGCTCCTGGGCAATGGTAAGATATTACGGTTTAAATTGAGTTCATACAAAGAGTTAGAGTTGAACAAGATTGTTAAGATTTAAATTTAAAAATGAACAATTTTTACCAGGTCTGCACAGTTCTGCGTCAAGCATTCATGGAGTTTCTAGGCGAGGTGAAAAACAGGCGATTTTACGATTTTGACAAAACTGCAATTTCGCGCAGCAATCGCACATCTTCAATGCAATTTAAAAAAGTTTTTTGACATCAAATAGATAGACAATTCAACGCTCTCTCCAACGGTGTCATCACATTTGAGCTATCTCCACAATTGAGGGAGTTATGACAGTTTTAATGACATAAGATCGAAAACACGAAAAAAATCTTAAATCGCGAATAGCGCGGAAACGAGGCCTCTGGCAAAAAATTGCTAGGAGGCATTTTTGGTCGGAAATGAGTTGTAGAACACGTAGGAGTCGGATTGTGCATTACTCCTGGGACACCCTGTATAGAGATATATACTGCAGTGGCAACTTACTGCAATTAACTTGCTTCCCTTACAGAACACCTTTACATTAACAAGGTCTTTAATATAATCTCTCTTGTTTGACTACATTCAACGTTAAATACTACTAACCACTACAGACAATAAGTCCAAAGATTCTGTTAAGCAATAAAAGTCTAACGGCGATCAAGTTTATTATCAAACATTTAGATTTTATTACGGAGAGGGACGCTCCGTTTCGAAATCGTTTCGTATCAATTTCACCCTCCGGGCCAAAGTAGCTCCACTTGATGGAATGTCTTGCAGTTATAATGTATGAACCACTGGATTTCATGCACTATTTCCAAATCCCGCGAAGTGGCCAACAATATTTCGACGGCTAAGAACCAGCATAACATAACTTAATTTTTCCCATTTTGAGGTTTTTGCAGTTTCCTATTCAAATTTTCGCGCCCGATTCGATGGAACCATTAATTCTTTGATAAAACCACACGGATCGCCGCTATCGTCGATTTAGATAGCGTAACTGGAATTGAGCAGCAGCATAACATAACTCACCTGTTTACCATGGAGTCGTCACCTGTCGCTACATCTGATGTAAGCTGCCATCCGTTTTTGTTGAAATTAATTCGTCAAACTCATGAAATTTAGCTTTGTATTAGGTATTGTTGAAGGATTCATCTTCAAAACAAACCAATAATCTTCCATCTCTTATTTTTTAGTTAGGTACCTTGGAATCAGTGCAAGAAGAACACGAGTTGTTGGTAGTTATGCTATGCTGAAATACTCGTGTTTCTTGAGTTATGCTATGCTGATATCTTAGTTTTCTTGATTCCCTAAGGCACACATTCAACTATGACTACGGTATTTGGAACGCTATGCTATAGAACCAGGATAATTTTAGTTTCAATGAACGATCCGTTTACCAGTAAATTAGAAGAGAAACAAACAGGCTCAGTTGCCTGACAATAACAAACGAAAAGTGAGGAAAAACGGTCGAAACTGAACGTTCAGTAAAATATTTTTCATCAAGTCAATTAAGTAGTGGTACGAACTGGGAGAATATTTGCCTCCATGCTTTTGGTACACTTAAGTGGGAAAAGTCAGAGAACTACTAAACGGAATGCCTCTCCCCACAACAGTCAAGCATCTATCGTTCTCACTGAAAATCCCTTTAGTAATGTAGCAAATTTTCTTCTGAGGCTCATTCCTCGTCTGCCTTGTGTGCTTGACCACCACTCATTATTTCCCCTCGGGACCGCGTCCTTCCACGTGTCACCATCCAGAAAATATGGAGTCGGAAATAAAAAAAGAGATCGGGCATTAATCCACAGAACGTGAAAGGACTGTTGACCAGAGATGGGCATCCCTGCTTAACGAATACTTTTACGATTACAATTGCGATTACAGAAGTATTCTTAAAAGTAATCGAATAACGAGAGTAATCAATTACTTTTGTATTCGCTCGATGAGATTACTTTTGCGAATACTTTTTTTATCGCCAAAAGTATTCGAATACAATTGTAATCGATTACAATTGTATTTGATTACTTTTGTATTCGAATACTTTTGCCGATTACAATGGTCCATGCAGTTGATATGTATTTTTGATGTTCGTCGAAGATGGTTTTCTGCCTGAATTTAATTAATAAAAATTGATTTTTATAATAAACCCTGAAAAAATCTGCATATTGCACGAAGTCAGAAGCAGGCACAGCTCATAAATGAACAATAAAATAGACAATAATTTTATGAAAAATTGGATTTTTAGATTAGTACAAATTAAGATTAGAACTCAAACGATGTTTCCATATTTTAACTTCTTGGTTTTAAATTAGTAGGTACTTTTGGTTCCAATTTTATGTGATCACAAGTAGGTACCATTATTATTGACTGTTCAATTTGCTATGTTATGTGAACCGACTACCTATGGGAAAGGATATTATAGAACGTAGTTCACAACTGATTTTAACGAATTTGCAAGAAAAAATAAGATATTTAGGTATTGGAAGAATTAGAAGAACTGGAACTCTTTTTCGATAATCGTTTGGCCATACCTAGTAGTAGTAGTTTTTCTTTGAGAAATCGACCCAAATAGCAACTCGTGAAGCTTGACCATTCTAGCCTAATGGAAACGCTGCAAATTCTTTCACTGGGGTTTATTATTCAATCGGCTTGCGTTCATGTTTTGAATTTCTACCAAGCTTTGGAGTCTGCGTGTTTCAAAGGATAGGGCGATTATTGAATTTCAGGAGATATACATGGAGCACGTGAATCTGTTCTCGACCAAAATACCTATTTGGATTCAGTTGATCATATTTGTGTGCCTCCTGAAATTCAATAATCGCCCTATCCTTTGAAACAGGCAGACTCCAAAGCTTAGTAGAAATTCAAATCATGAACGCAAGCCAATTGAATAATAAACCCCAGTGAAAGAATTTGCAGCGTTTTTTTATTGAACCTCAATACCCCCCCCCCCCCCACAATAAAAACATCTATAATTTATCAAGTCCTTTGGCACTCGTATTGCGTTAAAACTTCCCCAAATCCAAATTTAAACGATGTAGCCAAAGGTAGACAGATGTAGAGGGGGCACAAAAATATCATCAACTGATCAATCCAAATAGGTGTTTGGGTTGGATGAGAACCGATTTACGTGGAAATTCAAATAATCGCTCTATCACCTGCAAAACACGCACACTCCGAAGCTTAGTAAGATTCAAATCATGAATGCAAGCCAATTGAATAACAAATCCCAGTGAATAGAATACTTATTTACCCCAGTAATAATATTGAATAATAAACCCCAGTAATAATATTGAATAATATTTACCTATATAATATCAGAATGCTTCAACCCGTGTATCGGCTTCTAAATACACTACAAGTATTCACATCGGCTATCACTAGTATCCACATTCACTACAACTCGGCGCTATCGGCCGGACATCACTAGGTTACAAACAAACAATAATAAACGAAAAAACGTAAATGTTGGCACCATAAATCGGGCCATACATCGGGAATGGTTTGACCTACGGACGTGGGGAAGGGCTCATTCGATTCCTAATGGTATGTTCTTCAAATAGGAAAATATTTAGGCCGATTCGACTAGTTTTGAGGTTTTCAGGGATTTTACAAAACTTTGACAGCCCTTAAAGGGCACTTTGAATTAAGTGAGAGCGTCTTGAATTGGGGCGTTGTCGGACCAACATGGATTTTCGCTGAAAATTTCAGATTTTTTGCTCCAGCCCTTGGTAGAAATCGTGCGTACGGAGGACGGACGGAAAATATTTTATTGCAGATTTGGATTCTACACCCTTTGAAACGTAAACCATGAAATTTTGCCATAAGGTTAACATTTGAAGAATTTGGTAGGTATTTCTGCATTTTAAAAATTTTTGGTAAATTGAAAAAACTTTCTGCTCATAAAATTGTTTGTCATGCAAGTGCGGGTACTTGAAAGGAATAGCATTTATAGTTATACATAAAATTATGAATAATGATTATGGAAACTTAGCGGTTTTGTCGAAGTTTCGAAGTGAAAAATGGGAGCGAAAATTGGGATTTTGAGAACAAAGTTGTGTGGGGTATCGTTTTCGATGTATGTTGTAAATTTGGACGCTGGATTGATTGGAATGTGTTTCAACATTCCAATTTCAAGAGCGAAGTATGGTTAAACTGTCAAATTTACCGGGGTCATCCCCACGGCAGGGGTGTTATGACAACAAAAACATAACTTTCCTCTTAATTTTCCCTTCACTCAACAACAAAGATTCTCACTTCTGAGACTTCGAAAAACAAAGTGATCGTTATTTGTTATGCGTATCTGTAATCGCAAAAAAGTATTCGTTGATCACGATTACTTTAAAAGCTGAAATCATGATGAAAACCCCATATTTTGACAATTTTATTTTCGGTTTTAGTTGAACGGGTTTATTGTGTACTTCACGAGCTATCCTCGTCATTTCGATGGAGTTGTAAATGAAAACAGAAACTCGCAACGCACCTTCATGAACCTCGGAGACAACCTCCATAATCGTGAAGATGAAAGGGAACTCCCACGGAAGGGTGGAAGGGCCGTAGGGCTGTTTAGCATACGACAAGGAGCTCCCAGCATCGTTTTGCAATAATGACGGGGGCAAACTTCGTAATTGCACCTTTTCACAAGAGTAGAAAACCGGGTATGACTGAAGGTAAAAAAAAAAGATGAGCGGCGAGAAGAAGCAGGTTTTCATGCTCAACTCCGCCCTCAAGCCCTTTTCGACCCTCGTCAAGTACCTTTTCGGAACAACCTGCATTGAAAACTAATGAGCACGCCTACAATTACGTTGTATGGGTACCTCATTTGAGCAATTTTCTTGCTATGAATGGGCATTGTTACTGATCATTCAGTTTGGATCAGTCAGTTTGAATTGAAGCGTACTGATAGATATTCATAAATTAAGTTATAACAAACAAAAAAACCCTTGATTAACGTGAAAGAGTCAATAAATTGTACGATATTACTGTCGAACGCGGGAAACAAACCCGAGAACCTGTGGTTGTGAGTCCCGCACGAAACCCTTGCGCTACGGGTTTGTTTTAATTAGTTCATTTATAAAATTGAATAATAAACCCCAGTAAAAACATTTGCAGCATAAGATCATGCCATACATCGGGAATGGTTTGAGCTACAGACCTGGGGAGGAGCTCATTCGATTCCTCATAGAAAGTTCTTAAAAAAAAGTCCATATTTAGGCCGCGTTGGTTTTTAGGGATTTTACAAAACTTTGACAACCCTTAAGTGGCACTTTAAATTAAGTGAGAGAGCAAATTCTTTGGCAAATTGGCTCACGTTCATGATTTGAATTTCTACTAAGCTTTGAGTGTCCTTGTTTCACAGGTGATGGAGCGATTATTGAATTTCAGGAGATATGCATAGAGCACGTGAATCTGTTCTCAACCAAAATACTTACCTATTTGGATTGATCAGTTGATCATATTTGTGTGTCTCCTGAAATTCAATAATCGCTCTTTCACCTGTGAAACATGCACACTCAAAAGCTTAGTACAAATTCAAATCATGAACGCAAGCCAATTGAATAATAAACCCCAGTGAAAGAATTTGCAGCGTTTTTTCTATGGTCATCAGAATACTTCAACCGTGTATCGGCTATAAACCCTTTTAGGAGTTCACTCCAGTATCCACGTTCACTACTTCACTAGGTTACTGCAACCAAAACAAAAACAATAATAAACCAAAATAAACGTAAATGTTGGCACCATAAATCGGGCCATACATCGTGAATGGTTTGAGCTACGGACCTGGGGACGGGCTCATTCGATTCCTCATGGAAAGTTCTTCAAAAAGAGTCGAAATTTAGGTCGCCTTAATTTTTTTGAGGTTTTTAGGGATTTTACAAAACTTTGACAGCCCTTAAAGGGCACTTTAAATTAAGTGAGAGAGCTGGCTGAAGAATTGGAGCATTTTCGGACCAATATGGATTTTTCCTGAAAATTTCAGATTTTTTGCTCCAGCCGTTTGGGAAAAAACGTGCGTACGGCGGACGGACGGAAAAATTGTTATTGGAGATTTGGATTCTACACCCTTTGAAACGTAAACCATAAAATTTTCAGGGGGTTTAGACTTTTTTTTCAAGAGCGATTACAATGGTTTATTATTGAATAATAAACCAACATTCCTCTGCTGAACTCTTTTCATAAATGTCTATAATATAGACACATTTTTTCCAACGTGGATGTTTTGCTCCCCATGTCGCTAACATTCCTCAACTTGTCATTCATAAAGATCATAAAGTTCAGAAGATATTCAATAAAACAATGGTGAAATAAATATTGACATTCTGGATTAACTTTTCTTTTTCCTTATTACATTACATGTTGCATTGGACCGTAAATATAAAATATGTTAGGTGCATTATACAAGATCGGAACCATAAAAATGATCCACTTGCTCTTTCGCTACTCTGAACTTCACATTACCGTGGCCCTGTGAATCGTGTTTTCAACCGCTTTTCTATTGACCCGCTGGTAATAGGCCTAGAACGTTCCCCCTTGATGCACATTATTTGTTCAAACACTGCCCCAACTGCAGGAACCGAATCTCTTCCGGTATGCTGGATTTTGCTGCGGTGTAAGACATTCCGATATTCGACATTACAATTTGTAATGACTTGAATCATCTCGCGGTACCAAATTAATTCCATTTGATGCTGTAATGCTATAAATATATGTACTATTCAGATTTGTTCTACCATTTTACAGTCTACTTTTGTCCTCCTGTGGTTGTAATAAATGGGTAAGAAACTTTTAAAAAATCTGATTATAATTGGGGCAACTCCAATTGATGTTGAAAATAAATTTATTTCTATCATCATAAAATGTATGGTGATATATATCTGATATTATATATTTAATATAAACAACGATCATATATTATATGATGACTCCATTTTTAGGGGAGGGATAGTTGAAAAATTCGACAACTTGAGAGATCAAACCGACTAGCTAATTCAAGTACCATTTAAAGTAGTGAGAATTAAAATTTTATATAAGCGAGAAACAGGTCACTAAGTCATTATTCCACCAAGATTAGTAATTGTAAAAGAAGAATTAATTATACGGTCAAAGAAACTATGTTCTCCTACAATTCCATCATATTAACCCATCCCTCACCAGTGCCCATTCGAACCAACTAGGGCTTTGAGAGTAATTATGTTATTCTAATCGGCTTAACAACCCTCGAAATCGGATTAATCATCAACACTCCGCTGTTTTCAGACTCCCTTTGAACCTACCAATTCTTATAGCGATGTCAAGCTGTAGTGTTTTATTAGCAACCTACAATATTGTTTTATAAGAAAATATCCTACATAGACGAAGATTGTGGCATTCATATACAAAGGTCAACTTTGTTGTTTTCCGAACAACATACTTATGAAAGATAGCGAAATAAATCCAGACTGGATACTCGCACAACTAACATCCCAAATGAGAAAAGTACGAACTGCAGGGAGATATTTTGGTTTCCACGGAACGTTCAGTACACTTTCTCACATCTGAAACTTGAACATTTCTATTCGATTGATGCTCATTATGGAGTTTAAAAATCTAGGCTGGTGACCGCAGCTATTCGAAAGCCTCCTTGAAAGATGAAAGATGGAAAATGATCGAAATATTTACAAGATTAAGTAAGAAATTCACAGACTTAGAACATGAATACATCGACATATCCTGAAGAACCCAATTCCATGCAAAAAATTGATTTCAGAAAAAAGTATGAACGTTGTGTAACAGTTTTGGTTTATTATTCAATAATAAACCATTGTAATCGCTCTTGAAACAAAAAATTCCAACCCCCCTGAAAATTTCATGGTTTATTCCTCCCAAACGGCTGGAGCAAAAAATCTGAAATTTTCAGGAAAAATCCACGTTGGTCCGACAACGCCCCAATTCTTGAGCCAGCTCTCTCACTTAATTTAAAGTGCCCTTTAAGGGTTGTCGAAGTTTTGTAAAATCCCTAAAAACCTCAAAAAAAAAGTCGAAGCGGCCTAAATTTGGACTCTTTTTGAAGAACACTCCATGAGGAATCGAATGAGCTCCTCTCCAGGTCCGTAGGTCAAACCATTCCCGATCTATGGCCCGATTTATGGTGCCAAAATTTGCGTTGTTTTGGTTCATTGTTGTTTTTGTTTTGATATGAGTAACCTAGTGACGTAGTGATGTAGTGATGTAGTAATGTGGATACTGGACTGAACTCCTAAAAGGCTTTGTAGCTAATACACGGGTTGAAGCATTCTGATATGCATGAAACACTGCAAATTCTTTCACTGGGGTTTATTATTCAATTTTATTCATTTGGCTTGCGTTCATGATTTGAATTTCTACTAAGCTGTGGAGTGTGCGTGTTTCACAAGCGATAGTGCGATTATTGAATTTCAGGAGGCACACAAATATGATCAACTGATCAATCCAAATTGGTATTTTGGTTGAGAACCGATTTAAGTGCTCTATGCATATCTCCTGAAATTCAATAATTCTCTATCACCTGTGAAACGCGCACACTCCAAAGCTTAGTAGAAATTCAAATCATGAACGCAAGCCAATTGAAGAATAAACCCCAGTGAAAGAATTTGCAGCGTTTTTTTTTTTTTTTTTTGTGTGTATTCAGAACGGATTTGATTTGTTTCGGGAACTGTCGACACTAAAGGTAAGCATGTTCCAAATGACAGACTATAGACAAACAGGGCCAAGGGTGGTTGGAGCCTTAAGAAACAATACTTTCCAACAGTCATTCCACTTGATTATCGTATCATCTAGTTATGTTGAAAGAGAGTAATAAACTTCAATAATATGATTAGGTTAAAAAATTCGTGTGCTGAACCGAAATCAGTACTGGAGACCTTTTATAAAAGTGAAAGCGAGCTTCCATGTTTTGGGAAGATCTTCTTTAAAGTGATGTTCACCTGGAAGCTATTAATAAGCTGGAGTCAGAGAGATACGTTCCAACTGTTATGGTTTCATTATCTCACGCCATTGTATTACAAGAAATGAGCTTAGAAGAGCGAAAAGGACCTTCGACACACCAAACCAACTCATTTCCTTCTTTAATGAGTGTATGCAGATTTCCAGGTAGAAAAGCTTGTTAAGCATTTATTTTCTCAACTCCATCTTTCGCCACGCGAATTGTTTTCTCTTTTCATCGTCAATTCTCGCACACTGCTTTCAATCCCGTTCCAGGTTGCTTGAGGAATAAATAATCCCTCTACCCGCCCCTTATTTATTCGTGCATTCTGTCTCCAGTTCGCCTTCAACTGTATTGTTAGTAATTTTCCTCGGAGCATCCTCCCCAGCTTCCTTCTTTTCTTTAGCTTTACAATAGGGATCTTCGGGCGAGCTAATAATGGAAATAAGAAAAACCTTCAGCACAATTTTCACGAGTAGCATCTCTCGATAACTGTCGTGTTACATTACACGTAGATATTTGCTACGTGCCAGCACTCACTCAAAAACTAAGTTATACATTTTTCGCAAATTTTCATCGAAAATTTAGCTATTGTAATGGCTTCAAAATTAATGACCAGCTGATCAAAACCGCATTGAAGCAGTCTAAAATTATTTTAAATATTTGTATTTTAATGAAAACATTAATTTTTAACGATTTGATCCTTTTATACTGTCACATATAATTTACTTAGGCATTTCAAGAGAATACAAACTCTTTTCATATATTGATTCGTTTTAACAAAACTATAAACCTAGTACTGGCATATCAAAGAATCTACTCAATCGAAGATTTCTACGAACTATCAATACTCGTATGTGTGCGATTTCAGCACTTCTGTTCCTCCGACCGAACGCGATAAGTTCGGACCAAACCTTGTCTAACTTTGGGATTCTGGTTTGAAATATTGACACTATTGGGAAACGGAAACTTTTGATATCAGTTCGACTTTCTTGACAACAAGAATAAATGCTTTAGAAGCCAAGAGGTTCGATGAATCAACGATGCGAGGTTCATCTTATCAACTTCTGTTATCTAATAATGTGATTACATATTAATCCATGTCTTACGAGAGCGTCAGCTTCTGATAAAAGATTTGGAGTGATGCGTAAGTAGGTATTGGGGGAGCCCAAGTTCAATACATCTGATCAAAAACCATAAAAACCTGATCAAAAAACGCTGCAAATTATCATCCAATTCAATTGGATTTTCATTCAATTGGTTTGCGTTCATGAATTGAATTTCTACTAAGCTTTGGAGTGTGCGTGTTTCACAGGTGATAGAGCGATTATTGAATTTCAGGAGGCACACGAATATGATCAACAGATCAATCCAAATAGGCATTTTGGTTGAGAACAAATTTACGTGCTCTATGCATATCTCCTGAAATTCAATAATCGCTCTATCACCTGTGAAACACCCACACTCCAAAGCTTAGTAGAAATTCAAATCATGAACGCAAGCCAATTGAATAATAAACCCCAGTGAAAGAATTTGCAGCGTTTCATGCATATCAGAATGCTTCAACCCGTGTATCGGCTACAAAGCCTCTTAGGAGTTCACTCCAGTATCCACATTAATACATCACTACATCATAGGTTACTGCTATCAAAACAAAAACAATAATAAACCAAAATAACGCAAATGTTGGCACCATAAATCGGGCCATACATCGGGAATGGTTTGACCTACGGACTGGGGAGGGGCTCATTCGAAGTGTTCTTTACAAATTTAGGTCGCCTTGACTTTTTTTTGAGGTTTTTAGTGATTTTTCAAAACTTTGACAGCCCTTAAAGGGCACTTTAAATTAAGTGAGAGAGCTGGTTCAAGAATTGGGGCGTCGACGGACCAAGATGGATTTTTCCTGAACATTTCAGATTTTTTGCTTCAGCCGTTTGGAAAAAATCGTGCGTACGGCGGACGGACGGAAAATTTTTTATTGCAGATTCGGATTATACACCCTTTGAAACGTAAACCATGAAATTTTCAGGGGGGTTAGAATTTTTTTTTCAAGAGCGATTACAATGGTTTATTATTGAATAATAAACCAAAGCAGCATTGAAATAAGACTTCCGATCATAAAAATTTTTAGGTACAGTCTAAATGTATATTTGCAAGGTATTTATTGTAAAATAACAACAAAATGGATATCTTCTTATTTGAATCATGGTACTTGTTTGCGATGTGAAAACTGACGGAACTACGTCATTCAAACTACTGATATTTGGTCCGCAGCCAATAAAATTCTGTGCAAATAATTCGTGCTTATTACATTATTTTCTCTTAATAATGATACTTTTAAATTCCGCAACGTTAACTTGAAAAAAACGCAATAAGCCTTAGAACGTAAAAGTAGAGAAGCGACTAAAGTTTGTTTCAAGTCTTCTTTTTCTCCCAACCGTGGGAAAGATCCTTCGTAGAGTGATATGCAAAAAGCTCTTTTTTGACTTAGAAAGGTTAAATATTTCCATCGACTTCCTGTATAAGTAGGAATATATCCTCCCCGTCTGAGCCATTTACGTGGAATCAGCTTTGAGTGTTCAAGTCCTTTCGAGTTTTTGGCACACGGAAATCAATCCTTCTTAACATAATCCTGGGAAAATAAGCGTCCTCAAATATACAGAAGAGCCACTTTATTCCAATAGAGACACTCTATATTAAAAGGAAATATATTTGTCAAAACACGTTTCATATGTATCGATTTATCTTTCCAAGGAAATTGTTTGTTCTAGCAAAAAAAAAAAAACAACGCTGCAAATTCTTTCACTGGGGTTTATTATTCAATTGGCTTGCGTTCATGATTTGAATTTATACTAAGCTTTGGAGTGTGCATGTTTCATAGGTGATAGAGCGACTATTGCATTTCAGGAGGCACACAAATATGATCAACTGATCAATCCAAATAGGTATTTTCGTTGAGAACAAATTTACGTGCTCTATGCATATCTCCTGAAATTCAATAATCGCTCTATCACCTGTGAAACATGCACATTCCAAAGCTTAGTAGAAATTCAAATCATGAATGCAAGCCAATTGAATCCCAGCGAACGAATTTGCAGCGTTTTTTATGGTTATCAGAATGCTTCAACCCGTGTATCGGCTACGAAGCCTTTTAGGAGTCCACTCCAGTATCCACATTCCTACATCACTACATCACTAGGTTACTGATATCAACACAAAAACAATAATAAACCAAAATAACGCGAATGTTGGCACCGTAAATCGGGCCATAGATCGTGAATGGTTTGACCTACGGACCTGGGGAGGGGCTCATTCGATTCCTCGTGGAGTGTTCTGCAAAAAGAGTACAAATTACCTAGACTTTTTTTTGAGGTTTTTAGGGATTTTACAAAACTTTAACAACCCTTAAGTGGCACTTTAAATTAAGTGTGAGAGCTGGCTCAAGAATTGGGGTGTCGCCGGACCAACATGGATTTTTTCCTGAAAATTTCAGCTTTTTGCTTCAGCCGTTAGGGAGAAATCGTGCATACGGCGAACGGACGGAAAAATTTGTATTGCAGATTCGGATTCTACACCCTTTGAAACGTAAACCATAAAATTTTCAGGGGGGGGGGGGGGGTTAGAATTTTTTTCAAGAGCGATTACAATGGTTTATTATTGAATAATAAACCAATAGTAGGTGGGTACTATGTTAAATTTGGAGGTTTCCGTTTTATGATTCTAACTCAATAAAATTAGAATACAAATAATATAATTCTAGTTCCATTGTGGCCCAAATGCAGAACTATTTTAGTTATTTACTGTTGTAAAACATAAATTAATTGATATGATGATCTTTTTATGAATCTAGTGTAGGTCCTAGAACCCACTAAATTATCCTGTCGATATTAGAAGAGACATTTCAATTCGTCCTCGCTTGAAAAACATTCAATAATAAGGAGCGTTTTTTCCACCGTACTTAAATACAGTAGATTCTTTCTAGATAGACAGAGGTTATCCAGATATTAGTTAAATGGTTTAAAGGTTCACCAAGTTGGGGATGGTACGTAACTCCAATTTACATCTAAATCGGGAGGCAATGATCATTGGAACCATCAACAGGCATTAAAAATGAAACGATTATGATGAAATTCAAATGAGGTAACCAGGCCGGCATTTCCAATTACTTTCCGAATTTGAGCAAAATCGAACCAATAAGTCATGAGAAAAAGAAACTAGACGGATTTTGGTGATCAATTTTAGACTGATGAAATTGGGATCCATTCACAAGCTTGAGGTCATCGCCGGTGCAACAACTAGCCTTTGCACGATTATGATGAAGTGATATCGGATAATGAAGTTTCATTTTTTGCGAGTAAAAACCATAACAATATGACGGATTATACCAATGGGAAATGAATTACACGTTTGTGCATGCGAAGAGTACATCTGAACTCGCACCTTACGTGAAAATGTTTTACGACTAGGGTCTTGTCATGATATAAGGATTTGCGGACACACACTTAATGAATAGAATCAAAGTTGTTCAAAACCGATTTAAAAGTGAAACGAACAGAATCGTAAAAGTTCTTCTTTTAAATAAGTTGATTTGAAATAAAAATCGTCGCCAACATATCGATCTTCAAATCGTCTTGGCTGATTAGATGATCGATGTCAATTAATGAACCACAATCAGTGTTAGTTGATTTGGTTTTCTTTAATTCGAATCAGTTCATCAATAAATTTTTGTCAAATCTGTTGAATGGTCTTTCAACAACTACCACGAAAGAGGTAACTATATTGTAATAAAACGATGTTCATCGGTTTATTGTTTTCAATAATAAAACTGTGTGATCATGAAAAATTGTTTTTAACCCCCTTCAAAATCTGCTGTTCTACGATTCGAGATGTGTAGAATCCGAAAATTGAATTTTCACAAAATCCATACGTCTGTCTCCGATCCGGAGCTTTTCCCCGAAACTACTGAACGAAAGTTAATGAAACTCTGGTCAACAATCACATTTAGGGTCTAGTTAGGACTGGATTCTCGGCACCGATCTCAGTCAATCCTAAAGGGTAAACTCTTAGAGCTGAAACTTCAAAAATCTGAATCGAAAACTTTCGAGACCAAACCAACGTTTTAAAGATCGTTATTGATTAACGATCTTAAACGATTAACGATTTAACGATTATTAACGATTTAATACATAATTATATAAGGAGGACTGCCAATGGGCTCACCCTCCACCCACGTTTCATAGTAACCTTCAGTTACAAATTACAAGTATTATTGAGCAAAACGCAAAGTATGTATTTTATACTAAGAGTTATCGAAATAAAATATATATTTAAAAAAATTAAAATTGATTAATGTGCCTTCAATGGATTGAATGAACCCATCCACTCATCCATTCGCTAATGAGAAAAAAGAACGTAAACACGAATGTGAATTTGAACGTGCTTGGATTGTGGGGATCGCTTCAGCTGAAATGATTGCTGTGGGTGTTTTTCAAATGTCACGTAATATAAGTGTGGTACAAGTGATGCTTAATTTACCTTGCTGAATAATTTACGTCAATTATGCTAACAGTATCTTGAATCTGTAAGATGGAATTATAAGGATTGAAATTCCGTGCCCTTACTTTCTACTGAAATTTTAATGGTAGTTTCAGTGGAACGTCTGAAATCTGAGGAAGGGGTACTGAAATATAGATTGGCCTCTTTTAATGACATCTAGAGTGGATAATACGATACATGGATGCGCAAGGCGTCGAATGTGGTGACTGACCACATATAATATACGAAGATCAGAAGGGTAATTCTAATATAGAAATAATGACCCTCTGAGTAATAATTGCAGCGTTTTCTTCATCGTTTTGCGAACTCTGACTTCATACGGCACTTCGCACCCTAAATACGACCGGAATAGATCCGTGAGCAGTCGCGCAAAACCCCCGACCCTATGAATAAACCTACGTGTGTGTCGACCCTATTACCCTCAACTTAAGCATTATTCATACGTTGTGCAGGGAAACTAAACCGCCATTTAGCGTGTCGAGGGACTCGCCCCGGATCGGGACGAGATGAACTGAATGCAGAGAGGATCATTAAGATCTCGGGACACCTTCGATGGAAACTTCGTCAATTGACTTCAACTTGTCGAAGGGACTTCGATGGGCGGAAGAAGGGTTAAACTCCGTTGACCTGGAACAAGGCCTAATTCAAAACGCTGCAAATTCTTTCACTGGGGTTTATTATTCAATTGGCTTGCGTTCATGATTTGAATTTCTACTAAGCTTTGGAGTGTGTGTGTTTCACAGGATAGAGCGATTATTGAATTTCAGGAGATATGCACGGAGCACGAAGATCTGTTCTCAACCAAAGTACCTATTTGGATTGATCAGTTGATCATATTTGTGTGCCTCCTGAAATTCAATAATCTCTCTATCCTGTGAAACACGCACACCCCAAAGCTTAGTAGAAATTCAAATCATGAACGCCAGCCAATTGAATAATAAACCCCAGTGAAAGAATTTGCAGCGTTTTTTTATTGAGCCTCAATACCCCCCCCCCCCCCCCACAATAAAAACATCCATAATTTATCAAGTCCTTTAGCGCTCGTATTGCGTTAAAACTTCCCCAAACCCAAATATAAACGATGTAGCCAAAGGTAGACTGATGTAGAGGAGGCACACAAATATCATCAACTGATCAATCCAAATAGGTGTTTTGGTTGAGAACCGATTTACGTGGTCTAGGCATATCTCCTGAAATTCAATAATCGCCCTATCACCTGTAGACACTCCGAAATCATGAACGCAAGCCAAGTGAATAATAAACCCGAGTGAAAGAATACTTATTTACCCCAGTAATAATATTGAATAATAATCCCCAGTAATAATATTTACCTATATATAATCAGCGTTTCATACATATCAGAATGCTTCAACCCGTGTATCGGCAACAAACTACAAGTATTCACATCGGCTATCACTCCAGTAACCACATTCACTACAACTCGATGCTATCGGCATCACTAGGTTACAAACAAACAATAATAAACCAAAAAACGCAAATGTTGGCACCATAAATCGGGCCATACATCGGGAATGGTTTGACCTACGGAGGTGGGGAAGGGCTCATTCGATTCCTCATGGTATGTTCTTCAAATAGGTTCAAATTTAGGCCGCTTCGACTTGACAGCCCTTAAAGGGCACTTCAAATTGAGTGAGAGAGCTGGCTCAAGAATTGGGGCGTCGTCGGACCAAGATGGATTTTCCTGAAAATTTCAGATTTTTGCTCCAGCCGTTTCGGAGATATCGTGCGTACGACGGACGGACGGAAAAATTTTATTGCAGATTCGGATTCTACACCCTTCGAAACGTTAACCATGAAATTTTCAGGGGGGGTTAGCATTTTTCTTTTTCAAGAGCGATTACAATGGTTTATTATTGAATAATAAACCAAAAGAAAAAAACATCCGCACTTCAAAATTTGTTTGTTTGTTTTTGATTGATTTTGAATCTTGTTGTATTTCTGTTCTTAATTTAGGGTTGATCGACAGTGATGCGAAATTTGAAAAACTTTTATTCGGTCTGTTTCTGATTTGTTATTAAAGTTGCATGAACGTACACAACTTAATTCGGAATGTAATGGGAATATTTTCTCTAGTTGTTCAATTAATTAATTATTTACTCAGTCGTTCAATATTTTTTTGTTGAGCTTGATGCTTAATCAAATTCCTTTCGTTTTACAGAAAAGTTAATTAGGGTTTTATTTATAGCCAGTTTGACTGGAAATCAGCCTTACGTGACATGCAGTTTAGAACTTATCTAGGCGTTAACGTGTACCGTTCAACAGATCGATGTTTTACTTTCAAAAACTAATTCAGATTACCTAATGAGTTCGGGTTCGACTCATTAGGAAATAAATTTCCTATGAAGAAATGGAAAACTAAGAGACTGCAGTTCCATTTCTTCCAAAAGAGCCCTCGCTCCGACGAACTTAAGAAAGCCCATTAAATAATTTGGAGGACTAAGAGGTTTTTAATCAGGGTGCCCTAATAAATCATGGCTGCGGTCACCTGCGAAATTAATTCATGAGCCAACCAACGACCAACTTGAGCCCACGAAGTGTGAAATACGGATAGATTTCATGATTAGGATTCCGGCCACTTCTTCAGAACTTATGCGACGAGAAGTATATTTATGCCAAAAGACAAATACGTTTTCAAGTTAACCAAATGAATAATTTATTATAAAAAATATTAACCAGTTTGCTAAGTGAGATTACTGATTCCGTAAACGCTTCTACTGAGTTAGTTTTCTCTATACCAGTGTTTTTCAACCTTTTTTATGACACGACCCCCCTAGTATAAAAAAAATATTTCGCGACCCCCCAACCCTTTTTTCCATGTATGTTAAAAATATGTAATTTGTAATATTTACAAAAATTTTAGGCGTTTGCGTGATTTGCAATCTGATATAAACATATAATTAAGTATTAAATACGTAAAACATATAATTTTAAATTGATAACTAACAAACAAATACAAACATATTAGATGTATATAATTAAATAAAATATATCATTTGTGCTTAGACTCCCAGCGCTATCTGTTGTTAACACTAGCACTAGGAAATAGTACAGGTTCCAAAAACAGAATACCCGGAATTAACATCCGAGGCTTTGAAGTGTTTGATTCCATTTTCTACCTCGTACTTGTGCGAGTTGGCATTTTCATCAATGGCGCGAATAAAATGTAAACTAAGAAATCGCTTAAATTTGGAAAACGATTTAATACTTAATGTGGCAAGAACGGATCCACGATGGGAGAAATTAATTGAACAAACTCAAGCGCAACCATCACATTAAAATGAACGAAGATAAGCAAGCACAGATGTAATCATTTTCTATTTAAACACATTTTTAATATTTACTTTTTTTTTTGTAATAACATGTTTTAAACTAGCATTTTTCTGACTTGTATGATTGATTATATGAAAATTTTGTTAAATATAATAATTTTTATTTAAGTCTCACAAATTATGTCTTGTATAAAAAAACCGAAGTTTTCTCGACCTCTCGCGACCCCCCTACAGAGGCTCCGCGACCCCCCCGGGGGGTCGCGACCCACAGGTTGAAAAACACTGCTCTATACTATGGCATGTTTGTAATAATGCACAGTCTATAAACATCATTAACATAGAGAATTGGTACTTATTATTACGTTATTTAAACTAATATTATAAACAGGAAAGGTATGATTTTTAGTTTGTCTGTCACGATTTAGCTCCAAAACTACTCGAGCAATATAATACAGGATATCAAAATAAAGGCTTACAAACGTAATTCTTTACCGTGAGCTGCAGAAATATTTTCAAGATATTATCCTAAATGTTTATTGAACAGATGACTGATCATAGAACAGTTTTTCGATATCATACTATTATAACCGAATTACAATAACATATTTTGTTTAAATTATCAATTTCAAATACGGGACGAATCGATTTATGGCAATTTTGGAATCAAGATATTAAATCTTATCCATCAACAAGGTTTGATTATTAAGGCTGATTACGCACATGTACCTACTTAACACTTTAAATTATTCGGATCGAGTTTGAAAGTTATGATGCGATAAAAGTTGTCTAAGTTATAAAAATGTTTGAACGAACATCCTACGTTTAGTCCAATAGCAAACAGTAATTTACGTTTTTAGGTTTAATGATAATTTTAAGGTCATTTTATTTAAAATTTTAAAATCAATCTTGGAATTAAAAAGTTTGCGGACGCTCAAAAGCTATTATACACAGTGCAAACTGTCCAATCCTTGAACGTTTAGTTGAAATCAGAATTAAACATGAATTCTTGATTGATAGAAGGCTTTGGGTCCGCCCATGTGCAGTGATGAAATTGATGGTCCTACAGACTTTTGGGTAATAATCATGAACTATGAAGCACCTCCGATCGGCTGTTGGAGCCCCATGGCTAATTTCGTTGCGTTTCACTAAAGATGCTGAAACTTTGCAAGGACCCTGTAGGTCTGATGACAAGTATACGGGTAGGTACCCAATTATAGGAATGTTACAGGAAAAACGCTGCAAATTCTTTCACTGGGGTTTATTATTCAATTGGCTTGCGTTCATGATTTGACTTTGGAGTGTCCCTGTTTCACAGGTGATAGAGCGATAATTGAATTTCAGGAGATATGCATAGAGCACTTAAAACGGTTCTCAACCAAAATACCTATTTGGATTGATCAGTTGATCATATTTGTGTGCCTCCTGAAATTCAATAATCGCTCTATCGCCTGTGAAACAGGGACACTCCAAAGCTTAGTAGAAAATCAAATCATGAACGCAAGCCAATTGAATAATAAACCCCAGTGAAAGAATTTGCAGCGTTTTTTCCATTGTAATCGCTCTTGAAAAGGAGTTCACTCCAGTATCCACGTTCACTACATCACTAGGTTACTGCAATCAAAACAAAAACTAATAATAAACCAAAAAAACGCAAATGTTGGCACCATAAATCGGGCCATACATCGGGAATGGTTTGAGCTACGGACCTGGGGAAGGACTCATTCGATTCCTCATGGAAAGTTCTTCAAAAAAAGTACAAATTAAGGCCTCCTCGACTGTTTTTGAGGTTTTTAGGGATTTTACAAAACTTTGACAACCCTTAAAGGGCACTTTAAATCAAGTGAGAGTGCTGGCTAAAGAATTGGGGCATTGTCGGACCAATATTGATTTTTTCTGAAAATTTCACATTTTTTGCTCTAGCCGTTTGGGATAAATCGTGCGTACGGCGGACAAATATTTATTGCAGATTTGGATTCTACGCCCTTTGAAACGTAAACCATGAAATTTTCAGGGGGGGAGTCACAATTTTTTTTTTCAAGACCGATTACAATGGTTTATTATTGAATAATAAACCAAAAAGGGGGACTTAATCATAGGACTTTTATATGACAATAACATATGCGTCAGTAAATCAGAATCACGATATGCATTTTTGAATTTTCAGGCCACCTGGTATCACGAGTGAGTCTTCACGATGGACTCGACCCTCTATCGAACCCTACGATGATGGGAAGCCAATTAAATCAACTAATCAAACCGAATAGTTCTAACGAGCCACCACATTTGCCATCAAAATCGCGTGTGCAGCGGAAAACCACGGCGGATGTGAGAGGGCATGGCATTTCCATATAAATTGGAACGCTTTTGTACGTCTGAGACCTATGAAAGGGTTCCAATCAATTATTCAAAATGGCCCAAGTTTCTCTTCCGCTCTACTGGCAGATTGCCTCTGGCACGAGGATTTATCGGTCCTTCGTACAAGTACCTATTTGCCTCTTAACACCCTTGATGAGGGTGCGGAACATTTAAGTATGGCTTAGTATTTATAAGATACATACAGAACTTGTACAACGACACATGAAACCAGCTCTCCTACTAGAGGCAAACGAAAATTACATAGTTCGACTTTGATATTCAAAGATTTAAAAAACCAGTGGTACTCGATGCATGCATTAAAGAGGCTTTGTCTAGTTATGATCACACTTAAAAACATAATTATAACGACATTATGAGGATTTTTAAAAAATGATTTTTTAAACTATAACTGAAAAAACTACATTTTTAATGGAACACAGCCAAATAAGCCTCGATTTGATGAATTGGGATCTAAAGCCCCCCCCCCCCCCCCCCCAATTTATGAGGTTTAATGCACAAGAGAGCATTGTTAGACGAAAAAAGGCAGTAGTTGGTGGCATTAAACAGCAATTAATCATTATTACCCCCTTCCATCAATAAATTAGATAGCTCTAGAAATTAAAAAAAGACCTTTTTTATCGAAAAAAAAGAGGAAAATTGATTAAGAGCCGCAGGCTTGCCAGCATCGACCAAATGTTTGATTCTAGAAACCAAATACGGAATAGACGAGCACAATACTTGTAAACTAATTTTTTAACGTACCTAACCAGATTCTGTCCACTTCCTAATTGAAAACCTTTGTAAGCTAAAAGTCAATTTTTCTGAGAAAATGAGAATCCAGTTTCAAAACTATGAACAAACAAAAAAACGCCGCAAATTCTTTCACTGGGGTTTATTATTCAATTGGCTTGTGTTCATGGTTTGAATTTCTACTAAGCTTTGGAGTGTGCGTGTTTCACAGGTGATAGAGCAATTATTGAATTTAGCTGATCAATCCAAATAGGTATTTTGGTTGAGAACCGTTTTACGTGCTCTATGCATATCTCCTGAAATTCAATAATCGCTCTATCACCTGTGAAACAGGGACACTCCAAAGCTTAGTAGAAATTCAAATCATGAACGCAAGCCAATTGAATAATAAACCCCAGTGAAAGAATTTAAAATTTATCAAGTGGGCGTTTTTTATATAAAACGATGCATTTTTGTGACACAGTTTATCGATCAAGCTATAAGATATATTGATTCCAAAACTTGATCAGATTTAATACGAACAATGCAATGCCTGTACATCGTTGTTATTTAATGGTTGGGAGTTTTTATGGCGCACTTTGTGCAAATTTTGATATTTTGTGTAATTAAATATTGATTGTTTTCAAGAATATATATATCACACAAAAACACACAGAATAGTATCATTTGTTTAGACCACTCGGCGTAAATCGTTTCCAGTGATTCACGAGTCGGTGAAAGCTTATCATTTTTCTACTCGAATAACCTGCCGGACGTGAGGAGTGAGGAATTCATTTCAAGCTATCTCCTGTTGTGCCCTCCAAACTTCATCAATTCTCGTAATGTCTTCTTTCATTTTCAGATCCCATTCGTGTTCATTCGGTGCGTGCGGGCAACTGAATTTTCGCTTGGTGTATCGCTCAAAAATGTTCAACACTCATCAGCAACACACTAATGCAATTAGAAAAGATAGTTCGCCTCACAAAAATTTGATTTCACTTTGATTGTAAAACAGTACAGAAATACAAGCGTAGTGAGCACCCGGTTCTTCATACGACATACGCTCTTTATAGGTGTTATATGTTGGGTCTGGTAAGTACACCACACTTATATAAATCATGAATAGGATGAGACATACCAATGTTGCAGAAAAACATAGAAGGAACCAAATTCATTCATGCAAAATGTGTGGATCAACACATAGACAATCAAGTCACACAAATTACTGAAATATGCAGGAAAAGTACTGAGCCAGAAATGAATATACTGGACTAGTATGAAGTCCTAGTCATGCAATATGACCATATAAGCAAATTTTCAAAGCATTTTTTTACAAAGATTTTAAGGGTGAAATATTGGTAACATTCATGTGGATTCAGTATCAAGGATTCTTTACTCTAATTTTCTTCATTGCAACGATTTTTTTAGACACATTAAATTAATTGTGTAGCTTAAGTTTGAGCTTGAAATGTTTAATGTTCTAGTTCATAGTTGACAATCATATCATATTCTGCTTATTTTTTCAAATTTTAATAATTTCCAGTTCAAAAAGTGCTGATCAACGAACTCGCCCTTTCTTTCGGAATGCGCAATTATTTGGTGAAAGAAAGAAGTTCTCATTTCAATCCTAAGAAGAGTTACCGCTTGGAATGACATACCTATGTAAAAATACACATACAAAAGTGGTACAACCCAGGAATCATTTCCGATACTTCAAACGTATTTCCATGAATGAAATTCGTTAAAAGTATACAAAAAACTTGAAACTGCTTCCTTCAGGCCTGCGTCTGCGAACTCGTAATTGATTAGTTCGTGATACTATAAAAGCTGTTTCAATAGAGATTATTAATAAGAAACATCATTTTATAATAAGCCTCTTACGGTGGGTATAACAGAAATAATTTGCTCGAATGAAGTTAATGCTCAGTATTCCATTCCAAATGAGAGAGTTTCCATCATGAAAAAGGATAAAACGAATTTATTTACTTGGAAATGGGGAACGGGTTGTGGAGAGCACTTGCCTCTTTTTTAATGAAGAGTTGTTAGGTGAGTCTTTTGGTTGGTGAAAACAAGCCACAGTCTTGTTCTGAATACATGAATGGGTTTATAACTATAGTACGCTTTTATTCAAACTCTCGTAGTTGAAAAATCAAGCATTGCAGTCTTAATGCAGCAATGCCAAATCAAAATTACAACAAATTTTACAAATCACAGAACATTTCGACGTTAGAATACATATATGTATATTATGTAATCATAAACAGATTATGTTCTTTACTGATAAGATTACGTTCGTTATTGAGATTTTGCTTCCAAATCTACCTGTACGCAGCAAAAGCTTCGTTTTCACTTCCGAGATATTAAAAAGAAATACAGTTTTCACCGAAAGTTAGAATGTTCACTCGCATTTCGTGTTTCAGACCATTCTGAACAACTTCGTTTCGAGTCTGTCTGTCGTACGTATGTCCGCAGATACTAGAAACACGCATAATTTCGACAGTTTTCATTCGATTTCATTGAAACGTTTAGGGAATGTGAGGGTTAGACAGTACATGGTTCCCTACGATGTTCGACAATCATAAATTAATATTTCACTCACAACAACGTAAAATCCAACAAGCTTGGCATCTTCAGGTTCCAGTCGAACGATCTCGCTCATATTTGGATGGTAGTAGGGGACAGTCCAATACATATTCGTTTCAACATTATCGTACCATAATTGTAACAGATACAAACTTAGCGCGAGAGACCCGTAATGTATGTCGATCCAATCATTTGAAGACTTTGAAATCGGTGGGAACAAGTCTCACTACTTATTTCCCTATTGAATCGTTGTAATAGACTTGTGTTCTAAATCGTTTAAAGATTGTTCAACATTTTGATGATCGCTAGATTTTTGATATCTATACGAGGATATCTTGCAAAGTTACTCAACAATTATTGAATTATAGGTGAAATACAGACTCTATCATGATTCCCACATATAAAATTACGTTCTTATAATTGACATGAGCATTGGTCCATTTAGGGTAAGGGGCTCATCTCAAAGGAGAAGAGAATGTCAACTCTAATGTAATTACATTTTTTTCACAACTCAATCCTTGAACTACGGGTTCAATAAAGATAGACCACCTAAGTGAAATGCTATTGTAAATACTATTGGACTTAATCAAAGTTGTTAATAGCATAAGTTAGTGCCTAGAAGTTACTAGATATTTTGTAACCCTTGTTTAGTAGCTTTCGTGTTCAAGTTTGAAGAATAAAGAATTCCACAACTAGGTTGTAGGTCTAACAACCAGAACTATGAGAACATAAATTATTGAATATCGTTATGATATTATAATATTATGACGTGATAATCAATGCGGTTTAATTCATAGAGTTCATTGCAATTGGGAAGGGGCGAGGAGGCGGAGATTTACTGTTTATGATGATTGTTGATGGAGCAAACCCATTATTGGTTTATTATTCAATAATAAACCATTGTAAAATGAAAAAAAATTCTAACCCCCCTGAAAATTTCATGGTTTACGTTTCAAAGGGTGTGGAATCCGAATCTGCAATCATACGCCGTACGCACGATTTCTCCCAAACGGCTGGAGCAAAATATCTGACATTTTCAGGAAAAATCAATATTGGTCCGACAACACCCCAATTCTTTAGCCAGCTCTCTCACATAATTTAAAGTGCGTTCAAGGGTTGTCGAAGTTTTGTAAAATCCCTAAAAACCTCAAAAAAAGTCGAAGCGGACTAAATTTGGACTCTTTTTAAAGAACTTTCCATGAGGAATCGAATGAGCCCTTCTCTAGGTTCGTAGCTCAAACCATTCCCGAAATACGGCCCGATTTATGGTGCTAACATTTGCGTTTTTTTGGTTTATTATTGTTTATGTTGTCATCGCAGTAACCTAGTGATGTAGTGATGTGGATACTGGAGTGAACTCCTAAAAGGCTTTATAGCCGATACACGGGTTGAAGCATTCTGATCCGCATGAAACGCTGCAAATTCTTTCACTGGGGTTTATTATTCAATTGGCTTGCGTTCATGATTTGAATCTCTACTAAGCTTTGGAGTGTGCGTGTTTCACGGGTGATAGAGTGATTATTGAATTTCAGGAGGCACACAAATATGATCAACTGAACAATCCAAATAGATATTTTGGTTGAGAACAGATTTACGTGCATATCTCCTGAAATTCAATAATCGCTCCATCACCTGTGAAACACACACACTCCAAAGCTTAGTAGAAATTCAAATCATGAACGCAAGCCAATTGAATAATAAACCCCAGTGAAAGAATTTGCAGCGTTTTTGAAATGAGCAATGGAATCCCTTCCAAGGTCACGCAGGTTTGGTCTCTTCTCACCCCTAACTAAAAATATAGCTCCATAATTAATGGATCTACCCTGATTGATACAATGACAATTCGTAAGTTGTTCATATTTTATGTACTTAAACAATAAAAACGAGGTTCGGATCTTTGTAGAGTCGAGACTAAATGTTCCGACAAATGGCTTACACTTTGAATTCCCCAACATCCTGTAATTTGAAGTATTCCCCTTCGCTAAAGGCCGAATTTACATGAAATACCACCCACCTTTCAATTATGTTTCAATGGTTTCAAAACGTTTCAACGGAAATCGTCCCTCAGCCCGAGTATTCCCCTCACTTATCAGCGTTCAAAAAATCGTGTTCCCTATAAGTTACTAGGTATATTACGCTCAATATTTAATTTAATTCTTTTATGCATCATGAATCTTAAAGCAACTAGGACTTGCAGTTCTATATCTATTATACTCGTGTATCTTCCTTACATAATAATAATCAACCACTTGTAATAACAATCTATACCATATGAATTTTTAATTTGATTTTTCTAAAATTTTGAATTGTAATCTCCAGCATAGATCATCCAATTATCGCTTAATAAAATCACTAAGAAGGACTGTTTTTGTGTACTGATTCCAAGGAAAAATCCATGACATACCACGTTTTTGGTCAGTACTTTAAATTTTTATGAATGAAAAGGCTTACATCGTTTCACAATAATTTTGACAATTCTGATTATTTCTTGATCTATCATCAGGAAATTTCAAACACTATTATTCTAGTGAACAATGGTATTCATTCTGGGTTGAAAGTTTCACTAACCCAAGGTCTCAAACAGAATCCCTTCCAATGCATTTTTTTAATAGAGATATATCATGTTGAATAACTTATAGAGACTGACTTTTGAGAACAAGACGACTAATTCTAGGAATTCTTAAGGTAGAAATACTGTGTTTACAATGTGGAACGGTGGGCGAGGTTACTAATGGAATCCCGCGGTTCTTGTACCTGTTCCTCCGCCGTTCCCAGACAAAGCTATCGAAGCGTCACCGCGGACTCACCTGGAGAGAAATACCCCAGAACCAGAAGCGCAGGTAGAATCGCCAAACTCATCGTGATGACCTCCGGCGATGCTTCAGGTACTAGACGATTTCACAAAATCACGGAAGTGGAAAGCACTATTACTATAACGTGATGTTTAGAGTTGATAACTGTAGATTTGACCGTAACTCGCGAGTGATCTGTCGGTGACTGCCACAAAACCAGGGGGAAGGAGAAGAGTCAACGGTAGGTGTGGTGACTGGTGCTGTAGAGGGGAGCTCGTCTCCACGGTGACGTGTACATAACAGTTTGGGCGGCGTTGTACACCCTCTCTCAGCCTTTCACCACTAAACCAAGTTTATGATTCACCTGTTGAACATTTGTCTACCTTGGTAGCGGTTTTATTTAGTAGTCTCATCCATTTGCCAGCAAGGCAGGGTACGGAATGGCCCACCAATAGTAATAGGTTCATATTTGGAAAAACACTCTTTGTAACAAACCAAGAAAACAAATTCAACACCCCTCAAAATTTGCTGTTTGACGTTTCAAGACGTGTAGAATCCAAAAATCGAATTTTAAAAAATCCGTCCGCCCGCCTTCCAGAGTTTTTCTTCCAAACTACAGGACGAAAGTTAATGAAAATTGGGTCAAAAATCACATTTAGGGTATAGTTATGACTGAATTCTCGTCATCGGTCTCACTTAATCCTAAAAGATGAACTCTTAGAGCTGAAACTTCAAAAATCTGAAACGAAAACTTTCGAGTCAACACCATGGTTTTTAAGATCGTTATTGATATTTGTGCCTTCAATGAATCGAATGAACCCCACCCGAACCAAAAATCACATTTAACCGATTGTTCCGTTTGATGTGTAGATGGTCCCCTATAAGTTTCATGACCCCCGGATCAATAGTAGCCTCTGCGCACGCGCAAACGTGAAATCCTTGCCACAAGCATAACTCCGGGAGTTCTTGACCGATTTCGATGAAATTTTCAGGGATTGTTCGGTTTGATGTAAAGATGGTCCTCGTGAGTAATAAAGAGAAAATAAAGTTTTAGCCTCGAGCTTGGAGGATCACTTCAGGGAAGGATCAGGGAGATCACTTCAATCATCTATCCATTCAGCGTCAATGTCAATTATTATTATTAGGTATATTTTACAGTTTGTTCAACAGTTGAACATGCCTACCTTTATTTTCTCAAGTTATGCTCCTGCATAACAATAAATTTACCCTAATTCAACATTTACTTCGCCTAATTGAACGAAGTTCTTTAGTCAATAATAATTTTCAATGATCTACACAGTCATGTTATGGATACGAGGAAGCTATGTGCCACACCCACTTGGCAGACGTTTTTTCCCCAGTATGGGCACCCCCAGTTTGGGCACCACATCCTGTTTTAATAGTCTGAAAGTAATTTTTCTGCACTGCTGCTTATTTTTTCATCAAATTGAGTGTTAATGAGCAAATACAAAAAAGCTTATGCCCATACTGGCGTGCGTTATTATCAAACTATGAAAATTTGGACCGTTGGAGTGACTGAGTCACCCCACTCGGTGCCGTACGGGAAGCTCAATCGATTATTATTCGACGTTGTTCTACGAGGATGAGATAAGAAGTACAGTGAAGATTAAAAAGGAAACAAACAAGGGTTAATAACCCCTAACTTTCCGAATCGCCAGATAAATGTTTGACAAGTTGTTGTGTTAAGTGTGACACAATTAAACTATCTTATGTTTAAGTACAGCAAGTCTGTTAACATAGGGCTCATTAGGAACTGATGAGGAATGTTGAATGAAGTAATTATTAAAACCTATTGAAGCTTATAAACTTTAGAGCTTAGTGGTTAAACTATTACTTTCATAGTTGTAGGATATTTAATTACAATAGAATTAATTTTTTTTTAAATGATAAAAAAAATTGTTTTTTAAATGATATATTGCACCAAGTTACAACTTATTAGCAACATATTTTTGACATTTAAATATGGATTGGTTATAGTAAAGCTTAGGTACATAACAAAGTCTCTAATGGTTTCGAATGTTAGAAGTGTTATTTGTTGCACTTGAGATTCACTGAATTTCTTTTTTCACTGTGCGGATTTTGTTATCGCGAGCACCTTAATTCACGTACACAGATCATGAGGCTTATTTCTCTTGAGTCTTCTGGATAGGTCGTCAACGTCGAGGGGCTGCACAGCTTCTTCATTGACGTGTAGTTTTAGCCGCTTGTGATGGGCTATAGCGTGCATTCTGATTACTTAATTTACTGTTGGTCTTTGTGAAGTCGAACATTTCGGGTGTACCGGTATGCATCAACAACACACCTAAGTACATTGTTTTGAAACCGCTGTATAATATCGCGATTACTTTGAGCAGTACAGCCCCACAACTGCACTCCATAAGTCCAGACTGGTTTGAGGACTTGTTTGTACAACGTTAATTTGTTCTGGATTGACATCTTTGAGTGCCGACCCATTAACCAGTACATTTTTCTGTACTTGAGAACCAGTTCTGCTTTTTTATTCTAATTTGCAAAATGAATGATTTATTTTAATTTTCTAAATTGGTGCTTCAATTATTTGTCAAGGAGAAGAATAGTGACGGAGTGAACCATATCGTCGGAAAGCGTATTAAATGGGATTGATTTGTTTCTAGAACATTTTTTCTAAGAAATACTACGTGGATTGTAGTATTTCCAAGACCTTCAGGCATTGTATTTTTCGAAAAATTGTATGCGTCACTTTGTGTTCATAAGTGTCTACGGTTCAAATGGTATTTAGATGGTTCATTTCAAGAATCATTGTAGACTTCGGTTTCGGAAAATTTAATGTTGATTTCGAATTTGATCAAAGATGAAAAACTTCTGACGAATTGGGTGTGGCGCACAGCTCCTTGACTGTAACACAGATGTAAAGATCTTTGGAACATTTTTAATAACATTAAAATATTACAAAGCGGGTTTTATGGTTGGGGTGTGCGTCAATGAGTAAATGATGCTTATTAGCCGTAATAATGTGTGAGCAAAGCGATCAGGTTCATTGTCTAAACTGTTCACATGGCTGAAAATACTATTGAATTCGGATGAAAATTGAGGATTTCATGCTTAATACATAGATTTTAGACTAGTGCATCTGCAGGATCAATTTGAAACTCATAAGAATGATCAGATCGTCATTTTGCAATTAACCTCTGAATTTCAGCGAAATCAGAAAAATTGACCACCGAAAATGGTGTTTGATGGATTTCATTTTTGCGTTAATTAGGTCACCTATTAAATGGTGAACAACGAAACGGGTAGGAGGCTGTCAATGTTGCTCCTCTGCCAAAATCGCGAATCTTTAAAACCATCCCTTGCTTTTTGTCCAAAAACAGCGGAACTAAAAATGTGTTTTCTGATAGATTCTTCCCACTTAGGGTCTAACTTTTAAACAGGTAGTATACATTTATTGTAGCACTGTTTTAATTATAACGTCACTGAACATGTATAAATGATCACGAACAGCGCAGATGACCTCACAATAATTGTTCGAACTTTTAAAGTTCTGTGGTTTTGGCCGAGGAACGACACAGATGTTATCTAAAACTGCAAATTTACAGGACATTTAATTAAAAGTGGATATAAATTGTACAAATTAAGCATGTTACAAGGATTTGCAGGCAATCGGACCGATGTACGTACCAAAGTAGGTTTTATGATTAGCAACATATAAAGAACTCTTCAACTAGTTCGTTAAGCGTGCTTTACATGTTGCTATGTCTTCGATGATGTGAAATTGGTGAATTAAGCATAAACGTACTGAGTGAAACTGGAATTATGAATGCAGATGTCGAATCAGAATTTAAAAAAAAAGTCTGTGATTTTTTTCTTGAGGGAGATGTATTTCTTGGGAAAGGCTATTAGTTTTGACGTTATTTTAGATACCTACCTACAGATAATAATATTATGTAATATACCTATCGAACTTTTATTTTTGTGGGTTCTCTTCGTTCCATGGACTCTCTGGATTGATTGTACGAATTGTCCGAATCTTGGGTGCAGCCATAGAGTAACCGAACGGAGAAATTAAGCGGTCCGGCGGACTCTGTGTAAGACCCTCAGTTTCACATCAGATCCGTTAGAGAGCGTTCACTGTTCTTCTGAAGACCACTTGGTTCTCTTCACATCAACACACATTACTACAAGGTACTACTCTTTTAATATGAATACGAATTTGCGAAAAAGTAGCTGGCTCGCCGCAAATTTTACCAACGATCCAGTGTTTTGTTCTGTGGATATTATTAATCCGATACATTAATTTTGAGAACAATTTTATCAACAAATATCGGCACCCATTACCACAACTGTGGAGTTAAATGATAAAATTCAATCATAGATTTGTTGCTTTTATAAATTTAGAAAAAAGGAAACTACAGCACCCCTAATCCACCATCATCCATAGCATAAATAACCAGGATAAAACGGTAGACATCGAGCCTTAGTCCGACCCAAACTCAAAAGTAACTTTAAAAAAGGTCATTTTTCTGCCGAGAACATCGATTGTATCTTGTGAGTCTACGATTTACTGCTTTCAACCTTAATTTTCTTGGTACCCCGCATAATACCTCCTGGAATTCTCAGGTACTGGATCCAATGAGCGTTGAAAGAATCCAAGGATTTTCAAGAATTTACCAATTTCATTGTTAGACTGATTTATCCCCGTACAAAATCGTGTAAAAAGGACACCCTCCCCGAGGGCACCCGAGGACACGCTCCCATTCTATTTGACTTCTGAACTGGGTATTCATATTGAGAGACTATTTGCGCAGGTTCGGCTATCTGGGGACATTTTTTCTAAACTGAGCACACCCGGCTTCACAGTAAAATTTGATAGTCAAGTGGATTGCCCTTTATGTAACTTGTCTGAACCTGACACAGTCCTTCATTTCCTTTGTGTATGCCCCGTCCTTCAGGGTGAGAGTTTTTCTTTTTTTCTACACAATGAATTGTCTTATAATGAAATTTCATCTCTGTTAACACATCAAGACGTATCCGTATGTAATAAAGTGGCTTGCTTCATAAATAACCTTCATAAGAACCAGAGTTTTCTTTTTAAATGAGGGTTTCCTACATTAATTGTCTTGGTTATATTTGTTACTATCTTATTTTATTTTCATTTTTTCTGTGTATACATTTTCATTCACAGTTTCAGTTTATCACTATTTTCATCGACAGTGTACGTATGCATATTTCTCGCCAACGTTGTAACGCCGGAAGTCTTCTACAAATAAATAATTTCATTTCATTTCAAATCGTGTAAAAATGTCTATTTGGCATCAGGGAGATTTACAATTTAATACTCTTTCCAACGGTCTCTTCAGATATTAATTTACTTGAATATTTAGGGAGTTAAGCCGTTTTAGTGACTTCAGGTCGAAAACACCATAACCAAAAAGTGAGAAAATTCAAAAACTTCACGTATCTGGAATTTCAAAATCGTAGGTTGAAGAGAATAGATGTATATATGTGAAGTCCACTGTTTTATTTGCGCTCGATCATTTCGACTGGCAATTTATTCTACAATTAATTATGCACTCCAATGTCTGAGTAAATTTTTTCGCAAGTGCTGCCAAAATTATTCACCCCTGATCATTAAAAAACCGCCATATTCGCAAATCTTTAAGAAGTAAAAAACGTTGCTCAATTATCACTCTGTATGAATCATTTATCTGTTCATTAGAGGTAGTCCGTGGTACATTATCAAAATTGGGTGATTACATACCTTGAAATAATATCGCAGGTTCTTGAAAAAGACCTCTATTAGTAAGTACTTCACAACTATAGATCTATTAGGAAACTAATTAGCCACAAGGGCTCTGCAGCTGATCAGTATGAATCTACATCTTCTATTTCTTTCTAGATGAACCAAAGGTGACAGGAAGACTTCGTCATTAAAATAACTATTAAACACGAACAGTAAAACTTTACTAGTCCCTTAGTACGTAACCCAAGTTGACTGAATACCTTACGACTATGCAACATACATTATATCATCATGAACGTTGAATCCCAAGAATGTAACAACTGAAATCGAACGGTAAAATGAAACACCTCACACATCTGTACCTCACTAATCCAGAAATATAAAACAAATGTTATGAAAAACTTGATTTCAAAATAGTCTCTTGAAAACAAAATTCCATTGCAGTAATACAAGCTGACTCTTTGGTCACAATTTACTATACTCAAGAATGTTTACATTCACACACGTACTGACGTTCATCTTTCTGTCTAAATTTTATTCCTTAGGGAGAGCAACTAGATGGTCGTCAAGCGGTCCGAATTGGCTCGTTAAATTCATTGAAGGGACGTATATCAACGGCTAATAAAAAAACATTAGTGTTATTTCGAAGGTTTTCTATATTCTGATTTTTAAATATTTCAGTCCTTCGATTTCACCTTTCTTGACAGAAGAAATTGACATCTGGATAGTCCCAACTTTTGTTGTTTTGTGATTTTCAACTCGAGTTTAAGTAAAGTCAAGTATAGCAGCGGACGGCCTTGAAATTTTGATGGAGTAGACAATTTTTCTGCTGTATTACAAAGGTTAATTATTGAAAATAATGTGTGTTCTAAAAGGCAATTTGATACCTTTCTGTAGCTATGTTTACCATAAACATACTCATCTATCATACTCATAAAGTTTATGAGTAACGTGACTTATGGCTGCGTGAAATATTTTCGCTTTCTGAAATTCGGAATGAACCACGTTGAAGACGTGAAGAATAAAATTACATCGATTTGAGGGACATTGACCAGCTGAGAGAAGTCTGCAGCTCATTTCTCTCTTAATCGACGTTGGTTGCCGATATAGACGATGTACAAATTAAGGATGCACTACGGCCAGGTGTCTATTCTACGACTTATTTGCGACTCGGTTTTCAAGTTTTTCCATTCGTTTCAACCTTACGTCCCTAAAACGGATTTACTCCTTTAAATATTCAAGTAAATTAATCACTGAAGAGGCCCTTGGAAAGAACATTAAACTGCCTAACTCCCGATCAAAAAAAAAAAAAAAAAAAAAAAGATCATTTGACTTTTACAAAGGATAGTAGTTTTACAGCTACCTGTAAAAACGCTGCAAATTCTTTCGCTGGGGTTAATTATTCAATGGTTCATGATTTGAATTTCTACAAGCTATCCGAGTTCTAGATTCACAGGTGGGGAGCGATTATTGAATTTCAGAAGATAAGCATAGGGCACGTAAATCGGTTCTCAACCAAAATATCTATTTGGATTGATCAGTTGATCATATTTGTGTGCCTCCTGAAATGCAATAATCGCTCTATCACCTGTGAACACGCACACTCCAAAGCTTAGTAGAAATGCAAATTATGAATCATTGAATAAACAGTGAAAGAATTTGCAGCTGTTTTTTTCAAGACGATTACAATGGAAAAATATTCTAGAATTTCGTAAGACGGAGCATGCATATCAGAGAGTGTATCGGCTATAAACCCTTTTAGGAGTTCACTGGTGACACCCAGGTTACTGCGATAAAAAAAAATAAAAAATAAAAAAATAAAAAAAAAAACAAAAAACGTTGTGCTTGTTTTGATCGCAGTAACCTAGTGATGTAGTGAAAGTGTATGAAAATGTTGGCACCATAAATCTGCCATACATCGGGTATGGTTTGAGCTAAGACCTGGGATTGTACTCATTCGATTCATTCATAAAGTTGATAAAAAAAAGTCCAAAGTTTAGGCCGCCTTGAGTTTTTTTGAGGTTTGTAGGGATTTTACAAAACTTTGACAAACCTTAAAGGGCACTTTAAATTAAGTGAGAGAGCTGGCTAAAAAATTGGGGCGTTGTCGGACCAATATGGATTTTTCCTGAATATTTCAGATTTTTTGCTCCAGCGGTTCGGGATAAAACATGCTTACGACGTACGGCGGACGGACGGAAAAGTTTTATTGCAGATTTGGATTCTACACCTATTGAAACGTAAACCATGAAATTTTCAGGGGGTTAGAATTTTTTTTTTTTCAAGAGCGATAACGATGGTTCATTATTGAATAATAAACCAATAAAATTGGTAAATTTTTTGAAATATTTGCATTTTTTTTAACGCTCACAGGACCTGTTGAATGGGTATGTGAATTTTGCCAGGTAAGCCTATCATCTCAGCTTTCTAACGGTATAATCAAAATTTAGCGGCGATTTCCAACCTAGCGAGTCCCCGACAATAATGTACCTATTCCCCAGGTAATGTTGGTAGGTGACGATATCTTTACCAAAGCCATGACTATTGAATAATCACCTCAAAACATAAATAGGAAAGATGTAGACTAGCTTTATGTAAATTTTTGCATATTTGTTTCTTAATCATTTCATGATTATGTATTATCGGTTCCTTCCGAAATTCCGGAAGGGTTTACTTTTACTTTCCCATCCTAAATGTCCTAATAAGGGGAATTCCAACCGAAAACATAATTCAACGAATTGGAGGAAGATATTTAGTGGTGTTTGACACCTTGTTGTTGTTCATTAGTTACCGGTAGGAGGCACCTCACATATCACAAAAAAAGGGAAACTTTGTCATGTTTTCCAACCCAAAATATATAGAACAGGTTTGCCACGAATCTCCCTTTGAGATCAAGAATGAGACAAGAATGATAATGACTATTTAAACCAAGTAAAACGTTTCTCACGTTCTCCAAATTTACTTTCAAATAATAATTAATAGATACACATAGGACAATTTGCTTCTGACGAATAAGCATTACCAAAGTAATCGGGAGATGTTTTTGCAAATTTACTTCAAGGTTGTAAGGTCAAACAGCCTCAATTCATTAGGAAATAAACCAGATTAACTGTGCGAGATCAAGCAATTGCCATTCTGACAGTCGCCGCGAAAGAAAGGATGTTGCTCACTAACGAAGATTGTAACGCTCAAGCGTCTAATTTGGACGTGGAAGGCCTCCTTTGAGGCATCAGGGGGCAAAATACCGCCAGAGCAGCCCGGATAGGTTTAATCTTGAGTACAACTGTTCTGACCTCCAATCATTACGAGTGACACCACCTTCATTAGCTCGACACCGCTGCCTCCCCCATCTGTTGGATATGTTGATCCGTGTAATTGGAAATTTAAAGCGTATCCGGGTTAAGGGTGAACGGGACAACTTCAAAAATATTCGCAAACTTCTATGAATGCGGATAAGTTCAAACTAGCTACGTCACTTCTTACTAAAGCTCCACGTTTTGTTATATTTGATATTTACGAATGTTGAGCTTTCGCTTTGTAAGACCACTAATGAAATGAAAATTCTTGAATAATTGCATCAACCGAAGGACTTTACAAAAAAATTTATGATATAATATCCAGCGTATGATCCAAAAAACTTTTTCCAACAAAAAGGGCCCAGCGTATGATCCAAAAAACTTTTTCTCCAACGGGTTGAGAAAAAAAGGGCCTCCTCGAGTTTTTCTTTAGAGGCTTCGTTTTCGAGTTATTTCATTTTTAAGATTTTTTTCGCGTTTTCGACCTTACGTCACTAAATCGACGTACTGTTTTTGAAGTATTCGCAAACCTAAGGATGCTTTTGGAAAGAGCTTTGAATTTCCCCTTTCTAATGGTATAATTAGTTGTTATTTTTTTTTTTTAGAGCGAACTTTTTTTGAGAAAATTGAGATTTCATGCAAAGAAACGTATGTTTTCGAGCACCTTTCCACCTCACTCTATACCATCACCTTCATTCACCTTAACAGTGAGCTTGCTCGGGTAGGATTGGATATTGGGGCAACACGACGCAATGATTCGAATGAATGGCGCATTAACTGTACTTGGAATACTTCCCTAAACTGATCAACATATTATATTGCAAGAGACATGTCTCCGATTAGATTAGGTAACTATGAAATGTATATCCATGGAAGCTATGAATGCCTTGGAAAGAACTGTCCAGTGCAGAAACCAAATTCGTTTTTTTCAACTCCATATTTCCAATAACAAATCGTTGCATTAAGCGTTCTTTTTCGTCAAGACTGGAAGTGTCGTCTACATAAATATGTGGGTAGAATGAGAATAAGGAACTAAACACATTGATCTACGTTGTCTAAACTAAAACCTTGAGAACGAATGAAAAACTAGGTGTCTGGATGCATATGATATATGAATAGGCAACTTCCATTACTATCTAAAACCATTAAGGCGGAAAATTGCTCTTGGTATTTACAGGTTCAGAATGACGTCAGCTACAGTTCTAGGCTAGTTGAACGGCTCAAAACCATTTAAAACTTCCTTAACAATGAGAATGAATCTCGTTGCGGTTCCAAAAACAGCTAAGAGCCCACGTAGGACCAATGCGGAACTCGCTAAACCCCCCAGGAGCAGAACCCACTTAATTTTAATAATTTCCCTTGTTGTCGTAACATCAGGTCCTGTCCTTTCAATCCTTAATGTTTTCTACCTTCTCTTGAGTAAGTATAATTGTGTTATTCGATGTTTTTCAATGATAAATTCCAAATTGGAGTTGAAGAAGAAATTATCGTGCGGATTGTTTACCGGGAACCTCACCGATGAGTCGGCCGCTGGGAGATCTACAGAAAATTTAGAGGGGCAACATGTTGGTTGTCCCGAAGATCCTGTAGCCAAGTGATGATGTTTACTTTGTATTGTGTTGGTTTCATGAAAATGTCATTGCTATGTAAATCTCCGTTTAGTACGGTTAAATGAAATAAAGGTTCCTTTCTCAACACGGGTTATGGGCCCAGCACGCTTGTACCTATCTCAGGCCACAAGACTTGACATAGCGTTTGTGGTTTCGAAGTTGGGACAATTTTGTTCGAATCCAGGTAAAGTGCATTGGTTGGCGGCAAAGACGGTGTTGCGTTACCTCAAAGGAACTATTAATTATGAGTTAGTTATTGATAGGGGTGGAGAGGACTTGGTAGGATTTTCGGATTCCGACTGGGCAGGATCTGCAGAAGATCGAATATCAACTTCAGGGTTTGTGATCAGACTAGGAGGATCGCCAATTATTTGGAGGTCATCAAAACAGAGGACAGTTGCACTATCCACCATGGAAGCAGAGTTTATGGCTTTAGCTGCTTGTGCTATGGATATGGTATGGCTAATGTATGTCCTGGAAGAAATTGGTTATATTTTGAAAATTAGGAGCGATAACCAGGCTGCAATAAGCTTCACGAAGGGAAATAATGTTAGTTCCCATTCGAAGCATATTGACATTAAGCTCTTCTACATAAAGGAGTTGGTGAAGAACGAAAGGCTGACCATTGATTATGTGCCCTCTATCACCGATGTCGCAGACATATTGACGAAGCCTTTGACAAGAAACAGGAATGCAACCATCATGCAATCTATTGGGCTCAACAGGATCTGCGGAACGGAGGGGGACTTTGTTGGTTGTCCCGAAGATCCTGTAGCCAAGTGATGATGTTTACTTTGTATTGTGTTGGTTTCATGAAAATGTCATTGCTATGTAAATCTCCGTTTAGTACGGTTAAATGAAATAAAGGTTCCTTTCTCAACACAACATTTGCATTTATTTCCTTCCATGATTGTAAACGGCACCGTGCAGGTACAAAGGCTACTAATAAACCACTCACACAGGAGAACAGCTAAAATCAAAATATCAAATAATCATAATCTTACCTAATGATGTGGTAATTTAATACCATTTTAGTGAATTATTTTTTAGTTAAAAAAAATGCTTACCGCGTTTGACCAAATTAAAGAATTTAAACAAATCCTCCACTTTGGTTGGATTGCTTTTTGCTGGTTTCGTAACTCGCCTACTCAGATAGAGCCTTATCAAATCAATATACCAATTAAACTACACGTATTAATTCACCATCTAGGCTTTATTCATTAAGTCATCTAGGGGAATTGTGTCTATTCCCATATCTTATTTTTTTCCCACAAACTTATTTGTTCTTCTGACAGAAAAAAAAACAATCTTGATAGCACATTTTTGACAGTAATTTTCGTTCGCCTTGTCATCGTTGCTGGCAACAATGACAAGGTCATTCCCAAGACCCGCAAGTTTGTGTTACCGACTGCAAAAAGCGATTCGTAGTATGCGAACGTAACAATTTATAGGTAACAGGAAATTATAGAGAAGAGAGAAAAGAAACTTGTTCTAGAAATTCTCAAGCAATGTTTCACAATTTTGATATTCAGTACTCCTTTTGAGCAGATAAATGGTCCGTATGGGCGTACGAGATTGTACGAGATTTATAAACATTACTAATAAATGTACACCGGTTAACTTTAATACAGTTGCCGAGTTTGCAATCACGGGCAAGAATACAATTTCTATATAAACATAGAATTCCAGGAATTTCCTCAAAATCTGTTGATTTTGACACAACACATAAGATTTGTGTGCAACGGTTATTACTCAATTAATAATGAAATCTTTGCAGTTGAGTAACTTGTTTTCCCCTTTTACAGGCATCAATTGTTTTTACATCCATTCACACTAACGTTTTTAAGATAAATATATTAAATTTCTTCATAAAACCCACAATTTTCTTACAAATAATAACGTCCTTCTTGAGAAGAATTGAAAAATAAATAAAAGGACATTCTATTTGTCCGTAATAGTTTTGAACATTTCTACTCTTCTGTCGCTGAATTCCTCACATTCCATAATCAAATGTTCCACACATAATACAGGTTGGAGCATCCATTTTATTTATTCTGTAGAGGTGGGCATAACAAACACCATGGTTTGCTCTGAGTAGCACAATGGTTCTGCCCAAGTCCTTCGTTATCAACTGTGTATGAACCATAGTCGATCAGGTACCGTAGGCTGCACCAATTTATAAAACCTTACCTCAGGGGCAGCAGAAAACCTTCTTTGCCTCACTGATATGTGGAATCGGAGTATACGCTGCAAGAAATCTTCCACCTCAATTCCAACTTCTAGGAATCGTCCGTTCTCTTCGCCCATTCGGTCAACAATTAAATTTCCTTCTATCCCCACGTGTCCTTTGACCCAAAGTAATTCAAATTTACGGCCGGTGGAGGATAATATGTGATGGAGTTGAAGCGTTCTTGAGTAACTTTAATCAGTGATTTTGGAACTCGATTGCCAATGTTTGGACGAGTTATCATTCACACACACGACGAATGTCGCTTTGCGATCAAAAGCCTCGGTTACTGAACAAACAAAATAATTGGGCAAAAAGTTGTCCATCTGGGTGGTTTCGTCCAAATAAGTTTTCAATTTCAGTTGGAATTGAATGCTTCAGCCACCAACCAAGCATACCTGACAACTCCAGTAGTCAACAATAACGAATTAGTCAACATCATTCACAACAACCAACTCATGTTCCTGGAATATTTTACATATCGTCCCCTTTATGCCGAAACCATGAATGTGCCAAAAGTTGATTTTTGAGTTAGGCATCACTTACGGAAGATATAGACCCCCTCCAGTAGATAAAAGTCGATCCGGGGGGTCAGATGTTTATTTAACGGCTTGATAGACAGAACTCAATCCATGAATGTGTTTAGTGCCTTTCCTTGGTTACGCCAAAACCATGAATGTAAACATTAATTATTGCTTCCGAGTCTACTAAAGTCGCGGAAGCATTGTTTTCACTTTCGGAACGTGACAATTTTTTTGTCTCCAAAATCAAAAAATCCACTCGCATTTTGCGTTTTAGACCTTTCTGAACAATTTTGGTTCCGTGTCTGTCTGTGTGTGTTTGTCTGTCAGCAAATCCTTGTTACGGGCAAAACTACACGAAGTTATAGTCCAATTTTGATGAAATTTTCAGGGATTGTGCGGGTTGGGGTGTAGATGGCCCCCTATAGGTTTCATGACCCCCGGATCAATAATAGCCTCTGCGCATGCGCAAACGTGAAATCCTTGTTACGCGCACAACTCCGGGAGTTCTTGATCAATTTCGATGAAATTTTCAGGGATTGTTCGGTTTGATGTGTAGATGGTCCCCTATGAGTTTCATGACCCCCGGATCAATAATAGCTTCTGCGCATGCGCAAACGTGAAATCCTTGCCACAAGCATAACTCCGAGAGTTCTTGACCGATTTCGATGAAATTTTCAGGGATTGTTCGGACTTATTAGGTATATTTTATAGTTTGTTCAATAGTTGAACATGCCTGCCTTTATTTTCTCAAGTTATGCTCCTGTATAACAATAAATTTACCCTAATTCGATATTTACTTCGCCTAATTGAAAGAAGTTCTTTAGTCAATAATAATTTTCAATGATCTATACAGTCATGTTATGGATACGAGGAAGCTATGTGCCACACCCACTTGGCGGACGTTTTTTTTTTCATTGCCATAAATAACTTTGGTATTATTGATTCTACCACTTTCAAACTTTTTTCCCAACCATCGTCATGAATAGAATAAAAATCAGTCAGTAGCTAATTATGATTTTCTCGGTTTTTAGTCGTTACAAAACTGACTCTCAAGCTACAACCCGCAAAAAACTGTGGCAGTGTGTTGAACCATTGATGAAGAAAAGGTTTATCTCTTATCACTTACAGAATATTGTGACACATCGTACCTATGTAGTTTTCGTAGGAAATTTGACTGGCTGGAACCATGAATGTGTAGTATTCATATAAATTTTTTCCTGCCAAAACCACGAATGTGTTATGTAGTGTAGAGGGGGTGGGCTAGGGTCATACAACTAATTTTCCCTTGCTCATTGATAGTTCTGAGACCAGAATGTGGATGAAAAGTCCCTCAAACAGCAAACTGAATCCTGTGAGATTTAAACAAAACTTAAAAACAGTTTTTTCGATTTTTCTCGAAACTACACAATCGCACATTCATTGTTTTGGCATAAAAGGGACGATATTCAGTCTCAATTGAGTAATGTCCTCAAGAGCAATGTTCGTCCATTTACCAATTCCTTCAATGGAGCTGATGCTCATTTGTATTCGACAATCACTAACAATCGTCGGAGGTTAATGAGTCTGTGATGTATTCGTCATGTTCAAAGCACACACATTAACCAGTAGAAGAAAATAGTGATTTTAAATGGGGTTTGGATTTGATCATTTCGATTTTCGTTTTGCGAAGCTTGACCTATCTACCTTTCAAAAACGCTGCAAATTCTTTCACTGAGGTTCATTATACAATGATTCATGATTTGAATTTCTACTATGCTTTGGAGTGTGCGTGCTTCACAGGTGATGGAGCGATTATTGAATTTCAGGAGATATGCATAGAGCACTTATAACGGTTCTCAACCAAAATACCTATTTGGATTGATCAGTTGATCATATTTGCGTGCCTCCTGAAATTCAATAATCGCTCTATCACCTGTGAAACACGCACACTCCAAAGCTTAGTAGAAATTCAAATCATGAATCATTGAATAATAAACCCCAGTGAAAGAATTTGCAGCATTTTTTCAAGAGCGATTACAATGGAAAAATATTCTATTTGTAAATTTTAAATTTCGTAAGACGGAGGAAAAAAAAACGTGTTTGTTTTGATCGCAGTAACCGAGTGATGTAGTGAATGAGGATGCAGATGTTGGCACCATAAATCGGGTCATACATCGGGAACGGTTTGAGCTACGGACCTGGGGAAGGGCTCATTCGATTCCTCATGGAAAGTTCTTGAAAAAAGTCCGAATTTAGGCCGCCTTGACTTTTTTTGAGGTTTTCAGGGATTTTACAAAACTTTTACAACCCTTAAAGGGCGCTTTAAATTAAGTGAGAGTGCTGGCTAAAGAATTGACCAATATTGATTTTTCCTGAAAATTTCAGATTTTTTGCTCCAGCCGTTTGGGAGAAATCGTGCGTTTGGCGTACAGCGGACGGACGGAAAAATTCGTATTGGAGATTTGGATTCTACACCCTTTGAAACGTAAACCATGAAATTTTCAGAAAGGGTTCATTTTTTCAAGAGCGATTACAATGGTTTATTATTGAATAATAAACCAAAATGGCTTGATGCTAAGTAGTGGTTGATTCCATTTATTATTATTAGTTATTATTACCTATAAAATTGAGCATCCGAAGGGGATTGCAAGGGTTTAGGTGCTCCTGGCGAGCAAGGAAGCAAAATTGGCGAAGGGAGCGGGGGTTTGTTGGAGGGATGGGCGGGATGTCATTGCGGAGACGCAAAGAGCGACTTCCACGTTCACCCAGTCTGTGCCCTCTTCTCGTTGTTACCGGTCTGACCCCTCACCCAAAAAACCATCATCTGCACATACCTGGATCCCGCTGACCGCTTATCACGAAACTGCTTAACGAGTCATTTGACATTTGAATCCCTTCAGCCCATTCAGCAGTTGAACTCCCATCTGAAAAACAGCAGTTTTGGTACGTATGCACAGTTTCATCAGTTCATTACGTAGTTGAGAACTGCCAGTCTTTATCGCTCAAATGACCTCTCCAAAATAGTATATTCTGTTACTTAACGTCTTCTAGCTATAATATTTTCTCAAATGTGAGCTGAGGACTTCTTGATCCAATACGTGCAGTTGTATGAGTATTAGTATAGTAGAGTTTTTGCCATACAATTACAGATACTTGTCTTATTTTTACATAAGTCAATCCGAAAAGTAAGGAAGCAACTAAATGATTAATTACGACGAAGTAATTGGAAACATTTTAGCAGATGAAAATATACCTGGTTTCTTACTCTCCTGGTTGCTAAAACGCTCTGAAACACGCACCTACTCCAAGTTTTGAAAATAATATGAAAGTGTTATTGAAGAGCATGTGACTTCTCATACTGATCATTAAAATTTATGTATTCATTTTCCAAATGTTTTCTCATAGCTTGGTAAAAATCCTTAATTAAAAGTGCTGCAAATTCTTTCACTGGGGTTTATTATTCATTTGGCTTGCATTCATGATTTGAATTTATACTAAGCTTTGGAGTGTGCATGTTTCACAGATGATAGAGCGATTATTGAATTTCAGGAGGCACACAAATATGATCAACCGATCAATCCAAATAGGTATTTTGGTTGAGAACCGATTTACGTGCTCTATGCATATCTTCTGAAATTCAATAATCTCTCTGTCACCTGTGAAACACGCACAATCCAAAGCTTAGTAGAAATTCAAATCATGAATGCAAGCCAAATTAATGAAATTGAATAATAAACCCCAGTGAAAGAATTCGCAGCGTTTCGTGCATATCAGAATGCTTCAACCCGTGTATCGGCTATAAACCCTTTTAGGAGTTCACTCCAGTATTCAAGTTCACTACACATTAGATTACTGCAATCAAAACAAAAACAATAATAAACCAAAATAACTCAAATGTTGGCACCATAAATCGGGCCATACATCGGGAATGGTTTGAGCTACGGACCTGGAGAAGGGCTCATTCGATTCCTCATGGAAAGTTCTTCAAAAAAAGTTCAAATTTAGGCCGCCTTGAGTTTTTTTGAGGTTTTTAGTTATTTATAAATCTTTGACAACCCTTAAAGGGCACTCATTTTAAATTAAGTGAGAGTGCTGGCTAAAGAATTGGGGCGTTGTCGGACGGACGGACGGAAAATTTGTTATTGCAGATTTGGATTCTACACCCTTTGAAACGTAAACCATGAAATTTTCAGTGGGAGTTAGAAATTTTTTTTTCAAGACCGATTACAATGGTTTATTATTGGATAATAAACCAAAAAAGATGCTGCTATGTAAAAAAATTATCAAAATTCGATGGTATTAAAACCTGCTGGCACTCATACCATACTGAGTAAACAAAATTAATGTATATAGTAAAGTAAATATTAATGAATAAATTAATTAAATTTATGAAATAAATGTAAACATCCGTTTTATTGATAGAATCAATTTATTTTGGGATTGACTTTTCAAAATTGTAAAAATACGTAAAAACGGGAATAAAGGTAGGCTTTAAGGTGTGTACAGAGCATGTATGCAGGTACCAATAGATACTCACCTCAGGTCAGAATTGCAGCAGGCGTTGAGAGGAATCCGTAAATAGTTACACTGCAATCTAAAAGACGATAATTTTCGAATTTCAGCATCTAGGGTTAAAGAGGAAGGAGCAAGTTACAAATTAACTCCGGTGTTTATTCTTATGGCAAAGTTCTCCAATTATCACAAAGACAACTTTTACTCAAATTTCAGCATTCAGTTGAACAATTGAAATTATAATTGTAGCACGATTGGGTGATTGTGGGGACCTTGTACCTTGACATTGTTTTCCTATCAATGGTAAAGAGGATCCATTTCAATTTTGACCACAGTAGGTCAAATTGGAATTAGTTTCAAATTTCCATTATCAGATTAGTTTATCAAGAAAACATAAAACTAATATTGACGTCTTAGGATGAATTCGGCTCACATTTTTGCCGTTGGCGCTTGAAAATTACAAGTAAATCTGATCCGGAACATTAAATTTTAATCTTTCCATCCTGTCTTTCTGTTTAATGCTGTTTTATCTTTTGGATAGTGCTTACTCGAATGGTTATATCGTGCAACGTATTACTTAAAGGCGATGGAAGATATTTATAGGACTTTAATGATTACTTTGAACGAGAAGGCCATCTAGCACACTATGTCTCTACCGTGGAAATCCACCGAGCAATGCGCTCGATGTGCGAGTGAAATACCAAAATAAATTATTACCTACTCAGTATTCAGTATTTTTTAGTATTTTTTGTTTTATTATTTCCTTCAGTATTTTAAGATGCTAAGGTGAACCCTATTGTCAATTTTCCATGTCCTTGAGTTATCGTTAATTATTTTACTATCAGACATGATATTGAGTGATTTTTCAACCGGTCAACGTCCTAAAGGAATTTCGTTTTAACAATGTAGAGTAGGGGTTAGCTTGGAACAGTTTACCGTAGAATATTGTATCATGGCAAAATCACACATGTCAGTCTTTCATAGAAGGAAAAGTATTATGACCCGTTATTATTATGAACTATTGGATACCATAACAATGTTTCCAATGCAATGTTTACTTTTTATAAATTGTTCATTCTTATAAAAATATAAGATCACGCGACACGATCTATTTCTCGCTATTCAATACAATTTCAAACAATTAGATCACAACAAAAAGTCACTGAGTAATCTCGGGATCACTAGAACAAACTTCAGTCTGAGCCCAGCTTCCTGCCAAAATACTGTAAATTATTATACAAAGCTTCATTATATGTTTAACCATAAAATTACGTTACATATTATACAAAGTTACATTACATAACCCTCCTACTCGAAACACCAGACTACCAGAACTCGACTGAACACTCAGAGATAATGCTTCCTAGATACAGTCACTCAGGAACACACGTAAAAATAAAACTGAAATTTATCAAGATAAACTATAAGCACAGGAAAAAAGTATGCTTCCGTTTGTTCTTCTCAACTGACTTGAAGCTGAATTTGAGCCAAATTTCGTAAACTGTGGCTTGTGTAGTGGTGATTTTCATGTTATCAACAGCTTCTTTGCTCAGTCTCCCTCACCTCTTTAATTTTTATCGCTTAAAAGTTCCGAAATCATACCATTCATTGAAATAGGAACTTAAGCTATTTATGATCATTCACGTTTACCCAACTCACTATAGCTCTCTGTAAAAAAACCTTATTTTGGATTTTTCAACTGTCTTCAAAAATAATTGTCCTCAACTGCTCCTCAAAATTCGTTTATTTTAAATTGTATTTTAAGGATATTTAAAAACGACTTTTAGTATAATTGCGCCTGCAAATTCTTGGGGATCTAGTTATCAGTTGATCGTGTTCTTAATTAATATTCGGACCCTTTTGGTTTATTATTCAATAATAAACCATTGTAATCGCTCTTGGAAAACAATTCTAACTCCCGCCCCGCCGTACGCCGTACGTACTATTTCTCCCAAACGGCTGAAGCAAAAAAGTTGAAATTTTCAGGAACAATCAATGTTGGTCCGACAACGCCCCAATTCTTGAGCCAGCTCTCTCACTTAATTCAAAGTGCCCTTTAAGGGTTGTCAAAGTCTTGTAAAATCCCTAAAAACCTCAAAAAAAGTCAAGGCTGCCTAAATTTGGACTTTTTTTTAAGAACTTTCCACGAGGAATCGAATGAGCCCCTCCCCAGGTCCGTAGGTCAAACCATTCCCAATGTATGGCCCGATTTATGGTGCCAATATTTGCGTTATTTTGGTTTATTATTGTTTTTGTTTTGATAGCAGTAACCTAGTGATGTAGTAATGTGGATATTGGAGTGAACTCCTAAGAGGCTTTGTAGCCGATACACGGGTTGAAGCATTCTGATATGCATGAAACGCTGCAAATTCTTTCACTGCTGTTTATTATTCAATTGGCTTGCGTTCATGATTTGAATTTCTACTAAGCTTTGGAGTGTGGGTGTTTCACAGGTGATACAGCGATTATTGAATTTCAGGAGGCACACAAATATGATCAACTGATCAATCCAAATAAGTAGGTATTTTGGTCGAGAACAGATTTACGTGCTCTATGCATATCTCCTGAAATTCAATAATCGCTCTATCACCTGTGAAACACCCACACTCCAAAGCTTAGTAGAAATTCAAATCATGAACGCAAGCCAATTGAATAATAAACCCCAGTGAAAGAATTTGCAGCGTTTTCTAATGTGCTTCTCCCCAGATATTATGAACTTTTTTCTATTATGACGAAAGAGTAGAAACATCCTTTTTGTAGCAAATCATATAGTCGCTGCCTACGCTATCTTTCATTTCTTTTCGCTAGAGAGAAGGCACTCAATGGCGTCAATAGGGTTCCAGAACTCTCCAATTTTAGCTTGGGTGGAAAAAGCGATATCCATCATTCTATGTTGTTACCCAATTTACAGGTTAGATAAGGTCTTCGAAATAAGTAATAACTCGATCAGTGACTCGCACGTTCAGGAACAGCGTAAGCAAACAAAGGAGTTCCATCAACCGAGACAAAATAATCAGCTGAGAAAGAAACCCGTTTATCGAAAGAAAGCGTTGTTCAAGCGATTGTTATGTCGGTTTTTAGATTACGTTCGGGTCTGTCATCTCTGATCGCTGAGCCGATGGGCTTTCTCCCGCGACAAACGCGCTTCTCTAAGCAGAAATAGGTTGGGTGAAAAGATACCCCCAATTTAATCAATTGCTATTAATCGGTATAGTCATTGACCAGAATTTCGTTATATCAGTATAGATATGACGGATTACACGGTGATTCAAGACGAATACAGTGCAGAATATTGTTGATTCAATCTGAACGAATACCATAGGGAGAGAAGATTTGATGTTTTGTTTGTTTGATACGATTTAGTTTTAAAAAAACTACTCGACTGATTTTAATAATCTTTCACCCTTGGAAAGCAACATTTTTATCAAAAGTCTATACTAAAGATCCCAGACTACCAAAATTTCGATCGCAATTCAGCTAGCAGTTGAATACAAATGCTCTCAATTATTTGTATTATTTACTTTAATCGTGTATACAGGGTGTCCCAGGATTTATGCACAATCCGACTCCTACGTGTTCTACAACTCATTTCCGACCAAAATGCCATTTAGTAATTTTTCGGCAGAGGCCTCGTTTTCGAGCTATTAACGATTTAAGATTTTTTTTCGTGTTTTCGATCTTAAGTCATTAAAACTGTTATAACTCCTACAATTTTAGAGATAAATCAAATTTGAAGACACCGCTAGAAAGAGCGTTAAATTCTCTATCTATTTGGTGTGAGATAACATTCTTTTTATGGCATTGAAGATTTGCGATTGCCGCGCGAAATGCCAGTTTTGTCAGAATCTTGAAATTGCCTGTTTTTCATCTCGCCCTAGCAACCCCATTAATACTTGACACACAACTGTGCAGACCTGGTAAAACGTGTGCCAAACGTAAGCCATTTTTTAGGCTTACAGGCTCAAACGTATCATTAAAATCAAGAGAGAGCCAAAAGTGTGTTTTTTCAAAATTTGACAAAATTCACTTTTCAGGCTAGCTTTTAACCTTTTAGTTCCCTTTGAAAAATCACTGTTGAAGACTGAGACGACAGGAAATTCAAAGCTTTTTCCAACGGTATCCTTAGATTTGCAAATACTTCGAAAACGCCGCACTTACGTCCGTTTTTGTAACACCTCAACCTCAATTTTGACAGAAAACGCACGTTTTTCTGCAGTTAAGCACCATTTTAATAACAAAAAATATTTTTTTAAACCAAAAGAACTACACCGTTAGAAAGCTGATATTTTGGCGCACGTTTTACCAGGTCTGCACAGTTGTGTGTCAGGTATTAATGGTTGCTGGGAGAGATGAAAAACAGGCAATTTCAAGATTCTGACAAAACTGACATTTCGCGCGGCAATCGCAAATCTTCAATGCCATAAAAAAAATGTCATCTGACGTCAAATAGATAGAGAGTTTAACGCTCTTTCTACCGATGTCTTCAAATTTGAGCTATCCCCAAAATTGAGGGAGGATGACAGTTTTAATGACTTAAGATCGAAAACACGAAAAAAATCTTAAATCGTTGATAGCTCGAAAACGAGGCCTCTGCCGAAAAATTACTAAGTGGCATTTTGGTCGGAAATGAGTTGTAGAACACGTAGGAGTCGGATTGTGTATAACTCCTGGGACACCCTGTATAATATTACCTACTCTTGATTGCTTATAAAAAATTCCGCGATGGTTTGTGCCTAACTATTACAGGTTAAACCATATTAACGGTTATGATTTAAATTATCAAGTTAAATAATGGGTGGAATCGAATAATATCACGATATTAATCCTTAACCTTTCAAATAATTTGATGATTATGGCTGATTAATTACGTCTCAGTACTTCTTCAAAGTATTCGGATTGGATTGTTTTTTTCAAAGTTTGATGGATCAAATAATTGTCTTTTCATAGGCCATTTGTAGTTGATTTTATTGTTCCTTACAAGCAAGTATCGAATTATGGAAATATTAGAGGAAAAACAGTAGAATTTATAGTACATAAGAAAAAAAATTACTCCATACAAATCCGTATCAGACCATTCTTAAGAAAAACGATACGTGACAAATTTTGACGACGCTGCTGGGAGAGATAGAGAGAAATTGATGATTCGGCATACCAACTTCCAGTTAGATATGTATTAGTATGTCTTAAAACTTACTTACATAATCTGGGAATTGCCTCGATTTCTGTGAATGCTTGCAAACCTTGATAAACATTCAACAAGAATGAAAGGAGCTATTGTCGTGAGAACATTATGGCCAACGAAAGATCCTTCGGCAGTCAGCAAGAAAGCGTTAACTGGTAACGTTCCTAATCGCACGACACTCACAGCGAAAAATGACTTCGTCTATGATTCACGATTGTCAAGAGGACAGTTCGACTGCAAGAGCTTATAACGTGGTTTACAATTTTCAAAAATAAACGTTTGGTATCGAAAAAAAAATTTAACACCCCTAAAAATTTGTCGGATTTTGTATGAAGATATGTGGATTTTAGAAACGTTGCCAATTATTTAACAATTGAAGTTGAACAGATCTAAACAAATCTCGAATTCACCTTTCCTGTTTGGGCCATCATGAAAAATTCCTGCAATACTTCATAACTTTGACTTTGACAAACCGCCAATTCCTGGCAATTTAAACGAAACAAATCCTTACACATAACTCTGATCTCGCTTCCAGTTTTGGTTAATCCAGCCAAAACTAAATGATTCTCCCCATCTCCATACTCTCACTCGGGCTAAAAAAAAAGGTTCTTATAACAGTTTCTTGTTATAGATAGAGAGAAAAATATTAAGAAGGTAAATTCGAGTGTTGGTAGCATTGTCGGGTTTGTCGATCTATAATATAGATATTATGTATACTGGACGACATACATTGTTTACAAACAAATCCAACTGACCATAGAAATGTGTGGAGTGGTTTTAGAGAGGTCCAGGTCAAAACTTCCTTGGTCATAGGTCGGCAGTCAGTTAACAGTCGATTTGAGTGGCGTGGTTTGCTGAGTCCACCGTCTAAATTGGATAACGCTCATTGTGTCTGTTCCCTCGGCTAAACCGCCTCTCAAGGACTGCGCACCGTCGGCTCCCGATCATCTTCAAAGCATCTCCACTTCCACCACCTCACAATAAATTGGGAGGAAACAAACGGCAATGGATTAGGCCTTCTGCAGCGGAATCGCAACCCTTGAAACGTGTCGGTAGGTTAAGGTGGCGCTTAACAATTGTCGGGTTTTAGACTATTGGACCTAATCGTTAAGATGAAATCGAGAAAACGGAATATAAGGCAGTGAACTTATTCCCAATGATTTACACACACTTTACATTTTAACTCAAGAATTCGCAATTCCTGACCGTTTTGTAAAAACGATTACAAATACTCTATAGGTAGTAAAACCTAATAGCTTACTAATCCCAGTTGGTAGTTATGTATCATTCGACTTCAAGTAAAATAACTTGAATATAGTAAAAAGAGAAAGCTTTCAGCCTGTTACTTGCAATGATGAACTTTCGCAATAGAAAACGCTGCAAATCGTTACGCAAAGGTTTATTTTTTCTTCTTCAGGTAGCCCCCCCCCCCCCCTACTTGGATCACCGGATTAACAGAACTGGACTAAAAAGTCTCGAATAGAACAACAACAAATTTAAGGAGATTAAATAAAACCACAGGTAAAAATAAAGCTTCCGTTTGCTCTGCCCATACCATTGAACCCTGGAACAGACTACAAAGCGATTGCACAATTAGGAACCAAGAGCTTTGAAGAGCTTTACGTAGCAAATAAAAGTAATAAAAGTAATAGAATGTGTACAGCTATAATTTAGCAATGTTTTAGAAAATTGTATTACCTATTTTAGAAATGTAAGGTACATGAGATGGGTTCGACGTCAGTTGAAGGAGTTGAAGAACCTTTTTAGCTGTATTTTTCAACAAATAACCTTTGTAATCTTAATCCTTTGAAATTTGGATGGTTTACCAGCTGTATCTTAAAAAAAATTCCATTTGCCGTCTTAAGTTTTTCTCCAAAACTACCTAAGTACTGCAATAAAAAATGACACATGGGATCCAATGCGGACTCAGTTTCCGATATTGAAGAAAAGAGCTTTGGCAGGAGAGGAGAAGGGCGTACCCAAACATGAGTGTGAATGAAGTCAGTGTAAACATTGTCAAAATATCATTCAGTCAACACATGTAATGACAATCAATCAGTTGTTATAGTTTAATTTAGTAAAAAATTGGCGATCTGCATAGAAGTGCATTCTAATACAGAAAGAATAAACTTAGGTGTAAAAACTTGTAGTGGTACTTAACAATGCTGGTTCTGAAACACATGACTGGAAAGTGATGTGGTAACTTTGTGTTTCGCAGTAAAAAAGTATCAACTTCAATTTGAAAACGACACTAGCGACATCCCTTCGCAAAAGTGGCTCCTTCTGATTTCATCACGCTCGCTGTTTTTTAGAACGTAATTCTTTTGCCACACATCGCAATTATCATCATTTCCTAATTTATTTTTCACTTATTTGTCTAATTGCTATAATTAAATTCGAGTTCCCTCCAAGCTCGGTTACATCGACTCACGTATGCTCACAAACGAATTGCCGGCTTGTGGATGTTATTATGGTTAATTATTAGCATAAGATCGCAACTCGGCGATTGTGGGACACGAGTTCTGACCAACGTGGTACAGAAATGGTGACGCGTTGTAAATTTTGATCTCAGAAGTGAATTGCGAGAAACCACTTTGTCGGACTATTTTACTTGCATTACTGTAGAAATTATAGATTTCCTAGAGGCCCATACATCCTAAAAACCGGATGCGGCCATCCTATGGAACACGATAATTAGCACCATTCACAATAATACCGAGAGACCAGAATAGCCAAAATTACCAGGCAGCTGCTTTGTTGATCCAGTTTCGGCTCTCCGCTCTTCTCTTCATGACTGGTTGATCAAGAAACTTAACTAGATAGAATGGATTTGTTCTGTGGTCTGGTTCAAGTCCAGAATGATGGATGCTTGAAAGGCCTTAAGTCAACTTTTCCTTAACATAATTATTTACGTCATATTACCAACTTAAGTATTTGGCAAAAATGGGCACATCAAGAAAATCTCATCTCTTTGTTTGAAACTGATGCGAAGACGGTATGTATTTCTACCACATCTTGTGAAACAGCCAATATAGAGTGAAATTAAATTAATGACTTCGGTACAAAAACTTTATGGGAAACGTCCAGAGAAAAAAGGTTACTTTTGGAAAATTATTTTAGGATATCCCTCTGAAGCAAGACTTTTTCAATAGAGGGACGTGTTTTACAGCTGATTGGCGGGTACCCAAACATGAACAAAATAAAATAAAATAACTGACTATAAATTCGTTTCAGACCATTGCACATTGGTTCGAACTTCCGATTTAAATGGACAAAACCTTAGCGATCCTCTGAATAGTTTTTGCATTGCTGTAGTAAGTTTTATTGCATGGGAAAGGTGTATCTATTTCAAAAAAAGCTTCTTAGAAGAGTATTTATTCATAAAAACTGTCTTGTGGGAAAGAATAACGTAGTTAATAATCTTTGGGTGCCTTAATCAATTTTTTTGTCACATCATCAGTAGGAAGTGATTCCAATTATTCTTGATTAAATATGAATACATCTTCAAATAATCTTTTAACGTCTTATCTTTATTCAATAATGAGATTCAGTATCACAATGTAGGAACCGCAGTTCAAAAACCCCTTCCTGAAGAAGTCCCAACAATTTTTTTTTCAAGAGCGATTACAATGGTTTATTATTGAATAATAAACCAAAAGCGGGAAGGAGGGGGGTAGTAGCCAATATTTTCAATCGCTGTTGCACCAAAAATTTCCGATCAGTAATTTAAAAGAATTAATTAAGACACATCTCTTCCTATTTGGTTTAGTATCTAGACTTCAGAACTTCAAATTTTCTTCATGAAACAGTTTGAATAGGGGGGTATGTTAGAAAATGTTTCTTCGCTATTTTCATCTGATTTTATCGGTTTTCCTTTTTTTATTTTGTTCCACCCCAATTTAGGTCTAGTTGTCCCAAATCCTTGGAAATTTTGTATATTCTGTTTGAGGGGATATGAGGAGGTAATAGATAATCAAGTTCTGCTCATTCAGCTCACACTGCTGATTTGATCGCTTCATTTTTGTAGGATTCAAAATTTTGATCTAGATTGAAAACGAGTTTCAGAACTTTCTTTATCGTATTATGTAAGAGATAATAATGAAAACTATTCAGTGCGCCTTGTTGCTTAAACATTTCGTGTATTCTAAGCAAGAGGTCGTGGTTCAAAGGGCCTCCCGTGTCTTCTTCTGCCACGATATCATAGGAATTTCCGCCTCTTACCATGGTAACCTTGTAAGGATCGGCAAACTTCGGTTTCGTCTTGGTACCTGGCTGAATGAGTTTCATTGCAACCAAATCCCTGACACTGTATTGTAAAGCAATCTTTACCGTGAGTCGTAGATCCTCCAGTTCTCTTCCTCTATTCTCAATAGATGAAATTTCGCATCCTTCCGCCGTTGTTCTGGGTCTTCCATGGATCTGTCTCTCATTTCATCTTTTATAGCTGGTCGTAGTTCTTTTGTTTTGTTTTTCTTGAACCTCAAATTATGTCAAGCCGCTGCTTCTTTGTACTCTCGATACCACCTCTTTCGCTCTGCTAAGGAGATTTTGGTCAAAAGTGATTGCGGTACTTCGGTCACTAATTATTCTTGAAGGATTTTCAAAAGTTTGATTTTAGAACTCAAGCTTTCTTATAACTAGAGTAGTAGATTTTATTCTATACAGCCAAACAAACTTTGAAAAAGCTTGCACCACAACCAGAATAATGACATACATCTAATGACATGTGCATGTGAGCATCGACGCTTGTAGAGCAGAAGTGTTTCCTGTTGCCCGAATTTATGGTTCTCTAAGATGCAAGGCACCTATACCAGATCTTCATATCTTGATAGTATAACTTTCGAACTTCTTCCAACAACAGCATGGCAGTTCTTTCTACTCTTGTGCTAAGATCTTTTTTATCCATAGATCTGGCAAAATCTGCATAATCAGTTACAATCTTGTATTTAATTCCCAAACGGTAAACCTTCCCAACCTACCCAAAATGTAGTCAGTATTACTTTCCCGATTCATCCTTCATAGTCATGATGAGATCATTTAATTTGAAAATATTACTAAAAACTATTGATTGTTTGTCTTTTGACATATCCTACTGTAAATCAAAGCTATCCCACTGATAAAATTTCAAAATCGATCTGCAACTAACTCGGCTATGGTCCTCCGGTGGATCATTCACTAAAATGTAATTCAATCTTTTATTCTAAGTGAATAATTGTTTCCCTATTTTTCCCGTAATCTAGAGATGTTTTCTAACATTGAAAACAATATATTTGAATTGATTCGAGGTATATTTTTATTAGGATGGTGCCAGTCCTGGACGATAATCGAGTGCTTAACTGTACCATTTTAGATACTCTGTTGTATGGGTGAAAACCTTGTGCCTAGCAACATGCTAAGTAACATCAAACAGAATACGTTAGATGCCAAGTAGGAATAGAATTTGTTACATCGAATTTCAAGAAAATAACGAATTAGTTACGTGTCAAATTATAATTACTCGTTAGTGTCGCGTCCATCCATCTACAACGCGAGTGAAATATTCCTTTACGTGTGATGCCGATTGTACTACCTTTCCTTGCCGCATGCAAAATCTATACATCAAAATCAGTCTCCTGAAAAAGGGTGAGTTTAAAAATATTGCTTTCCATCCATTTTCTTATCTGGAAGCCCGGCCATAAACGGCTTGGGTGTAGAATGGTTAATGAATTGTTCAATTTTAAGTTACGTACCGTACCGTTGGAGCAGCTACGACTTTGTAGCGTACTAAATTTGAATTGAACAATGGACTCGAAATATCCTTCTACAATAAAATAAACTGGCTTCACGGAATAATAATCATTGTCGAAAATTACACCCTGAGTTTACACCTTTAACAAAACACTAAACCACTGGGCATGGGGCAGGTAATTTATTATTACTACTAAGTATTACTTGAACTATTATATTTTTTGAGAAAAATAGAAACTTGGTGAGACATATAACAGACGGCAGCCGGTGATGCTTTACCTAATTAATCATCATAATGTAACATATTATGTTTATTCGAAAAGTAGTCGATCATTACTTGTTAACAATTAGTTTAGCCATCAAAAATTTCAGATGTAACTCAAAAATTTCTCAACTAGATTCCTTATTGTCCTGTGTCGTCGTTGCCAATGAGATATCTTCCTTATCTTTATACAGCCAGACCAAAAAGGAATGTTCCTATTTTTTATGTTCCTAAAGATAAATTTGTTATATACTTATTCATCAAGTTTTCTCGTGTTGAATGAACCAGTTAAAAATTACGTTTAGATTTGCTCACAAACAAGCGGCGATCGCTATAGAAAATTTCCTCCCCAACTATACAAGATCATAATAGAGTACCGACTTGTTCTCAGCTTGATTTCCTTTGTAAAAACGCTAATACAGGGCTGAACATTTCGATCAGGGCCAGACTGCTACTTCATTCATACCCTCAATCCCTGGTAAATCTTGTATCCAATATCAGACCTTTAATAGGCGAACTGATGAGAAGCGTTTCCCTGAGGACTCGCTCAGCAAGACGGAAAAAACGTTCACCGCCGAGCGTGAACAGCGAAAGCGTGTGTAACAGATTTCAATGGGAACCCACTTCGTTCCCGCTCTATTGTTCAACTTGTGCAAATTAAAAAAAAAAAAAAAAAAAGCCCCACTGAGTTACTTCCTACTCTTGTCCCAAGTAATATTTCTACAATGTTGAAGTAGTATTGTAGTACTATTCCGCAGTTCAATAATAATGTACAGCGTTAGAGGATGTACTGATGCCAATATGATTTTAAACAACATCATTTCGTTCATTTGTTCCGAAGGAACAACACACACGTTTTACAATGAAACCATCTTCAGCCTTATGCAGATCTAGTGTAGCTGGAAGGATAGTTTTTGAAATGCAAGCGTCACCGGGTGAAGTTTGTATACATAACCTAAAGTGGTAAATATAACTTGAAGTATCAAAATATTGCCTATTGTTATTATTTTGTGTGTGCTACAACTATTCACCACACATCAAATGTCCTCTTTATATTAATAGTATCACGATTACCGACAAAAACAGACCAATTTACGATCATTCGTTCGCTCCTTCTAGGTCTAGATTGAAGCCAATTGAACAATAAACCCCAGTGAACGCATTTGCAGCGTTTTTTTTAATGGTTATCAGAATACTTCAACCGTGTATCGGCTATAAACCTTTTAGGAGTTCACCCCATTATCCACGTTTACTGCATCACTGGTTACTGCAATCAAAACAAAAACAATAATAAACCAAAATAACGCAAATGTTGGCACCATAAATCGGGCCATACATCGGGAATGGCTTGAGCTACGGACCTGGGGAAGGGCTCATTCGATTCCTCATGGAAGGTTCTTCAAAAAAGTCCAAATTTAGGCCGCCTTGACTTTTTTTGAGGTTTTTAGGCGTTTTACACAACTTTGACAACCCTTAAAGGGCACTTTAAATTAAGTGAGAGAGCTGGCTAAAGAATTAGGGCGTTGTCGGACCAAGATGGATTTTTCCTGAAAATTTCAGATTTTTTGCTCCAGCCGTCTGGGAGAAATCGTGCGTACGGCGTACGGCGGACGGACGGAAAATTTTTTATTGCAGATTTGGATTCTACTCCCTTTGAAACGCAAACAATGCAATTTTCAGGGGGGGTTACATTTTTTTTTTTTCAAGAGCGATTACAATGGTTTATTGTTGAATAATAAACCAAAAGCGATCAGTATAGAACACCCGTCCGGCTCCCGTAAACGGTCCGATTTGGTGGGCTATCTAATACATAAATAATAATCATTTTATTAATTTACGGCGTTTTTATGTTTACTTCTCCCACTGAGCCTTGCGAATATCGCCGTCATAAACCCTAAGACGTCCGCGTTCAGGTGGATGGGCTGAAGGCTCAGAAGGAGCGAACTGCAAACCTTGTGGATATGGACATAACAACTGCCGGTAGTTCAGACTGGTCAGTGAGATGATCTATAAATAAGACGGCCCGCTACTATAGAAAGACAGGCAATTGGACCGTTCCGGGACCTCTTGCCCCAAAGAGACCGCGAGAAAAGCCATGTCGCTTTTGACAACGTGATTATTCAGATGTGGTGCTAAAAGAACAAATCAAATATTGAAACTCTAAGTGATCCCAAAATGAGAGCATTGATAGTGATAAAAAAAAAAAAACAAGTCGGTGTGGCACATAGCTTCCTCGTATCCATAACATGACTGTATAGATCATTGAAAATTATTATTGACTAAAGAACTTCGTTCAATTAGGCGAAGTAAATATTGAATTAGGGTAAATTTATTGTTATGCAGGAGCATAACTTGAGAAAATAAAGGTAGGCATGTTCAACTATTGAACAAACTATAAAATATACTTACCTAATAATAAAAATAGACATTGACGCTGAATGGATAGATGACACCCCAACCCGCACAATCCCTGAGAATTCCATCAAAATCGGACTATAACTTCGTGTAGTTTTGCCCGTAACAAGGATTTCCTGACAGACAGACACACAGACACGGAACCAAAATTGTTCAGAAAGGTCTAAAACGCAAAATGCGAGTGGAATTTTTGTGTCAAGGAATCTCGTGCTTTTAACCTCATGGAGTCTAACTAATTTTAGTATCATTTAGTAATTTTCGGCTTTTGCTCACTTCTGATCAACGGATCCCCACCAAAAGTTCATTGAGATGATTCAAGTCAAAGAATAATGTGAACCAATATGAAATTTGTGCATGATTTTTCTAGAAATCTTATATTGAAGAAACCAAATAAATTTTATCATTTAGTTCGTTCTACGTTTTCATAAAGGTTTGATGGATGAGAGGAAGGGGAAATAAAAATAATTTAAATTTTTTGAATAAAATGAAACTTTGATTCGCTCCACAGAAAACCCATCCTCCTCATTTTATTATTCCATCCAATCCTCTATCAACAGATTCAAATATTCGACGTTCTAGTGAACTGTGGCAAAAGTTGAGAGAACATTCGGTTCCGTTGAGTGCACAAATGCTGATATAAAAGTAATGGGGATCAATGAAGGTATAATAAAATTTATGATGATTACGACCATTCAATATCCAGTCGAAATATTCCTCGGGTTTGAGCTTATATTTTTTTGAAGTAGAGAACTTTAAAATAAAATTGAAATTTGCTAAGAAGAATATAAAACAATCAAAGAAAATTATTTGTACAAAATGATTCTTATACATATTAGAATTATCATCAACGATTCATTCTTTGAATGAAATTTATCACAACTTATTAGCAACATTTCTTCGGCAATGAATAGTCAGGGGTTTGAGAGAGAGAGAGAGAGAGAGAGAGAGAGAGAGAGAGAGAGAGAGAGAGAGAGAGAGAGAGAGAGAGAGAGAGAGAGAGAGAAAAAAAAAACAATACAACAAAAAACACGGGATAGAGTAATCTATCAAATCAATATTAACAGAAAATAAAGAAAAATAAATTTACAGAATGATATAGCTCGCCTTTAGGCAGTGCCAGTGTTGGCGAGCCAGAGTTGTAGAACTAATACCAATAATTTCTAACTTGCTCCTTTAAAAGGAAAAATCATAAATTTCCTTCATTTTTATAACAAAAAGAATTAAAAAAAAAAAAAAAAAAAAAACAGTATCTTCCACTTATTCCCTACATGCTCGTCAATAGCTCTTCCACATTTTCTGGACCAAAATTAATTAACCAAGTAAATATACATTTCTTAAAAACAGAACGTGGGATGTTATTAGCAGTTTTTAAATTAGCCGGATTTCTAAATAAATTAAATATTGGGGGCTCCTAGAAGTGAGGGTCAACGAAATTTTTGGATTTACAACATTTTTGAGAAATTGGAAGCGCGTTGAATGCTGATGACCATAGGGTTTATCTACAATAGAGGGGTTCTTGTGAGAAAAAGAAGGGTTGAAACAAGACTGTGATTCATAACATATCCTATACTGCAGTCCAGCTATTTAGTGTCACCAATAAACACAATATACAAAAAAGTACATCACAACGCTCACTATACAAACAGCCTTGAAAACATCAGCCGGTACTATCAAGTCTTGAGGTTTTTGTCTTCTCAGTCGAGTGTGAAGATCATCAACGTCCAAAAACTTGACAACCTCCATGTTGATATGACCTTGGAGGTTCTGGTGATGGGCTATCGCTTGAGTTTTGAATACTCCATTCATTGCAGGAATTTTTAGGCCTTTGTGAATGTCATTGTTGGTCGAATGGTGGTACACATCAACGGATGGCCGCAGTTCTAGATTCGCTGAGTAATATCACGATAACTTTGAGAAGTGCAGCGGCGGTGCTAAACTGGCTTTATTCTGGATAGTCAGTTTTGATAGTCTAACCAATCAACCACCGCATTTTTCGAAATTTGGTAGCTAATTCTGTTTTTTCAATTTTTCACATGAGCTTTAAGGCGATCCTCTATATCAAGATTCATACCCAAATATTTTGTCCGATTGCCATATGGGATGACTTTGCACACTAAGATTGATTGGTATATTTTTTTGGTATATTCTCGACTGTCTTCACCAATTGCAAGAATAGCAGTATTACCTGCGGTGTCCCCTCGTGTTCAGACGAATCGCCGGTGTAAACGGAGGGTCGAATACACTTCCTTGCGTCACGGCAGCATGAATCATTTTTGCTTACGGGTGAATGGTAAATAAAAGGGTTTATGAAGAATTTTGTGAAGTGACTCATTCGAAATCAATTGGAGAGATGTCCTTAACAGCTTGGAGTTTTTTAAATTATTTTATTTGTCATGGTTTTTAAATAAAGCCATTAATTAATATATATACTAAGCTTTGGAGTGTGCATGTTTCACAGGTGATAGAGCGATTATTGAATTTCAGGAGATATGCATAGAGCACGTAAATCTGTTCTCAACCAAAATACCTATTCGGATTGATCAATTGATCATATTCGTGTGCCTCCTGAAATTCAATAATCGCTCTATCACCTGTGAAACACCCACTCTCCAAAGCTTAGTATAAATTCAAATCATGAACGCAAGCCAATTGAATAATAAACCCCAGTGAAAGAATTTGCAGCGATTAAGATTTCTTTTTTTTACTTTGCTCTTATGCCTAAAAGAATCAAAGCTTTGTACTCCTTTGGCCCTAATTCATTCTGGAACTCTGCGAGAGTTGGAGATTATCAAATCAATCATGCTATCAGATCAATAAAGACTCCTACTAATTGGAAATCGCAGCTACACTGTTACTCATAACTCCTTCAATTCTTGAATTTGATGAAATTCTCTGGGGTGGAGATGGTTACCCAGGGTCTTTCCTCCACCATTACATTCCAAGTGAAACAAATGAGAGCTGAAATCTTTAGCAATTTGAGCTCGGATCATAGCATTTTATGCTTTGAAGAGGAGATTTGTTCCACGGAAAATCTAATAACTATGAATACTACATAAATGTAATAGAATCTTCAATATCATTCCAGTAATGTTTTAACCTTTACGTCATTTCTTCATTTCTCAAACAATTTAAAGGATTATGTCTAGAATATTTTAAATCTTCATTGTAATGCATGGTAGGTATCGAGAAAATGGTAAACATTGAAATAATTCCTGGAGAGGGTACAGCGTCTGGGGTTCCTTTTTATAAGAACCATTATAAATAAGTACGGAAATGCTCCGTAAACAGTAGTCTTGACCAATCCGTAATCGATTGAGAACTTACCTCGCTCCGTCGGCTCAACGTGTCATGCTTGTCATGCAGGAGTTGAGCAACTCTCGGAGCCTCTGGAATGGGGAACAAAATGAAAAACTGGTTATTCAATAACCGCTTGACGGTCGTTCGATAAATTTCACGGTTCATAAAAGCAGGGGAATGGAAACCGTTTTCGGATTACCACAACTGGTTTGATTATTCGGACATTGTGACTCAGGAACAATTATAGTTTGATCATCTGTTGAATCTAGAATATTCTTCTACTTTATGGCACAGTTGTTGGAAAGTGAATATTCATTCGGTGTACATTTTATGCATTACCGGAACCATCTGTTAGCTTTGCAAATTTACAAGTAACTGTGAGTATTTACCTATTTGAGTTTCTTGTGAACCACCCATTTGACAAGGAAAATTGGCATTCTCCCAATAAGGGGCCAGTTTTAAATAATAATCGGAATTGATCCTTTGATGAAGGCACTTCTTTACATTGAAATAAACATGGAATCGAAGACAAACGATGATATGCCTGGAAAATGTCAAGAGATCCGTTTGAATGTTTTTGTTGGATTGAAAGGTTTTTTTTTACAAATACTTTCAATGAAACGAATTAGACAATCCTGAGCTGCACAAGGGTGGTTGCGTGGAAAGGAATCGTAAACACCACTCACACAAATTTTAAAGACACTTTCAAACTCACGAATCAGCTGAACTGCATCTAATTAGCGTCAATTCTTTAAGTTGTATAAATATAACTAACTGTGTTAACTAAAATTTGATCGTGAATGAGTTTTCAAGTTCATGCATAAATACAATGTCATCCGCGCAAAACTGCGTGTGGTTTTAGAGAGTAGCTAAACTACAAGAACAACCATTTGCCGCCATTGCAACGTCAATTTTTACCTGGTGTGTTTATCGAAATATTATTTTTAAATTTTTTTGTTTTTATCTTTATTACTGTTATTATTTTAATTTATCTGTTCGCTTTTTTGTTTGCAATTGATTTAGAAAAGAGCTTGGGTTCAAGAACGTAAAATATAAAGCCGTACATAACCGAGATCTCAATGAACACTATTTTGGTTTATTATTCAATAATAAACCATTGTAATCGCTCTTGAAAAAAAAAATTCTAACTCCCCCTGAAAATTTCATGGTTTACGTTTCAAAGGGTGTAGAATCCAAATCTGCAATAAAAATCCGTGTCCGTACGCCGCACGATTTCTCCCAAACGGCTGAAGCAAAAAATCTGAAATTTTCAGGAAAAATCCATATTGGTCCGACAACGCCCCAATTCTTTAGCCAGCTCTCTCACTCAATTTGAAGTGCCCTTTAAGGGTTGTCAAAGTTTTCTAAAATCCCTTAAAATCTAAAAAAACATCAAGGCGGCTTAAATTTAGACTTTTTTGAAGAACTTTCCATGAGGAATCGAATGAGCCCCTCCCCAGGTCTGTAGCTCAAACCATTCCCGATGTATGGCTTGATTTTATGCTGCAAATTCTTTCACTGGGGTTTATTATTCAATTTCATTCATTTGGCTTGCATTCATGATTTGAATTTCTACTAAGCCTTGGAGTGTGCGTGTTTCACAGGTGAAAGAGCGATTATTGAATTTCAGGAGATATGCATAGAGCACGGAAATCGGTTCTATTTGGATTGATCAGTTGATCATATTTGTGTGCCTCCTGAAATTTAGCAATGTCCCCCAAGTAGAGAAAACGTACGTATGTTTTTATTGTGTTCAATGGAAAAATTAAGAATTAATTGGTACCTACTAGGCGTGATAGATAGGTGGATATTTTGGTTGAGAACCGATTTACGTGCCCTCCTGAAACTCAATAATCGCTCTATCACCTGTGAAACACACACACTCCAAAGCTTAACAGAAATTCAAATTATGAATGCAAGCCAAATGAATAAAATAGAATAATAAACCCCAGTGAAAGAATTTGTAGCGTTTTTTATTTCATTCGGTAACACCTAGTTAAACTTGCAACTAAACTGTCGATCGACACCAAATCTAGAGAAAAACACGTCGCAGGAGAAAGATACTATTGGATTCCTTATTATTTATCAATTACGTGGGACTTCCATGAGACATCTCTTCCAACAACGTGATATCCGTTAGCGCCCATTCAATCGAGACTGTGGGAGCTATGGGTTCACGTAATGACCGAAATGTGCAAATCCAGGATATGTCACTAACCTCGACCAATGACCGACAAAGTTAAATACCTACCAATGAGGCTTCGGAGGAAGACGAGGGAGGGTGTCAATTATACAAACGTCATGTTTTGACGTTTACAACGATTTGGGACCACTGAACTCTTTCGCGAGAAACCAGTCCCCCGCGCCGGACTTAATCATACCACATTCCGCAAACCGGTCTGCCACTCTGTTTCTATACAGAATTTTCTTTGCCTCTTTACTTCAATCACTTCGATGCTGTTGGAGTTGCATTGGTTCAAAGCGAACCATCAACAAATGCCTCCAAAAACCTTCACAAATATTGCCGTGTAAGATAAAAGAAAAACGCTGCAAATTCTTTCACTGGGGTTTATTATTCAATTGGCTTGCGTTCATGATTTGAATTTCTACTAAGCTTTGGAGTGTGGGTGTTTCACAGGTGATAGAGCGACTATTGAATTTCAGGAGATATGCATAGAGCACGTAAATCTGTTCTCAACCAAAATACCTATTCGGATTGATCAGTTGATCATATTTGTGTGCCTCCTGAAATTCAATATTCGCTCTATCACTTATGAAACACGCACACTCCGAAGCTTAGTAGAAATTCAAATCATGAACGCAAGCCAATTGAATAATAAACCCCAGTGAAAGAATTTGCAGCGATTTTTTTTAAAAAAATGGTTATCAGAATACTTCAACCCGTGTTTCGGCTATAAACCCCTCTAGGAGTTCACTCCAGTATCCACGTTCGCTACATCACTAGGTTACTGCAATAAAAACAAAAACAATAATAAACCAAAATAACACAAATCGGCACCATAAATCCATCGGGAACGGTTTGAGCTACGGACCTGGGGATGGGCTCATTCGATTCCTCATGGGAAGTTCTTAAAAAAAAGTCCAAATTTAGGCCGCCTTGACTTTTTTTGAGGTTTTTAGGGATTTTACAAAATTTGACAACCCTTAAAGGGCACTCTAAATTAAGTGAGAGTGCTGTCTAAAGAATTGGGGCATTGTCGGGCCAGAATCAACCCGTACCAATTTTAAGATCTCTGTGTGATTTTTATTGATTTACATAACATTCATTGAATTATTTTTAATAAAATGCACGAGCGGAGAAACCGGAGGAAGGAGGCTCATAGCTTCCCCGCTATCCTTGCTGAGACGGGAGAACGCACAATGGGCACGCTAACAAGGAAATGTATCATTGGAGACATATAGAACTACCGCGAACTTCAAACGCCCTTCAGGTCAAAACCGCGTTTTCCAATAGTTTAATTCCAAGTCCCTTTGTTAGAAGATTGTTTCAAGTTGAAAAGCATGTTTGGCAAAACTTTTGACTCAGATTGTGATCAATTCAGTATTACTCTTATAAGAAAACTCATGTATTGCTACAGGATGAATGTTCGGAGTTTGTGTAGGAATATTTGTCCGGAATTTTGCGAAAATTGCAGAAATTTCGATATTTCTATTAGTGGCTTACATACTTAACGCAACCTGGAGGTATACCATTTTGGTTTATTATTCAATAATAAACCATTGTAATCGCTCTTGAAAAAAAAAAAAATTCCGAACCTCCCTGAAAATGTCATGGTTTACGTTTCAAAGGGTGTAGAATCCGAATTTGCAATAAAATTTTTTTGTCCGTCCGCCGTACACCGTACGCACGATTTCTCCCAAACGGCTGAAGCAAAAAAGCTGAAATTTTCAGGAAAAATCCATGTTGGTCCGACGCCCCAATTCTTGAGCCAGCTCTCTCACTCAATTTAAACTGCCCTTTAAGGGTTGTCAAAGTTTTGTAAAATCCCTAAAAATCTCAAAAAAAGTCAAGGCGGCCTAAATTTGGACTTTTTTTTTAGAACTTTTCATGAGGAATCGAATGAGCCTCTCCCCAGGTCTGTAGCTCAAACCATTCCCGATGTATGGCCCGATTTATGGTGCCAACATTTGCATCCACATTCACTACATCACTAGGTTTGCAATCAAAACAAACACAAGAGGTTTTTTTTAATTTTTTTAATTGCAGTAACCTAGTGATGTAGTGAATCTGGTTACTGGAGTGATCTCCTGAAACTGTTTATAGCAGATACACGGGTTGAAGCATTCTGATATGCATGAAACACTGCAAATTCTTTCACTGGGTTTTATTATTCAATTTCATTCATTTGGCTTGCGTTCATGATTTGAATTTCTACTAAGCTTTGGAGTGTACGTGTTTTGCAGGTGATATAGCGATCATTGAATTTCAGGAGATATGCGTAGAGCACTTAAATCGGTTCTCAACCAAAATGCCTATTTGGATTGATCAGTTGATCATAATATGAACATGAAATATTATTTGTGTGCCCCCACAAAATTCAATAATCGCTCTATCACCTGTGTTTCATATTAACATTACGGATTTCAATTATTACTTTAAAGTTTAGCTAATGTGCTCATGCTTAAAAAACTTGTATAAATGTGTAATGTGCAAGGAACCAACATTGATCAGCCCGCTCTGAAACGCGGAATGCAAATAGAAATTTCCATTTTGGAAGAGGAGCATTTTTCCGATTCTCGCACTGTTAAGAGCCATCTCTACTTTGGTAGTGAGGAGGGCCATATTCAAAGTAGTGGTGTGCGCGTAGTGTTCCTAACTACAATTAAACTTTTACAGTACCGAACTACAAATAATTCAGTACTCAGTCTGAACGTTTATATTTCGCTCCACATCGTTTCTTGAGACCTCAAGGTTGAAAATAAATTAGTTTTAAAATTATTTTCGCCTCTCTACATGGTTGCGCTCCAAGTGCCAGTTAATGAAACTAACACACTCTGGAGATAAAGCCGCTACGACACGGAGATAACGTTTACTTTTTCGAATGAATCAGTCGTGTTCGCGGTTGATAATGAACTGGTGCAACAATTGGTGCTACGGACCCCGAAATAAATATGATTATGATAAGTGCGGGGTTAACTCTTCTGGGCTTGGCGATGACAATCATATCTACTTGGTACACAATGATGAAAGTACGTAAGTCGTCGTAATTCACGTGTATCTAAGGATGGCCCAATCGTAGGATGTGAATGTCACAAAGTTTATCATATTAGTTCAATTAGGAACAAAATTGTCTTTGTGACATAACAAGGGTTGACTGATTTATGTAGGCATACGTAGTCACGTACCCAATGCGCACTCGTCTGTATAAGCCTAATATATGGCCAAGTTTTAGCGAATTTTCGTAAAAGTTACATATTCAATAAATTTAAGAAGTACTTTAATTTAAATTTCAATTAATCAAAGAAGCAAAAGTACGAAATGTACCCCCCCCCCCTCCTTGACTTGAGGGAAAAAATTATATGAGTGCGGAATCAAATTGATAAACAGAATGAATATTCCACGTAGTATAATTTCAACCGTTAACAAACATCAGTGTTTTACTCCCAATATTCGATGTTGTCGAAACTATTTGTATAAAATTTACATTTTTCACCCAATACGTTAAGGTTAAGTCAATAACAAGTATTACAACATGAAAATATAAATTTAATCATAAAAGAAACATGATAACAGCAAAAATTATTGGAGCTGAAATCTGAAACATATTTTTCTTCCCTTGTTATTGGCTAGCAAGTTAAAAAACGCTGCAAATTCTTTCACTGGGGTTTATTATTCAATGATTTATGATTTGAATTTCTACTAAGTTTTGGAGTGTGCCTGTTTCACAGGTGATAGAGCGATTATTGAATTTCAGGAGACATGCATAGAGCACTTAAATCAGTTCTCAACTAAAATACCTATTTGGATTGGTCAGTTGATCATATTTGTGTGCCTCCTGAAATTCAATAATCGCTCTATCACCTGTGAAACACGCACACTCCAAAGCTTAGAAGAAATTCAAATCATGAACGCAAGCCACTTGAATAATAAACCCCAGTGAAAGAATGTGCAGCGTTTCATGCCTGTCAGAATTCTTCAACCCGTGTATCGGCTATAAAGCCTTTTATGAGTTCACTCCAGTATCCACATTACTACATCACTACATCACTAGGTTACTGATATCAAAACAAAAACAATAATAAACCAAAATAACGCAAATGTTGGCACCATAAATCGGCCATACATCGGGAATGGTTTGACCTACGGACCTGGGGAGGGGGTCATTCGATTCCTTGTGGAAAGTTCTTCAAAAGAGTCCAAATTTAGGCCACTTCGACTTTTTTTGAGGTTTTTAGGGATTTTACAAAACTTTGACAACCCTTAAAGGGCACTTTAAATTAAGTGAGAGAGAAGAGTTGGGGCGTCGTTGGACCAACATGGATTTTTCCTGAAAATTTCAGCTTTTTTGCTCCAGCCGTTTGGGTGAAATTGTGCGTACGGCGGACGGACGGAAAAATGTTTATTGCAAATTCGGATTCTGCACCCTTTGAAACGTAAACCATGAAATGGTTAGGATTTTCTAGGGGGGGTTAGGATTTTTTTTTCAAGAGCGATTAAATACAATGGTTTATTATTGAATAATAAACCGAAATGTATTTCTGGTTTCGGCTCTAATAATTTTCCAGTTCTTGCTACAATATCTATTTTTAATTTAATTACTATCCCAAACAATAAGTTTTGCTTCATTATTATAGCTATTATTTCCCAAAATCCATAGGTAGAAGTTCAAACTAAACATTTTTCTCAGTGTGTTCTTTGATTCGAGGTCCTTGACGGATTGAGATGCTCACATAATTTGCCATTTATGTGTCAATGCTGCCCCAATGCGCTTAAAACAATATCGGCCCACAACTACAGTATTAATTTAGCGTGAAGGTTGCAATCATTTGTCGTCATAATGATTTTGAAGGACGCAATTATGAATTCGTTTGAACAAGAATTCTGAATGTTAGTTTTGTTAACGACTTCTCCGATCTATTTACGATTCATTGTTTTCATAGACACAAAACTCATTTCTGAACCATCGACATCATTCAAAAAGACCAAAGGCATTCATGGTGGCAGAACCATTTTAATAAGTTTACCCTGGATTCCATAAGCGGTCTAGTTATGACTGGCATTAGACCACTACAAGTAGGATACAGTTACAAAGATTAATGATACAGTATTTGTAAAAACACAGAATAGACAAAAATCTTAATAATTATGATAATGATTCATCGTGCTTGGAGTTTATTTTACGAAATCAGTCAGTATCTTTCTGAACAACGCTAAAGCAGGCTTTGCTGCAGAAGGGCATTTGTGATGCGGCAGAAGCGGTAAAACCAAACGAAACGCTCGTTTACCCTGTCAACTACGAAATTACTCGAGAGCACATAATGCGTTACAATTTGCCAAGATCAGATGGAAACCCTCTGTGGGAACAAAGAAACTAAAATGTCACTTCAAGGCCGGTTCAATCTTCCGAGCGCCATCCACTGCCCCCGCACTGTTCCGCCGTGGTACTGCAAGAATTGTGGTCTTCACCTTTTACACCACATTTGAGGTCCACATGTTGCTGAATGCCATACAAAAGACAAATTAAATATTTCAATAACGGCTGCAGTTGTGCAGATACTCGTTATTCCCTGAAGCAGACTTCAAAATTATTGCAGTAGAAAAATCCATGTCTCGAGCCAGCTCTCTCACTCAATTTAAAGTGCCCTTTAAGGGCTGTCAAAGTTTTGTAAAATAAAAACCTCAAAACAAGTTGCAAATGTACTTCATGATCTGTTCTACTTGAAGACCATCGGCTGAAATGACGAAATGTGGCATTTGGTCAAACCTTAATGTCACTCAGCTGATCGTTTGCTGTATTGCATCCAATTCTTCCTATTGGAGCGGAGACTTGGTTTGTCCTTTCAGGAACTAAATACTTCTTTTTAATTGCGGAGTCAACATTTATACTCACACGTTTTAAGTCATTTTAAATAACTCCCAGTTTTAAACCATTTTAAATAACTCTGGTTTTGTGGTGTTAATGGTTGTGCCCCAGCATTTGCAATTTCTTGTTACATGCCCTGCCATTTCCGTCTGATTTTCAGAAAGGCTGCGTAGCCCGACGCTCAGGATGTAGATAGTTTCCATCAGTTGTTCCACCCATCGTTCACAAATGAATACATCAGGCAACTCGAGTCCATGAAATCCATCAACTACAATTTGGCCTATACGGCCAAGTCAAATCCCGCTCAAATTTGAGAGTTAGTCGGGAAACGATAACTCAATTATCTCATATCAATTTCAACAAGATCGAATCACGCTCAAGTAAAATCCATCATTCATCATTTTCTCATTCCATATTTGATCGCTATAAATTAGCCCCGGAAAAGTTGGGGATTGACGATTTAAATTCCCCATGTGAGTTCACAACGATGGTAGTATTAAGAGCAAACCTCTAATTCTTGGAAGTAGTTACTACGGTATTCTTCCGATTTCGATTACATTTTTAGGATTTGAAGCTGTAGACGATCCCTAATTAACTTCATCGCTAGTAGCTTAAGCGCACGCGCAAACACAACTGGCATAATTTATTATCGTCCAACTAATCGATTTTGACATTTTACGCTCCATCTTATTTTATTATTCCGTCAGCCGTAGGAAATCTTTTAAGGTTCTTCAAAACATTTCAGTGATTTTAACTTTATTCTAACGGATACGCTACACCCAACATAATAGAAATTATGTTTTATTATTTTCAATCATGAACCTTTGCAATCCACCAGGAAAAAAAGTTCTTCCAAAGAGAGCAATCCAAAGCGTTTTCAATTCAAATAAAAGTTTATTATATCTGTACTAGAATAATCAGTCCGTGTAAATCGCTGATCTATGAATATTGGACGTAGTCAGCACTACTTTATCTAAACTCGGCACCTCGTGGCTCCATATTTTGCCTTGTCCTCTCTAGATGCCATAGAAAGAAACCCATTTGTATTTCAGCAGGTTTGGCCGACTAGGGACGAAATTATCCACAATGGCATTCAGCTGATCTACATACTCTGTAACTGAATTCCACAAGTTCAAAGATAATTGGATGACTTCGTCTTGAATATAAAGCTTCGGACGACGGACGACTGTAGTTAAACTTCAATTTTCGGATTCTGCACATCTTGAACAACAAATTTTGAGGTGGGGAAGGATATCGGGGGGGGTTACGATACCCACAGTACAATAGGATATAATGCAATACATTAAGAACACATTTTTCTTTGACGATCACTCGTTGTTGAAAAAGAATAAGACCAATATAGAATAAAAAATTAATAAGCAGCGCTCACATAACGTAAGCAGCACTCAACGGCGTCTGGAACACTTCTCCAAATCCATTTTACCGAACTCAATGAAACTTCCGACAAAAATCACCTTTATAGTCTTCTTGGGACTACATTCTCGGCATCGCTTACTGTCAATCTTGGAGCTGACATGTTCAGAAATCGGACTATCGGTTTTGAAATATCACTAATATTTTAATGTTCGTTACCAATTAAAATCTCCTAAATGTACAGGACTGCTTTATATTACACTGTTTCCAATAAAGTGAATAAGAACGTGTCTGAACATGGTGAAATAATTTGAAATAATGTTGAAGAATTATTCTTCTAGTAAATAATGGTGAAGAATTATTCTTCCAGTAAATTCTGACAATCGAATCTGCTGATATAATAGCGGAGGAATTTTGTTTGAGAGTGTTAATCTTTAAATTGAGTTTTAATGACTTTTGTCATTTCCTTGGGGACAAGTGAAGCGTTGGTAGATGGTTTATTGTATCTCGTTAAACTTCAGTCATTTCAATTGTGGGTCTCTTCAATTGTGTAAATATGCAGTATATTGCACCCTTTTTGGAATTTATATATCTATTGAGTGGAGAGGGACTGTAAAATCTAAGTGTTTACAGAGTTATAATTATGACGAAATCATCCTATAGTCCTCGGGTTGAGACGCACAGATCGGCTGCAGTTGTGACTAATTTCTTTTCGAAGCTGAAATATAAATGGATCCCTGTTTACTGCTTCTAGATTATAATAAATACGCTGTAAATTCTTTCACTGGGGTTTATTATTCAATTGGCTTGCGTTCATGATTTTAATTTCCACTAAGCTTTGGAGTGTCCCTGTTTCGCAGGTGATAGAGTGATTATTGAATTTCAGGAGATATGCATAGAGCACGTAAATCTGTTCTCAACCAAAATAGCTATTTGGATTGATCAGTTGATCATATTTGTGTGCCTCCTGAAATTCAATAATCGCTCTATCATCTGTGAAACACGCACTCTCCAAAGCTTAGTAGAAATTCAAATCGTGAACGCAAGCCAATTGAACAATAAACCCCAGTGAAAGAATTTGCAGCGTTTTTTCATTCATTTCAGAATACTTCAACCCGTGTATCGGCTATAAACCCTTTTAGGAGTTCACTCCAGTATCCACGTTCACTACATCACTAGGTTACTGCAATCAAAACAAATACAATAGTAAACCAAAATAACGCAAATGTTGGCACCATAAATCGGGCCATACATCGGGAATGGTTTGAGCTACGGACCTGGGGAAGGGCTCATTCGACTCCCCATGGAAAGTTCTTAACGTCCTTGACTTTTTTAGAGCGTTTTTAGGGATTTCACAAAACTTTGACAACCCTTAAAGGGCACTTTAAATTAAGTGAGAGTGCTGGCTAAAGAATGGGGCGTTGTCGGACCAATATTGATTTTTCCTGAAAATGTCAGATTTTTTGCTCCAGCCGTTTGCGAGAAATCGTGCGTATGGCGTACGGTGGACGTACGGAAAAATTTTCATTGCAGATTTGGATTCTACACCCTTTGAAACGTAAACCATGGAATTTTCAGGGGGGGTTAGATTTTTTTTCCAGAGCGATTACAATGGTTTATTATTGAATAATAAATCAAAATGTTTAGACACGCCGAGCTTGGACTATTTTCCACATGCTACGTCTAATGCACATATATCAGTGATTTATGTAGAACGGCTACGTAGTACACTAACAATAAACTTTTGTGTAATTTCAATTGGTTTCCTGATAGATTCAACGCAACTTCGATTTCGTCCGAGGGTTCGATGATCCGTTTCCGGCAGCCTCAGCACAATTGTCCATCACAAGCTTCACTGCCACTGAACCTATTTGCTATTATTGTCATCACTGACTTGTCAAGGATCGTGACTATTACCTCGGCCAGATCAGAATCTAGGTCTACCTGCGGTTCGTTGTGTCGAGTCTGGAGCTTAATTACTTGGGCATTACCTAAGTATTGGTGAACATTTTTGATCTTACCTGCGATTTTAGCATGGAACATGCTTCAGCCCTGGACTAACCAGCCGAAAAATGTCACGCGGAAGTGGAACGCGGGAGAGTGAATCGGGATGGTTGACGCGAGATTTTATTTATTCTATAATGTACTTTCATGGAAGTTAGTGGTGAGTCATCATGAGCACTATAATCCTTTACAGTTCTGCGAAAGCCTCAGGTGCGGGTCCTCATTTACATAATCATTTTAACCGTATTATTCCGATGGATATATTTTAGTCAGTAGACCACGGAGATCAGTAAAATTAGGCTACATCTGTCACATAGGTAAAGCACGAAAATAGCTAATTGAAACCCGCAGAATGATTAGAAATTAGAGAAAGGAAAGCCTCACAAATTGGTAAAACATGTTTCATGTTTTTTTTGTTTTTTTCAGCCACTGGCTCCAAGCAGTAAGTATCTGGGGGTCCAGGGGTTCCTAGCGCCTAGCGCCGAGTTTTTCTTCCGAGTCTACCAAAGCGGAAGCATTGTTTTCACTTTCGGAATGTGAAAATTTTTTTGTCTCCAAAATCAAAAATTCCACTCCCATTTTGCGTTTTAGACCTTTCTGAACAATTTTGGTTCCGTGTCTGTCTGTCTGTCAGCAAATCCTTGTTACGGGCAAAACTACACGAAGTTATAGTCCAATTTTCAGCGACTAGATGGTCCCCTATAGGTTTCATGACCCCCGGATCACGAAATCCTTGTTATAGTTCTTGACCGATTTCGATGAAATTTTCAGGGATTGTTCGGTTTGATGTGTAGATGGTCCCCTATGAGTTTCATGACCCCCGGATCAATAGTAGCCTCTGCGCATGCGCAAACGTGAAATCCTTGCCACAAGCTTAACTCCAGGAGTTCATGATGGAATTTCAGGGATTGTTCGGACTGATGGCCCTCGTGAGTAATAAAGAGAAAATAAAGTTTTAGCCTCGAGATAATTTTCAATGATCTATACAGTCATGTTATGGATACGAGGAAGCTATGTGCCACACCCACTTGTTTTCATTTGTATTTTGAACGTTTTTCGGAAATTTAGAAGCATCAGGTTCAATGGCGGCTCAAGGGCAGTGGCCTTCTTGAAAAAGTTGAAAGTATCGTTCTCATTGTGACCTAAATGCATTCTACAGCTCGCCCACCAATAATAATAATTATTCTCATTTGCATAATTAGCTGTAAGTCTCTAGTGGCCAGAATCAATTACTGAGAATAATCAAGTAGTTCGAGGTCAATTGACTGCATTTTTGGTTAGAACAATATACTTGGATAAAGCTCCAAAATTTATCATTTTAGTTTCAGAATTTAGAATGTTCACCAGCACGATTGACTTTCGAAATTAAAAAAAAAATGTTGGTTGGACTATTAGTTCTAAAATAAAATAGTAATAGTTGAAACTTAAGGTATAATTTCATAAATTATAAGTGATGATTATGTATATAATCGTGTATAAACGTTTTGAAAGAAATTTCACAGATATAAAAAAGAATTATAAGAATTCCGATATTTCGCTATGGCATGGTTCATAGAGGTACTGACGTGCTCTTCATCCTGATGCTTCTGATCATTTACGTTGACTGTTAGGCATCTATAAATCATTTCCGAAATGAGTTAGACTTTTTCTATTAAGGTTTAATCTTTTCCCTCATAGTTTTAGGCAGTGATCTACTGTACCAACTACCATGTTTGATTTCAATGTTTGCTACTTGAGCTTGTTGGTGAGTAGAGACAATCTACTGTACCAACTTAACTATTTGGTACCAACATATTCTCCCAGAGCGAATCGTCATTGCAATTTCCGTGCCAGATATCTGATCTATAATAGGCATGTTGGGTATCATACAAAACTATAGGAGGGTGATGTTTAGACCTTTTCCACTTAAATTTAAACATTTTCCTCTCAATTTACACTCCACCATATCTTATTAAGCAAGTAGATACCTTACCAAGTTTGATTAGACAAAATGTAAAATGAAGAAGAATCGTAAGAGAAATTCTTCAGGAGTGAATAGAGAGCGGAAGTGATTTGATTAAGAATTATTACACTCTATGTATATAGATCATAGAGCCCCCCCCCCTTCTTGGTTTGAAATTGGATTCGGTTGAATTGACGCACTTACAAGAAATTTATACGAATACCTACTTATCAAGGTTCAACATGGTAGGTTATTTACGAGAATCAATCCAGTCTCAATTATCCACAGAAGTTCTTAAGTATGTATTATTGGATGCTAAAAGGAGGCTCTTTTGTGTTGTGACCTTTTGATTTTCAAGTGAGATTGCTATTTCAAATGTCATGGATGACAACTTTTGAGCGAGTTTTTTGAGGCATCTTACGCCCGCCCTTCTTACGCAATAAATATCTTTATCTTCCGCGACCTCGTCGAATAATTAAAGAAGGGAGAAAAAAAACGCAAATACCAGTCGATTATAATCTTCCAGGTAGTGTCACGTTCTTCCCCTTTCCTGGACTGTCCATCCTGATCCTTGCTCCACAATGATGAGAATTTCAGGACAACAATCAACGTCGCACTTGTGGGAACGGCATGTGTCGCTACGTGATAGTTGAAGTCCTTCGAAATTATTATAATTTGTCACATCCTTTTATATTGACATTGGGAACCCAACGAAAAGATCGAATCACCTTAGTTTTTCTCAGCAGGAGCATAATCGAGCTATTGACTTAGGTAGTGGAGGAGTCACTATACTTATTACAACAAACCAATCAAGGATTTTTCATGAATGTTCACGTACCTCAATGTTTCCAAGTAATAGAACGCGTGTGCATAATTACGCACAATTCCACTTGAAATTCTCAAAGGACGAATTAGATAATTACGTAATGTTTCCCGTCATGTTATTGCGACAGAAAGCAAACATTTTCAATTGGCTTGGACACTGGATGGTGAAGAATTGAAAAACAAATTTAACTTTCGTAATTCATTAAACTCAGCTCGAAAGCTGTGAATTTGGTATATTATCCAGTTTTACAGGGATCTTTCATAACGTACAATTGGTGAGATAAAAAAAGAAATATAATGAAAAAATTCGCTTGTCCGAGTTAGATAGTAAAATTATAAGAATAATTTTTAAAAAGTGCACCTTTCATGTTGCCTGTTGTAACAAATTCCGAAAATGCAATGTTTTTCTTGACGTTTGGGGCACTCCTGTACAATAAAATTACCCTAGATACGTTGCCCGAGATCCATATCGTTTTATCTTATTGCTTTTCATTGGAACCCATATGGATAAAATTGCATCTTACCGGTTTCGTATGACCTCGAAATAACGACCACCTGCTTTATCTGATAATTCTGGCGCAGTCAAAAGATCCCCAACAATTCACTAAGAATTTTTTTTTTTTACCTTGAACCAAAGAAAACCAATAACAGAAGGAGAAGAAAAGTTGAAATATACTCTGAACAGTAAACCTTTCTTGCTCATGTTCCCTTAAAATAAGAGCCTTCCAACCTTCAAAATTTCTTTGATTGATTCCTCTAAAAAAATTACCATCCAAATTACCCTAGACTTGCCAATGTTTGGTACAAAACATCAAAAATGCCCATTTCACTCGTTAACCATGAGTGTGAGGAAATAAAAATAAAAAATAAAAACGGAGTAGGATAGAACGTTGTCTATATTTCCACGAAAGTAAAGAGTTACACTGTTAAATCGATTTCGACGGTTAGGTCATCATCAGTAACAAACATGAACTGAAAGTACATCACAGAAAGCATATCTTATATAGTAGAAGAATTCGAAATTGTCAAAAGTGATAGGTCAGGAAAATGTTTAAATGATGTCATTCCTCAAAATATTTCACCATTATTGGGTTCTTTCTTGCAATAAGTTTGGTTCCGCCTCTCCATAATGATACTGTTTGTGCCCCTTTCACTTATTAAGCCTTGAGTGGCATTGGTTGGTCCTCCCCGCCCTTTTCACTTCCTTGAGCCAATAGGATTCAATCTCCTCTCACTCGATCCTATATAAGATATGCTTTCTGTGATGTACTTTCAGTTCATGTTTGTTACTGATGATGACCTTACCGTCGAAATCGATTTAACAGTGTAACTCTTTACTTTCGTGGAAATATAGACAACGTTCTATCTTACTCCGTTTTTATTTGAAATGGGTGTCCACAACTTCGTCGCGAGTGACTTAGTCCGTAGTGTGAGGAAATCGGTCTGGAAAGCATCTCAATAAGTTCAGTTTCCAAAAAATTCAACGGGGATTTCAAAATATCGGGCGTTTGGCTGCACTGTTCGCCGTCCTCTGGACAAAAAATGACTTCTGAATAAGTGGACTATTCCTAACGAAACTTAGTAGGTAATACACGACTTGAAGCATTAATTTCAAACGGGATACCCTAAACATGTTTCAAATGAGGAACACTAAAAAAAACTAAAACAAGTGATCTCCTTCATCGGTCAAAATTTCGTTTTCAATATTTCCCTTCAACTTTGCGGAAGAAATATGATTTGGAACGAATTAAATTTATTAATTAAACATGGTTTCTGTGGAATTCTTTGGAAATTAACAACCTGTTGGAGTAGTACTGCGCACCGCGCCTGCCTGACACTTCAAGTACAGTGTGTTTTAGAACTTGGATAATGCTTCAAGTTTTATTTTAATCATCACAAGAATGTTGTGCGAGTAAAAAATTCCATCTGTCAACTGGGGGGAGAAGGTTGGCATGGGGATGATCCATGAAGCGTACGTACAGCTCATCATGATGGAGGTCAGGTACAAGGATATCAACTGCTGGCAATACGATATCATCCTTCACCTCTTTTTAGTAAAAACAGCTTCGCAACTGAAATTTGCAACCGTGTACAAACTCATCAATGGGCTTTTCAACTTCCAATCATCATTTATCTATGTTGAGGAATATCCCGTCATCACCAGCTGGTTACCCGAATTTTGTCATTTATTTATTTTTATTCATTTATTTTTTGAATATTGAAATGTAAGATTCCATAGCGGGTTCCGATAATTGGGGGAAATCTCAAAATCGGTCAATTAGACAGTTGTTCAATGGTTGATTGGATGGGACGGGTTTCTTAAGCAAGCGTATGAGCCGCCAGTGGGCCGAGAACGTCATTGGGGACCACCTACAGCCTAAACCGTCCTTGAAACCGGATGAAAACTGTATATAGTATGTCATGCTTTTTACAAGGCGTTGAGGTTCGGTGTTGCCCATTGAAGTTGTCGCCCCTTGTATTCGGCAGGCTAGTGATTACGGAATTTCCATATTGTACAGAAAATGACCATTCGACTAATACAGCAAGCGGAACTAATCCAACAGATTTCCGATATTAATTGTATCTTGAGCTTGCCTCCAAGTTCCAAAATAATTTCTGCCTGAGTTTGTATGTTAGGTTTCAATCCCCAAGAGCAAAGCACGAGAAAAGTGTTGCGAAGTTTCCTTACTTTTGGTTTGTTCATTTGGTTGTTAATGGGTAAGATACATCATTCTTGGAATGCTACAACACATTTTATTTAAAAAAAAAAAAAAAAAAAAAAAAATTTCTTGTATGTCGATAAACATCATAAGCTGATTGAAACAGCAGGGCTTTCTGCCGAATATTTAGGATTGTATACTATTTGGTCGTCCATTGAAATTGCGAAAGACGGCGGAAATCGTAATTGTGATCCGGTTTTATCGAAATCCGATTCCATACTAGTTCGCTGATCAAACGACAAGACAGACAGACTCAAAATCAGCATCGCTCAAAACAGGAAACATAAAACACTAAAGGAAATATTAGAATTTGAAGGTATTTTTTCGATTCATTCTTCCATTCTTTTACGATTTTCCCATTCCTCTTTTCCAGAATTTTGCCTATTTCCTGATGTATTTATCAAGGCTGTCCGAGGTACCGCCAATAACAGTAATTGGACACTTTGTCTTCTGTGAGCGTGTGAATTGTTTTTTCATTTAATGTCGTAGTAGGTTTTCTGGATGCCAGATTGTTATTTGAGCTCTCCAACACTCTGAAATGAAGGTCAGACCGCAACTCACACGGGCTGAATACTAGTACTTCAACACTTGTGTTTCTCTTTCTGAAGTTAGAACCCTCTCGGGTCATCTTCATCAATGAAAAAGGACGAAGGAAAGAACTCAAAGCGTGGACAATCTCCTACTGATCTCAAAATAATTGGTGGGGTCCGCCAATGAAATTATGAAGCGCTAGGTATCCGATCATTAACTATCAACGCCAAAATGTGACGAAGAGCTTTCAAGCTGCTAATGATGTGATTAGCTAATCATCATATCACCAGCTTAATTACTAGTTTTTAGTTGAAATTATTCTGTGCCATTAAAAACCACTGAACTTTATTTTTAAATGTTGGTAAATCTTGGACGTTTTTCAAGGGGGTATCACTGATTTCCGTATCAACATTTTGGATTTTATTAGTTCCTTTAACGTTGTGAAGTTACGGGAATTTAATTCCATTTTCAGTAATGAAAAGTCGATTTTGAAATTATGTTGACTTTTTCTTCAATGAGAGATGAGGAAGACTTGTGGGAGTTGGTACATGTGAGTAAAAGTTAATTGAAATTTTCAGATTCTCCTCGTATTCCTCTGGCTATTAAACAATTGAACAAACATTCTATTATGAGGGAGTCCCACAAAACTTGTATAATGCTAAACAGGTATTTGTTCTAGTCGTGCGACAGGCGGTTTCCAATGAATGGAAAGCGTAGAGTAACGGTTAATTGATTAGGTAAATCATACGCACGACGGTGACTCCGTCAGTCACAGAAACTTTCCCCGAACGGCTTGAAATACGTAGGCCTGGCCTACTTAACCTTCTTGTTGCACTTTTCTCGAGGTTTTCTCATGAATAGCCCTGATACAATGTCAAACAATAATTTTTAATAGCAATGATCGTCATAACCAATTAATTCATGACTCCCGAGGAATCAAGTGTATTTTAGAGAATCTTTCGAAGAAAATGAAGCTATTAGGTGACTCCAAACATTGTCAAGTTCAGTTTGTTGGCCAGAACCTTTTCAGCTCAATTAGTTAGCGACATTTCAAAAAATATGTTAACAAAAATAATAATAATAATAATGAACTTAAAAGAAAATAAATTAACTAAGCATGGGGGAAAAGTCGATATATTTATATTTTTTAGGTGAATGTTTCTTACTCCATATTGGTTAGGAATCCAGGTACGAAGGTTCGAGCAGCATTTGAATGAATTTTACGTTACCCCTCCATCCGTCTTTTCGACAGTGGTTTCGAAATTTTCAGCAATAGTTGCCCAGGAGAGGTTTGTTAGACAAAACGCTGCAAATTCTTTCACTGGGGTTTATTATTCAATTGGCTTGCGTTCATGATTTGAATTTCTACTAAGCTTTGGAGGGTGCATGTTTCACAGGTGATAGAGCGATTATTGAATTTCAGGAGATATGCATAGAGCACGTAAATCGGTTCTCAACCAAAATACCTATTTGGATAGATCAGTTGATCATATTTGTGTGCCTCCTGCAATTCAATAATCGGTCTATCACCTGTGAAACATGCACACTCCTAAGCTTAGTATAAATTCAAATCATGAACGCAATCCAATTAAATAATAAACCCCAGTGAAAGAATTTGCAGGGTTTTTTATGGTCATCAGAATGCTTCAACCCGTGTATCGGCTACAAAGCCTTTTAGGAGTTCACTCCAGTATCCACATCACTACATCACTACGTCACTAGGTTACTGATAGCAACACAAAAACAATAATAAACCAAAATAACGCGAATGTTGGCACCATAAATCGGGTCATAGATCGGGAATGGTTTGACCTTCGGACGTGGGGAAGGGCTCATTCAATTCCTCGTGGAGTGTTCTTCAAAAAGAGTCCAAATTTAGGCCGCCTTGACTTTTTTTGATGTTTTTAGGGATTTTACAAAACTTTGACAACCCTGAAAGGGCACTTTAAATTAAGTGAGAGAGCTGGCTCAAGAATTGGGGCGTCGTCGGACTAACATGGATTTCTCCTGAAAATGTCTGCTTTTTTGCTTCAGCCGTTTGGGAGAAATCGTGAGTGAAATGAAAATTGACTGAACTAATTATTTTTTAATACTATTTCAAAATCATACTTGAAAAAAGAAAGAATGTCATGAATCGGTAGAGAACTCTCGGTTGAGGAGCGATTAAAAGGGTTGGCGATTACCCCTACCACTCCATCGCCTGTCAACAAAAGCTACATTCCCTAGGTTTGTTGCACAACTAGATTAAAATTGGGATCGAACAAGAAAATACTTATGAAAATCGTTGAAGAATTGATTGCTGTGTCGAGTCACAGAGATATTTGAATAAATAATTTTCTAGGGTGACACGTACTTTCATGTCCCAACCTACTTTCATCAGTTTGAATGAACAAAATAAAAACAGAAGGAATGATTTTTCTCCTTTTAAATGTCCTAGACTGCTGATTGGAACCTCTGACTCATTTTGCTAGCAAACACTCGTCCGTGGATAGTATTATGATAAGTTTATTACTAAATCGACTACTTTTCGGAGTATCAACTGGTTGATCGGTTATGCTGACGCCAAGTCCTTCCTTTGTTGGGTCATTTCGCAGAAAGTGGCAAACTCCGGTCCTGAGCAAGTTGTGGGAAATTTTACATGAATTTCATGCTTCTAAAATATTCTAATGGAAAAACACGATGAATCAACTAGCTGTAAAGCTAAAAAAAATTTATAAACCCTTACTTGTCACTTCCCTGGAATGTCCCTGGGTTGAGTTATACACCTTCTCAGGTCTGTTCTCGCATTGGATTTGAAATCGAGCAGGATTTCGCGGGCACATCGTGTTGCACGGATTTGCAGCAATCATACTATAATAATTAAATGAAATTATTTCTTAAATTAGGGGTTTGGGGGGCTGGTGCAGGCTTGTCCCTTGGGTCGCAGGTCACTTCCCTGTAAATTTTTCAACTTGGCTTGAAGGCGGGAAAACTAATGTTTTGAACATTTTTTTCCTGTTGACATCACTGCTAAGATCCCGCCAACCCAGTGATAACCTCCTTGGTTGTTACGAGCTTCCTCAATTCACGTAGTGCAGTACCCATGTAAAGGAACTGTGTGCAGGTTCATCATAGCCTGTCACTCCCCTGTCGCAGGGCCTGAACTTGTGGAAAGTACCATAATACATAGTATAAGAATAATTGGTGCCTTTTTAGGAGTATCATCATACAAAAAAAAAAAGAAACTCAACATAGTTACGAAAAAGAGGCCAACAGCTTGAATTTTCCCAGACATTGTCACTCCCCTGTGTGTCACTTCCCTGGCGAACTGTTTCCAGGGAAGTCTTTCTGAGCACTGTTGACTTTTTTTCATAATTTTTAATCGGTTTTGCTTGATTTGATAAGGAATGGTAATTGTAACCTACAAGTACCTAACTATCTATCTTTTGGTGTTCATCCAGGACGCACATGATGTCACCAAAGACCCGAGAGGGCATTTTGACCACATAGTGAATAAATTGCTACAACACTAGTCATGTTTTGTGAAAAATAGACCTCTTCTACAAGGTATTTGTGATATCTTGCTTTCTCTTTAAATCTTCGGAAGTTTTAATAAAAATTGTACAAAACCATACGATTTTAGTCACTTCCCTGTCCCCTCAAATTTTCAAAATGGTGGTATCTTGAAAATGAATCATTTCTATGATGAGATTTTCCGGCATTTTACTTCCAATATACTGAAGAAGACAATAGTAAGGAAAATATTTGTTTTCCATGAAAGTAAGTTTCTTGTTTTTTTCGGAGCTGAAGTTGCCACTTTCCGCGAAATGACCCTGTTGATAAAAACGCAACCCATAAACTATACTCAAAAACTCATCACGTTTAATATTTTCGTATTTGGTAGAATTGAGTCGATGCTTCTTTATGAAAGGGAGTGACAGAAAAACGAATGTTGGGCCAATTGTGTGATTCCAGGTAACTTCCGAGTTGCTAAGAAAGTAAAATTATTTTGATTTTAAATACCGTAGGAAATGTAGTCGAAATGAGGTGGGTACGCCACTTTTGCCTACGACTGCCCGAAGATTTACCTAATAGAAAACAAGAGCGATGGGTCATGGGTGCTGTTAGAGATTCGCAGGATTTCGAGAGACCTTCGGGGGTGGGAAGTACAGGGGAGGGTCGGGGACGCGGGTGGGGGATTCGACTCCGCGGTTTTCAGGGGCCTCCAGGATGAATTCAGTTAGTGGGATCTTCTGTCTCTGTGCGTTCGGTTCTGTTCACCTTCCGATGTTGAATCTTGCCAACTGTTTCATGTGCTAACTTCCGATCCGCTCAAGTCGAACCGGCGGGACTTAATCAAATAACCGATCAACAGCCGATAAAATATAATTCAACGACCAAGTTATGGTGTGAATTCTCTCTGAAATTCCATCCAGGTATGTTACTCTACAATGTTTTGATTGAATATAGCTAACTGATAAAATGATAACACCGTTGGGAGGAATGTAAAATTTCCTCCTGACTTTTTATTGCAATATCAACACTTTTAATAGGATGGAAAACATTACTACCAAAATAAAATAAATAATAATGAACAAAAGCTTTTTAATTTAGTATTTTTAAACCACTGCACGTTTTACTACTCTGATAATAAAACTAAAGTGAGGCCCAAGTGTAGTTCCCTTGCCGTCTTTCAGCTTGTAAGTCTACCACCATTGCGGTTTCCTTTATATAACCCAAATTCTCTCTTGATTTCATATCGGACCTATATCAGATCAAAGAAATCTATATAAATCCCAATCCGATTTGTTATTCATGAAAATGCCCAATTCACCATTAATTTATATTGTCAAATTAGTGTTATTGAAATATTAAATTAGGTTTTAGGGGTAGGAATAAGTGTGAATTATCTAGATTAATTCCAACACTATTTCATGGTAGCAGAGCGTAGTTATAATAGACCACTAAAAGCGGTCTTGACTCAATTATTATATTACTATGATTATGATTATGATTATTATTATTATTATGATTTTTGTAAAGTCAATGTTGAAGTGTATGTGTTAGATCGATAGAAAGTTGAGTAACGGACACTGAAAAATTATCAAACTTTACTTGCTACTTAATTCTATGTGTTAGAAGTTTTGCTGCTTCAATATGTAACCCGCTCAACCTCCAAAATTATTATTAAAATAGGAAGGAAATTGAGGGATCTGGTAATGACCATGCAATGTGATAGAATGAATAAGAGAATAAATGCATTAAATGTCAAACAAAAATTCAATTAGTCATTGGACATCAATGGTACCTAGGTATTGTTTAAATATTCTCATTCTCATTCTCACCGCCGTACCTCTACCCCACTGTCTTTAAGTGCAATCAGATCATTAATGCTCCGCCACTCTTACCTCCCTTTTGGTTTATTATTCAATAATAAACCATTGTAATCGCTCTTGAAAGAAAAATTTTTTAACCCCCCCTGAAAATTTTATGGTTTACGTTTCAAAGGGTGTAGAATCCAAATCAGCAATACAATTTTTTCCGTCCGTATGCCGTACGCACGATTTCTCCCAAACGGCTGTAGCAAAAAATCTGAAATTTTCAGAAAAAATCCATGTTGTTCCGATAACGCCCCAATTCTTTAGCCAGCTCTCTCACTTAATTTAAAGTGCCCTTTAAGGGTTGTCAAAGTTTTGTAAAATCCCTAAAAACCTCAAAAAAAGTCAAGGCGGCCTAAATTTGGACTTTTTTTGAAGAACTTTCCATGAGGAATCGAATGAGCCCCTCCCCAGGTCCGTAGCTCAAACCATTCCCGATGTATGGCCCGATTTATGGTGCCAACATTTGCATCCACATTCACTACATCACTAGGTTACTGCAATCAAAACAAAGCGTGTTTTTTTTTTTTTTTTTTTTTTTTTGATCGCAGTAACCTAGTGATGTAGTGAATGTGGATACTGGAGTGAACTCCTAAAAGGCTTTGTAGCCGATACACGGGTTGAAGCATTCTGACATGCATGCTCCGTCTTTACGAAATTTACAATTTTCAAATAGAATATTTTTCCATTGTAATCGCTCTTGAAAAAAACGCTGCAAATTCTTTCACTGGTGTTTATTATTCAATGATTCATGATTTGAATTTCTACTAAGCTTTGGAGTGTGCGTGTTTCATAGGTGATAGAGCGATTATTGAATTTCAGGAGATATGCATAGAGCACGTAAATCATGTTCTCAACCAAAATACCTATTTGGATTGATCAGTTGATCATATTTGTGTGCCTCCGGAAATTCAATAATCGCTCTATCACCTATGAAACACGCACGCTCCAAAGCTTAGTAGAAATTCAAATCATGAATCATTGAATAATAAACCCCAGTGAAAGAATTTGCAGCGTTTTGTACATGCTGTCCATTGCTTTCCCGCATTTCAGCAACCCGTTGTCCGATACCTCAATTAAGTTATAAAGTTTGACACTAGTGGAGCAACGATTCCTTCCTGAGACGTAACCAAAAGAATGAAATTCTCTAATTCAATTCACAAGTACAATCCCACTCGAAGGTAATAACTAATTTTATTCTAAGCTGTTGGGAGCTCAGTAGCTCCAGAGCGAAACATTTTAGGATGGAGCATATGTGTCTATGAAACTGATGTTAAAGCATCTTCCCTGACTCTCATTCACTCCCTGTTACGGGCATTCTGCCCCAAGACTACAGCATCCTTTAAGATGAGTTCCATGGTGAGGTTGCCCCAGATACTTCTCAAGAGTCCTCCGTCCCTGGTCTCTTGCTCCCTGAACTTTTGTTTTTGTTCACCTGAAATCCGGTGTTTTCAAGTTCGCTACCGACAGACAAAGTTTCCACGAATCGAATGAGTCCATTTGAAATGCTTCACGTTCATAGATCGACTTGTTAAGAGCTTGAACTTTGAATGAAATAATTAAGTACCTCTTCCGCCCTGAAGTCGGTAAAAATAACGTCTACGTATGAATGTAAACGTGTATTTCTTATCAAAAATCGCATAGTATACCATGACGATCGAAGCTGCTAACAGAATTGAAGGTCATCATATTTTCAACAGTTCCTTCTGAAATTGAGCTCATTATAGAGTTTTTGATTTGCGGTTGAATCGTTGATTTGTATTTTATTTGATCTCGTTATCGAATTGTTAGGTGTCTAATTTTCTTTTCATCTGAAATTTTTCCTAATCGACCTATGGTGAGGAAGTACCTATAAAATGGAGCTTTTTCCAAGACGTCTAGAATAAAAATTGAATGTATGCAGGCGCGACTGTCCAAGTTTAGATGATCTAGGATAGATCTATACAATTATTTACGCACCCTTAGTACAAGTATAATGATGAATAGCAATGTAAAAATGTGACAAAAAAGGTCTCTCAACGATGGTCTCTCTTTTTGTGGTTTCTATTTTGCCAACCGAAAGACCACGGTTTTCTATTGAAAAGCTCAATTTTTCCCCGTTTCTGCTCTGAATTTTCCAATTTTTGAACACATTTGGCAAAGTCTTGTTAATTTTCTTTATAACGCTATCTCACAATCACTTTTGAAATCAAAAAAATTTTAATTATAAGTGGTCAGATTTCCTGGTTGATTGGAACATAAAATTGCCCTTGAGCACACCCATCTTCAGATTGCTAACGCCCCACAAAAGCTACCATTTAAATGATCAGGATAGAAAATAGGCATTACAGTATTTCGTGGCGCACAAGGTTGTATTCTTCGTTCATTTTGTCTTTTTGATTTCAATGTTAATTTGTTCATAAAGTGCTATTCTTTCATTTTGCTTCACTAATTTTGTTTTCAATAAAAGTCTTGGATTGCCTTAAAAAATTTTCAATTCGGTTTGGAAAACTTCCTCTTCCTTTTTAGTAGTGAAAGTTTCTTAGATTGGAAAATTCTCAAATTGATTTGGAAAATTCTCAATTTGACTTGGAAAATTCTCAAATTGATTTGGAAAATTCTCAATTCGACTTGGAAAAGCTATAGTTATACCTTTCCTTTCATGTTTAGTGGATGTTTCGCGCTGAAAAATTAGGGTGAAAGTAAGTATGATGTGAAATAGAATCCTATCAATCGCCTTCTGTCTCAATCACACCCTGTTATATGATTTTAAAGTTTTTTTTAGAAAACTATGTTTTAGCCATAAAAAATTGCTTTTCTCTACTTCAAAACCACTTTTTTCATCTATATGGCCGCATTTTCGAAATTTAAATTTTCTGTACACAAACCGAAACGAACTCCTAACGACAGTAATCGCAGTTCAAACATTGAAAGTGATCAGAATGCTCTCGAACTTGAATTGAAGAGAACCGTGCGAGAAATACTTGACAAATGTGGATTTTGAGCAAATGAGTCCCAAGACGTTCAGCGTTCATTCCTAAGCTTGAGGTTTCTTCGACACCTTTTCCCTCTAACCTCATCATTCGTATTGTATTAGGACTATCTTGAACCCGAAGGAGGATATATTCATGAGACTACAGGAAAATAGCCAGATTTGTTGGTATATTATTTTTGTATTGAACTCAAAATGGAGTTTCCAGAAAGGCCTCATGATTTTTGAACAAGAAAGCTCACTCCAAATAATGCAATATGTTATATTTAATAGGACCGAAAGTATACTCATACACGAGAAAATTGTAAAATGGTACTTTGAAGTAGCTATTTCATTGACAAAATTTTATGAAGGTGAACCGAATCCACGTGACCAGTTTTTGGCAAAAAAGTCCTTAGAAAATAAGCACTCACTAAATTTTTGAACGTTGCTCTTGGCAAAATCAAAATAACTGACAAGAGTGAATACCCAACATTATTTAAAACAGTTCAGTTGTTACTTAAATAATTGAGGCGTTGACGTGGGAAAGGTGTTAAGACAAGAAACAAATTTTGTACGAGAAGCAAAACCCATTTTTTCACTCTTCAACTCCAAATTTATGGAACAAAATTGCCAAAAAAAGGGCTGTATAACTGGAAACTGGAATTTTTGAAGGAAACCTTGAAATGTTTACTATACAATCTTCAAAGGGTGGGTTCATTCCAAATTTCCTCACAGAAAAGATGGTACTTCACATACATGTAATCAAGCATAAGCAGCAAGTCCTGTTTTGGTTTTGCAATGGTTGCCAGATTCTGAAGCTCTCGAAAAATGTTCCTTTCCAATAATGGTATTAATTAATAGGCCTTCTTTGGATATTTTTAGTTCCTTCCACTGTTCCAATTCGTTCAGAGTGAGGCGAGTCTTGATGTTTGAAAATTCAGCTCTTCATATCTGTATCCAGCATAATGTGCTGATTGTCAACCCCGTCGTGTTTAGAGATTTGACCCTGGATTCAACTATGTCTTTGACATCAGCAGAAAGCATTTTGAGGGTTTGGAATGGTTGAGCACACTTTGCTTCACGAATCATGTCTGCGGCTTCATCTGGGACCATAATTTTACACACTTTCTTTCTCATCTCGAAAACGTCCTTCTCCATGTCAACGCCTCAATTACTATTAACTGACTATAAATAAAATATAGTAACTGCGTGAACACTTTTTCCAATTCGCTATTTTTACTGATTCACTCTCGAAAACCGTTTAAACGAACATCTAATAAGATTGTTATGTAAAAATGACGACCAAGTTTCTGCTATTGGTGGAATCGGAAGCAATAACTAGCTATTTGATCAAATGAATCGTGAAGTGGATTCCCAGAATAGCTAAGAAGGAGTTCCCGGATTAGCTGATCTTACCGACACATCTTATCTCGTAACTTCTGTCTAACTTATGGAGTCGTGAGTTTCTTGAAACTAAGAAACAAGGCCAGCGAATCAGTCGAACTTTATAGTACTGAATTACTAGTTGACTGGATTGTCTAGCCATGCAGTTGGATTTTCAAATCAAAAATTGTACCTTAAACATAGTCATCAGAAATGAGAAAAATGAGGTTAAAAACTAAACCACTGTTATTGGGTATAAGATTTTGTATTTCTCTTTGCAATCATTTCTGCATCGAATGTAACAGATTAGCTCAGAGGTCCGGGATGTAGTGCGAAATTACCAACGAACTACGTTGATCCCGTTACGATCTGAACTTGGTGTTGAACGTAATGACCTAGGTCTGTTCCATTTTAAGAAGAATAAAATTATCCTTTCAAGGAGAAAAAAGGAAATTTCTCAAGACTCACTAAATCAATACCTATTTGATTGAATTGCATCGAAATAACAGCTTGTTTACGGTGTAATTGAATTACCTCGTGATTCCGAACATGTGGTTCGTGATATCATAATTAGGAATTATTTCGGTTGCACACTAGATAATTTGAAGATTGGAAAAACCAAGAATATTATCATAAAGAGTGGAGAACAGGCAAAGCTCTCTTGAACATGAAAATCAATCATCAGAATTCATCAAAATTGGTCCTTCAACATCGGAGTTTCATTGATGACGATCTATTTCTGATTGCTATTACTGAACCAGTTATGATTAGCTTTGTGTTCGTTAATAGAGTGGTGTATCTCTCATTCTAGTTCTTTGGAGGCTATTTTCCAACCATCCTCTATGCCTTGTATCTCCATGGCAGTTTTCCATGCCCTATGCAATGACACGGTCAACCACGATCTTTATGTTATTTGACGCCACTGCTTTTTGCTTCGGTATCGATAGGTCATTTCTATCATAGGCAGACACGTCCACGGTGTGACTAAAACCCTGGATATCCAGAACAATGGGCACCGTCATCAATGGCAACGATATCCGGCTTCTTACCGTAGTTCCTCGGCATATGGTACAGTACCTTTCTTGCCAAACTCCAGCCAACAGATGGCATATCATGACAATTCGGAGATTCTATGATTTAGGCTTTAGATGGACTGACTATGAATTTCATCCCTCAAAAATCAATAGGTATCCTGAACTTCACCAAGCATACGTTTTTGCTTATTATTTTCAATAATTAATCTTTGTAATCAACATAAAAAAATACATTTCGACCTACCCTTAAAAATTTGCTGATTTACGTTTCAAGATGTGTAAAACCCAAAAATCGAATTTAAATAAAATCCGTCCGCCCACCGCCCGAAGTAATTACGCAACGAAAGGTAATGAAACTTGAGGTCTAAGAGCAGCATCGATCTTACTAAATCGAAGGGCTAAAACCTTGGCGAACCTCACTTGATAATAAGCGATATTTACTAATCCAAGCAAGTTCACATCCAAATTCATGTTCACATTCTTTTTCTGTCAATAAGAGTGAAAACGGATAAACATCCGATTCTCGGGTTCTACGGATCTCGGCAGTAAAAATCGTTTTTTCTTGGTCAATTACAATGGTTGATTATTATATTACCATGCGAGGATCTCATCAGCTGGTATAATTGAAGTGGAATTGAAGCGGCCTAAATTTGGACTCTTTTTGAAGAACTTTCCATGAGGAATCGAATGAGCCCCTCCCCAGGTTCGTAGCTCAAACCATTCCCGATATACGGCCCGATTTATGGTGCCAACATTTGCGTTTTTTCGGTTTATTATTGTTTATGTTTTCATCGCAGTAACCTAGTGATGTAGTAATGTGGATACTGGAGTGAACTCCTAAAAGGCTTTGTAGCCGATACACGGGTTGAAGCATTCTGACACGCATGAAACGCTGCAAATTCTTTCACTGGGGTTTATTATTCAATTGGCTTTCGTTCATTATTTGGATTTTTACTAAGCTTTGAAGTGTGCGTGTTTCACAGGTGATAGAGCGATTATTGAATTTCAGGAGGCACACAAATATGATCAACTGATCAATCCAAATAGGTATTTTGGTTGAGAACCGATTTAAGTGCTCTATGCAAATCTCCTGAAATTCAATAATCGTTCTATCACCTGTAAAACACTCCAAAGCTTAGTAGAATTCAAATCATGAATCATTGAATAATAGACAGCAGTGAAAGAATTTGCAGCGTTTTTAGATTGTATCTGCCAGACTCCTCACATTCCGAAATTAGTTGGGGAAGAGTTGTCCTATAACGTCTTTTCAATTTCAACACTTGGTATAATTTCTAACTACTGGTCATGCGCGAGAACGTGTAACAAGCCTACTTTTTTCTGATTTCATCCGATCTTGATTAAATATGCAGTGGTTCAACTGTAGAAAGTTCCCTTGAATTTCAAAACTTCACTCTGCGCATGCACAAACGTGAAATTCGTGAAACATAATTTTTTCAGGTTCTAGAGGCCCAATGTTCCCCAAATTTGAAGTATAGATGGAGAAACTCGATTTAATCAACTCACATCAATTTTCACTCGGTTGTATCATTCATCGTGAATTTCAGTAATAAGCTTATATTCGACATAATTTATTATTAAGAAACACGTAATTTTTTTTTTTTTTTTTTTAATAACAAGATAACTTTATTGCACTTGAGCATTACAGTTTGGAAAATACATTATAGAGTAGCAAATAACATGACACGTGAGAGGGAGTCCAAGTCCAATGACTTTCTCCCATTATGAATAGTAGGTAGTTCACTTTAGCGAAATAGTTTTGATTGATTTTGTTTTACACTGGCACTTTTTAGTTGTCGTTTCCGGATGTAATGAGCAGATCGGTGTGGCGTTTACGTTTTAGTCTGCGATTCGAACGATCAGGTGGTACTGAATCGAGAATGCCAGCTGCAAGAGGGTTGGGATGGTTATGCAGTCTTTGATGAAATCGAGAGTACGAGGCCTGTAAAACCTCCTTTACTGTTGGGATTTCTACGTCCTTGTGTAGGTTGGAGTTCCTGATGTACCACGGGGCATCAGTAATCACTCTCAGAACACGGTTTTGAAAAGTTTGAACTCGGTTCACCTGAGTATCCGACGCGCCTCCCCAGACTTGACTGCCATATTCCCATATGGGTCTGATTAGCATTAGATATATTATCCTCTTAGTGTCTAGTGTTAGTGTCTAGTGTTAGTGTCTAGTGTTAGTTAATTTATTTACAACATTTTAATGATCTATCAATTCTCATCACCTGTAATAGGAAACTATTTGTCACACCTAACTTTGCAGACTTTACAATACAAACGTCTTCGCATCTTTGTTTCAGATATTAAATTCGAAACTAGGGACTGGGAAGGGGCTTCGGTACCGGGAGACAGAAGATGTGTACTTACTAAACCAAAGGAAACACCGAACCTCCGCCATCATGATCTTCATCAGCTCCTTCTTCGAGCGGATAGCCTCCGACTTCCGGCAGAAGGAGCTCCTTCCACTCAAGCTGCTTTTCTTCGTTCATTCGTCAAGTAAGTTAGAAAAGTCAAATTTTGCCATTTACTTTGAATTTCCCGTAATGCGAATAAACAGTTACTATTCCGAACAACGAAGAATGCTATATACTCGTCAGATGTAACAAGGAAGTGTTGGAAATGGACTAGTTACCCCTTGAAAAGGCTGAGACGATTATGGCTGCAATACCCAGAAGATATCCCTTTTTTTCGTGATTTATTATTGCGACTGAAAAATCAAATACATTTCATCTAGCAATTTTACATATCAATAAAGGTACACTCCAAGAGGGTAGGTTTACAGCAAAACCTAGCCCTTTATTATATAGCTCAATTAATTAGCACTGAGTTCGATTGCACTTCTATTCACGCAGCACAACTAAATCCAGTGGTTTGTTTCGCTTGAGACGTCGGATTTCACCTTCGTTGTCCAAAACGTAGAGCATCTCCGGGTTCTCGTGTTTGTGGAGGCGATTTTCATGCTTCCTTGCGTATTTTGCAATAACTTCATAGACTGTCTCCATCCTCAAATCTCGATGAATATCATCGTTTCGCATGTACGATGTATACTTCTCAGTATTTTATTCTGAAAGGTTTGGATTTTCTTAATGTTTGATTTCTTGGCACAGCCCCAGATCTGTATCCCATAGGTCCAAATAGGGCGAAGGGTCTGCTTATATATAAGCAGTTTGTTGTGAAGAGAGAGATGGGAATTCCTTCCCATTAGCCAATACATCCTTCTGTACTTGATTTTAAGTTCTTCTTTCTTCTTTTCTATGTGTTTATTCCAGTTTAATTTGGAGTCAAGTGTCAAACCCAAGTATTTAACTGCTTCAGTATGCGGTATTTTATTCGAATTGATCTCAACATCCATGATTGGGACTTTTCGGTTAGTGAAGATGATGTGGGCTGATTTTGATTCGTTCAGCTTCATTCTCCACATCTTGGTCCACTTAGAAACCTCAGTAGTAGACGTCTGTAGTTTCCGTGTTGCAGCTTCTATATCATCTCCAACAGAGAGGATAGCCGTATCATCTGCAAAGGTGGCAACAGTTGTGCCTTCTTGTTGGGGTAAGTCCCGTGTGTACAGGAGGTAGAGTACCGGCCCTGAAACACTCCCCTGCGGGACCCCTGCTTTTATGGGCTTCAAGCCGGAGTATTGGTCATCTTGCTTCACCCTGAAATGTCTATTTTCAAGGTAGGACTTCAGTAGTAAGTAGTACTGTCTTGGGAGATCCCTGTGCAGTTTGTACTCTAGTCCCTCGTGCCAAACCTTGTCAAAGGCTTGAGGCACATCCAAGAAGATACTGGCACATATTTTTTTACCTTCTAGGGCCCTCTCAATCATGTTAGTGATTCGATGGACTTGATCTATTGTAGAGTGTCGTTGTCTGAATCCGAATTGGTGATTTGGGATCAAATTTCTATCTTCTATTAGTGGTTTAAGTCGTTTAAGAAGCAGCTTTTCGAACAGTTTCGACATAACGGGGAGGAGGGATATTGGCCGGTACCCCGTCTTCTCGTTTAGCGACTTTCCTGGTTTGGAGATCATAATGACTTCCGCAACCTTCCATTGGGATGGTACATGTTTCAGCCTAAAAATAGCATTGATTATGTGAAGCAATTTAAGTAATACCTTTTCGGGGAGCTCCTTCACTATACGACCTGATATCAGGTCGTAACCGGGAGTCTTTTTAGCATTAATGTTGCTTTTAATTTCATCTTTAAGTTCTTTCAGTGTAACTGGCAGTATTTCGAGTTCGTCCGTTTTTTCTGTCCGAGTTGTATTTTCGTCTGGTGATTGATTTGGTAACGGTTGAAAAGTTTGGAAGAGATGCTCTGCAAAGAGATGTGCTTTCTCTACATTACTTCTGGCCCATGTCCCATCATCCTAGAAGATATCCCTGATGGTAAAATTCATCAGGTTCATACTCTGGAAAGCTGTTTCGAAGAATTGAGAAGGTGGAGCTATCCATGTCCATCACAATATCGAGAAGCTTAACTCAAAAATACCCATTGGAAAAACTATAAAATTCGCTTACATTGATTAGTTTGTAAGCGCCAAACTAATAACTTAAATTACCAGGAGTTTTAAAGTACACATCAAAAACAATTTGAATATCAAGTTTAAATATTGGAATGTGACCCGATTTTAAGTTTTAAAAAACGCCTGGTTTTTCAATGACCGACTCATTTTAATTTTCTGATTTTTCTGGGATTCAAAGTTTGTGGGAAAGTAAAAATACGAGACAAGTAGGAAGCCAGTTTGAGAAAATTTTTGTGTGAGACGTTTAGCAAACTTTAAAATAGATTTTCTCAACTATTTACAAGAATTTTACCAATCTAAGGAAAGGGTCTTTGTCCTATGAAATATGCAATCGGGTCGGAAAAAAACCTTTCTGAATCCCAATTGAATACTATATTTACACTTCGAGGATGTAGTAGTTTCATGCCATAGATAATTATATCAGGTTGGTTGAGTGAAAGATGTATATTAGACACTCTCATTTCAAAAAATGTAATTTCACTGACCCGACCGGTTTCACTTTCGCCTCATCAGGTACATTAGTCGCTATTGGAGTGGAGAGGAGCATAGTGAAACACTCTCGTCATATTAAGGATCGATTTCAGAATTTATTCAACACCAACGAATAAAACGAAACCGCATCGAGTCTCCCGTTCATCCTCGGTGTAGGGCTTTCGACCATAAACAAAGGTACCAAAAAAAAGTCATTCAACATAGATGCGGCACTTAACTTCCAAACCAATCGACCATTTGATCAGAAATCTGTTAATATGGTTTCCCCAATTCCAAAAAAATAGTAAACCATTAGTTATGAGCTCTAAGTTTTTCAAAACCACTTCGATTTCCCTAAGGACTGTACATCTCTTACCCAAAATCAATTTTTCAGTTTACGACATTGACGAAATTGTCAAAAAGTCAAATGGCCGCAGTATTCCATACTATCATTTCCCACGATATTGATTTATGACCCAACTCAATTTTTGAACTGAATTAAAAGCTCTTTTAGACCAATTAACAAACGTGTTTTTTGGAGGACATTCGAATTCTGGTACGTGAATTTTACTAAGTGAATCAATCTATGGGGCATTCCACACTAAAGGTTCAATTTAAAATAATAATAATAATAAAGTTCTCCGAAATTGACTGTTTTTGAGTATGTTGGAACAAAATTTCCCATAGTTTCAGAACGATTCGTTGCATTGTTACCGCACCACAAGAAACCCAAGTTTGAAAACATAGGAGGTTTAGGCCCTCCCTATTCCCTTCCTCATTCCGACACCAATGAGATAAAAACCTCACTTTTTCGGAAAGAGAAAAACCTCCTCTTTTTCGTAATGTAACTCTTTTTTCAATCAAAATCAAATTTTTCATCGAAAATGTATTTTGAATACTTGGACAAAAATTTCCTCTAAATGGGTAAATATTTTTATATGTCTCATACACTCCTAGAAAATTTTATAGAAAAGAGCATTTTTGGGATGACAAGTGTTTAGGTCTCAGCAAACGCAACATTTGAGAAAAAACACTTTTTTCCGGATTTTCACCGGTTTTTTCATTGTTACATTGTCTTCCATCCCATTTTTAAGTAAACTAGAACCGATATGGACCTCATATACCTCTCATGAGCATTTTCAGTGGCTTCTAGTATTTTTGGTTTATTATTCAATAAACCATTGTAATCGCTCTTGAAAAAAAATCTAACCCCCCCCCCCCCTTGAAAAGTTCATGGTTTACGTTTCAAAGGGTGTAGAATCCGAATCTGCAATATAAATTTTTCCGTCCGTCCGCCGTACGCACGATTTTTCCCAAACGGCTGGAGCAAAAATCTGAAATGTTCAGGAAAAATCCATGTTGGTCCGACAACGCCCCAATTCTTTAGCCAGCTCTCTCACTTAATTTAAAGTGCCCTTTAAGGGTTGTCAAAGTTTTGTAAAATCCCTAAAAACCTCAAAAAAAGTCAAGGCGGCCTAAATTTGGACTTTTTTTGAAGAACTTTCCATGAGGAATCGAATGAGCCCTTCCCCACGTCCGTAGGTCAAACCATTCCCGATGAATGGCCCGATTTATGGTGCTAACATTTGCATCCACATTCACTACATCACTAGGTTACCACGATCAAAACAAACAACAAGGTTTTTTGTTGGATCGCAGTAACCTAGTGATGTATTGAATGTGGATACTGGAGTGACTCCTAAAAGGGTTTATAGCCGATACACGGGTTGAAGCATTCTGATATGCATGCTCCGTCGTACGAGATTTAAAATTTTCAAATAGAATATTTTTCCATTGTAATCGCTCTTGAAAAAACGCTGCAAATTCTTTCACTGGGGTTTATTATTCAATGATTCATGATTTGAATTTCTACTAAGCTTTGGAGTGTGCGTGTTTCACAGGTGATAGAGCGATTATTCAATTTCAGGAGGCACACAAATATGATCAACTGAACAATCCAAATAGGTATTTTGGATGAGAACAGATTTACGTGCTATGCTATTGCATATCTCCTGAAATTCAATAATTGCTCTATCACCTGTGAAACACGCACATTCCAAAGCTTAGTAGAAATTCAAATCATGAATCATTGAATAATAAACCCCAGTGAAAGAATTTGCGGCGTTTTATTTTTATTTCCGCTCATTTGACAGACTATTCTTTGCAGAAGAGCGTAGGCCCATAACTCCTTATCTATCTGTCTGCGATTGCACCAGTAATGTTATCTTTCTTTCATCTTACGACCCCACTGGGTCAGTCCGGACGCAAATAAAATATTAGGGCGAGAGAAAAATTGAAGTTGTGGTATTCAGTGACTTTGCCAAAGCCGTAAAGTGCTGATGTCGTCATCCATCCGAACGCCTAATGCATTTGATTAAATGTATTTTATTCTTTCGCCAGTTCGCACCGTGTTTACCAAGGCTTCTTTTCGTTCTCGATGTTTAAATCCATTTACTAGACCCATCAGAAACGGTGTGCCAGTTTGAGAAATGTGTCGCAAAATCGCAAAAGAGAAATTCGTCGGCAATTATTGTCGTATGGTGATAAATGCAGAAAGCAACTTGAAACGGATGAGCTCTAGAGTGGAATATAGCGTCCATATCGGTTCTAGTTCACTTAAAGGTAGGATACAAGACAATGCCAGATATTGTGCGGTTGCTGAGATGTTCCATGGAAGTGTATGCAGCGGAATGGAATGTATTCAAAATCATTTCCTCGCATAGAGACACAACGTACTCAAAAATAGTCGATTTCGGAGAATTTTAATTTGTTTAGTTCATGTGGAATGCTCCCAATGTATTTGACGAACAGAGTACATGGCAATCCTGGAGCAACGTGGGGATGCCTCGCTAAGTACTGCAGTCGTGGAGAGGTTTATGGCAGGGGAGTTCCTCCTGGTAAATCACGGCTTGCGAAAGTTCAACTTTCAATGGCGAAGGCGCGTAGAATCCGCAACAGAAAGGACCTGAATCGAATTAATTTTCCATGAAGGTGCGATGCTTCCTCGAAGGCTAAGTTACCACAAAAGGCCAAGGTCATAAATTCACGCTCGAATGTTATGTGAAAGATAAATGATCAATGTTCGTTAAAATTAAGCGTGAACTGTGCCAAGTGCAAGAAGCACGTATTCAGAATGATCCTTATTTTCATAGATATAATTGGGTAAATCGTACGTCACGGTAAGGAGACTACGAAGGATAATAACTCAAACGTGCCTCGTAATATAAATTAAATATTACCTGTAGGTGATTGTAGGTCGAAGTTACGGCAGGTAAGTGAAACAGAAAAGTAATATCTTCGAAATTACCGTGCTGGTTTTCTGCAGGACAATACTTTGAAAATCTACATTTTGAAGTAAATTAAATAACTTAACTTTATATCGTAAGGATTATTTGCTCTCTGGTGATTTCAATACGATACCTACTGTGGTTCATTCTACCACCTAGAACACAAATGAATGAGTGAAGTGAGATTAGCATATTTGGAAACTTCAATTCCAAACCTGATACTATTGATAACGGTGGGGTCTTTCAATTCTCTGAGATTCGTATAAAGTTTTGGTAACAGATCCTTGTTTTTAACCTCTTTTTCATTTCAAAACCATTAATTTACGTGTAATAGAAAGTTTAGGAAATACTTTGTGTTCATGTGTTTGGCGCCCGGGTTAACTACCTTTGTCTTCTACCGGGGGCCCCTCAACACCAACTGCTATTTTCTTTTCAGCGAGTTCACCACCACGAATCTAGCAGCTAGGCAGCTAGGGCTCCCTCCTCCCGTGATACCATTGTGATTAGTACTGGCCTGCAGATAGCTCAGTATAGCTGAGCCATCTCCCGTCCAGAACACCCTAGGCCTAGAATGGTCGCTGACATGGTCTATTTTCCTGACTGCTTGCCTCATGATGGTGGGGTCATCCCAATCCTCAAGCAGCCAAAGGGGATACGATCCCCTTGAGCAACACCTGGGCCCCGTGGACCAACCCAGAGGCCTCGATATTCGTCCACCCTGTCCTACCTAACTGAATCTAACTGAGAGTAGACAACTCGATATTCATCTACCCCGCCCTGTTCAACCTAGAATGAAACACAGTCATTCCTTAAATTACTTTCATTCTCATAACCATAATATCACAGATCCCTGTGGTCTCATCTCGATTTAGTTTGGTTTAAAAGCTCTGTACATCGGATCGCCACCTAAATCCACCACTCTTGGATCTCCAGGAATGTAATAGTTCAAGAACAGGTCCGCAGGACCATTTCAGCTGCAATTATCCCAGAACCGACAGACATGCAAGTGCAGTTATCAATAAACATTGAAACCTCTATGAGTTCTGCAAAATTTTCATTAAAAAATGTGAATAATAGTCGCATACTTGGAAACATTCTTTGATTTAGTAAATAAAAAAATTAAAATTGGACAAAATATATTTGAGAACATTGGATTTTAGTAAAATATTAATTAGAAAAGAGTGTTGTTTGTGAAATATATTTATAAAATGGATAATTTTCGTGAAATTAACAACAGAAAAACAAGGTTATTGAAAGAAAATTTCCAAGTTGATGTAAATTTTTGAAAATTCGCCAAAAAAAATGAAAACTTTAAATTCAGGTTAAAAAGTTGAGTTCCACAAAATTTACCCTAAAATTGCCCAATTTATAAAAACTTGAGTAAATTTCAAAATTCACAAAAACACGTGAAGTTGAGTGAAATTTACAGAAAAAATCTGAATTTCAGTGGAATTATTTATAAAAAGTTATTATTTATTACATAATTTGTATTCAAATTCATATAAATTTCTGTATTTGCATACATATTCATAAATTCCGATTCATCGATTTTATTCGTATTCTTATCCATGAATGAATATTCCCACCTTTGGTTGAATTTCTGGCGTTCTGTTTGTTCAAACTCATGCACAAAGTTAGATGTCCGAGGTTGTTGTTGGTTGTTGCCCCATACTGATACACAAAGTTGAATCCAAGGTGTGTTGATTATGCCCACGCTCAGAATGTTGAATGTCATGCCAATGAGGTACTTGCAGAGCTCCATCCACATCTACTACGAACAATTTTTTAATGTTACCAAATTAGGCTGAATTGTTTCGTATCTGAAGATGAATAATGAGTTTCTTAGTTTATCGTGAGAAATAGTGGTTTCAAGAAATACATAATGCGTCAGCACGTAGATACGAAGTCCCTGTTATCAATCCTTGTGACGAAGAAAGATGAAATGAAATGTCGATGAAATTGACAACGGTAGCAAGAAGTTCTGTTTTACTACTATGATGTAATTTGCTTGTTCATTATCAATATTCTTCTAGTGAAATTCTTCAAATTCCAATCTTTGTTTTGTTTGGGGCAAATTGTAATTTACCACCTAGGTAAACGGTTACCACCTAGGTATTAAAGGTACCTAACTAAAGTAACAATTTTATATGATTCACGAAACGATACGTATTTTGAACGACAAAAAGTATAAAACATCCTTGTCGGCTAGAAAGATCGACCGCACGTGACACCCATGGTCGAGTACCCGAGTTTACAGCCTCCTACCAAACGGTTGTTCCTCCGCACGCACTCTCTTTCCGCTCTGATTTCCTTCCTCTAGAATCGTAGTTTTTTTTTTTTTGGGAGTAATTTGTTTCTCAATTATTGCCCTCTAATTGGATCTTGCTGGAGAATTCTCACAGAATTCCCACTTGTGCAAACTTTGAAAAAATTGAATTACCTTACCTAACATTGCTAATTCTTTTCCAAATATTTCATCCATTATACAACAGAATCGATTCCGTCATTTATTTACCGAGAAACCTTTTCATCGTCGCCATATCGCCGCCATCCAAGCAGCACGTGAACTGTGCAATAATTTGAAGAAAAAAAGTGGCAAACAATCGATGAAGCTGCAAACCGCGGAAGAAATGACGAAAATTGCTTTCCACTCGACGATTGGATTCGGAACTCAAGTCATACCGCAAAAGCAGAAGAAGTCGCAAATCTTCTAAATAGTTATTTCTCATCTATAGGCTCAAACTTGGCAAGTAACGTAATATCGGAACCGTACACTTCAGAAGCTGAAATCAGGACGCCACCATTTTCAATGTTCAACTGTGAAATAGAAACAAACGAACTAATTAAAACTGCTCGATTGCTGAGAGGAGGTTCCGCGCCGGGTCCCGTTGGTTTACCCCCCCCCCCTCCTCCCCTCATGTAATAAAAAATGTAATTGAAAGTATATTCGATCCACTAACCCACTTATACAACTTGAGTATCTCCAAAGATGTTCCCTCAGAAATTCAAATGGCAAAAGTAAACCGATCCAGCCAACTATCGACCCATTTCCTTGATAGACGATATTGCCAAGATATTTGAGAAACTGCTCAAAACTCGAATAGTGAGCTTTCTGGAAAAGTCAAAAACCATGGGATCACAGGAATTTGGATTTAGAAAACGTGTCAATACACAGGACGCTTTATTCAAGGTCATAAAATTAACAGCTTTATAAATGGCGTATTTACTAAGTGCATCATTCCATGGAAGTGTAATCTAAATTTTAATAATTAATTAACTAAAAATTAGAAGTTAGAACCAACTCCGGGTTGGGCAACAGTGTTGCACTATCCAGCTCGGTCATCAGTTATTATTCAATTGAGGATTGCGATGTAAATAAACTATCTATCGCAATGTAAATATTGAGTAAAATGATGCGCATTACGTTTTTCACGTTTCGCTTGAATGGAACTACTTTTTTTGATCATAAATTAATGATACAAAACCACTAATTTGCCATAGGTACCTCAATTTCCCAATAAACAAACAGTTGATCATTACTCCACTCGTCAAAACATGACAAAACATTACCGAACAAACCAGAAAGATGGAAGAAAAATCAGGAGGTAAAAAACCTGTTTGAAATACTAGATCGTGAGAAATATATAGGTAATGGATTTATTACTTAATAAAAAATCTGAATATTTTAACAAATTCGGAACGCAAAGTAGTAAGTTTTGCTATTCCCATGTCCGGTAATTACTGCAGGCTGTGGTTCAGACTGCGAACCAAAACTGTTTTTAAGTCTCTGACGTTAAAAAAAAAAAAAAAAAAAAAATTGAGTTACAATTGAGTTAGAAGAGTCAGAGTTCTAGAGTTAAAGTTCTAGAGTTAGAAAATTGAGTTGTCGATCACCTAAAAAAGCGCATTTCGTACGACGTTGTATTTTTTTAAAAAGACAGAAACGCAGCAAAGTTTTGTTACGTTTCTCAATCAATTACTAACTTAAATGTTGGAAATTCCGACACCTTGTGAGCAGAGAAATAGTCAGCAACATTTTGCAGCCAAAACACGTTTTTCTAAACACACTAATGTGTTCTACACGTTTTTCTATTTTAATAGCTTTCGCTTCCGAGTCTACACAAAGATTGCGGAAGGATTGTTTTCTATTGAAAACAATTGAAGGTGATCAATTTCTTTCTAGCCGAAATCACAATTCCCACTTCTAGTTTAAATGTTTTCCTTCACTATTTTGAAACCTGAGTAATATTTAGTGAAATCTGTGCAGAATGAAATAGTTTACCTTACAGGAAGCGCACCTTCCTTTGAAAATTTGCTAAATAGCAAAATGGATGTAGGGAATGAGGAATAAAATATTATGTTAGTGTATGAAACGTAGGATTGTTTTTATTAATTTTTTTCATATTGTTCCGTTTCAGCGATCTATGTACTATATCCATACCTTACAATACACATGAGGGAGCTCGGAATCAACGTAGAAGAAACTGCCATCATGTCTGCGGTAACGCCAATCGTAGCCATCATCATGCCCCCTATCGCGGGCGTCATAGCGGATAAAATAGGTAATTTTAAGGTGAGTTTTCCTTCAATACCAAGATAAACCGCAAAATCTCAAGTTCCATTTGCGTTCGTATCTCGATGTATATTTTCTTGTTCTTTGTTATGAGATAGGTAGGCAATCGTGTCGATAAGTCAATACTCTCCCACTTCATTTTGAGTGTGAGCCAACGCGGAAAAAAGTTATACTCTCTCGGTAGTTATTGACGGTTGTAAATTATTCAAACTTCTTTCCCCGATTGGCTAAAATATAAAAACTCAATACAAAAAATGGCTAATTAGTCAAAACTAAGACATCAAAGACTAATATTTATCGTAAGAATAAATAACGAATTATAAAATTAATAAAAACACTTAAATATTTACCATTCAGCTCGTTGAAATAGGAAATCCTTGGAAATGGTACGAGGTGGTAATGGAATGGTGCAGTTACCCCTTAAAGGGATAAGGCGATTATCCTGCATCACTCAGAGGGTACTCTTGAAACAAAAAATCTTCAGGGTTAAGCTCAGGTGTAGAACTTTCAAGGAATAGGAAGGGGAGAACTGCTTATACTCATCACAGTCCTGGATCTTTCAAAAAGCTTGGTGGAAGGAGGGGGGTGGTGAATGGGGAAAAATATTTCATTTATAAGGTGAGAGTTCATTATTGATTGCCCGATAAGCCTATCGGGTGTACAATAATAACAACGTCAGGAAATTCAATGTTAGATAGCAAGGAATGTTTGAAACTACGTCCTGTTGGCATAATATGCCAAGTCATATTATTACAAGGTTGTGATGGAACGGACTAGTTGTCCTAAGGGCTGAAGAGATTAGCCTACGCACCCCTAGATATCCTTCGAGCTAATCCGATTCAGGGGTTGCAGCAGAGTTGAGATGTAATCATTACTTTGAGTAATGAATAATTTTCCGATTACTTTCATTGTAATGACGTATATTTGGCTAGTAACAATTTCAGTTAAAAGGAGATTGAAAATCCGAAGTTTTGGGGTTGAAATTACTCCAGAAGTAATCGCGATTACCATTCCAATTACTGTAATGGTAATCGTTAAAACGATTACTTTTTCCGATTACAAGTAATGGTAATCGAAAAAACTATTACTTTTAATTAATTCCGAGTTTAATTAATTCCTTACAAAAAAACAAGTCGATTAAAAAGGAAAAACACTTTTTACAGAAAATAACGAAAAATAAAAATTTTGCAGGAGAATTTACCAGGATATGTCATAACCTTATTTTCGAAAAATTTCAACTTACGGACTTTTACACTTTTACAATCGATGTATAATGCATACCAAGTATAGCGAATAGCAAGTGTTAAATAGATGACATCTGTATTATACGATATTAAATAGATAACATTGTTTCATCTATCATTGTGGCATAAAATTTGCATTCTACCAATGCAGTAATCGGATTAAAAAAAGTAATCGAATTATTACAAATAGTGGTAATAGTTTTCCATTCCGATTACCATTACTTGTAATCGGAAAAAGGAATCGTTTTTTCGATTACCATTACAGTAATTGGAATGGTAATCGCGATTACCTGTCTTCAAAAGTGATTGGAATTTGTAATGGGTAATCGAATTACTTTCCTAACAACTCTGGGTAGCAGCTACACGAAACATGACAACATCTACCCATAGGTAGATATAGATCACAATGTATGAGCAAAATTCAATCAAATACCAATTAATTCAAAAAGAAAAAGTTTCATTATCATGCACAACCGGACTTGCCAACTTTCCGAGTAAATCTTTTGTACGTTTTACGGATGAAATCCAGTGTAACTGTTTTTCCTGCTGAAATTTTTGCTAACGCTTTCGTGTACCAGGATTATGAGAGTAGGGGGGAGAAGCAGCGATCTCCCTAACGCACTGATCGAGTTGCTTCCAACCCTCCTCTGTTCATTATTCGAAGTAAAATATGCTTTGCAACTAACTTTAACATATCAGAAAGTGAATGAAACATAACTTGATTATTTCTTCGCACATCAAGTGCTGAAATCTCAATATCATTTGACATAAACGTAGTACAATAACTCAACAAAACTCGTTCATATAAGACTGGAACTTTGTTTAGGTTCTTTGGTGAAATTTATTTGATATGAAAAGTTCTTTAGATAAGAAGCACGGTTTAGAAATTGTAGACAATAAATGGGAAAATATTAAATTTCAACATTTTTTCTTGAAGCAGCCATTTTGTATTCCATCTGTTTTATATAGAAGACAACAGTTTAGTAACTTAGAGGGTGCTGCTCGTCAGCTTGACATACGTTATACAACCAGTGAAATTTCCTCCTCACAATTTCCCTGAATAAAATAACTATGGTACGAGTAGCATCCGCTTAATGGATCCCTTAAGGGCCCTTGGTGCTGTGTCTCTATTAGCCGATTGTGACAAATACGCGAATTCTCATGTAGATATGTGCTGTGTAGAAATTTCCTGATGTTCGTTTCAATGGATAAAATTCAAATAAAAACATTGAATTCTATGCATAGTTCAACAAGCAAAAATGTCGCTAATTTTTTTTTTTTCGTGATTTATTAATTGCAACTGAAAAATCAAATACATTTCATCTAGCAATTTTACATATCAATATAGGTACACTCCAAGAGGGTAGGTTTACAGCAAATCTAGCCCTTTATTATATAGCTCAATTTAATAGCACTGAGCTCGATTGCACTTCTATTCACGCAGCAGAACTAAATCCAGTGGTTTGTTTCGCTTGAGACGTCGGATTTCACCTTCGTTGTCCAAAACGTAGAGCATCTTCGGGTTCTCATGTTTGTGGAGGCGATGTTCATGCTTCCTTGCATAATTTTGCAATAATTTCATAGACTGTCTCCATCCTCAAATCTCGATGAATATCGTCGTTTCGCATGTACCAAGGGGCTCTAACTATACTTCTCAGTATTTTATTCTGAAAGGCTTGGATTTTCTTAATATTTGATTTCTTGGCACAGCCCCAGATCTGTATCCCATAGGTCCAAATAGGGCGAAGGATCTGCTTATATATAAGCAGTTTGTTGTGAAGAGAGAGATGGGAATTCCTTCCCATTAGCCAATACATCCTTCTGTACTTGATTTTAAGTTCTTCTTTCTTCTTTTCTATGTGTTTATTCCAGTTTAATTTGGAGTCAAGTGTCAAACCCAAGTATTTAACTGCTTCAGTATGCGGTATTTTATTCGAATTGATCTCAACATCCAAGATTGGGACTTTTCGGTTAGTGAAGTTGATGTGGGCTGATTTTGATTCGTTCAGCTTCATTCTCCACATCTTGGTCCACTTAGAAACCTCAGTAGTAGCCGTCTGTAGTTTGCGTGTTGCAGCTTCTATATCATCTCCAACAGAGAGGATAGTCGTATCATCTGCAAAGGTGGCAACAGTTGTGCCTTCTTGTTGGGGTAAGTCCCGTGTGTACAGGAGGTAGAGTACTGGCCCTAAGACACTCCCCTGCTTTTACGGGCTTCAAGCCGGAGTATTGTCATCTTGTTTCACCCTGAAATGTCTATTCTCAAGGAAGGACTTCAGTATTAAGTAGTACTGTCTTGGGAGATCCCTGTGCAGTTTGTACTCTAGTCCCTCGTGCCAAACCTTGTTAAAGGCTTGAGCCACATCCAAGAAGATACTGGCACAAATTTGTTTACCTTCTAGGGCTTTTTCGATGATGTTAGTGATCCTATGGACTTGATCTATCGTTGAGTGATGTTGTCTAAAACCAAATTGATGATCTGGAATCAATTTTCTTTTTCTTCTATTATTGGTTTGAGACGTTTTGGGAGAGATTTTTCGAATAATGAGAGCAAATTACAGTAGAAGCCAACAGTACAAATTTCGCTGTTCGTCCAATTCATTACTGATCCTTCGAAACTCAGCTCAATGTGCAACCAAATGTCAGTATGGTCTTTCGGCTCTCTTGAATTTAGTTCGGAAAACTTATCGCAGGAGTTTAGCCGGAGTAAAAGATTTTCCTAGTTCGTACAGTAGTTTTTAGAATTTTAACTCAACTATCTGAACTTGACTGATGAAGATGATCGAATGTAAAGAAAGATCATGATCACAGAAAACCTTCTCGCAATTCGTGTTAACCAGTAACTACTGGTTGTGTTTTCAACATTGACATAATTTCAACATTTGACATAATGGCGGAATATCGTGACTTAGTAGCTGCAGCAGTGACTTGTTTTCAAAAACTAACTTATTATGAAACTGCTTTCCTTAAGTAAAGCCTTTGTAAGTCTTCAACTTTTAGCAAACTGTTACAAGTTACTTTTTTTCAATAAACCGGTTCACTGGTACTTGTCTTAAATAAGCGAATGGTAGCTAGGGAACTTCATTTGACTTTGGATTATGAAACTATCAGAAGCAAACATAGTTTTGGTTCCTAACATCATCACATCGTGGTGAAGGACCGCGGCATTCAATGATGGGTGCGGTGTCGAACCCCCATTGATACCTTTTCCCAATGGCCCACCTCACACATAAGCGACTATTTGTGATGCAAACAATACTAGGTAACCGGCTCCCGTTGAACGGTGTTACCGGCGCACATCCCAAGGTTGCCCACTGTTAGATTTGTTTCTTATTTCGTGGGAAATCGGAAGAGTGACTAGTTTAGGGAAAAGACATGTACTCGTATCTTTGGTCAAGTGTAATGGTTGACTTGGCAACAAAAATGTTGCAAGACCTTGGGCCCACTGAGTTAAATAATAAAGGTGCACCCAACCATTGGATGGGATTTTCGATTGGGATATTTGATAAGATCTGTCAAAAAAGGTTAATTAGTGTCGATATACGATAAATCAATCACTACTGAACCAGAAATGGGACTTAATATTTACGTCGCCCCGTTCTACCCAGGAAAAGGTGCTTAACTTTACTACCCATTTACTCGCGAAACGGAGAGGGATTTAAAAAGAAAATACAGATTTGATGTATAAGGATTCCAATTGCTTGAGATTGGTAAAATATTAAATCACAATTATTTTATTTTCACCTCACACTGATAACTTAAATGTACTTCAGATGGTGGATTAAAAGATAAAACAACCAGACTAAAGATGAATGCATTATATAATTTCTGCAATACAATAGTAGCCGTTCGATCTCTACAGAAACGAGTTCAGTGATTCTAAATATATTAACAAGTTATGATATACATGCAGTTCATACAGTGATAAGATGTTTGCACCTTTGTGTTGGCATTTAGCAACTATGTGTGACGGTGAAACGACAAAGAGAGACTGAGGGCTATTTGATAAAGAAAAACGACCAATTCTCTAGGCTCGATACTGCAACGAAATAATGAAATGCATTAAAACCAACATAATAAATAGATGATAACATATTGAACGTTTGGTTTGGCACAGTTTCTTCGTTTCCATACAATTTTATAGAAGAATTTAAGTAATGAAAAAATGTGGAATAGATATTTCGAGTAATAAATAAAACGTGCAAAAAATCCAACGTTTGCTGAGGGTGAATGAATCCACGAGCTTTGATTTCGATAGAGTTTCCTATAATCTCGATAGAGACCGCCCGAAATTTCTTCAAAATGAATTAAAATTGTGGAAAGTATGCGATATATGAATACTTGGCTATACGGATATAATATTTCATTATATTGCCATACTATGGCAATACCGAAAAGTAAACCAAAAACTTGTGAGAGGCTGGGGATTACTTTTTTGTCATCTTTACAAGGATTCATTATTGAAAATAATAAACCAAAATTATTCTTCTTAAAATTGAAGGATAGCCAAAGGGAATGTTACTCCTTTAAATCTCATCTGATTAAGAGTAACCAAGCCAATAATGCAACCCGTCGAAACTGCAGCAGCGTTAAATGGTAGTGTATTACTGGAGAAAATGAATGATTGCTGACGAGAAACCAAGATTTTGCTAAAATCTGTGAAGTTTAATAGGAGGATCAGCGAAGGTTTCAATGTCACAGAATGATCAAGTTATCATCCCCTTTTCATTAGTGGACAGACGGAAACTTGGAGCAACATTAGTATGTGAAATAATAAAGTTAACTTATCGAAATAGTACCCAGCACTTCATATTAGAAAAACTAGTTTAACAGAAACTTCAAAAATGATTTCAAAAAATACAAAAAATTTGTTTGAACCATCGTTTATGTACGGGTAACCATTTCTCAACTTATTCAATGATGTATTATACGTAATTCTGACCTTAGGTTGCGAATTTTAACCCTCTTTTACCCTTTATTGTTAGCTAATAAAGAGTAACATTTTTTTTTAATGAAAAAAAAGGAAAAATTTCATTATCTACAAATGTACTTCTTGTATACAGGTGGAGAGTACTTCGTTTATACATTTGAAACCGCAATGACGGGGTCGATTATAGGATTTTTCCCCTGTTCTGCTTACATTCAACCCAATTTTCGCTTAGATGGTTGGGTTTTCCTCCAAAATCGAGGGCTCCATTATATTCTACACCTCAAAATCCTTTAGAAGCCAGTTCTAACCTGTAATGACCATTCAAAAGCACTCTTGGCTCTGAAAACCTTACTTGTCTAAAGTTTAAACGAAATATTCAGTTAACGTTTTTCTAATGATTTACTTTTTTAAATAACATTCTCGAAGATTCCATTCTTCGGACACACAACCCGTGTATCGGTTACAAAGCCTTTTAGGAGTTCACTCCAGTATCCACATTTACTACATCACTAGGTTACTGATATCAACACAAAACCAATAATAAACCAAAATAACGCGAAAATTTCATCAAAATCGGACCATAGATCGAGAATGTTTTGACCTGTAGGGGCTCATCCGATTCCTCGTGGAGTGTTCTTAACAAGGATTTGCCTTGACTTTTTTTGATGATGGAGACACACTTTGACAGAAGGGAACCTTTAAAAATGAGAGAGTTCAGAAAGGTCGCCGGACCAATATTGATTTTTCCTGAAAATTTCGCTTTTTTGCTTCAAAATACGGCGGACGGACGGAAAAATTGTTTGATTCTTTGAAACGTAAACCATGAAATTTTCAGGGGGGTTAGATTTTTTTTTCAAGAGCGATTACAATGGTTTATTATTGAATAATAAACCAAAAAATGAAATGTACCGGTAAGGTTGTCAATTGTCAGGTAGTTAGATAGTTAAAATGTAGTATTATTTCAAATGCTAAGAATGAGAAACCGCTCAAAATTTGAATGGATTCAATTTTCAAGAAATACATTCCGCATGATCAAGCCCACAATAACTGCAGTAGGTAATGAACTACCTACTATAGGGCTACATCTCTTTGTTAGAACTACAGGCATCAGGGAGGATGATTTCGCAAAGGTCATCAAGCCGTCTTCTCAGACCTTGGGAGAAACGCGCTATTTCTTTTTTACTCTCGAGAGAACGGTTCCCAACAGTATGTTCTCTCGACTACAAACCCCTTTCTCAGGCAACTATCTCGATCATATGCCAGTTCTAAAAAACATTATCCCCAGGCACGCAATCCTTGTAGTTCAACCATTTATTCAATCGTAGAGTAGGAAGTAACTAATGGACAAGCCTCACTTATACATCTTGTACTAATGAGATAATATTTGTCATTTGTATATCAACTCGTTTTTCTTACCATGATTTTTTACCATGAAAGGTTAGGATTTTTCCAGACATTTTCATGAACTTCATAGCTGAAGAATATACAAAATATATTACAATTATGTAATTATTATCAAGAGCTTATATACATACTATTGAGGAATGTACCAAACAGTTTATATAGTGATTTGTTCGTTTTGCTTCCGAGTCTACCAAGGTAGCGGAAGCATTGTTTTCACTTTCGGAATGTGAAAATTTGTTTGTCTCCAAAATCAAAAATTCCACTCGCATTTTGCGTTTTAGACCTTTCTGAACAATTTTGGTTACGTGTCTGTCTGTCAGCAAATCCTTGTTGCACGGCAAAACTACACGAAGTTACAGTCCGATTCTGATGAAATTTTCAGGGATTGTGCGGATTGGGGTGTAGATGGTCCCCTATAGGTTTCATCAACCCCGTATCAATAATAGCTTCTGCGCATGCGCAAACGTGAAATCCTTGTTACGCGCAAAACTCCGGGAGTTCTTGACCAATTTTGATGACATTTTCAGGGATTGTTTGATTTGATGTGTAGATGGTCCCCTATAAGTTTCATGACCACCGGATCAATAGTAGTCTCTGCGCATGCGCAAACGAAATCCTTGTTACGCGCATAACAAGGCTATTTCTGACTTTCAGTCATGTTATGGATACGAGGAAGCTATGTGCCACACCCACTTGCCAGACGTTTTTTTCAGACATTTTCATGAACTTCATAGCTGAAGAATATACTAAATATATTACAATTATGTAATTATTATCAAGAGCTTATATACATACTATTGAGGAATACCTATACCAAAAATTGAAGAATGATATCTGTACAGATATGTAAAAGTGAAAGAAGACGATTTAGATCCTGTGTAGTGATTTGTTCGTTGTTTTTACTTCTCTCAACAATTTCTTTCTTAAAATAAAGTTTTACATTCAAAAACAGTTTAAACGATTATCAGGATTTATGTTTACGAAGTTTGGTATATGTGTGGACACTAAAAGTTATGTCAAACACCATACATTCCAAGTAACCAAGCACTACTCCTAGAAACGTGTTAAACTGCGAGGGTACAGGATAAAATTTAAACTTTCAAAATCGATGGAGTCGAATGTTGAGAGATGATTTCTCGGCAGTGTTCCCCACTCGGTCTGGGGACGTGACCCGAACTCGAAACATCATTTTGCTATCTTTTGTTTAAAATAAATGTCATAATCATTAAATAAGATAAAGATTCCTGCCGGTTGGCTCCCACCGGTTACTCGGTCCGATTATTTTCTGATTAGTAAAGGTATTTTTCAGCTTGAGTCAAAATCCATTAGTTGTCATCATTCCTGAAGGCAAAAAATTTATGGCGGATGCCCAACTTCCCCTTGAGCTTTAGGGGCTTTGTAAAAGATTAAATTGCCACATTTACTCTCCCAAAGTTGTAAAAGTCAAAATAGCTATGGATTCGTGCATATGGCTGAGTATCCATTTCAAGTTGTTTAGTAAATAAATACAATCCAGTGGATCATCATAGCAGCCTTCATAAGGTCACTGATATTATCTAACATTTTTCAAAATTGCAAGAACAACTCAAGTTTTGAAACGTGAATAGAACGTAGAAAACAAATCTTGAAGAATGCAGGCGGTGTGCAAATTATCACCAGGGTTCAACTTTACTTTGATGGAATACTATTATTGGTAGAATTTATCTACGAAGAATATAACATTGAAAGGGAACCGTAGTGGTTTGTGCTACGAATACCAATGTTACCTCCTTCTGACATAATTTGTTTTAACGTGCATAGGTGAATATACGTACTTGATGAATCTTCTACACGTTTTATGTACGTTTAAGCCATTCCAGACAATAACTAATAACTTAGTTAATAAATAATAACTCTCGATAAGTTTGAAATAATAACTTAGTTCTTTCGTCAACGAATCAAGCATTTGAAAGAAAGAATGAGTTCGCTGGACGATACTTCTTGATTGTCAACAAAATCTGCTGAGAATCGTGCATAAACTTACATAGTTAAAACGTGCTAAAAAAAAATGAATAGATACATTTTTTAATTTAAAAAAAAGATAATTATGAAAGAAGATAATTATGAAGATTTCGCCAATAAAATTAATAGTTGAAATTTAATACGTATAAAATTTATATTCAATTATATTTTTATTGAATTACTTATAATGTAATACGCTAATTTTGGAAACATGGCTCATACGATCACGATCCGTGACTGGAACTTTTTTAACATCATTTGACTCATAAAACTTGATGAACTTTATGATAGAATATTTAGAATTTCCGTAACCGATTTTCAGATAAATTCTAATGAAATGGAAAAATGTAAATTCACTCCTATAAGATAAACAAACAAACAAGAAATGTTCATTAACATATATGAACAGAAAGTATACCAGAAAAGATTAACTAAACTGTTCACGCTGCGTGACATCAATTTGTTTATTTTTCTTCTTGGAGATATTGTGTTTTGCCACTTTCGTTCAAATAATAAACCTAAAAATCATTTGTAAACCCTTCCGATCGGTATTGTGACGTCATTTCTTTGGGTTTCAGGTCATATTGTCATTGTTCAGTGCACTCGGTGGTCTCGCTTCATTGCTCCTACTGCTGGTTCCAGTTGGACGGATGAACATCTCTTACCCCAACGACACGATATTAGAGCTAAACACTGCGCAATGTGAGTTTCTTAACACCTCGTTTTATCTTTCACCACCGTTTAGGTGTCGACCTGAGGTATTCAATACTTTTGTTATTTAAAAACACTATTTCCGAGAGAAAAAACGCTGCAAATTCTTTCACTGGGGTTTATTATTTAATTGATGATTCATGATTTGAATTTCTACTAAGCTTTGGAGTGTGCGTGTTTCACAGGTGATAGAGCGATTATTGAATTTCAGGAGATATGCATAGAGCAATTAAATCGGTTCTCAACCAAATACCTATTTGGATTGATCAGTTGATCATATTTGTGTGCCTCCTGAAATTCAATAATCGCTCTATCACCTGTGAAACACGCACACTCCAAAGCTTAGTAGAAATTCAAATCATGAATGCAAGCCAATGAATTGAATAATAAACCCCAGTTGAAAGAATTTGCAGCGTTTCGAATGCATATCAGAATGCTTCAACCCGTGTATCGGCTACAATGCCTTTTAGGAGTTCACTCCAGTATCTACAGTACTACGTCACTACATCACTAGGTTGATGTTTATGGCACCATAAATCGGGCCATACATCGGGAATGGTTTGAGCTACGGACCTGGGGAGGGCTCATTCGATTCCTCATGGAAAGTTCTTCAAAAAAAGTCCAAATTTAGGCCGCCTTGACTTTTTTTGAGGTTTTTAGGGATTTTACAAAACTTTGACAACACTTAAAGGGCATTTTAAATTAAGTGAGAGAGCTGGCTCAAGAATTGGGGCGTCGTCGGACCAACATTAATTTTTCCTGAAAATTTCAAATTTTTTGCTCCAGCCGTTTGGGAGAAATCGTGCGTACGGCGGACGGACGGAAAAATGGTTATTGCAGATTTGGATCTACACCCTTTGAAACGTAAACCATGAAATTTTCAGGGGGGGTTAGAACTTTTTTTTTCAAGAGCGATTACAATGGTTTATTATTGAATAACAAACCAAAAAGGAACGTCAGGTAGGTACCTTGATCCATAGTCTCTACGATTTACTTAACCTGTTTGTCACTGAATCTGCAGCCTCTGTAATGATACTTTTAGTGCCGCGATATTCAAATATGCCAAATGATGGAGAGCGAAAAGATGAATAAGTTTATAACCCCCTCAATATTTTATGAGCAAACACAAAAAGCAACTTTGGATATAATTTAATTATTCTCATCAAAACTCTCTGAAATGTTTCCTATTTTAACTTGAACTATTTTGACTTTTATAAACGTACACCCAATATCATAAGTGAAAAATATTTCGATTTCATATACATAAAACGAACTTAGAATGTATACTTTACACATGGAGGTTTTAATACTACTACAACGGTACCTATCAACTGTATGGAAGTTTTTGTTTGGACTGTTGATTATTAGGGAAATTACAATACGGATCAAATTCAGGAATGCAAATTATATCTGAGATTTAAACGCAATTCTAACATACATAGCTTGTCATAGGAGCAACTCTCATTTAATATTACCATAGTAAATTGAATTTCGGTCTTTCAACTTCGACGTTAACATGCATTTGTCCAGTGACTGAGATAACCGTTATTGTATGAATCTAGCCATGATCTATGTACAGAATCTATCCCAGCTTTATTGTGAAACAAACAGTAGGTACACATGGTAATGAATCTTTTTTGATGATCGTTCTCACGGAGTTCAACATCCATCCGACACGGTCTGGCCGAATGCTTTCCCGTCAAGGCTTGTGCAACGGATATTGTCTGATATCGTTTTGAGGGCCAAGTGGGTATGAGCCAACGCAGATTTCACCAATAACTTGGATGAGGGTGCATTGTATTGTTCCCTTTCAAGGACTCCTTATTGTATTTCTTCCGACGTTTTACCGTCCGTTCCTACTTTGGTACATTTGTCACTTCAGGAATTGATAACTATAGTGGGTTGGGGTGAGAATAGCCCCAAGGGGTAATATAATTTTTTTCTTAAAGAAAGAGAAGTAGTTTGGGAGAAGAACCAAAAATGAGTCGTCATCTCATACATATCCTTGACGACACCCAACCGGAATAATATTTATATTGTAAAACGCTACAAATTCTTTCACTGGGGTTTATTATTCATTTGGCTTGCAGTCATGATTTGAATTTCTACTAAGCTTTGGAGTGTGCGTGTTTCACAGGCGATAGAGCGATTATTGAATTTCAGGAGATATGCATAGAGCACTTAAATCAGTTCTCAACCAAACTTCCTATTTGGATTGATCAGTTGATCATATTTGTGTGCCTGCTGAAATTCAATAATCGCTCTATCACCTGTGAAACACGCACACTCCAAAGCTTAGTAGAAATTCAAATCATGAATGCAAGCCAAATGAATGAATGAATAATAGACCCCAGTGAAAGAATTTGCAGCGTTTTTGTATTGATCGCAGTAACCTAGTGATGAATTGAACGTGGATGCAAATGTTTGAAGCATAAGATTATGCCCACAATCGGGAATGTTGGTTTGAGCTACAGACCTCTATTAATTCTAATAGGAAAGTTCTTCAAGTCCTTTAGGCAGCCTTCGTTTTACAAAACTTTGACAACCCTTAAAAACTTTAAATTAAAAGATGGCCAAAGGTGGGGCGTGTGGACCAATATTGATTTTTCCCTGAAAATGATCTGATTTTTTTGCTCCAGCCAAATCGTGCGTACGGCGGACGGACGGAAATTTTTTATTGAAGATTTGGATTCTACACCCTTTGAAACGTAAACCATGAAATTTTCAGCGATACAATGGTTTATTATTGAATAATAAACCAAAATAGAAACCTTTTATTCTTTTTCAAGAATTATGATTTTTGAGATTTTCTGATGTTTTAGATTCTTGTTTTAAATTGTGTCGGTGGGGTGAGAAACAGCATCCTGTAGCAAATGTAGGAAATATGATTCATACTTTCGATTATTTCGAATTAATCTAGTGTGGTTATTATTTTCAATAATCTTCCTTTGTAATCGACCTAGAAGAAAATTTTTTGAAAACGTTTTTGAACGCACCCTTTTTTTCTGAAAATTAGTGGTTTCACGTTTCAAGTTCACGATGAGTAGAATCGAAAAATGGAATAAACGAAATCCATCTGTCCGCCGTGAGTCATTCGGAGCATTCCTCCCAAAATACGGGACCAAATTTTTGGCAAACATCGCATTTGGGATCTACATGGACCTGAGTTCTCGGCATCACATTCTGTCAATCCTATAGGCGGAAAACAAAGGGTTGAAAAATTAAAAATCAAATTGTCGAAATAACATTTGCCGTTGTTGCTTAACAATAAATTTTGTTGATGAGATCGTACTGAATTTGGTTTATTATGGATCCCGGAGGATCATGTTTCAAACGACAATGAATGAGGCGGATTTCGACGAAGTCTAAATAAAATGTTTGATTTCCAACAGTAACTTGATCAGGTTTGCCCGGTGACGATAATGGTGGCTGGCTGGATGATGGTACACTGACTAATACCACACTTACAAACCGAATTACTGCAATAAAGTTAGATCGTAAAGTAACTGACTTGCGGTGACACAATGAGGAACCTCAACTTTATACAAGGAGTAATAATGTACAACTGCCTACCGAAGAAAAATTCTTGTGGAGAGTGGAGAGAAGGGGTACGGAGTTGCGAAATCAAAAAAGCTGCAAATTCTTTCACTGGGGTTTATTATTCAATTAGCTTGCGTTCATGATTTGAATTTTTACTAAGCTTTGGAGTGTGTGTGTTTCGCAGGTGATACAGAGATTATTGAATTTCAGGAGATATGCATAGAGCAATTAAATGTTCTCAACCAAAATACCTATTTGGATTGATCAGTTGATCATATTTGTGTGCCTCCTGAAATGCGATAATCGCTCTATCACCTGTGAAACACGGACACTCCAAAGCTTAGTAGAAATTCAAATCATGAACGCAAGAAAATTGAATAATAAACACCAGTGAAAGAATTTGCAGCGTTTTTTTTATGGTTATCAGAATGCTTCAACCCGTATATCGGCTACAAAGCCTTTTAGGGGTTCACTCCAGTATCCACATTACTACATCACTACGTCACTACGTTACTGATATCAACACAAAAACAATAATAAACCAAAATAACGCGAATGTTGGCACCATAAATCGGGCCATAGATCGGGAATGGTTTGACCTGCGGACCTGGGCTCATTCGATTCCTCGTGGAGTGTTCTTCAAAAAGAGTACAAATTTAGGCCGCTTCGACTTTTTTTGAGGTTTTTAGGGATTTTACAAAACTTCGACAACCCTTAAAGGGCACTTTAAATTAAGTGAGAGAGCTGGCTCAAGAATTGGGGCGTTGTCGGACCAACATGGATTTTTCCTGAAAATTTCGGATCTTTTGCTCCAGCCGTTTGGGAGAAATCGTGCGTACGGCGTACGACGTACGGCGGACGGACGGAAAATTTTTTTATTGCAGATTCGGATTCTACACCCTTTGAAACGTAAACTATGAAATTTTCAGGGGGGTTAGAATTTTTTTTTCCAGAGCGATTACACTGGTTTATTATTGAATAATAAACCAAAAATCATAACAGCCCCTCTTAGATAGAGTCAGAAAAATCAAATTATTATTGCAACTTGATGCGGACGAGGAACAAATGATACATTACGCCTTTTATAGGCTCCATGGTATTGTAAATGAAGTACTCCTAAGAGAGTGAGTTGATCTAATACTAAATGTTGAAGCACAGAAACAAAAGTAATAAATATGACAAATAGGAAGAAATTATTAATGTTTTTTAAGTAGTTCTAATATGTTAATAAATCATTTGTTTGTCCTAATGCAGCTGTCATCGATTTAATGATATCAGAGCCGTATCCCTGCGAGAAGAATTTGAACACATCCATCCCCACGTACATGATGCTGCAGTCCTGCGGTGTGATTTGCAACCGATCTCCAAATACGTTTCAACCTTATGTAAGGATTACAATCGTTTACTTGATTAATTGATTAGATAATCGATTGATTAATTTATTGAATAAGTCATAAGGATATCTGCAAATTCATTTCAAGACATTAAAACATCATTCAAGGGTTTTGAATGTAGCACCGTCCTATGTTGAATGCGAAGTCGCATCTGCTTTACAATCGAACATAAAACTATCCTTATAGAGATAAAGTATGTAGATTAAATATTAAATCTAATTAAATATCGTTAGAATCTTACATCGCTTGTCGATACATGATACTATTGACAATTTGGTCATACACATATTACGTCATACATGACATACTGTCGTCATCAACAACTCTAAAAGATATATCGATATCAAAACATTTAGCACACTCTCATTAATGATGAATATTGAGAAGTTTTTAATATTCATTTTTCGCAATCACCAATTAAAACCCCCTGAGCCTTAAAAAATTGTTTCAGAGTCATTGAATCGCATGAACTCTTTTCCGACGAACCGTACTTGTTGACGTATCTTTTAGCAGACAAATTTAGCTAACAAATTTAATCTTAATCGTTTTTCCATTCATGACGCCTTCATACTACGTTGTTAATGTTAGGTATGAAAATATTTTTCCTGGGCTTGCGATACCCATCAGCCCAGTTTCCGTCGGTATAAACTTATTTGAAGGCAAAATATAACAAGTAAAATCCAGAGTATCATTGAAAATCATCGATATTTTACTGAAACTGTTTACTAAAAGTGGCTTTCCCTACAACAGTTAAGAATCTGCATTAAAAGCTAGCCCTGAGATAGGAACGTCATTCTGACAGGCAACTAGAAAAGACAGACAAGCTATAGAATGAATCACACTTGAATTTTGAAGTCCAGATTTTAAAATGGCCTTCGTTTTGAAAAGAGATAAACTGTTCTGATTTGAACCAAACTTTTTGCCGAGGTGTTCAAAACTAGAATGTTCATTGATATTATTACCGACTGTGGGTATTAACTGTGTAAATGAAGTAACTCCTAATTGGTTGAAGGTGATTAGTATTAGAATTATGGTTGAGTTTTCAGGAGAAAGGACCTAAGACGGAGGAAGAGGAGGCTCAGTCGATTCTCAAGACCCGAAGTTACAGAGTGACAGCTCAAGATTCGAACGGTACCGACACTTACACCTACACCTTGGGTCCTGGCGACCTGCCATTGTATGTCGTACCCAGGGACTCCGACGTCCGGAATTTGAAAACGATGTATAATCAAGGTATGTTATGATGTATCGCAACTGCACGCGTTCATTTGTAATGTACCCAACTACAGTGAAACAGAATGACTTCGAACGATTTTGAACATCTGTTAATAACTGCCATAATAGGTGGGGTGTGGATAGTTCCCTCTTCCCGTTTCTTAAACTGCTACTCTTGAGTATAAACTTGAAGCTTTCATGGTTGTTGCTAATATTCGAACGCTGCTTCTTCAAAGGAGTTACCAATTTTACTATTAATATTGGTTAATTATTTTCAATAGGTAATGAACCTTGTGGAATTTACTAACAAAAACGTCTCAGCCCAAAAAAATTGGTATGCGTACGTTTCAACAAAATCGTAAGAGGATTCTGAAAACCAATCTTTCATGATGCCAATTTTGAAATTCACACTAAAATTCACCTGTAGGCCGAAGTTGCTCCTGAAATGTAGACATCACATTCAATCGACTCCAAAAGATGAAGCTTGAAGGTTGGAATTCCTAAAAATCAATACGCGGTTCTTCAACAGAGAATTATTAATGGTTTGGTAGATTTGGATTGATTCTATCTCGATGAATCGATTGGAGAAATCTGAACTGCTGTAGAACGTTTTTTGTATTCAACAACTATGAAAAGTTGGCTAAATGACCGATTTAGATCGAACAAATTTGACTTCATTATTTTCCTCTAGTAAAGACTAACGAGAGACATCCGCAAATTGTTTTAGAATATTTTAAAATTGAAGCAGATAAAATTCTACGGACATGGATGCAACCGGAACATACCTATTACGATAACTTGTCGAAGTTTTGGCAAAAAGTTACGCCATCGCACCCCCTACCTAGAGCGTCCACACGATTTGGCTCACGGACTTTGAAATATGAAATTTAGTTTCATTTGAGAATAGTAAACACATGATTATCAAATCAGAGGGTAATACTCATTGTCTTGAATGATAGTTGTGAATGGTAAAGTAGAAAATACGCGCCCAAAGTAAAGAGTTTGCTTCAAACCTGAATGTGAAGGGACGAATCTTAGTGGTTTGAGTGAAATTTTCTTCGTAGTAGGACAGAGTGACTGAATTCGAAAATATTACATAATTATATTTTTCCAACAGAGCAGTACACGTGCAAACACAGGTACACGTGCTCCGTTACTTACTGTTCGGAGATTTTGTGATTAGAACAGACTTTGCTTCGCAATTTCGGAAAAGAAAGATCATTTGAGTGGTGAAGGGTGGCACGATTATCAATACGTAGTTCTAGAGGGATTTTGAAATAGACCTTAGTTTTTGGTCGGGGATACAATTATGTAATGGAATAAAATCAATGCGTAGTTCTAGAGGGATTTTGAAATGGACCTTATTTTTTGGTCGGGGGATACGATTATATAATGGAATAAAGTCAATGAGTAGTTCTAGAGGGATTTTGAAACAGACCTTAGTGTTTGGTCTGGGATACAATTATGTAATGGAATAAAATAAAGCACCAGCGGTTCAGTAGTCCGTCAGTAAATGAGAACTGCTCATACATTATTATTCATTGCGCATTCCATCGATATTATATATCGGGCTTTCAGTACGTTTACAAAAGATTCAATTCAAGCATAAGTTGATGGTATTTTTCCCTGCAAAAAAAAAAAACCTGCTCTTAGGAAGAGTAGATTAATGAATGTAAATCAGTAACGGTTCATTCTAATCTTTGAATTGATATCTGTCAATATAAATGATTAAAACGCTTTTCTTAATTAGAAAATTGTTGAGGTATCAATTTGTTCACCTTTTACCACGGTTGTTACGTAAGCACTAATGATATTTTACGACCCATGTTTAAAATTCACTCCATCCTACCCAGCAAGCTTATCGTCTTAACTTTGTGTCAGGCAACTACGCCACGTCTGTGAGACAGTTGACGCCAACCCGATTCTTCTTCCCGACGAAAGGCCTCTACTCTCTGTCTTGTACCGGAGAAAACGAGAACCTGACGTGCACGGTGTTCTTGGACAAGGAAGGAGTTCAAGACAAACCCCCAGACGCCAAAGAGCTGGCTGTCAAGCTGGGAAACCCGCCGGCGACCAACGACATGTTCCCCCACTTCCCCATCCTCGAGCTCCGTCCGGAGTTCGGGAACCTGACGAGCTGGAAGTACTGGGAGGCACACGGCTTCTCTTCTGTAAGATATGTAAATGCTTTTGTAATGTATGACTCATCGGCCAAACCAGAAACTGTCTTGTCAGTTCGCTGGTTTCGCGTGGGAATGAATTAATAAAATAAAGTTCTACTAGCATGTATAGGGCAGTGGAAATAGGCCCGGGGGTAAAATTCATCTATGGTCCCAAAAAAGGCCAGTGGAAAGAGGACCAGGGGTAAAATTCGTCTATGGTCCCAAAAAAAAAAAAAAAAAAAAAAAAAAAGTCTACGAAAAACCGTCCACGATGGTACTGTACCCATACATAGTCACAAAATGTAAGCCATTTCGAAAGAGAGGACAATTAAGGGAGGAATATCGATCATGAAAAATTGAGAATGATCAAGTTCTACAGCTTCAAAAAAAGAATACAAATACAAATAATACAAATCTGAAGAAAACCCGATCCTGATCATGAAGGCTGGCCCGGGAGCATCGGGTCCACCCCCACCTCTCACCCCTCTCTAATGGGCTGAATACACTTTTATACACTTTTATGGCTATATCTTGAAAGAGATAACTTCTCGATCATCAATCAAATCAGCAATAACTTGGCAGGTTTTAAATCTACAAAATTAAAAATATATCTTCAACGTCCCAAAACATTCAGCCAATTATTACGGACGGCAGCAGAATTTTGTTGTTTGTACAGTAGCTTCTTCATTCAATGTAATAAGGCGAGCAGAATTGGGTTATTTTCAGTATTTGGGTCAAATGGACTTGTACGAGGGCGGAACGTGATGGGTTGGGAGTTATCTTTGAGTCTCATCCTACCATTGGTCCGAGAAAATTCCACGGAGCCCATTAAAACAATGTAATTCATGGCTTATTACCCAACAACAGATTCCTGACAATAGATGAACTAATTGTAAAGTCTCAGAGTTGCCCTTGAGTAGATCCGAGGCAAGAATCTCATCACCCTCCAGAAATTTTAAAATTCCCGTGGTTTTCTAGAACGGGCTGGAATTTTCCATGCATAGTAGGCGATGTGTGAACCTATCCCATATTTTACTTAATTTAAAGAATCAAAGGATAAAATATTAAACGTTTTGTATCAAGATTGTCTTAGGACCACAATTGCAGTAAAACGCTCATCCCCGAGTCTATTCCGAACCATGCTTCAAATTTTAGCAGATCAGTGTCATTTCAATGTCGGTTTCCGATAGCCCAAAGACATTCACCAAAAAATTAGTTGAGTTTTTTCTGTGGCAAATTCCAAGTTCGCGATTGTTCAATCCCTATTTCTTTACTCAAAATATAATGGACCAGGGCTGCCCCGGGCCCCAAAGTTAGAGGGGTGCCAAATAGGCAAAAAAGTGACAGCTTACCAAGTTCTTTTAAATATTATGACCGTTTGGAGTAAATTTGAAAATATTTACTAAAAGGAAAAATAATATAAATAAGGAATGCAATAGGCCTACAAGAAAGGACAAAGGATATAGAAAACGTATACTTCGCGAGGCGAGAACTAGCCTTGAGCGGCCGTATGCAGGGCAGTTGACGAGGCGAGTCTACTCCATTCGAACTTTTGGTTTATATTTGCCAAAACGGCCTCCATGACGCCTATCCCAATATAACCACAGCTTTGAGAATTTTTCTTTCAATACCCGTGTGTGTAGCATCGAATGAAAGAAGTTTTAGAAAACTGAGGATAATAAAAAACTACATCAGGAACTTGACAGGACAACAACGACTAAGCAACTTGGCCATCATATCAATAGAGCACAAAATAGCTTCAGCACTATCTTTTGATGGTATCATTAAAACATTTGCAGCAAAAAAAGCCCGACAATTTTCATTTTAAAGTTTGTTTAGGGCTTCCATTTCGTACAAAAATTTATTTATCATCTATTAGTTTGTTAAATTTAATAAAAATTATATGGTAAGTATTTTACATTGAGCACTTCCTTACCAAACATTCCTCCTTTTAGTAAAAGAGTTTATACATTGTGAATAAATCAAATTAATTATATTTATATTTTGGTTCATTGGTATATTAAGATGGTATGAGTCATGAGATATCGGGTCTATGGGGGGGGGGGGGGGGGGCAAATTTATTTCTTGCCCCGGGTGAAATACTGGTTACGTCCCTGTTAAGGACCAGCCTTTGTTCGTACCGCACGCAAAAGTTAAAAGTCATAGCACATTAAACACATATTTTTCAAATAATCAATGTTTTAAAATGTATTGCTCAGGGGTCATTCCACGTCAAATCGACCTATCGTTGCAGGTGACCCTCTCGGATTTTGATCAAACTTGGCATAAATGTTTGTTTTCATAAGAAAAAAATATTTGCCGAGTGGTTTTGCGAAATGTCGCCGGGTTGCCTAGATACGGTATAGGTCTTAATTCCGAAATTTACAAAACCTGTATGTAGTTTTTTGGACATAACTCCGTTGTTTTTTGACTTACAGAGCTCGCAAAAAAACTACTTTGAAGCTAATAGAACAGGCTTCAACAATTTATGGTCAAAAAAATCTTTTTTTGAAATTTTAATTCTTTTTTTCAATTTTGAAAATTTTAAAATATTTTTTGAATGTAATCCGCAATTTTCTAAATTTTTTGGGGGTGTTTTTATGTTCTTTGATATGTAATCAAGGTGAGAAAAAATTTTGGTGAGGGCAATATTTCTTATAAGGGAGATATTTAGCGTCAAAGTTACTGACTTTTGTCTTATGCGTTACTAACTTCTGGCAAATGCACAGTTTGGTCGGCCCTGTACACAGTTCTTAAATTTCTCCATGTTATCAATGTTTGGAAGTTGTCAATCGGTGAGACAGAGTCTTTAATCATACCCCCACCCCCACCAAATGTATGTAATTAGCATCAAAGTTATTATTTAAGATTAAGCTTGTGGCTTACAAGGAATGTCCGCATATATCAACATGGAATTGTAGGGAACAGGTGAAATAAGTAGAAACATTATGTAGTCTGTGCATAGTTTGTTATAGCACGACTGAATTTATTTTGTTAAAACTTATTTCAAGCGAAATTTTAGTCAAAATAGTAAAACTCGTCAAAATGAGAAACCGGGTAAAACATATGGCACTCCGCCGGCTGTGCGAATTTTCGATCTGTGAACAAAAACAAATTTGAATGAGTTCATAGCCATTTTGTCAAAATCCGAGAGGGTCACCTGCAACGATAGGTCGATTTGACGTGGAATGACCCTCAGTTTAATTTTATTTATTGTACAAATAAAGAGGAATTTGAAGCTCCCTTACCTTAGAAGAAGCACTATCGATAAGTGTCATTGTGTACTCACTATTCAGCATAAGCCTTACTTTTTCAATATAGCATTAGTTGTTGAATCGAGGGCGTCTAACTGTACTATGAGTCATTTCCCGGTACAGGAAGGAAGCACGGCGCTAACGGTGGACGTGCCACTACCTAACAAAGACAACGGACTTGAAGTGGACGCAACTCTACACCTTGACGACTGTGTGCCAAGGTGTTTGGTCACCGTTCCAAGGAAGTTGATCTGCAATAATTCATTCCATGTCGAGGAATTCGATATCAGATTGACCTTTTGGCTCTACCTCATCATCAGGGTCTTTATCGGCATGATTGGAGGGACAGCCTTCGCTATGTTTGAAGGCAAGTTCACGAAACGATCTGCATTTGTAAACGAAGTTACTAATTGTCAAGAACTGATTACATAATTGAAAGAGTCACTTTGCAAAACGTAACGACCGTCAAAATTTTCGATTTTGGACTTTATTTTCTCCTCGTTTCAACTCAAAACCCGAGGTAACTTCAAAATCCAATTTCATTCCATTCCAACATCAAATTTACAAACAAAATGTATTTAATCGTTGAGGGATGTTCCAAGTGAAATGTACTCGAAACCACCGTAATTTAGAAATTTAATTTTGTTACTTGAATAGTGACACTTTCGACCGATTATAAAAATATTTTCTCAGACCACAAAGGGGGAAAACGTGGTAAATTTGAAAAAATTAGGTTTGATTCTGCGACATACAATAAATATGTTATAGATATCAGCTGTTCTTGTAATACTCAATCGGATGTACGTATTAATCTTTGACGAGCCTCAAACGTATATTTTATATTCTCAATTATATAATGTACGACAATCTCAAGCAGTTGGGTTTTTATTTTACACAAAATAAAAATATTTCAAAAATTTTTAATCTTCCCCTCTCTCTCTTGAAGGATGCCATCATTTGAGGAACAAATAAGCATGGTATGACCTTAAACTTGGGATCCATTCATTTAGGTATAAATACCTAAGTAATAAATACATAAAAAATAGGAATTCCTATTTTTTGAACGAAAACGCCAATAGTCTTTTCGTTTTGGAAAGTTTGTCTTTAAGATATTGCAAAATGTTTTACAATGGTTTATAATTTAAACATTAGATCACCGTTTGAGCGCTGACGTTTAATTTGAGAACAAAAATGAACTAAATCAAAAATTTATATATTGAGCAGAGTTGAAAGGCGCAAACTCGTATTGGTGATCAGTGGACGTTTTTGTTGCGCCTATAAAATCGACAAGTAATACTTACTGCGAGTATAAGTAAATATTATTCCTGAATTGTGAAGAATTTATCCCGATTTATCACACAACTTACCTATATTTTTAGACAATTGAGTATACCAACCACATTCATCACCATTATGGTTTCTACTGTTTCTCTTTTAAAATAAGTTCTGTTTAGATTAATGAGCACCGTTTTGAAAAGTTGCACGAGTGAATTAGATAGAAGAAAACGCTGCAAAATCTTTCACTGGGGTTTATTATTCAATTTCATTCATTTGGCTTGCATTCATAATTTGAATTTCTACTAAGCTTTGGAGTGTGCATGTTTCACAGGTGATAGAGCGATTATTGAATTTCAGGAGGTACACAAATATTCAACTGATCAATCCAAATAGGTATTTTGGTTGAGAACCGATTTACGTGCTCTATGCATATCTCCTGAAATTCAATAATTCCTGTGAAACACGCACACTCCAAAGCTTTGTAGAAATTCAAATTATGAATCAAAGCCAAATAAATGAAATTGAATAATAAACCATAGTGAAAGGATTTGCAACGTTTCATGCATATCAGAATGCTTCAACCCGTGTGTGGGCTATAAACCCTTTTAGGAGTTCACTCCAGTATCCACATTCACTACATCACTAGGTATTCACTACAAAACGCTGTTGTTTTTGTTTTTATCGCAGTAACCTAGTGATGTAGTGAATGTGGATGCAAAAATTGGCAGCGTAAGATCATGCCATACATCGGGAATGGTTTGAGCTACAGACCTGGGAGGGGCTCATTCGATTCCTCATAGAAAGTTCTTCAAAAAAAGTCCACATTTAGGCCGCCTTGGTTTTTTTTGGAGATTTTTAGGGATTTTACAAAACTTTGACAACCCTTAAAGGGCACTTTAAATTAAGTGAGGGAGCTGGCTAAAGAATTGGGTCGTTGTCTGACCAATATTGATTGTTCCTGAAAATTGCTGATTTTTTGCTCCTCCCGTTTGGGAGGAATCGTGCGTACGGCGGACGGACGGAAAATTTTGATTCTACACCCTTTGAAACGTAAACCATGGAATTTTCAGGGGGGTTAGATTTTTTTTTTTTTTTTTTTCAATAGCGATTACAATGGTTTATTATTGAATAATAAACCAAAAGTTAATCGAAGTACTAAATATGGTTTGACTACACTTAATTCTATTGATTGTTGGCTATTGAGATAAATTCCAAATGCGAAGCTATGCGGTTGGTAAATACTTTATAAAGCGATGAATGGATATCGTTTATCTGCTCTATTAAAGAATAATCCAAACTAAGTAAATAAAGAGGTACGAACTGTCTTCATGATGAAATAACCTGAGAATAGTCTTCCTTTTCTTACTATAGTAACTTGAGTTTATTTGATGTTCATTTACAGGTGCCGTAATTGCAATCTTGAGAGAGCATAAGGCTGACTACGGACTACAACGAATCTATGCTACCATTGGGGGTATGATTAGCTCTCCACTTTCAGGGTATCTGATCGATTATGCCAGCAACGATAAACCCTACACTGATTTCAGGTAAGGTAAATTATTACCGTAGATACTGGTAGGTAATCTTTAGACTAAGGTACTAGATTTTATCCGAGCAAAATTGATTTTTTTGTTTTAAAATTCCGCTTTTCCTTATCGTAGACATCATGTAAACGTCTTTAGCACTTATGCTGAATATCTGAGTGATTAAAAAATGAGGAACTAATCAGATTATTTGTGATTGCAGGCCGGCATTCTACTTGTACGCTGGGATGAAGGTTCTGAGCGCGGCTTTGATGCTCACGATCAACCTTGAATTCAAGTCTCCAGCCACAAACGTGCTAGCCGACGTCATGATGGTTCTCAAGAAAGTGGAAATCATTGCCCTCTTCATTACTTGTTTCATTTTAGGTAAGTAATTATGAGGAATGAATATTGATTCACGAAATTTGGTGTAATTTGGTGTAGTTGACCAGGAACTGTACTTTTAATTTGGTACTAACGTATTTGATGTATGTGTTTTGTGTGTTGTAAACGTACACAGTAGCAGAAAACCACTTTTCTGAGAAAACATTGGAAAAAGCGCTGGCATATTTTTGGGTATCTTCCCAAAACATTTTCTGTGTAACTAATTTCATTTCTACACTGAGAGTCATTGAGGCAAATGGATTTTTAAAATCTTGAAATATGCACATTTGTTTAACAATATTCAATTTTTCGAAAACCTGAAATGAGGAGTCTAAATAATCTTTCTAAGGTGAATCGACTCATTATATTGCTTCCGAGTCTACCAAGGTAGCGGTAGCATTGTTTTCACTTTCGGAATGTGACAATTTTTTTGTTTCCAAAATCAAAAATTCCACTTGCATTTTGCGTTTTAGACCTTTTTGAACAATTTTGGTTCCGTGTCAGTGTGTCTGTCTGTCAGCAAATCCTTGTTACGGGCAAAACTACACGAACTTATGGTCCGATTTTGATGAAATTTTCAGGGATTGTGCGGGTTGGGGTGTAGATGGTCCCCTATAGGTTTAATGACCCCCGGATCAATAGTAGCCTCTGCACATGCGCAAACGTGAAATCCTTGTTACGCGCATAACTCCGGGATTTCTTGACCAATTTCGATGAAATTTTCAGGGATTGTTCGGTTTGATGTGTAGATGGTCCCCTATAAGTTTCATGACCCCCGGATCAATAGTAGCCTCTGCACAAGCGCAAACGTGAAATCCTTGCCACAAGCATAACTTCGGGAGTTCTTGGCCGATTTCGATGAAATTTTCTGCGAATTTTGGAGTGTATTACAGGATCCAGCTCCGAATTTACATCCGTTGCGGCCCTGAGCCCACGTCTGTATGCGGCACCCTGGGTTTAAAAAATTCCATTGTTTCATATCCTATATCTGACCATTTTTATTTTGTTCAAACCATATACGTGTATGGATGGGTTTTGTAAAATAGAATAGAATTTGAAAAAGGAAAAAAACTCAGGCTTGCGACCCCCTGATTCGCAAATAGTTGTTGTTTGTCGACCAATTCTTGGAAAAAACTTCTCTTTTCCCTTTTGGTTTATCATTTTCTTTATTGAACCTTTGTATTAGTCGCTATCCTAAGTGAAGCCCAAGTACCCTTTCTAGCAAATAGTTGTTGTTTGTCGACGCTACATTCTTGAGAAAGAATGACAAGAAAAGCGAACTTCTCTTTTGCCTTTTGGTTTATCATTTTCATTATTGAACCTTTGTATTCCATCAAGGAAATATGTTATATCGCCCCCTCCTCTCAGAGTTTATTGTTTGACTTAACTAATATAGTCAGTCCGAAAATTGAATTTAGGAAAATGTATTCCGTCCACCATGGTTTTTCTCAAAAACAAGTGGACCAAAGACATCTCTTCAATGAATCGAATAAGTTCACTCAGACTACATTACGTTCGTCCGATCTTTCTCTAAGGCGTAAAACTTTGACTGGGGAAAAAACCGCCAACACTAATGTGAATCTGAACGTCCTAGCACACAGCAAAACATTGCCTAGTAAATTGTGACGTACGAACCAGCTGATGTAATAGCAATCGGAATTTTGTTTTCAAGAGTTTCTTCTGGAATCGAGTTTCAATTGTTCCATTCGTGGGTATCAACGTCCGTTAATATGTTGTGCCATTGTAGGCATTTATATATATCAGCATTTTACGTATTTAGGGACCAGTTTTATGAGGAAGTCATCCTAGAATCTTTGGTGCATTTCAAAGTCAATTACAAAGTGTGAGTGCAAACTGATAAGCTGAAACACTCTTGAGGCAAAGTTGATTCTTAATCGATCTAATGAGGAGTGCAAATGGGGGTCTTTTTAAGGCATCCAGAATTTGATTACAATTTATCTGCTACAGACTACGTCTAATAAACACATCAGGATTTACGAAGAAGGACATACATACTAAACCTTTGTGTAATAATTTGCAGCGCCTTTCGCTCTATTTGCCCCATTATTTCCAAATTAAAGTCACAATAATCTATGGCCGAAATATTGTTTTTATCAAGTCATCTGTGATTTTGTGTTTCTCAGATGTAGGAGTTTTAAAGACGATATTCTTGATTGCAGGTACTGCGTGGGGCTACATAGAGAGCTTCTTGTTTTGGCTTCTTCAAGATCTTGGAGCTTCCAGATCGTTGATGGGAATCACAATAACAGTAGGAGGAATAGCCGGACTACCCCTCTTAGTTATGTCTGGGCCCATCATAGATAAGATTGGTCACGCTAATGTTCTCTTCATAGGATTCGTGTTTTACGCCATCAGGCTTTTGGGTGAGAATTTCGTTGATTCACAGCTAAATCCCTGCACGCATTTTACTAGGTGCTTGAAGTACAAAAGTTATCGATTTACTGTAAAATAAATGTAAGTTGGTAACGCCTGAGTTAAGAAGATTAGTTCTTTATGTGGTGGAAATCAAAAATAGCATTTGAAATGACGAATAAAAGCAGCATCTTTCTTTCAAAAACAGGATATTCACTCATATACAACCCTTGGATGTGTTTACCATTCGAGGCTATGGAGTCAATAACGTCTTCACTTTCGTTCACTGCTGCTGTAACGTATGCTGCAAAACTATCCACAATGACAACAGATTCAAGCGTGCAAGGACTTCTTGGCGGGCTATACTTCGGTGTAGGTAAGGATGCTCGAGCTTAATTTTACAGTAAAAATTGATTCATAGTGACTACCTGTCTGATTTAATTTGTTGCCAAATCTCCACATTTGGAAAAGAGATAACAATCTAAATTACGATGCAATTTCAGGCAAAGGTTCAGGAAGTTTGATAGGCGGCTACCTTATGCAGACAGTAGGCACACGACCTACGTACCAAATCTTTGCAGCTGTTACACTTATCACGGGCTTCCTCTACTTCCTCTTCAACTACTTTTGTATCGAAAGACATGGCCGAGATGGAATAGAAAAAGTGAGCATTTTTAAACGCCCTGACTATGGTACAATAATTATTTAGCGTTGTATGGTATGTTACTTTAATTTATACAAGTATGGTAGATTCCCTCATGGCACGATTATGCAGTCATCACAGGAACCTTTACCAACAACCTATCAGGCATCCAACCCAATAAGGCAAATTACACGATGTGCCGAATACTAGAGCATGTAAAAACACGTTTGTAGAAAGAATGTGGTCTACGAGTATTTCCACAAAATCAAAGAGTTAAACAATTCAAATCGATTTCGACATCATCAGTAACATAACAATAACTAAGTTAATCGATTTAACGAGTATAACTCTTTAGTTGTACGGAAACAGAGTAAATTTTGTTTTGACGATCTCAGTGCTTTTTCATGACATGAATTTCAACAATTTGGTCGCGATTGGTTTAGTGCTTAACTAGAGCGATGTTTCTTATTACACTTGCAGCAACTATCTGTTCAACTATCATGGGTTCTTTACCTAAACAGACTACAAAACAAAGATAATGTATGTTTTTATCAATTTTCCAAAGTTTCCTTGGGCAAAGGGATTCTTTTGTAGATTTCACAATAAACTAGTGCATTTCCTTTTCCGGTAGATTCTTTAATTTTTGGTCGCGAGTTGGATGTTTAAGGATTTCTACAGTCTATTGTAATTTTGAGAATAGTGCAATTTCGTATGTAATCTAATCTCGTGCATATTCTACAGAAAAGTGAGTATCAAGTTCTGAATGAAAGCTCAGCACTCGGAACGGACGTATACGATTTCGATCTTTTAATGTATCAAGAAATCAGTGGTTGAAGAATAACGAAAAATGTTAATAATTCTTATTTTATCAGTGAGTTTCTTCTTCGAATAATTTAGCAGTTCGAATGTTATTGAAAAGTCAAAAATTAGTGTTTGTAGAAAACGAAAAATGAACCTCACGAATCGAGAAGGAACCATGTAAATTATTGAATGCCTACTGATTCAAAAAAATTTGTGTTTTTTTGAGGGAATATGGAATTGTATCAGGGGACTAGAGAGAAATTGACACAAATACAAAGTTTCCAATGGTGATTTTCCAGGAGGACGATGAGTGCAGTGCCTTCGAGTCCTTACCATGTAAAACTATTGTAGAGTCTTGAGATTCTAATGTATATCAGTTCATTACAAACGTGAGGATTCTTAATCGCCGTCACTAGAAATTCTTTCTGGCGAGAAAAGGGGCTCCTCACATCGCAATTTATTTTAGTAACTTTCTTGTCTGGAGTTGCTATTTAGATATACAAATCACTTCGTCACTTGCAGTATTATTTCTCACCCATTGGTGAGCTGATACAAATTTTAAGATAACGAAAAATGTTAATAATTCTTCATTTATCATATTCTACATCAAAAGGAGTTTCAACTCGAAAATTAGTGCCTACTGATTCAAAAAAATTTGAGGGAAATGGAATTGTATCAGGGGACTAAAGAGAAATTAACGTTTCAATTAGAGTGCAGTGCCTTCGAGTCCTTACCATGTAAAACTATTTTTGTTGAAACATTATTCCTTAATCGCCGTCATTCTTTTGGCGACGAAATGGGGATCGCAATTTCTCTATAAATCGTATTAGTACCTACGAGTTTTGTTGAAACATTATCCATCATTTCAAGAGTATAAATCGTAAAAACTGTCGGAATTACTTTAGGAGAGTTAAGATGTTAAGTCACAGATCGAAAAGTGTTCAATTTGAATGTTTCATAAATCTGTGAGCAGTCAATTTTTTGTGTCCATCAAAGATGATTTATCTACAAAAATTGTTCTTATACCCTGTACACTTTTGTTTCAAGTGTTTGAGATGTATCTTTGATTTCAGAATGGAGATTCCGAAGTAAAATGGAACGAAAAGCCTCCGATTCAGGAGAAGAAATACAACAACAATTCCAGCGGAGATGTGAAGGTGGCTAATCACAACTCCGAATCCATTCCCATTGGGATTCAAACCAGCAATTATCAAAGTAACGACGTCGGAGTAAAAGGCTCTCTTGGCAATTCGATCACCAAGGGAAAGGACAAAGGAAATGACAATAAAGCATTTGAAATGAAAGATGAAACCGTTACTTCAGTCGATTCTGAAAAGGGGGAAAGCAGATAACCCCTGCATTTTCCGTTAATGTAGGAGTTTTCGAACTTATCACGATTCCTAGCAGTGATCAAATAGGTAATCCGTCCGCGATCAATTTGAATGACTCTGGTTATTTATTAATATTAATTTAATCATCAACGGCAAACTACTGGGTGTAACGAGTAGGTGTAACGGAATATGAAGAACTGTTCATGATCTCTTGGAAGTTGATTCAATTGGATAATTCGAAGTGGGGATCATGATTGGGACCCGACCACCGAATGTTCAACGTTAACTCGTATAGAATTCACAATTTAAATGTTCAAAATCAACCTACTGTTCACTTCACAACGGTTTTACAAAACAGCAGCTCTACATTGGCCACACATTGCCTCTTCCATAAATCTTTCTATTTGGCTTAATATATTCTTGTAACTGGATTTAGTCTACAAGCTCTTTTGTGTAAGTTCTTACCTACATGGCGATTCGATCGACGAATCCTTTCTGAAAACAAATAAGTACATAAAACTAAATTTCAATACAGGAAATTGATGATGTCTTTAATACTAAATCATTTTTCTCGATACTAATCTCAGAAACGTAACTGGCTATTCAAGTGCATTTTAAAATAAATAACTCGTACTGAGAATCTTCAGAAAAATTTTCAGTAAAATGTAAATATGATGTTTGTAACAATATTTTAATTCCTTAACCTTTGAGTCATGTGAGACTTTTAAGAAAAACAATTAAAAAAACACTTATTTCGCATGTTGGTTTACGTTCATTTTTAAGTATTGAATCATACTTTGATTGTCTTTGAATCATACGTTTTCGATTTAAAAACTAAAGCCCTGCGTGGAAATTTTTTATATAATTTGAAGAAATCGGGATATCATTTACTAATTGTAGACGGGGTGCACTGTGGCATGCAATCTTGCTTGCAAATGTTTCCACGCCAAAAATAGTCTGATTAATACAAGTGTGTAAGACTTATCTGGAACAGTAGACCTTATGCGAGACCGGCAAAGAACCTAGTTAAAAATGTTTGACCACCAGCACTCCTAATCAAATTTCAAATATCAATCGATATTCATCTCCCAAACGAATTACTCATCAAACAAAATCTACTTACCTTTTTAGACATCACTTTTCCTTATGGATTCTTTTAGAGAAAGCTTTCAAAATGTTTTGGTACATTTGTAGAACATGAAGGTGCGACATAATAACCAAAAATTTGTCAAATTAACTTTCTGCATCTCTGAATAATTGTGACCGTGTGATTTACTCACGGAATGGATTGGCGCTTGATCACTTGAAGGAATCGTGAGTGAATGTTGTTCTCTACTTGTGTTGTTCTTCGTTTAAATTGGTTTCGATTTATTTAATTTTCACTGCGCTTCCCTCAATGTTTTTGAGAAATGAGCCTAAGCTAATTTCACTATTAGGTGGGAAATGGAAACGTTTGAATCGAAACTCTACTGAGGAGGAAAATAGCGACTGTGATGTATTTAAACCATTTAATAAAACAGAAAAATCGGAAAGGAAGAAACAAATCTTATTTTACGGAATTTGACTCAATCGGTGTCAATTAAGTAATATAATATATTCCCTCATCACTTGGGTAAGCCAAATTATTTGTAAAATATTGAAGTACAATGCAGGTTCAGTAGTTACTTTCATGTACTACCTTCGTAACTGTTGAAATTTATAAAGAGATAAAATACAACATGGTAAGATCGTATAAGTAGAATAAGAGTTTTGCCTCAAAAACCGAGACGCCGCAAAATGTATGTAGGTACAAAAATCTCAAAAAATGAATTGTCTTCCATTAAATAACTGAAATATCGGACAATCTGTAACTACCTTGGTACCTCAGTGTCTTAGATGTAACATTTTATATTTCTTTACTGTATATTTTGCTTTCTGTACATAGCCGTTTGAATGGAATGCATAGTAAATTAAAGAAATAATAGCTTTAATCGTGAAGAAATGTAAAATATAAACGACAGTAAGAACTGTAACAGTATTTACGCTACGTACGAGCGTACGCTACATATATACTCGTACCTACTTCATGAAATTGAATGTTATGCCAAAGTGGCTCACACAATACACTTCAACCCCTCTTATGATGACCTCAATTCGTTACTATCAGTATTGAAACTTATGTTTTGAACTTTTTTAGTAAATTAAGATCGGTAGCGTGTACCTCGGAAGTACATCTTCATATACCAACATACTGTATAACTAAGATAAAAGTTGATATTTTCTCATTCTCTTAGTTTTCAAACCAACTGTAGGTAAACAGCGACTAACTATCACGTTTCATTGAGAATACGACTAATCCTAATTCGAAACAATTCATCTATAAATAGGTTAATGAGGTAAAAAACGTAAAATTCGATGTTCCTGTAGGTTCAACCAAGAAAACAAGTGGATTTGTATAAATGTGAATATGGTATCGGAAGCTCATCATCAGGCTTACACGTGATTTACTCTACTGCACTAAAAGTCGGAATACCTACAATTTCAACGAAAATTGAAAATTTAGTTCTGGGTAACACGTTTAAATTAATATCTCCTATTTGGTACCTTCGCTGTAACTGTGTATAGAATATCTTAGCATTATGTTGATGCACTTGTTTTAGGATTTTCTCTTTGTACAGCATTTTAATTTTTAATAGTTCCTCGACTAAAAGTATTATGTTACGATTGTATGTTATGATTTTAGTTTCATCTAATAAAATAGTTTTTGAACAAATTGTTGTCTTTTTGAAGAATAATTCAAGTCCAGTGTGAAACTACCAATGGAAATTTCGCTTGGAACCCAGTCTGCTTACCAAAGGCGTGAAAATTACGTGCTCCCTGGCCAGCTTCAATCACAAGATACAATTAATACTTGAGAAGGATACAACCGAAACGGGATAAATACCTCCATTATCTCCAAAACTGTACGACACCATATCGTCCCTTTTATGCCAAAACCATGAATGTGCAATTTAGAGGTTTCAAGAAAGATTTAAATAACTGATTTTAAATTTAGTTTGAAATACTACAAAGCCTAGTTTATGTTACGCGGTCATTTCCTTCCATCTTAGATGTTCCAACAATCGAAGGAAAAATACTTATTCATCAAAGGGATCCTCTCCTCCTCCACTTTATAGCACATTCATGGTATTGGAATACCGAAGTTTAGACCAATATTTCACTTTCATGGTTTTTGCACGTCGAAGTTTGGTGAGTTACGACCGAAATCTCCACACGTTTCCTTCATTAACCATTCGTTTGCCACATTTTTATTTTCTGGTACTCCTAATTAGTTTTTGCAAAAATAAAAATAAATGAATAAACTTAGGGTTCTGGGTTTTTGTTGAAATGAACGACAATAATTGAGCTGTAATAAAATTAGGAAGGTATAAACTGACATTAGGGTTTTGTTAAACCACATCAAAATCAATTAATTAAAAAAATGAAAATGAACCACTCAATTTTTATTAATGATCGTTGAATTGAATTTCCGAGCAAAGTTTGAACCGATGTGACGACATCCCAAACCAAATTTAAGTTTTGATTGTAAATGAAGTCAGCGTGAATGAATTACGAAAAACGTAAACATTGGGGTAATGCCGCCCCTCGTATCGGGGGAATGCCGTGCATTTCTGAAACGTCAAAAAAAGATGGAAAAGAACAACAAATAACCAACAAAGCGTCAAATTCAGCTGGATTTTGATCAACTCACTACTAGTAGCAGAGATGGGGTTCAGAAGAAGAAGAAGAAAGGTGGAAATCATGAAAAAAGTTGAAAGACCTCAAAAAAAGAAAGAGAAGCGCAAGAGAACCAGAAGTGACAGCAGTGACAGTGATGACTGGGGAGATATCTCTGAGGGAGACCTTGTTGTAGACACAGACGAAGATGTTGAAGAATTCTTGACTTCGTCTTTTGTGGACAGCTTGTGTATAATTTGCCAAGAAGCGGGTAATAATTCGCCAAAGTGGAATTCCGAGCACTGCAATCACAGCAGCCACTACATGTGTTCCATGGGACGACCTGATCAATGACTATATGATGTATGCAAGGATATTTTATAATTTTGTAAAGAAAGAAAAGCCAAATATTAGCGTGGGTTCAAAAAAATTCTATATACAAGACTTTAGTTTACCTATTTCTAAGTCATCGTTCATTTCAACTATAGTTTATTGACTGTTTTCATAGTTTTTATTGTTATAAATACATTCAACATTCTAACTTTGGAAAAAATGGGTTGAATGACGGTTGAGAGGAGAATATAATTCAGTTCTCGGGGTTGGGCGTCATTACCCCATAGTGCGGGCGGCATTGCCCCACAGTGTGGGAAATGCTGCCCAAAGCACTTTATTAACATTCACGGCTGTTTTTCCTCTAAAAATCCTTTTATGTAAGGCAAATGCTCAGATATCGAAAATAGAATAAATTCTAGAGCCATTCGTCCAAGAAAAACATTTTTATGACGTTCTGTCCCTTAACCGTATGGTTCCAAAGTTAAGTGCACGGTATTACTCCTCGTTCCCCTAATTATAATCATACTTGTAATTATGATTGTAACACAGCCCCATAAAAAAAAGTTTTTGGAACAGGACCTCACTGTGTTTGATATAATACAGTTTGCTTGTTGTATTATGTTTTCGGGATCGCTGAATCCGAATTAAAGGTTTCCATAGGATTTAGGTTTAGCTAAACACAGTGCGAGGTGAAATATCTAATATTTAAACATTTTATCCAGGAAACCCTGTAAACTCAGCATTCCCAGCCCCATCACTCCCATACCTCATAAACACTAAGACCCTATAATCAAATGAAACCGGGAGCTGAGAACTAGATCAGCAATAGAGATTGGGGTCTCAAACGGCAGGAAATTATTAATAAACAAATTGGATGACTTCAGGGTTATGGGGTTCCTTTCATAATTATTCCCTGTTTTCACTACCACAAGGTAAATATAACAAAACAATATTAACAAGGATTTCGTGAAACTGTTTTTATTAAGTTTTAAAAATAAAATTAGGTATATTATCGCATGTAATACTTTTTCTTGCCTTCCTCAATAGATCTAAGGGCATAGGTTTCATGAACTCGGCGTTGATTATCAGCTGCAGCTGCAGCAGCAGCCTCTTCTGATAGATGAGGAAGAAGTACTTTGTGCCTGGCTATCGATTTTAGGACCAACAGGCCAACATAAGCTATGAAATATATGCTAAAATACAGAGGTATATACCAAAGTTGCCGCCCGATGTAATAGTAAGCAAAAGCTTGCTGTGTTGCTTTACTCTTTTGAGGTGGCGGAGGAGGTGGTGGTTTCGGAGGAGGATGGACAGGGTAGCCGTAATGATAGCCTTCAAATACATGGTGTTCTGGATACCCATGATCAGGGAAGCTAACGCCATCCACGAAATCAGGATGTGCGTCGTATATCGGTTGATGAAAATTATGCGCTGCAGATGAAAGCACCTCTGGAGGGAGGCCTTGGGATGATCCCTGTGATTGTTCGGGCTGAACTGGCTGTCCACCCTGCGGTTTCATAATTTGCTGGTAAACAGGATGAGGCCTTGGTGTGATGGCTGATGAAGCAAGCGGTTGTTGCCGCACATGGTTCAACACTTCACCCTGATGAACTGGCACGTCTTGGTCGCGAAATCCATCCCCCCCTTGGTACGCATACTGAATCTGTGAAATCGCCTGGGGTCCTGGCATTTGCGCTGAAGGCTTATCCTGTAATAGAAAAGGTTTACATTTTGGAAATATTCTACGAAGAATTTCGACAGCATAAAGCTTGATGGGGTGATGAAATTGAACCGATGTACAGAGTTTGAATTTTTGATCTACCACTAGGCATTTCCTAACCATAAGTACGAGTTCGAGTTTCTCTGCCAAGACTTGAAGTTATAGATACCTAAAAGACGACATAGTGCAATCTGAATTTCGATCGCAATTCAGCTAGCAGTTGAATACAAATGCTCTCAATTATTTGTATTATTTACTTACTTCAATCGTGTATACAGGGTGTCCCAGGAGTTATGCACAATCCGACTCCTACGTGTTCTACAACTCATTTCCAACCAAAAATGCCACCTAGCAATTTTTTGCCAGAGCCTCGTTTCCGAGCTATTCGCGATTTAAGATTTTTTTCGTGTTTTCGATCTTATGTCATTGAAACTGTCATAACTCCCTCCATTGTGAAGATAGCTCAAATTTGATGACACCGTTGGTAAGAGCGTTAAATTTTCTATATATTTGATGTCGGAAACCTTTTTAAAATTGCATTGAAGATGTGCGATTGCTACGCGAAATGGCAGTTTTGTCAAAATATTGAAATCGCCTGTTTTTCATCTCGCCTAGAAACCTCATGAATGCTTGACGGAGAACTGTGCAGGCCTGGTAAAACGTGCGCTAAAATGTCAGCTCTCCAACGGTGTAGTCGTTTTGGTTTTTAAAAATATGTTTAGTTAAGGAAATGGTGTTAAACTGCAGAAAAACTTGTGTTTTCTGTTAAAATTGAGGTTTTTCCAAAAGTCTCGACGAAAAAGGTTGGTGGCGGGATATACGTAACTTTTCTCGCTGAATCGAATGGTGACAACGCCAGACCTCTCAAGTGACGATTTAAGTTAGTTTTGTCGGATGCATAAACCCGTTCGTTTGTGAACAGCGTCTACGGCATTTCTAAGTTGTCCGGCCAAAGTCAGGATAATCGAAGAGCCGATAGACGGCTATTGTTTGTGTTCATTTACGATTGATTGCGATGAGTTGCATTCATCTTTTTGCTGACACTAAGGACCCTTATCAAACCAGGCTTCCGTATCATTACCAACTCTTCCCTTTCGTCTCTTTCCTCGCTGTATTTCCTTCGGCGAGGTTTTCCCTATTGCATATTCCCATTCATCATGGTGCGCTATAGCTATTGAACATAGCTGGTAGTAATAATCAAAACCTTAGTGACAAAAACAACTAGTAGATAAAAAATAGATAGTTTACTAGATAAAGAAGTATCAGCGACATAAACAATATTATCTATCAATGTTTTTTCCTCATACTATCCGACGTGTTCGCTAGGGTGTTAGTTGTACACAGGAGGAGTGTGACTCCTCCCTTGCTGCTTCAGAAGCATTACCATTGGCAAAACCGTACACAAAAATCATGACAACATACTCACTTGTGGTATAGCTACTCAACTGAAAGCAAATCGTCGCAATCAATCGTAAATTAACTCAAACTGTCTCCCGGATCTTCGATTATCTTGACTTTGGCCGGACAGCTTAGAAATGCCGTAGACGATGTTCACAAACGAACGGACTTACGCATCCGACTTATCATACCATGGTCCAACAGCTGGATAATATTTTCGAGTAAATAAACATTTTACTAATACTGAATTTGTTCAGATACAACAAATTGTCAACATTGCAACACCTAATGATACGGCCAAATCAGATTGGGGTTGATAATACACGGCGCACAAAGCAACCCCTCCTTCAAGACCTGTGGGTCGTGCGGGTCATTGCATATCCTCGCCCCTGACCAAGACAATGCCTCCTCCGTAGCTTTCCCAATTTTCAAACATTAGGTATTTTTTAGCGATACAGGGTGTCCGAGGACTTATGCACAATCCGACTCTTACGTGTTCTACAACTCATTTCCGACTGCGATGAGTTGCATTCATCTTCGAGACTTTTGGAAAACCTCAATTTTAACAGAAAACACTCGTTTTTCTGCAGTTAAACATCATTTCCTTAACTAAAACTATTTTTAAAAACCAAAACGACTACACCGTTGGAAAGCTGACATTTGGGCGCACGTTTTACCAGGCCTGCACAGTTCTGCGTCAAGCATTCATGAGGTTTCTAGGCGAGATGAAAAACAGGCGATTTCAAGACTTTGACAAAACTGCCATTTCGCGCAGCAATCGCACATCTTCAATGCAATTTAAAAAAAAGTTTTCTGACATCAAATAGATAGAACATTTAACGCTCTTTCCAGCGGTGTCATCAAATTTGAGCTATCTCCAAGATTTAGGGATGTTCTATAGTTTTAATGACTTATGATCAAAAACACAAAAAAATTCTCAAATCGCGAATAGCTCGGAAACGAGGCCTCTGGCGAAAAATTGCTAGGTGGCATTTTTAGTTGGAAATGAGTTGTAGAACACGTAGGAGTCGGGTTGTGCATTACTCCTGGGACACCCTGTATACTCAAATTCGCTAAACAGCGAGGATGAATAGCTAAACAGCAATACGAATGAATAAAGTAGATGAATCAGTTATCTTTCAAACCAAATGTTCTATTCCATACCTCTTCTGAACTCTCCTTGCTGTAAGTAGTGGGATGGTAGCGCTGCTTCAAAGACTGCTGGGAGTAACGTTGATATGGCAACATCTGTGTGCGCTTGGAATACTGTGCACCACTACTGTAACCTACACACCTGGATGGACAGTAACAGAAATATTTATGAAAAACCATAGAAGGACTTCGTGGTTATTTCTGACAGCAGAGAATTAAATTTGACAATGGATATATTTAAAAAATAAATAAACACAAAAAAATGTTTTACAACGAAATTACTTTTCAAGAAATTAAAAACTACCCGATTCGTTTGCAAGTTTATCTGCGTTCTCCGTAACAACTAGAACTTCGACAGGAAAAGAGAATGTGAACACGAATGTGAGTGAACTGGTTTGTGGTCTTTGTGATCTAAGATGATCAAGTCAACCCATCATTTCTATATTAATTATTCCCAAAGGAAATATGTTTTCAACAAATCGGGTTCATCACATTTGATTTTTAGTGATGGAATCGTAAGCTGACTTATTTCATCTCATCAATTTTCTTTTGGTGGGTGCCGCTGCCGATTTATGAGGTGAAAATGTTTTACCTGAACTCTCTCGGTAGTGCCCAGGTCTATGTAATTATATTTAGATAATGTGCTAAAGAACAACGTTCAATAATTACACAGGGTGTAACGGGAGTTACGACCGCTGTTATACGTGTTTCAGAATCTATTTCAGACCAAAAGTGTCACCTAGAGTTTTGTCATTATAGAACTCATTTCCGAGATATTTCGCTTTTAAGTCTGTATTCTTGTTTACGTCCTAACTTCACTAAAATTGGCATGACTCCTTCAATTCGTACAAAAAATTCAAATTTTAGGATAATGTTGGAATTTGCATTGAATCTTCTATCTTTTTAATGCCTGAACATTATTTAGAAGTAGAATTAAAGCACAAAAGTAAAGAGTCAGAAAAGTAAATTTTATCAAAGATTTTATTTTTTAAACGCTCTGTAATTCTATTTTTTAGCAAACGCTCTGTAATTCTATCAAAAGCTTTTAATGGAATAATCAAATTTATTGTACGTGTATTATAAGTACGTGTTTTTTCAGGCTAACTCCCGAGTTTTTCGGAATCGAATGGGGACACTCTCACATCTATCCGACTTCCTAATAACCCTGACTCTCTTAGGACTCTAAATTTTCGCTCTTCATTTACTCTATTACTAATTAAGTTGTTCGAAATGTCCTCCATTTTGGCGTAGGTACGCCTGTTATAATTAGGCCTGTTTGTTGGAACACTTCGTCGAAGTCATCTCGAAGCAGGGACGGATCTATACATTTTGGGCCCCCCTGCAAAATCTATCCTGGGCCCCCTTAACAGTACGTATGGAATAGCCCCACCCCCCTGAAAATTTCAGAGATTGAATATAGAATCGGCAATAATTCGATTTTATCAGTAACGAGATTCTCTTATTTTTGCGGCAGAGGTTTGGGCCCCCCTAGGGCCGCGGACCCCCCCGCATTGCGGGGTTTCGCGGTTCCTAGTTACGGCCCTGTCTCGAAGCTGTCTATGTTTTGTCGTTTGCACTCTCAAGAATCCTTAGAATCGGGTGGGCTCTCGACTTAATCCTGACCTGATTCAACTTGGTTTCTAAATTTCTCCAGAATTAAAAATCCGTTGGTGTGAGTTCAGGACTGCGAGAAGGGACGCAGCGTTCCGACGAACAGGCCTCCGGATACGCCAAAACGGAGGGCATTTCTACCATCTTAATTTTTAATAAAGTACGTAAAGAGTGAAAATTTCAATAATTTTCAATTCCAAACCCCTGTCTTAAGAGGGTCAAGGTTGGTCGGGGAGATGTGAGAGTGTCCCCATTCGATTCCGAAAAACTCGGGAGTTAGCCTGAAAAAACACGCATTTTGTCACTCAAACCTCATTTTTACTGTTAAATCCGATTACTACAATCTATTATTCCTGGTTCTGGCGTATTCTTCAAACTGGTTTTGCCAATGGTAATGCTTCTGAAGCAGCAAGGGAGGAGTCACACTCCTCCTGTGTACAACTCACACCCTATCGAACACGTCGGATAGTATGAGGAAAAAAATATTGGTAGATGATATTGATTTTGTCGCTGATCCTTCTTTATCTAGTAAACTATCTATTTTTTTAAATCCACTAATGGTTATTACTACCAGCTAAGTTCAATAGCTATAGCGCACCATCATGAATGGGAATATGCAATAGGGAAAACCTCGCTGAAGGAAATACAGAGAGGAAAGAGACGATAGGGAAGAGTTGGTAATGATACGGAAGCCTGGTTTGATAAGGGTCCATAGTGTCAGCAAAAAGATGAATGCAACTCTTATTATTATTCCATTAGAAAGCTGACGTTTTGCCTCAGTTTTTAGTTGGTCTGCGCAGTCCTGCTACAAAAACTGATAGAAATACAGAGCGTTTAAAAAATAAGTAATCTTAAAATTTTGGTAGAATTTACTTTTTGGACTCTTTTCTTGTGCTTTAATTCTGCTTCTAATTAATGTTCAGGTATTAAAAAGATGGAAGATTAAACGCTCATTCTAACGTTCTCCTAAAATTCGAATTTTCCGTACAAATTGAAGGAGTTGTGGCAATTTTAGTGAAGTTAGGACGAAAACCAAAAAAAATCTCAAAAGTGAAATAATTCGGAAATGAGTTCTCTTATGACAAAACTCTATGTGGCACTTTTGGTCGGAAATAGATTGAAAAAACGTAGAACAGCGGTCGGGGTGTAGATCAGTGGTTACATTCGATTCCATTTGCAACAGTTAGATTCAATGCCTCTTGGAAAGTAGTAAACCAACACATTTTGATGGGGTTGACGGTTTTTCTCTCTTTCTTCGTCGATCTCTAAATTTCATTATTGAAAATGATAAACAAATATCGATTTACTAACAGCAAACACCATTTTCCAAAGCAGAACCAACTTTCAACATTCTTGGTCTTATTCCATTAATTGGATTTGATACCAAAAACCTCTACAAGTAATAAATGTATTACCCAATTGATGGTTTTATTACTTACTCGTAATGTCGAGTACAAAACGCCAGCAGTAGTAAGATAGTTGTCGGTGTGAGCATACCTAATCCAGATGTTACGACTCATTCGCGCTTTGAAAACTAATAACGAAGGTAACTGTAAATATACACTTTTCTTGCTTGTAGGTACCGTTGGTTTCAAAAACGTCCACAATAGTTCAGATAGTAATCCAGAAACTCACAATGAACCCAGAAATTCAATTACTGACTTTGTTCACTATGGAATGGTGTCGTGTTAACGGTAACACATTCTGTTAAAACGGAAATTAAATATTAAAGAACGGAAAACGTTATTATTAGAAATAACAGTCATAGTGATCAACACTGAAGCAAATTTTCGGTGTTGGGATCGTACCTAACTACCCGGAGGTACGTCTTCAGAAACTGACAAATTAAGAACAACAGTTAGGTCTTTGTGTACAGACCTATAAAAAGTGTTAATTGAATTTGTAGGAGGAAGGTTTCCGTCTCGCCTTCAGTGATGAGACCTGAGTAACAGAACCAACTTCTTTATCCCATAGATTGTGTAAAATAGAGTAACCAAAAGTAAAGCGGCATTTTCATGACGAGAATTTTGTTAGGGCCGGTGTAGAAAAACGATGACTAAACGATGTGAATTATGATTGTTAATCATCAAAGTGTGTTCGCTATCCTGGCGTGCATGTGTGTCGCAGAAATATTTTGTGGATCTCACTCCTCAATACCACTTTTGGAAACGAAAGATTGCATGAAGAATAGCCAGTACTCAGTAACCACAATAAATTTGAACCACTCCAGGTAACTAATTTGATTTAATAGGAGTTGATGTTGATAAACTACCGAACTAAGTTACAACGTACTAAAAGACGCTGTCAATGTTACCCTAAGTTTTCACTAATAGCCCTGAAAGTGGTGCAGCAATCACATGTGCATGAACAGGAAAACCAAATGAGATGGAGCTGAATTGGCAGACTTTCAGCTTAACATCGTATGCCTAAGTATCTGCAGAATCCACAGTCATTTTGATCATGTTTTCGTCGAATATTTAAGCCCTTTTCGGTTGGATGTACAATGAACCTAATCAAAAAGAAAACATTTCCCTTTTATTTAGGAACTTATTGAAATATCTACCAAATGATTTCAGTCAAATTTCTCGGAATTTTCTTTCCTGGTAATTAAAAAGATCCGACATAGTAAACTGAACTAAGAAAGAAAACCAAGTCGGAAAAAAGGATTTACCATCAAGTGGAATACTTAGTAGGTAGATTTGGAAATAAAAAAGTGTCCCACATTTGATTCTTGTAACCACCAATGCCGCTACTATGAAAAAACGCTGCAAATTCTTTCACTGGGGTTTATTATTCATTCAATCTCATTTATTATTCAACTATTCAATTTCATTCATTTCGCACACAAATTCAGTTTCAGGAGGCACACAAATATGATCAACTGATCAATCCAAATAGGTATTCTGGTTGAGAACCGATTTACGTGCTCTATGCATATCTCCTGAAATTCAAAAATCGCTCTATCACCTGTGAAACACGCACGCTCCAAAGCTAAGTAAAAATTGAAATTATGACTGCAAGCCAAATGAATGACATTGTATAATAAACCCTAGTGAAAGAATTTGCAGCGTTTCATGCATATCAGAATGCTTCAACCAGTGTGCCGGCTATAAACCCTTTTAGGAGTTCACACCAGTATCCACATTCACTACATCACTAGGTTACTGCGATCAAAACAAAAAAAAACTCTTGTGTTTGTGATTGTAGTAACCTAGTGATGTAGTGAATGTGGATGCAACTGTTTGCAGCACAAGATCATGCCATACATCGGTAATGGTTTGAGCTACAGACCTGGGGAGGGGCTCATTCGATTCCTCATGGAAAGTTCTTCAAAAAAAGTCCACATTAAGGCCGCCTTGGTTTTTTGGGGGGTTTTTAGGGATTTTACAAAACTTTGACAACCCTTAAAGAGCACTTTAAATTAAGTGAGAGAGTGGCTAAAGAATTGGGGCGTTGTCGTACCAATATTGATTTTTCCTGATAATTTTAGATGTTTTCCTCCAGCCGTTTGGGAGAAAACGTACGTACGGAATACGGTGTACGGTCGGAAAATTTTAAAATTTTTTATTGCAGATTTGGATTCTACAACCTCTGAAACATAAACCATGAAATTTTCAGGGGGGTAAGAAATTGTTTTTTCAAGAGCAATCACAATGGTTTATCATTGAATAATAAACCAAAAGTGTCCCATATTTGATTCTTGCAACGGCCAATGACGCTACAATGAAAATAACCGAATAGCTATCAGGGTTTAGTTGTGTTTTCTGAGTCGGATTATTATAATTAGGTACTTCGATGCAGTGCCGGCTCCTACCCTGACACCCAGGGGGTGTACCGAGAGTTTAACGGACAACCACGAAGGGAACAAGAGACAAAAATGAGCTTTTCTGGCCCAAATGCCAATTTCAACTACCAATTTGCAAAGGAGATCACCCGGATCCAATCAGCAGTGTTCCCCTTCCATTCGGAGCACAGATGCAGTTTAGCTCTCAGACAGCAAACCCCTCACCAAACTCACAACTTTACCATCCTCTCCTATCTTGAGGCTATGTTTGGCGTGTGTATTTGAAACTCTTTAGCTCTTCAATGAGGATTCATGGGGAAAGATTGGACAGTACGAGAATACTATACTTATAATTTTATTATTATCAGGTACCTCTTTCATTTTGGGCAGAGGGTGCAGATGCGCCTGTTCCTGTCAGCAGCCGCCCCTGCTTCAATGCTTAATGTTGGGAGGCCTTTGATTTTGGCTACTAATATAAAATAGACCTTGAGAATTACTGCTAGATACGAATACTTTAACTATTTTACATGACAGAATGATTTCCAGAAGATTCCCAGAAGGGAATCCCCCCAGAAGGGAATCCAAGAAGGGAATCCATCCCAAAAGGGAATCCAAGAGAATTGTTACAATTTTCAGACCTAATAATAAACCTCGTTTTCCAGGCTTCTAGTAAGAGAAAAGAGAGAGCCCCCGGAAGCAACCGTAGCTTATTATGACTTCCTTGTCAACGAGTTTTCCTTCAAAGTCTGGGCTGTTTTTGAGGTGAGTGAGACTGCAATAAAGTGTACCTATCTACTTACTAAGGTAAAAAAAGAGCCTTGATTGAAAATTGTAAGAAGAGCGAAGTTCTGAAGAACAGAAAGTGCTATTTTTGTCTTGGCTAAAGCCCATTAAAAAAAAAGTTCTTTGTAAAAAAATAATAGTGCATCTAATGTTAAAAATGTAGATTACAAACAATTATTTTATTTTATTTTAATACACGGGCAATGCCCAATTACATAATTATAACAAAAAGATGAAGATATTCGCACGTACAGTCATTCGTAGGTCAATGAGATCAAAACTCTCCACTGATAATGTTCATTACGTCCTTAATTAATTTAGCCCGAGAAACATTAAAGATATCAATATCCCGGAGGTATATATTTGCCAACCTCATTATCTGGGGAGTGGTTAAACATCCGAGAGTTAAACATGTAGTTTGTACGCAGGAGCGGAACTTGGAAGAGGTCTCCACAACGAGTTGTGCGGCATGGCACCCGGAAAGAGAGCGATGAAAGAAAGGTTGGGGAGTCCACCTTGTTTTGTAAGACATTGTAGAGGAAGGCAAGGTCACTCAGTATTCCTCTTGAAGTTAGCGTTGGAAGACTGAGATAGGCTGACAAATCGTTGTAGGGTAAGACGTAATCCTCAGAAGGGAACAAATAGTCAAGGCCGTATCTGAAGTACATCATTCACATGAATCTTTTCTGAACCCTCTCTAAAGTGCCCATATGTTCAGCATAATTTGGGGACCAAATCACTGTTGAGAATTCCAGCAGTGGCCGAACCAAAGAGGTGTAAAGCACTCTTGCAGTCCTGACATCCACGAAGTCTTTAGATGCCCTCCTTACAAATCCATGGATCTTATAGGCTCTGATTGAGATTGACTCAATATGGTGCACGAATGAGAGAGTATAGACACTCTTTCCATTTGTTGCCCAAGCAGGGAATTGATTACTATTAATAGAATTCTGAGAAGTCTAACGAACCTTGGAACTCTCCCTGTTGCGTAACTACGAGTAAAATAAGTAATTATAAATTAGAAACTGCCACCAGTCGATGAGTTAGTAAATTGTCACCGACTGGGAGATTTAGACTGTATGATAATTGGGGAACACGCACGAATTTCCTCCATTTATGTTAATGTAGTGTTGAACTCATGCGCCTCTCAAAATAGAAAACAAAATTTACTTTTTATTAATCGAGAAAATCGTCAACCTTTTCCAGATGGTGACAATAGCTTTGCTTTTTTATTCAACGTTTGCTGCTATCTACTACGCCAGATGGACGTACCTTCGCACGGACTTTTCAGATACCGACGATTTGTTGCTAAGACGATCTCACGAAAGGTTGATAAGAGCTCTTCAGAATCCACCGCGGTGATCGTACAACTTCGGTGCCGAGGAACGTACAGAGACTCTCTGAAAATCAATTGATCAACAGGTGCTTCTTTCAAAAGTCATGTTTGAACGAAATGTTTCAATATGATTTTAATATTCACTTCAACGATTCGGGAAAGGAGAAAAGTTCAAGAGACAATCACGACATAATTTTCCCTAAGCAATCAATCAGCAACCTAACAAAAACATGATTTTCTAGTAGATTTGTTTACAGTTTCATTTGTTACGATCCAAATCCCTCAAAAATGAACTTATTTTCTCCGAAAGTTCTTCAATTCTCCTAATTATCATCCTTCTTATAAATTGGTCAAGTTACGTAGGCAGTATAGCTTCTTCGTATAATCAAACAATGAAATTGAGTAATAGGTGATGACCAAACTCAAAGGAATGATTTAATGTAACGAAACCTACCAGTAGGTTTAAACTAAATTTAGGTTAAATATTGGTTTTTACATTTGAAAATCAATCTTCAAGAAAAAGTTGCGCGCTCGGAAAAGCTACCATTTATAGGGTAAACTGTTCAATCCTCGGAAATTAAGTCGAAATCGGAATAAAACAGTGCGTTTGGATGCATGGAATACAACCTATCGACCATGTGAGCCCTATGACTAATTTCACACGGAGTCTTTAGGTCTGTTACTGTTGATGTTTTATTGTTTTCATTTAAACAGGCAAATACCCAATTATTGAAATATTAGAGAAAAGAAAAAACTGGACTTCAGCCGGACTTTTTTTTAGAGGCTTTGTTTCCGAGTTATTTCAATTTTAAGATTTTTTTTTTCGTGTTTTCGATCTGATTCATTAAAACAGCAATAATTTTCTTAAGTACTTATGAAAATTCAATTTCGATTATACCATTGGGAAGAACTTTGAGTTTTCTATCTCCCTGGTGTTCCAAAAAAATATTTTTGGTTGGTTCAACCGGTGAAAAAGCAATCGGAAAAGTAAATTTTGTCAAATCTTCAGAATGACCCACTTTTTCTCACTTTGTAGGTCTAATAAAATTCTACTCGTCAAATTTAGCCTGTAGTCCAAAAATAAGCGCCAGAATCTCAGCTTTTCAAGTGTTTATCAAAAATTGCTGGTACAGTAGAATTTATTGGAGAAAATTTCGTTTGAATGCCGGAAAACTTGGCTTTTCTATGAAAATTGGCGTTTTTAAGGAAAAATGGACTTTTTACGGTATAATTACAACATACGGGCTTGGAATCCTTTGAACTCTGAATCACTTGCTCTTCGATGGGGAGCAAGTAAATAGATTCAGGTTTGCACAAAACCTTAGAGTCCACGGCTTTGGTGCATCCTTAACGTGCATTTTGCTACTTCGTCCTTACGGTGGTCACCATGCCGAATACATCAAGTAACGAAAAGTAAGCTGACATGATGTTAGTGTATGGGTACGCACACCAAAATGACTGGGAGGCAGTGCGCGAATACGATGAAATAACATTAATTATATCATTTAATAAGAAAATGTTTCAGAGTTGAAAACTGGTAGGACATGACACAACCTACCAACATTCTTGTTCATTTCTCACCTAAAATATTGACACTTTTTTAGAACGACACACTACACACGTGTTAAACCCAAACCCGCCTCGTTAGAGATAAACAGAAAACGCATACAACAAAGACATAACGCATTGGATTCTGTCATACCTCAGCAAATATGCCCCCTACGGGGAATCCGCCTGTCACGGAACCTTCGTTGGTTTTCGCGCATCGCCTCCCTGCCATTCTAGTGTGCTTACCCATTCGAGAGTTAAATAACATAACATCATGTAAGCTTACTCCTCACGATTGAATGTATTCGACATGATGATCACCGTATGAATTGCATATGAATGGAATACACTCTTTCTATACACTGAAACCTGCTGTTCTTCGTTCATTTTGCACCCTTAATTATCTAATATGCCAGCCAATGCATTCCTTCGAGCTTTGTTTAAAGATACTTTATTCACACTAAAGGAGTTGCTACTGTGTTGCAACAGTGTAGCACTATTCAGTTACAGTGTTTCTTTGTTTGTATGAGTGTCATTTTTTGTCAGTAAATTAGTTACCATACATCTTTTCTCTGTATATTTCGAAGTTATCTTATTGCTCTAATTTGGCTATGCCATTTTGTTTCTTTCCGCTCAATTAATTTCATAATTGCTATTGTATTCTGTCCCCATATTGTATATTCCATTTGTTCATCAATTGAGCGACACTTCTCTGTACTGGCGCAAGCCGTTTCATACTAAATAAAATTTATTTAACGAAGTCAGAGATTAATTAGCTTTATAATGTCCAACCACCTCATAGATTAAATTATCCTGAGTATGTTAATTTTGTTCTGTTTATTCTCTCCGAGTTCCTAATTCTCAATTATGCGCTGTCAGCCAGAAATTACACTGTTACTTGGTACCAACTAATGGGCGACCAAATCTATTCATCCGCCCAACGCTGTATGTTAGACTAGCCACCCGTGCGGGGCTGTAGTGCGGGTTTGACTTACCGCACTTGCAGGCGTTTTTACGTGTAACATTGTTGAAATTTCTTGAATCCGGATGCAGTAGACGCTCTTTTAACCGGGATTCTGTAAACCGGGACGCTCTATTAACCGGCATCAGCCGGGCCACTCAAATCCAGTTTATTTTAAAGAAAAAATCGGATTCACGAAAGCAACGAGATATCAGCGACTTTTTAAAAGAATAAAACGCATTTAAAATACAGTACGTATGTAGTTAATTTTTTATATTCAGCTCTCTGTACTTTATTAATACTTTACATGTATTAAAATAAAAAAGTTGCAACTTTTTAAACTAAGTTTTGCGTAATTTCTCACAATTCGTTTCATATTGTTATCGTCAATTGGTCCAAAAATGATGTAAAACAGTTACTTTATTAATTTGGAATTGGTATGTTGTTGATGTACTTTGTTTTCATGCAAAATATTAAATATGTTCTATTATCCTGCAAAATCGGTTATCCTGGCACAACTATGGCCCCAAAAGTGCCGGTTAATAGAGTACCAACTAATGGGCGACCAAATCTATTCATCCGCCCAACGCTGTATGTTAGACTAGCCACCCGTGCGGGGCTGTAGTGCGGGTTTGACTTACCGCACTTGCAGGCGTTTTTACGTGTAACATTGTTGAAATTTCTTGAATCCGGATGCAGTAGACGCTCTTTTAACCGGGATTCTGTAAACCGGGACGCTCTATTAACCGGCATCAGCCGGGCCACTCAAATCCAGTTTATTTTAAAGAAAAAATCGGATTCACGAAAGCAACGAGATATCAGCGACTTTTTAAAAGAATAAAACGCATTTAAAATACAGTACGTATGTAGTTAATTTTTTATATTCAGCTCTCTGTACTTTATTAATACTTTACATGTATTAAAATAAAAAAGTTGCAACTTTTTAAACTAAGTTTTGCGTAATTTCTCACAATTCGTTTCATATTGTTATCGTCAATTGGTCCAAAAATGATGTAAAACAGTTACTTTATTAATTTGGAATTGGTATGTTGTTGATGTACTTTGTTTTCATGCAAAATATTAAATATGTTCTATTATCCTGCAAAATCGGTTATCCTGGCACAACTATGGCCCCAAAAGTGCCGGTTAATAGAGTACCAACTAATGGGCGACCAAATCTATTCATCCGCCCAACGCTGTATGTTAGACTAGCCACCCGTGCGGGGCTGTAGTGCGGGTTTGACTTACCGCACTTGCAGGCGTTTTTATGTGTAACATTGTTGAAATTTCTTGAATCCGGATGCAGATATTCCTCTGTACGATGATAGATTTTCGAAAATTTGAGCCATTTATGAGTTTTTTTTTTTTTTTTTTTTTCAACTCGAATGAATTATTTTCCAAGGGTGTTCGTTTTTCTTTTGAGAATATTTGCGGGAAAATATCGTTTTACCTGTTGAGCGAATAACTAAGACTGTTAATTGTCGAATTGGTGTGTATTTATTTCAAAATCAAGAAAACTCATTCATTTCTCCCGTCCATTCCTGAAAATCTTTTGATATACATCCTCTTCTTCTGCTTCCGCCAACCAAAAATAAGAACCTCGAATACCTAATGTGAAACAAGTCGTTATGGAGGTTGATGGGTAACTTCGTATACTAGATAATTCCATTGATGGTATTTCGATAGAGTTCTTGTAAAATCTAATCATTTAAAGAGTTGTACAAAATTTTGATAAGAACCTCTTTCAAAACATCAGAACTTTTTTTGTTTATTCGATTCGCTAGATTTGCTTGGGATCGAAGTCTTTTTAAAACAGTGAATTTGTACGGCAAGTCACAATGTTGACTCTTAATACTGGTCGAATTTGAATTTTCAATAACATTTAGTTCTAAAAACGCTGCAAATTCTTTCACTGGGGTTTATTATTCAATTGGCTTGCGTTCATGATTTGAATTTCTACTAAGCTTTGGAGTGTGCGTGTTTCACAGGTGATAGAGCGATTATTGAATTTCAGGGGATATGCGTAGGGCACGTAAACCTGTTCTCAACCAAAATACCTATTTGGATTGTTCAGTTGATCATATTTGTGTACCTCCTGAAATTCAATAATCACTCTATCACCTGTGAAACACGCACACTCCAAAGCTTAGTAGAAATTTCAAGAATTTACAGTTTCAGAATGCTTCAACCCGTGTATTGGCTACAAAGTCTTTTAGGAGCTCACTCCAGTATCCACATTACAATCACTACATCACTACGTCACTAGGTTAATAATAAACCCCAGTGAAAGAATTTGCAGCGTTTCATGCATATCAGAATGCTTCAACCCGTGTATCTTCTACAAAGCCTTTTAGGAGTTCACTCCAGTATCCACATTACTAAATCACAGGGGGGTTAGAATTTTTTTCAACAGCGATTACAATGGTTTATTATTGAATAATAAACCAAAACAATTATATGACTACCACCATTGAATTGGAAGGAAATACGTCCGAATTCCAAGAATTTTGCAAGTTTTCAAAATCAACATAGACAAATATTCAAGATTGACGGAGTCATTGAATTTGTAGGGCTACCAAGAATTCACTACCAACCTACAACTTTCGTAGGAATGCGATAATTCCGAGGAATTCGGGTTCCACTTATCTTAAAACGTAAAACAGTACATTCAAAGGGTAGAGGTTACATTTTTTGGTTATTATCCTCAATAATGAACATTTTAATCGACCAAAAACCTTTCAAAATTTGCTGTCTTAAACAATTTTTTTTAATCTTGAGCTTTTCTTACTATTACTTTACGAAAGGTAATGAAATTTGAGGTCTAGTGGCGACTGAATTTTCAGCAATAATCTCAGTCTATCGAAGGCATTTCAAAAATCAAAATATCGAAATCTATTTGCTATTTTTTGTCCTTATTAACTTAGGTAGTCTAGTAAGGTTTCTGTTCACGGAGTTATGTTTAAGAAAAACTCATCCAACATTCCTTGAATATTTTGAAGTCATTCACAAGTACTGGAGATCAGCAATTAGCTGACTAATTTCCTGATCATCAGCCCTCGTAACTAATTTCGTTCCTGACTAGCTGAAATGAAATGGAGCTATTTTTACGAGATCTCCAGGGGACAAGACAAGATATGGAGGCTTGAGGACCCGAGTTTAGATATGTAGCAGTGACTACTTCCACTATACATAAATCAGAGATTTAAGTAGAAGGGTTATTCTAATACATAAACAATAAACCTCTATGTTGTAATTTGCAATTTTTCTTAGTCTATTACGAAGGTTCATTAGTAAAAATAATATAAGAAATCAGCCATTTTCTTAGGTAATTTTACCGCAAAAACAAGTTACCAAAGCGAAGTGTGACGCTTGCCTTCTGTTTATTTTTATTTTTTTTTTTTTTCAGAATTTTAGCACGCGATATGTTGTGTAATCGATCACTCAGAAACCGATTTACGCAGTCACTCTCATAGGAGATATTGCGAATCTGTGTTTACCAAACTCTCGACTAGTTTGAAAACTCGTGAAGTTTTGTTTGCCAAACTTTTGAGGTTTACTATCTTACACTACATGGGATCTGACTACACTTACTTCGGTTTTCACATTTGCGTGGTGTTGGTTTTCTATCTCTCAACTCTATGAATGCCTCGTCACGTTTTAGTTTGCCCTGCTAAATTTTCCGCGACTTTGGTTTATTATTCAATAATGAACCATTGTAATCGCTCTTGAAAAAAAAAAATTCTAACCCCCAATGAAAGAGGTGTAGAATCCAAATCTGCAATAAAAAATTTTCCGTCCGTCCGCCGTACGCACGGTTTTTCCCAAACGGCTGGAGCAAAAAATCTGAAATTTTCAGGAAAGAGCCATTGGTCCGACAACGCCCCAATTCTTTAGCCAGCTCTCTCACTTAATTTAAAGTGCCTTTTAAGGGTTGTCAAAGTTTTGTAAAATCCTTAAAAACCTAAAAAAAAAGTCAGGGCAGCCTAAAATTGGGCTTTTTTCAAAGATCTTTCCATGAGGAATCGAATGAGCCCCTCCCCAGGTCAATAGCTCAAACCATTCCCGATGTATGGTTTATGGTGCCAACATTTGCATCCACATTCACTACATCACTAGGTTACTGCAATCACAATAGAGTTGTTTTTGTTTTTTTTATCGCAGTAAATTAGTGATGTAGTGAATGTGGATTCTGGAGTGAACTCCTGAAAGGGTTTATAGCCGATACACGGGTTGAAGCATTCTGATATGCATGCTCCGTCATACGAAATTTAAAATTTTCAAATATAATATTTTTCCATTGTAATCGCTCTTAAAAAAACGCTGCAAGTTCTTTCACTGGGGTTTATTATTCAGTGATTCATGATTTGAATTTCTACTTAGCTTTGGAGTGTGCGTGTTACACAGGTGATAGAGCGATTATTGAATTTCAGGAGGCACACAAATATGATCTACTGATCAATCCAAATAGGTATTTTGGTTGTGAACCGATTTAAAAGCTCCATGCATATCTTCTGAAATTCAATAATCGCTCTATCACCTGTGAAACACGCACACTCCAAAGCTTAGTAGAAATTCAAATCATGAATCATTGAATAATAAACCCCAGTGAAAGAATTTGCAGCATTTTTATATTTGCTGTTTCTTTAAGCTCATTGGTCGTTTTGCTTTCCGGTGTTTTCTGATTTTTAATGTTTCATGTTGTCTTTGGCTCGCCTAGCTGAACAATTAAGTACAAAATGCTAATGCAGCTTCCAAATCACGAACTCTCTGTTTAGGGGTCTTAACACCTTTCCTCGGGCTGACTACTAGAACTGATCCAGGGGAGTCAAAACCGATAAATCGTGATATTTTTAACTCATTTTTGAGAATCATTCTTTTTTCGATTTTACAACGTGAAAGCCGTGTATACTTCCTGGTAGATAAGAGGGAGCGGTTCCTCGTAGATATTCATGGTAGATTGTAATTTAATTGATACTTGTGTAAAATCATAATCAATTCGTTATTTCAATCAATTCGTTATTATTATATGCGAACCACTCAACCGTGGTGTGTCCCTGTAAAGCATGCATTACCAAACTGTTTTGCTTGGCCTACTGTAAAAGAACATTATTGAACACAATAAATCTGATGAGCTTCTTTGTAATTACAAGTGTTGGTGAATGATACGGGGCGGCACGCTTTGTGCGCTAACCAAATTTACCTATTTCAATTAAATTTTAGTAAAAAAGCAATAAATAAATGTTGTGTTTGTCGAAATTGTAAAGAAGACCAAAACTATTGATAAGTGGAAGCATGCAGCGCTAACCAACTTTAAGTAGGCATCTACAAAGTGAAAACGTACACGTCCGGACTGACCAATATAGTACTCAAATTAAACGGGCAAGGCTACAGTTCGCCGAAGGACCACAGCCCAATAAATAAATTTTGTGTTTGTCGAAATTGTACAGAAGACCAAAACTATTGACAAGTGACGGCATGCAGCGCTAACCAACTTTAAGTAGGCATCTACAAAGTGACAATGAAAAACCCGAAGGACCACAGCCCAATTGGAATCGGAAAAAATGTGTGTATGATTAAGGAAATCAAGAAAAGAAGGCTGAATAAAGATAAATGTACGTATAATGAACTTAGAAAAACACGTGTTCTAGGTCCTACCTACCTAGTACCTTATGGCCATAGGAGGAAATTCTGTACAGTGGGTAAAATTATTTCTACAATGATTCCGATGAGATGAGGGCCTTCTGGCTTGTAAGGTGATGTATCCAGTTCTCCAGCAGCTTCCAGGCACCTCGAGGCACAGGCAGGAGGGGGGTGGCAGGGAAGAAATACCTCTCAGTTGTGTTGAGAGCAGCCTGAGAACAGATCTCTCACTTCTGCTCACTTCTCAGATGCAGATGTAGCTGTGAAACAGATTCCTGACAAGGTGGAGCCCAATCCCTGAATATAGCGGCCTCCAAACTCCAGACACCACGAGACACAGGCGGGAGGGGGGTAGCCTGGTACTAATCCACCAAATTTGCCAAACAAGGCTCACAAACTGCAAGAACTCCGCCTAATAGATGCAGAAAGGCAAACAAGATGCAAATCTGATCTAGAGAAAGCAGTTAGACAGCGGAACTTTAAAAAATCAAATAGTTTTTGTAAGAGGGTGCTTCACTTGGCGTAAGTTGGGACATTAACGCTGAAATTTAGTGTGGAAATGGTGTAGTATAAAGAATTGAGGTGTCGAGTAATTCGTGAAATAGGAACATGGAGAAAACTACATCGAACGAGTCGTAAATGATGACGCAGGTAACTCATTTCTGTTCAATTGGTATCGCAGAAGCTCAATTTCATACTTTCTGGTGGATTTTAGGGAGCGGTGGAGGATGTTGTAGCAAATTCATGGTGGATTATAATGGAAGTGGTAATTGACTTGACATTCCAATGATCGCTGAAATGCAAGTTGTTCTTTTTTGGCCACTTGATCGCGGAACGCTAATAACTGGAATAATAATACTGAGGTGTTGAATAATCATTTAGAGTGTTTTGTACACCTAGTTAACAAGAAGAAATAATAGCAATGAGTGTTTTGCTTATCTACTGTTACGAAATAGTGCGTTTCGGCTGTCAGTAGTCTTAAAGATCCATTGTAGTTATACTTTCCCGGTAATTTTTGTGTTTTTCTATGCAAATATGTTTGTCATCCCATAGACATCCATATCCTTCGATCAAAAACAAATTTTTGTGATTGGTATCTGGGTATCGGCCCCACACTTACACAGTACCCTCGTTTGTCGAGACCTTTAAATAAAAAGCTTAACGCTCCTCCACAAAGTATTCTCAAAAGTAATTCCTGAGGGAGAAAGCGTGTCCGATGTATTCGTTGAAATGTTACAAATCTTATATATCTTAATAATATATCTTATATATTATTTTATGATCAAAGTGATACCAACACTGCACATGGTTGTTTACGTAATACTCCAATTCACTTGTATTATAATATCCTTCAGTTGTTGTGTCGAAACGCACTAATTGAGATAATTCAAACCGTGGATAAAAAAATCTACCAACAAAAGAAACAAGTTACCTAAGATTTGCCAAAGAAATCCAATGATGATTAGCTATGAAACGTGAGAATTAGATTTAAGAATAAACTTACAAATCTCATAGAAACAGTAAATAAATGGCTTTCAAAAACCTACTAGAAAATTTAATGTTTATATATTGAGTATCCTTGTATATGAAAGAGAGTGCTAGGGGGGGGGGGGGGGGGTATACATTAAATTACATTTGACTCGACATTGTCTGTAGGTAACTCTCTCCAGCGCATCATCACTCGAATGTGGGATCGCACGAGGGACAATGATTTATTGTAAAACTTTTTTATCCTTCCACTTCGAATAGTTTCTGTTTTTTCCCCATTCTGTCAAGAATATCTCTTCATAGAACGGTTAAACGAATCACACGAGCAACCTGTGTAAGCGACCAAATTTTAGTTGATCGGCCTTCCACGTCCACTGTCACTAGATAACTACTAGGCAATAACCATGGCAGCCACTCAATACACCCCATTTTCCACTACCTCAAAAAGAATTCTGTATACCAATATACATTCAAAAAGGAATGATTCAATAAGGAAAGGTTCATATTCCTAAAAGATGCACTCTGACTTTTTGGAAGAATTCTGCCTTGACTTTGTTGATAAGTTAGAAAAAGCCCCGTAGACTATTTCCAAAATCAGTAATTTCCAATCATTGTATCTGTTTATTTTTCTTACGTTAATTTAATGTTAGTTCATTAATATTGAGTTTCTAACTAGATTCTCTCTATATGCTTATTACTCAAATATTATATTGTTACTATTTCGTCAACTGGCACGTGGACGGATCGTAAAGGCTTCAGGAGGCTGTTCACAACCCAGACATCTTTCCTGTCATTGTTTAGTTCATTAATAGGTACCTACATAACGAACGCATGTCGCGAAAATAAAAGATTTGAAACTGAATGTGCAGTTGTCAGGGATCGCATGGATTCACATGTCTTATTTTCAAAGCGATCGAGTGAAATTTCAATCATGTTGAGTATTATTGAATAATGATTAATCCCTGTACACCAATATTCAAATTGAGGGGTTTCTTCCAATAACCAAATAAGTCCAAAAATTGAAAAAAAAACAAGGTAGAGGTGCCATTTTATTACTTACCGTACAAGCAATGTAGGGGAAAGATTGTGTATGTAAAAACCGTGTATGTCAACTTGCTGCAAGGCTTTACAGCTTGGACTGTTGACCAGAAGAAAATAAGAGTCAGGCGTTTCAGACATTAACCAAACTAGTCCATTTAATCAGCTGCTAGAGAACCTATGCGAGAAGCTACTTTATTATCACGTTGCTTTGCTGTGCATTATGCTGATTTATATAATAGATCCAAATAATATATTAGGTTTTCCCTTCAAAACTATCTATCATACGTTGTGACCAGCAATCAATATAAAACACATAAATACAAAAATAATTTGTTGAACAAACCTTAACTAAACAGCTGAAATTCTGCAAGAACCCAACACCCAAGTCACATTTTAGCAGAGAGGCTGCTTTTTTGCAGATTTGGCATTTAGAAATAGGCAATTACCCAGTTTGCTATTTTGGGACTTATTTGGTTCTTGGAAGAAAACCCTCAATTGTAAAATGATGATGGTGATTTATCCACTCCTACTTATAGCAGCAACAGCACTTTAAATGCTATGCACCTAGAGCCTTGCGGTTGGTTGTGGATGCGGAGATGTATGAATGTTCTTCATACCCATCGCCTCGAAAGAGGACTCTCGGTATAGCGTGATTCTAACTTCCTTATAAAGTCGTCTCAGGATAGGCGTAGTGGGACGATGGATAACCCAAGTCCATCCGCCCTTTTGTTGCCCACTTGTGAACTCTATTGATCCAAAACAGTCACTCAGACTCGTCAGCGGTGCACTGCTTGGACTGAGGAGATTCAAAAGCTCCTTCTCAGGGATAAACGCTCGTTTCCTCGTTATGTAGGGTGCCGCCCACAGCAGGGCAATCCTTATCAATTTCCAGCCACTTGCCCTCCGCTCGGAAGATTTTCTCTAGAGTCATCGTGCTATTTATATACGCATAGTGTCATGTTATGATCGATGCGTGGAGGTCAGGGATACTACAATATCAGGAAGAAAAGGATGCAGAGTATTTATGGATGAACATTAAGCACGTATTCGTGTTAAATCTTTAAATGTCAATATAATCAAGGAGTTTGGATCCATCAGCACTCTTCTAAAATAAGCGTTTTTGGTTTATTATTCAATAATAAACCATTGTAATCGCTCTTGAAAACAAAAAATTCTAACCCCCCCTGAAAATTCAAAGGGTGTAGAATCCAAATCTGCAATAAAAATTTTTCCGTCCCGCCGCCGTACCCCGTACGCACGATTTCTCCCAAACGGCTGGAGCAAAAAATCTGAAATTTTCTTCAGCCACCACTCTCACATAATTTAAAGTGCCCTCTAAGGGTTGTCAAAGTTTTGTAAAATCCCTAAAAACCCCAAAAAAAAAGTCAAGGAGGCCTAAATTTGGACTTTTTTTGAAGAACTTTCCATGAGGAATCGAATGAGCCCTTCCCCAGGTCCGTAGCTCAAACCATTCCCGATGTATGGCCCGATTTATGGTGCCAACATTTGCGTTATTTTGGTTTATTATTGTTTTTGTTTTGATTGCAGTAACCTAGTGATGTAGTGAACGTGGATACTGGAGTGAACTCCTAAAAGGGTTTATAGCCGATACACGGGTTGAAGTGTTCTGATAACCATTAAAAAAAATGCTGCAAATTCTTTCACTGGGGTTTATAATTCAATTGGCTTGCGTTCATGATTTGCATTTCTACTAAGCTTTGGAGTGTTTCACAGGTGATCGATTATCAGGAGATATGCATAGAGCACGTAAATCTGTTCTCAACCAAAATACCTATTTGGATTGATCAGTTGATCATATTTGTGTGCCTCCTGAAATTCAATAATCGCTCTACCACCTGTGAAACACGCACACTCCAAAGCTTAGTAGAAATTCAAATCATGAACGCAAGCCAATTGAATGATAAACCCCAGTGAAAGAATTTGCAGCGTTTTTCTTTATTTTTTTATTTTTATTACTTTTTTCTCTAGTTCAAATTTTTGTGCACTGGTTTTATGTTGATGAACCCGGAACCCACAGTGTGACGCCAGCGGTCTACTAACCTTTTTAATATCATGGAAAGAAAACAACGAATCATAAGAGAATGCCATTTGCTCCAAACTTCTTACTATAAAATCTTAATTTATTTTAAAATAGTGAAAGTCTTTCTTTCCGGCCATTTGATGAGGGATTTGACATCTCAAACATTGTGTAACAATATAAAAATATCTGTCAATGCCGAGCAGCGTCTTTATGCCTTATTTAGCTGTAGAATGGTATTGGGTTCTTTTCTGAAACCACCTGGGACGTTTGATAAAGCCACGATTTCAAATTTGTAAAATTTGTTGTGAATGACTTGTTGTTTTCTGATGAATGGCAAGGCAAAATAATGTTATTCATAAAAGAGGAACTCACAAGTAATACTTGCCAAGTGTTATTATTAATATTTTTAAAAAACGGTTCCAAAAAGCTGGTGCACATTTTATGATCTTGTTATTATCTGCTGTTATTAATAAGCCTTATGGAACACACAACTTGGATAAGATCAACCCCTTCTTGTGCGCCCTGTATTTCTAATAGAAAAGTTTCACACTGTAGTAAAGAATTTAGAATCTAAATTCACTGAACCACCAGGTCCAACATAGATTCACTGGTGTGAAAAGCTTACCTCCTTCATGTTTAATACCGGTAGGAATGTTTGAGAAATGTTGATGATGATAGGATTAATGTGAACGCTTCGAGGTTACCCTTGAACTCAATCGGTTAAGAATTCATTGTGGGGCTCGTTGTTATCTCTGAAAACCTCATGAGGTTTGGAACAGTAGCTTCTTTCGTTGAACGTGTGCACTAAATATTCAATCGATAGAGAAATATCGGTTTTCGTCAAAAGTAAATGTAGAATAAGAATGCGTGAAGCTAATATTCAACAGCATACTATAAAGTATACGAATATTTACATCATACATATAAAAAACGTCTGCCAAGTGGGCGTGGCACATAGCTTCCTCGTATCCATAACATGACTGTGTAGATCATTGAAAATAATTATTGACTAAAGAACTTCGTTCAATTAGGTGAAGTAAATATTGAATTAGGGTAAATTTATTGTTATGCAGGGGCATAACTTGAGAAAATAAAGGTAGGCATGTTCAACTATTGAACAAACTATAAAATATATCAAATCCGAACAATCCCTGAAAATTTCATCGATATCAGTCAGGAACTCTCGGAGTTATGCGTGTAACAAGGATTTCACGTATGCGCATGCGCAGAGACTACTATTGATCCGGGGGTCATGAAACTTATAGGGGATCATCTACACATGAACAATCCCTGAAAATTTCATCGAAATTGGTCAAGAACTCCCGGAGTTATGCGCGTAACAAAGATTTCACGTTTGCGCATGCGCAGAGGCTACCATTGATCCGGGGGTCACGAAACCTATAGGGGACCATCTACACCCCAACCCGCACAATCCCTGAAAATTTCATCAAAATCGGACTATAACTTCGTGTAGTTTTCCCCGTAACAAGGATTTGCTGACAGACAGACACGGAACCAAAATTGTTCAGAAAGGTCTAAAACGCAAAATGCGATTGGAATTTTTGATTTTGGAGACAAAAAGATTTCACATTCCGAAAGTGAAAACAATGCTTCCGCTACCTTGGTAGACTCGGAAGCAATTACATTTATACAAAAGCTATCCTAAGAGAGAGAGTTCATCGAATTGATGAACGGAAGAATAATTCGATTACCAAGTTGTTATCAGGGAAGTTAGAATCAAGCAGGCTGGCCATAAAAATTGTTGCCCCCTAAGCTAGGTTGGATATTCTTGAAAATCTTACAATAGCGTGAATAGAGCTGAATGTACCAATGTTTAACATTGTGAAAGCTCCGCAGGGCATATGATTTTGCCCGTTTTGCTTGTAGACATGTCAAATCTACATTAACCATTCATATCGATTATCATTGTACTAATTTAGATTGCTGTTGTAGTTTAATTAAAGTTTTTGCATTATCTATTTGTAAAGGCAGGCTTGATTTTGAATAAAACACCGAATTCGTGCTGAATCACCTCAACTCGAGGGTTCCACATATATTAGCTGAGATAAGGGATAAGGACGGTCTAGAGTTTCAAGGAATGACCCTGAAGAGGATAATCTAATCTTTTGCTTTCGTTTTTATAGATTTATGGCTTTTCGAGAGTGTAAGAGGTGTGCCCAAAGGTTGATTGTCGGCAGTGGGCAAAGTCGATAACTCGCCTTGCACATCCCGATTGTTTGCACTCTTGGTTACTTTTAGAGGCCTCTTCAGATTATTTCTTATCTTAATAACTGAATTCTAGTTACGTGTCTGTGAGCACGATGGAAGAACTCTCTTAAATGAGGATTGAAATCAAAGAAATTCGAGTGGTTGGCAATCTCTACAACATACTTTCCATGGAACATCGTTACTAAACTTACTACTTTTACTTCTATAATTCATAATCAGACGGCGGTTAAGGTAATCAATACCTAAAAATCAATAATAATAGATATAAAATAACAGTTTTTATTTTATTTTTTTTTTTACTGAAGATGATCTAACCGACATACCATTGTACTTATCGATTTGGCATTCAAAATTCAACGCATAATTTCGATTTAACATTTCTCTAATTTATTCCGTGGAAATAGACTAATCTTTTTACAGAACTCCCGTTATTTTCGTCGTGAACGTGGTTTTATGAACGCATGTTTAAAATAGCTAAATACAAGACCCAAGGTATGCAGACTTTCTATAGAAATCGTTTCACTTAAAACCTTTGCGAGCACTTGGTAGGGCATTATTACTCATAATCGGCCAAAGCAACAGGTTTAGCTCCCGCACAGTGGCTGCGGTTAACAATCGCAGTGAAATACACAAGCTAATTATTATCGAACCAAAGCCGAACTGGCGTGTTAACTATCTTTTATATGTATGATGAAAAAGTCTGAGCAAGTTTCTTGATGAAAACTATAATATGGAAAAAATCTGACTGATACAGAGAAAGTAATAAGTAAAATGAATTTAAAAAACGCTGAGGCTTGCGTTCATGAATTTCTACTACGTGTTTCACAGGATTGATTATTGAATTTCAGGAGGCACACAAATATGATCAACTGAACAATCCAAATAGGTATTTTGGTTGAGAACAGATTTACGTGCTCCATGCATATCTCCTGAAATTCAATAATCGCTCTATCCAAACGCGCACACTCCAAAGCTTAGTAGAAATTCAAATTATGAACGCAAGCTAATTGAATAATAAACACCAGTGAAAGAATTTGCAGCGTTTTTTAATTGAACCTCAATACCCCCCCCCCCCCCCACAATAAAGACATCCATAATTTATCAAGTCCTTTAGCGCTCGTATTGCGTTAAAACTTCCCCAAACCCAAATTTCGACGATGTAGCCAAAGGTAGACTGATGTAAAGGAGGCACACAAATATCATCAACTGATTAATCCAAATAGGTGTTTTGGTTGAGAACCGATTTACGTGGTCTATGCATATCTCCTGAAATTCAATAATCGCTCTATCACCTGTAAATCACGCACACTCCAAAGCTTAGTAGAAACTCAAATCATGAATGCAACTCAAATGAATGAAATTGAATAATAAACCCCACTGAAAGAATTTGCAGTGTGCGTGTTTCACAGGTGATAGAGCGATTATTGAATTTCAGGAGGCACACAAATATGATCAACTGATCAATCCAAATAGGTATTTTGGTTGAGAACAGATTTACGTGCTCTATGCATATCTCCTGAAATTCAATAATCGCTCTATCACCTGTGAAACACGCACACTCCGAAGCTTAGTACAGATTCAAATCATGAATGAAAGCCAATTGAATAATAAACCCGAGTGAAAGACTACTTATTTACCCAGTAATAATATTGAATGATAATCCCCAGTAATAATATTTACCTATATATTATCAGCGTTTCATACATCAGAATGCTTCAACCCGTGTATCGGCTATAAACTACAAGTATCCACATCGGCTATCACTCCAGTATCCACATTCACTACAACTCGACTCTATCGGCATCACTAGGTTACAAACAAACAATAATAAACCAAAAAACGCAAATGTTGTCACCATAAATCGGGCCATACATCGAGAATGGTTTGACCTACGGACGTGGGGAAGGGCTCATTCGATTCCTAATGGTATGTTCTTCAAATAGAGAAAAATTTAGGCCGCTTCGACTTGTTTTGAGGTTTTTAGGGATTTTACAAAACTTTGACTTCAAAGGGCACTTTTAAAGGGGAAAAATTTTTATTGCAGATTCGGATTCTAGACCCTTTGAAACGTAAACCATGAAATTTTCAGGGGGGGGTTAGAATTTTTTTTCCCCAGAGCGATTACAATGGTTTATCATTGAATAATAAACCAAAAAACTCCACTCAGAAAACTACGTGGCTCTAAATCATATGTTTCGCACAAAGTATGCATGGAGGCTCGTTCAGTTCAACTACCTACTTCACGAAGTGAAGCAGGTTACAACACTAATCATCCTTCAACAATCCCATACTTTTACGAAAAGTTGTCCAATTATAAAATGACAGTATAAAGGAGTCTCGCATCCGGAAATTACAATCAGAAATCCAGTTTTGTTCTACAGTTCACTCAGTTGACTCCCTCTAATAGCGAAGGAGCAATATTATAGATAAAGTCGTCAAACTAGCCAATAATTGGGTTATGGAAATCGGTCACGGTTGTGGAATTCATTACTTGTAACCCTCTCAGGCTAATTTTGTTCCCATTCGACCTAATGAGTGGTCATATGCTAAAATTTTAAAGGGAGCTTCAAAATTGTTCTTTGGTACACTAAAAACACAATAAAAACGTCTGCCAAGCGGGTGTGGCACATTGCTTCCTCGTATCCATAACACGACTGTATAGATCATTGAAAATTATTATTGACTAAAGAACTTCGTTCAATTAGGCGAAATAAATATTGAATTAGGGTAAATTTATTGTTATGCAGGAGCATAACTTGAGAAAATAAAGGTAGGCATGTTCAACTATTGAACAAACTATAAAATATACCTAATAATAAAAATTGACATTGACGCTGAATGGATAGATGACTGAAGTGATAAATAATTATTATGACATTTCTAAAATGCTTGTGGCAAGGATTTCACGTTTGCGCATGCGTAGAGGCTACTATTGATTCGGGGGTCATGAAACCTGTAGGGGACCATCTGCGCCTCAACCCGCACAATCCCTGAAAATTTCATCAAAATCGGACTATAACTTCTGTAGTTTTGCCCGTAACAAGGATTTGCTGACAGACAGACACACAGACAGACACGGAACCAAAATTGTTCAGAAAGGTCTAAAACGCAAAATGCGAGTGGAATTTTTGATTTTGGAGACAAACAAATTTTCACATTCCGAAAGTGAAAACAATGCTTCCGCTACCTTGGTAGACTCGGAAGCAAAATGTATAGAACCTCACAGATCAGCTAAGGAGCTTCCTAGACTAATTTCGTTTGTATTTGACTTAGTAGATATATGTTGATATTGACTAAAATAGATATATCTTAAATTCCTAGCTGAAATCATGTAAAAAGATTATTATTAAATTTTAAGAAAATAAATTTCTCTTATGTCATGCGGTTACTGGGAATTGTCTAATAAATAATAAAGCATGTTTCTCTCTCTCTCTCTCTCTCTCTCTCTCTCTCTCTCTCTCTCTCTCTCTCTCTCTCTCTCTCTCTCTCTCTCTCTCTGTTGATATTGCGGTAAAGGATTTGAGGGGGAAATCGAATATATTTTCCAATCAATCAAAAGTCAATGTATTTATTCTTAAAGGTGAGAAATGATTAGGTCATAAGCGTTTTGTTTTAGAAGAAAGTTCAGAGAAAAAGGCAAAACTTTGAGGAGGGGGGGGGGGGGGGCCTTTGCTCTGGACCCCCTAAATTGAATGAAACTTGAATGTCAATTCTCTCCTGTTATCGAATTATTTGTACGTTCGAAACCCTTCCGGAGTCTCGAGACATGAAAGGTTAGAGGTCGAGTTCATGACCTCTTAATCGTTAGACATGCCTTGTGGGAGTGTAATGCAGTGGAAATTTAGGATGAGTGATTCGAAGGGAAAGACCGAGTGGGAGGGAGATGGAGAGAAAGAGGAAAGAGAGTGGGAGATAGGCGGGTCAAATAGAACTAGATACCAAGACGATGAATGGTCGAGTTTGCTTGAGAGGGTTAAGGTTCTCTTTCCCCCGTCAATTGCCATTTAGCTCCTATTAAAAGAATATGAAGCTTTCAATGGACCGAACTGTCCTAGCCGGGAACGGGCCGACCTGAACAATCCCAGAGCCTTAATCACGTCTAAGTGGTAACACGACTTCTTGAAATATGAGGCATGTCATTCAGATGAAAAAAAAAATGACAATGCATCTACTGAAACGGCTTAATTTAAATATATATTTATTCCCTACACATATCCACATGAACTGTGAATATTCCTTACCAGTAATTGGGTGTTTTAGTTAGCTCCCGAATTGCATGACGAAATAGTAGGATAGTGCAGTTGAGGGGAGCTAACTTTTATAATTTACACCTACATAAAAAGTAAATCTCGTGCTGCCATCAATACATAATTGTATAGACGATATATTTTGGCATTTATCATCTAATATTTTTGATGTTGTGCAATATTTCCCATCAGCCTCAAATTGCAAAAAATATATTGAGCAAACGGGAAGATTTATTTCCACCTGTTAGCTGTGTCGTGCAATATTCTGCCAGTTGATATCAAAATGCTGCGAATTATTAAACAAAGGTATATTATTTCTGTATTAGATAGAGGAGTGTCAACTTTTTAGTTTCCCAACAGAGTCTGTTTTTAGTGGAAAGTAATGTCCGTTTTTTACTTTCCCGACAGAGTCCATTTTGGTTTATTATCCAATAATAAACCATTGCAATCGCTCTTGAAGGAAAAAAATGTCTAACCCCCCCCTGAAAATTTCATGGTTTACGTTTCAAAGATTGTAGAATCCAAATCTGCAACACAAATTTTTCCGTCCGTCCGCCGTAAGCATGTTTTCTCCCAAACGGCTGGAGCAAAAAATCTACAATTTTCAAGAAAAATCCATGTTGGTCCGTCAACCTCCCAATTCTTTAGCCAGCTCTCTCACTTAATTTAAAGTGCCCTTGTTGTCAAAGTTTTGTAAAGTCCCTAAAAACCTCAAAAAAAATCAAGGCGGCCTAAATGTGGACTTTTTTTTGAAGAACTTTCCATGAGGAATCGAATGAGCCATTCCCCAGGTCTGTAGCTCAAACCATTCCCGATGTATGGCAGGTGATAGAGCGATTATTGAACTTCAGGAGATATGCATAGAGCACGCAAATCTGTTGTCAACCAAAATACCCATTTGGATTGATCAGTTAATCATATTAAATATTTTGTGAGCCTCCTGAAATTCAATAATCGCTCTATCACTTGTGAAACAGGCACACTCCAAAGCTTAGTATAAATTCAAATTATGAACGCAAGCCAATTGAATAATAAACCCCAGTGAAAGAATTTCCAGCGTTTCATGCATATCAGAATGCTTCAACCCGTGTATCAGCTACAAACCCTTTTAGGAGTTCACTCCAGTATCCACATTACTACATTGAATATTTGGTGTGCCTCCTGAAATTCAATAATCGCTCTATCACCTATGAAACACTCACACTCCAAAGCTTAGTAGAAATTCAAATCATGAATGCAAGCCAAATGAATAAAATTGAATAATAAACCCCAGTGAAAGAATTTGCGGCGTTTTTCCTTTACAGAGTGGAAATTCATGTCCGTTCTTCTACCCAACAGTGCGGTAAGTGACGTCCATTTTTACTTTTCCAACAGAGTGGAACGTAATTTCCATTAATCTCCACTGTCAAAGACGGTGGACATTATAAAGTCTCCCAAAACTATAATGGAGACTATACAAAGACTGATAAGGAGCGGGCATATAAAGGTGGCTTTTATAACCGAACGAACCTGTAACGGATTTCAGGGTTTCATAGTTATAAGTAATTAATTTACCAACATAAAAGAATACCACACTTAACTCGAAGTTTCGCATACCTCGACTTTTCAAGTGATTTGCCAACACACAAAGCCTATCATTATATTATTACCGGAATTACTGGGTTGCATTCACCGATGAGTAACTGGCTCGTGGAGTATAAAAATCTGAATTCCTGGCGTTGTGCCACATGTTCCTTTCGATGGACAAGATGTTCTTGAAACCTGTTTTCCGAGAAATCAAAGATATATGGCAGTTATAAGCGTCGACACATTTTTACATTAACAACGAATTCAAAATTTTATCATGGATGAAAATAATTGTTTCCTGTCATTAACAAAAAATATTGATTTGCCAGTAGCACAATAAAAAAAATTCACTACAGGGTTTTCAAAAACGTTGACTGAATTTTACTCTTAATTACTACCATAGTTCTACTCGATATACATTGATCTGACCTTCTTTCATTCAAGATGATATTTCTGGCCATTAGTCAATTTCGGGACGGAAATAGGGTCGCCGGTGTCACAACTGACGGATCTACTGCGGTTTCAATGTCAATTCTGCCACAATGTAAGTTCGGGGGATATTTGTTGCCAACATACCCACCGATGTTTCAGTAGCGTGAGAGAATTTGCGTGCCATGTTCATGTTTGAATGTTTTGAGATTTTAGTATTTGCAGCATGAGGAATTTGGTAATTAACAATTTTATGGCGATAAAACGCGTAAAGTCCCAGTCAAATTAGTACTTTTCCCAATCAAATTAATACTTTTCCCAATCATATTAATACTTTTCCCAATCAAACATACGCCGTACGCTCGATTTCTCCCAAACGGCTGGACCAAAAAATCTGAAATTTTCAGGAAGAATCAATATTGGTCCGACATCGCCCCAATTCTTTAGCCAGCACTCTCACTTAATTTAAAGTGCCCTTTAAGGGTTGTAAAAGTTTTGTAAAACCCCTAAAAACCTCAAAAAAAGTCAAGGCGGCCTAAATTTGAACTTTTTTTGAAGAACTTTCCATGAGGAATCGAATGAGCCCCTTCCCAGGTCCGTAGCTCAAACCATTCCTGATGTATGGAACGATTTATGTGCCAACATTTGCGTTTTTTGGTTTATTACTGTTTTTGTTTTGATAGCAGTAACCTAGTGATGTAGTAATGTGGATACTGGAGTGAACTCCTAGAAGGCTTTGTAGCCGATACAAGGGTTGAAGCATTCTGATATGCATGAAACGCTGCAAATTCTTTCTCTGGGGTTTATTATTCAATTGGCTTGCGTTCATGATATGAATTTCTACTAAGCTTTGGAGTGTGCGTGTTTCACAAGTGATAGAGCGATTATTGAATTTCAGGAGGCACACAAATATGATCAACTGATCAATCCAAATAGGTATTTTGGTTGAGATAAGATTTACGTGCTCTATGAAATTCAATAATCGCTCTATCACTTGTGAAACACGCACACTCCAAAGCTTAGTAGAAATTCAAATCATGAACGCAAGCCAATTGAATAATAAACCCCAGTGAAAGATTTTGCAGCGTTTTCGTTTCCGGAGAAAAATTCACTTCAGGTCATCAATGAATGTTAGTAGCTTAGAAAAATTTCTTCATGAACCAGCGAACATCAGTCAGGTCAAAGTCCTCACCACAGGCTGCGACCAGAATGATTTGGAGCGGCCGAATACATCTATGGATATGACGTATAATAATTTCAGTCCCAGTTAAAAATTAATAAACCAGAATGCATTGTATTATTATGCATTATAGATTATGAGGATCTTAAATTCGATGTTTCTGTCTATGAAATTCGTGGAGTAACTGTCGATTTCGTCCTGCAATGTGTAACAGGTCATTTGGGACGTCCTGGTTCTTGATCGGCCAACCGTGAAGGCACGCAGTGGTGTGATGCTACTCAGCACAATCCCTTTTGTCTTGTTTCCCTAAATTAGGAAAACCGATTTGTTTTCATTTGTTTGTCTCGTTTCCTAAAGTATCGTAACCAATTTGTTTGTTTATTAACACAAAAAAAGGTCACATTTCAAGTGTTTTCAGTGATAGACCTCAGCGAAAAGTACAGAAGTTTTAATGTAGAACCTGAGATTTTAAACGTACTTGAAGTACCTACCTCAAATAATAAATGAGGGAAAGTTTTGGAAAAGTTTTTTACTTGAAGAATGTTGTATGTGAAAAATTCAAAATTAACGTTGATTGTTGAAAAGTTCACTACTCGAAAGTGTCCCACATTGTAAATTTGAGCGATACATATGCGGAGCGACCTCGAAATACAATCGTACACACTTTTCTTGTATTTTCTGATTGAATGGATATCCTTTCATTGTAGCGTCACAGAAAAACATTTTCAATCGAAGTACATTACTTCATCCCTCCGAATGTTGGGAAAGTAGAAAGCTAATTACTCGACAGCAAGGTTTGCACATGTGTGCAGCTTACTGCTCAATATTTCAATAACTTACTAAGCTAATTGAGAAGGGTCCAGAGAAAAAACCGACTAAGACACTTTTTTTTCACAAATCGAGTTTTTTATATCATTGAACTCAGAAAATTATGCTCTTCATTTTAGTAACTAGAAAAAGAGGAAAAACCGACGTAGTCGGAAGTTATAAGGCTTGGAGTTTTTGGTGTACAGGGAAAGAACCGACGTTGTCTTCGCGTCCAGGGAAAGAACCCCCAACAGCGCAACAGGTGGTCCCCTGTAAAAATGTAGGTCTTTGGAACATGAAATGGCGCATGGAGACACCTAAAGAATTTAGGGACATGGTAAAAAGCTCAAGAGTGAAACCTACACCATTCTCAGTCGTGAATGTGAAATAACTCTTGATAAAAGACTGGAGATCCTTATTGGAGAAACATTATGAAAAAAAAAATGTTTGTTCAAAATCCTGGCAATAAAGGAAATTTATGTTTTCCATGACCATCCACGACTGGTGAATCATCGTTCATCGTTCAACGGCACTTTCTCATTCAGTGTGATTGGACCAAGACCCAATGAGATGAACATAATGAAGCAAGGAGAATTTTAATTACCCCTTCCCGCCTACAAAGGTAAGCATCGTTTGATACAATTCAGATTAATACAGAGATAATACAGCCATAGTACAGATTGACATTCGTGGTTTTATTTTTCATGTTTGCTATCAGTCTCATCACTTAAGTACCGCGACATAATGAGCCTCCTGAAATTTTGAGGCCCAGCTGCGGTCAAATTTTTCTGAAAACTTCGGCACGAGTTATGTCTGTAAGTATGGTAGAGCTCTTACTTCCACAAAATAATGTACTTTTTTGTAAATCCTTTAAAATTGAATTCGATACCTAATGAATGGGAATGGTTTTCTTTGGCTTCAGATGTTGAAAACAGTTCAAAAGGCTACCAGAAAAAAAACACCTCTACCTACGTTCGTCAGAATTTAAAATTTCATTTTTACTTTTTTTTTGTGTTATACCACTGTAATATAATTAAACGACGTTCGAACAGAAAAAACATGTTTTTTCTCCATTGGACGAGAATTGACATCGTCGGTTCTTTCCCTGTTTTTTGGGTGGTTTGCTCAGTTTTTGAATTTTTTAACAAGTAAGTAGTATGATAATAGCGTCAACATTTTGTGGAACACTTCAGTAGATGTTGTAGTGCATAATAAGACTTATTTCAATTTTTTATTTGCATCTAGTCAAACACAATCGCGTTTCAAACTTTCAAAATGAGTTTTCTCGTTTTCAAGAAAAAGTGACTTAGTCGGTTTTTTCCCTGGACCTTTCAATTAAGATCTGTCGCACACAATACCATGCACCCATATCTGCAGATTTCTTTTTTATAACGTTGAACAACCGAAATGTTGGATAATACACTTTTTCACTTCACAAACCCGTTCAGATATTATTTTGGCAAATACCGCCGAGGTCAATGCTGAATTGTCAATACTAGGGAATGAGTAATGTGGGGATTATAATATGCAAATCCATCTATTTATCATTGGATATTTGAGGTACAGTGTAGGATAGGTTTGCCGTCACCATGGAATAAATCTAGTGAACAATAGATCGTGGAATCAACACTAATGCACCGTGTTAGTTTCATTTCAAGGCGATTCAAGCTTGAAAGTCATTATTATTCTACACAGTAAATGTGTAGAATAACTTTTATTCTTTGGGAGACTAATTATGCAATAAAACTGAAAATTGCAGGTCCTGTGAGGAAAGAAGGGCATGTTCACTCTTGGCGTAATCGTATAATTTTTCCTGCATTCATTCCAATACTACGATGAAAGGTCATTTCGGTAGTTCTGGAGATGTGATGATTTTACTGCGACAATTCATGTTTCACTTAGAAAAACACAAAATTTGGTATAAGGTCACTATGGTTGAGAATCGGACATGGGTTCATATACCTTTTTTGTTGGGGTTGAGGTCTAGAAACTCCTCCCAATGAGAAATCGATATTACGGGTAATTCGAGTTTGTCCCTGCTTGATTAAACATTACGATGCGTATGTTGACGAAGGGGATTGTATAGGTTGACTCGGACAATGACTGAAAATTTCATCAATATTGATCCATTTGCACGAGTTTTCCTAGTGTCACCACTTAAGTATTACGCATATGCATATCCAGAAACCTATACCCAATTATCTGCTGAGTTTGAAGAAGTCGGACTAATAGATCAAAAGAAATCGACTTCATTGGAAATTCCCGTTTGCGCATTCATATACGCTACTATTGATCCGACGGCAAGACAATTTATACGAAGTAGTGTAGAAGAACCCCGCCCGATCCAATTTGTCATCAAAATCGGACCATAGTACGGGGAATAGCAAGGCACAGGCTCCTAGAAAAACAGTAAGTGAAAATGTTGATGTCAAAGACCATACAATATGCCGCCTTTTTGCACGAACACAAGGCTTAGGAAGTGTGTAAGGGAAATTGGTCTTGCTACTGGACTTCCGTAGAGGTGTCTGAATACTTATTTGTAGTCGTTGTATTTACTTAGATCCATTTTCCAAATCATAAGAAAATCTGTGGAACCGGTAACTCAGTTAAATATAGAATCTACTACGCAAATGGCAACCCAGGAGAGTTTCGTTATCAAATCGATGGGATCAGGTTGCCGAGCAAATGAACTTGAAAAAGTGAAAACTAGCTAAGCTATGAAAGCACTATGAATAACAGAAAGGCTTGATGACGTCGATCGCCCTGGGTTTCCCAAGACAATCTATAACATCTCGGTTTTCCCTACAGTTTTGGCATGTATCTACACCCTTCTGTTCTTACCTCCCGTTTACTTACCTACATCGTTCATTGTTCCTTATGCAAAGCTCTAAAATCACCCCAAATAGGTCTACAAAGAAAAGTTGATATGCTACATCGGTATTTTAGTATAACATAGAGTAAAAACGGAGTAAGATGGAACGTTGTCTATATTTCCACGAAAGTAAAGAGTTACACTGTTAAATCGATTTCGACGGTTAGGTCATCATCAGTAACAAACATGAACTGAAAGTACATCACAGAAAGCATATCTTATATAGGATCAAGTGAGAGGAGATTTAATCCTATTGGCTCAAGGAATCCAATCAACCAAGGATGAATGAATCCAATGACAGCTTTAGTTTTGATCTGACAAACAGGCAATATGTAGAATTTCCTCACTTTTGCCCAAAGGGAGGTATGTTGGATGTGCTAGAAAAATTCGAAATTGTTAAGAGTGATAGATCAGGAAAATGTTTAAATGATGTCATTCCTCAATATATTTCACCATTATTGGGTTCTTTCTTGCAATAACTTTGGCCCCGCCTCTCCATAATGATACTATTTGTGTCCCTTTCACTTTGTAAGCCTTGAGTGGCATTGGCTGGTCCTCCCCGCCCCTTTCACTTCCTTGAGCCAATAGGATTCAATCTCCTCGCACTTGATCCTATATAAGATATGCTTTCTGTGATGTACTTTCAGTTCATGTTTGTTACTGATGATGACCTAACCGTCGAATTCGATTTAACAGTGTAACTCTTTACTTTCGTGGAAATATAGACAACGTTCCAACTTACTCTGTTTTTATTTGAAATGGGTTTCCACAACAGCGTCGCGAGTGACTTAGTCCGTATAACATAGAGGATAATCCGGAGCGAGGTTTTACTCTATTTTTCCATTAGGTAATCGTTTAAAAAAACGATTTGCAACTTCTAAAACTGGTTTTATACCTCAGAAGTAATAAAATATGTTTGATTGCATCACAGGGGTATCACCTGTTGTATGCACGAATTCCGAGGATTTCAGAGGAATGACATTCAAAAAATTTTTGTGCTGGAAACTCATCGAATGGCGAACTAAAGTCTCAACGAGGATAGATTTTAAATTGCAGTAGCGAACTTTCGGTACGTAATAATTAGCCACTTAGCCCTATCACCACTGTCAGTCCGATAGTTGTTCATTATGATAAATTAAAGATGTAAAAAGTAATACACTTTTAATGTAGTGTTATAGTGTCATTCAGTACACTTGTAGTGTTTCAAAGTTTCCGTCCAATTTTCAATTTATATGTTTTGGTAACAAATGATTTGTAGGTTAGTCAATGAGTTATTAGTTAACCAAACTTTGTGTACAAGAAATAGTCTGAACCTTAGAAGCTCGTTCATTTTGGTTTATTATTCAATAATAAACCATTGTAATCGCTCTTGAAGTAAAAAATGTGAGCCCCCCTGAAAATTTCATGGTTTGCGTTTCAAAGGGTGTAGAATCCAAATCTGCAATAAAAATTGTTCCGTCCTTCCGCCGTACGCACGATTTCTCCCAAACGGCTGGAGCAAAAAATCTAAAATTTTCAGGAAAAATCAATATTGGTCCGACAAAGCCCCGATTCTTTAGCCAGCACTCTCACTTAATTTAAAGTGCCCTTTAAGGGTTGTCAAAGTTTTGTAAAATCCATAAAATCCTCAAAAAAAGTTAAGGCGGCCTAAATTTGGACTTGTTTTGAAGAACTTTCCATGAGGAATCGAATGAGCCCCTCCCCAGGTCCGTAACTCTAACCATTCCCGATGTATAGCCCGATTTAGGGTGCCAACATTTGCATCCATATCCATATCCACTATATCACTAGGTTACTGCTATTACAAACACTAGAGTTTTTTTTTTATGGCAGTAACCTAGTGATGTAGTGAATGTGGATACTGGAGTGAACTCCTAAAAGGGTTTATAGCCGATACACGGGTTGAAGCATTCTGAAATGCATGAAACTCCGCAAATTCTTTCACTGGGGTTTATTATTCAATTTCATTCATTTGGCTTGCATTCATGATTTGAATTTCTACTAATTGATTGATCAGTTGATCATATTTGTGTGCCTCCTCTACATCAGTCTACCTCTGGCTACATTGTTTAAATTTGGATTTGGGGAAGTTTTTGACGCAGTACGAGTACTAAAGTGACTTGATAAATTATAGATGTTTTTATTGTGGTGAGGTATTGAGGGTCAATAAAAAACGCTGCAAAATCTTCCACTGGAGTTTATTATTCAATGATTCATGATTTGAATTTCTACTAAGCTTTGGAGTGTGCGTGTTTCACAGGTGATAGAGCGATTATTGAATTTCAGGAGATATACATAGAGCACTTAAATCGGTTCTCAACCAAAATACCTATTTGGATTGATCAGTTGATCATATTTGTGTGCCTCCTGAAATTCAATAATCGCTCTATCACCTGTGAAACACGCACACTCCAAAGCTTAGTAGAAATTCAAATCATGAACATTGAATAATAAAAACCAGTGAAAGAATTTGCAGCGTTTTGTAAAAGAGATCAATAAAATCAGTTCAGAGGTCTGAACCAAAGAGAAAAAAACCAATAAGTACTACTTAAGAATCCAAGAAAGAATTGGTATTCTTAATTCAAATAGAAGAAAACAAAACTATGGAGAAATACTAGGTTCACGAATAACGATTTGTTGACTTGAGTTTGTCAAATGTATAAACACATTTTATTTACTTTATTTGTTAGGATATTCATTCAATCTAGAACAGTAGCGTTCAATAATAAATTCTTTGTGGTTTCTTAGAAAGCTTGTTAGTAGTCCTTATTCAAGGTGAATATAAAAAGACAGCGTTGATTGACAAAGGAAATGAGAGAGCGATAAAAACGGCGATAAACGCAGACGGAGGTGATTCATTAGATAGCCAAGCTATCTCCCAAGCTATTAGTGTTATTCTGGGTACATAATCATCTTCGACGGGTCAAGGTCTTGGGAGACCTCATAGTATCAGGGATTGCCGAGGAGAATTCTAAAGCCCATATGAGAACGAAAGAACCGTCAGCCCTGTGGATTTTTTAAATTAATATTCCAAAAGAGGCTGCTACAGGGTAAACAACCTGGTTGTAGACAAAGTATTCGCTATCATTATTGTCACGGATTATAATAACACTGGACATGGGAATTTTCTGTCCCATTACAGGCACTCAGACAAGGTATTTATTGTGTCTTGACGTTTTAAAAATGGATTTTTGCGTAACTTACGTTATTAAACAATTTCATTTGATAAAATATAAATTTGACAGCGTTTATAGGTACATTTCTACTTTGATTTTCCCAGGTATAAGAAATTTGAACAAGTAGTTGGAGCTCTTCAATTTCTTAAAACGTCTTTATTGTCATTGTTTCGATCGGTAAACGTTTCACCCATGCAAGAAAATAAATAAAATAAAACATATAAATAAAAAATATCGTTTATATGTTGCCAAGGCACTTCACAGGAGGATGACTAGCTGCAAAAATATATGCAAGGAAGATGACCAAAATAACACACATAAATAAACTAGGTAAGAAATAAAATGAAATAAAAAGTATAAAATGATATATATGGGTATAGTTAGTACAAAGTGATATGTAAATTATAAAAACCTAACAACCTATGACATCATAATAATATAAGATACTTACCTGTGAATTCGTTTCTCTAATTAGATGATCATGATGATGTTGACGACGATTCAAATGAATTCGAAGAATGTCTAATACTAAAGAGATTACTGCCTTTAAAATTAAGAAAATACATGGTAAGAACTAAAAATTAACGTACATATTTTAGTATATAAACGATATTTTTTAACTTGTTAAGGAGGTTCTTTTCTCTTATCATTATAGTGCACGACGATTGTATACACATATACATATATGTTTTATTTTATTTATTTTCTTTCAAGCTGAAGAAGCCCACGTTGCATGGGTGAAACGTTCACCGATCGAAACCATGACAATAAAGATGTTTTAAGAAATTGAAGAGCTACTAGTAGAAGAACTACTTATTCGATAAGAAAAATGGTCAATCCATACCCCACCAACTCAACGAAATTTGAACATAACTTGCTCATTTTCAGTATATTTTTATTAAATGAGGAACAATGATACATATTGAACCAAGTTATGAAATACATATTTTACAAGATTTACGAAAGTAGTTTCAGAATGATAGGACTCGTTGTCAAGCAACTGTGTTGCTCTGAAGAATTGTGTCCCAGTTGTCTAATGATGGGACTACAATTCCACAATTACTCTAAACGTTGAATATTTTAGGAGATAGGACAGAACGAGGAGTTGGTGGAGAGATTGCGGCACGCAACTCTAATGACCAACGGAAGACTTCACGAACGACACGGTGAACCGGTTTTTCTTGGGGAAGACCCGGTGCTGCATGCTACCAGAGATTCAGGTCCTTCTCTTCATCATCTCTTTCATCCTCCATTGAAGATGTTTTTCAGCATCATGATTGCTATTGCTTATCACCTTGACCATTCGAGTTCTGTATGCATCGCTCCGATCTTCATTCGAAAATGTGACAAACGACCGGTAATCAATTTCCATCCACAAACCTACCAAATCTAATGATTTTACTCAGTTACCCATGTACAGAAGTCGTACAGGCCCTCGTTGGAGACCACTCGATTTACCACAAAACCTTTAACAGTGTTAATCTACCCTCCCATTATGTAGCCAGGGGGGGGGGTAGGGTCTCCCCCCCCCCCCCCCCCCCCCGAAATTATTCTGGAAGTAAAGTTGCTTTTTCAATTAGTAAACTAGACAAATTTGGAGAAATAAAGAAAAATATAAAAAATATAGAAGCCCCCGCCGAGTTGCCTCTTTTTTAAATACAGCTAGAACCGGCAACAGGGTAGGTACCTAGGAGGATACTTTTGTAGCTTTTTATTTATATTTTAGTAATGGTGGCGCCGCCAATAAACACTTTCTCGTTCTTATTTTCTCCTAATAACCTGTACTGCTATTCGATCATAGCCTCTACTGTTATTTAATGTTTGTTCATTTCTTTAGTGTCATTAAGTAACGTATAATATTCGTAATAAACTGTTAAATCATGAAAAAACGAAGTCATAGCACATCACAAATTATTTTTGTTGCAAATTGTTTATTTTATTAAAATATTTTTTATTCAATAAATTTGTTCTTTTAAAAAATCATTTTTCCTCTTACTGGTAAACTTTTAATACCCTTTGAAAATGAAATAAAAATCAATTAACTATAACTGATTTGAGCCCCCCCCCCCCCCCCCCCCCCGAAACGAAATTCTGGCGACGGTACTGTCTCGGTGATAAAGCGGATAATTGCTTCCAAGTCTGCGAAGCAGCGGAAGCCTTGTGTTCACTTTCGCGGGCCAAAAAATTTTTGTTGTCCGAATTCAAAATTTCCAATCGCATTTTGCGGTTAATAGCCTACTTAACAAATTTGGTTTCGTGTCTGTCGGTCTGTCTGTCTGTCAGCCATAATTAACACATTTTTAAGTGAATTTAGCTCTTATTTTGAGGGATTATGGAGATGAAGGTCTCTTAAGGTCCCATAGGAATTTCATCTCAATATAATCAGCGGTATGCTCTGCGCATGCGCTAACGTTAAATTCTTGAAACAGGCATAACTTTCACAATTTTGATTCAATTTAGCTCGTATGATAGAGGATGTAACGAGGAAGCTGCTGTGCCATCTCCTTGGCAGTGTATTTTTAGAGTTGTTTTCCAAGCATTATTTGTGATTTTCTCCCAACTTCTTGGATCCGAGTAAACTACCTAATATCGGTAGAAGTGCAGCTTGTCAGTGGCTGTTTACATGGGTAAAACCATGTAGACAGTTTCACAAAGGTTTATTATTTCCTTATTATCCTTATTAGCCCGATAGCCTAGATAGCCCGTCTGCCACAGTATCAGTAGTTATACATCCGTCAACCCTTGGAAATTTTATCACAACCTGGTGAGGATTGGACAAATAATTGTGTGTTGCGTGATTTCACTGTATCTTTCGGGAGCGTGAGTTAGGGTATATTTAAATCCAATGAAATGGTTCTGAAAATAAACGAAAGTTTAAATAACTAATTCTATGCCACATGGAATTCCCGAAAAATGCGCAGGGATCCGGACGTAACTAAATTCGTATGTTAGTTAGGATTTCTACATGAATTGAGACCGAAATGAAGGATCCGTTGCGCTTTGCTCTTGCCCACAACGAAAGAGATTGCCCTCATTTTTAATTTAATTTTAATTTTATAATCACGCAAATTCGTTAATTTTTGCCTGATGACCTCACAAAACCTCAAACCTCAGCATTTTAGAATTTCGAGAGAAATGTGGTGTGCAACACATTGGACATTTTCAGAAGTGAAATTGTGATGTAAAAAACTTCAAGTTTGACATCGTTAATTTTATGTAGTTTTTGCGACTGTAATGACTTGACACAAAGCCTCACTGCTCATGAAACTTTTGATATAAATTTGAAAGTTTTGAACGAGTCCGCAACACATTGAGACATTTTCATGAAGGCTGTATGCTTGTAAAGCACAATGTCCCACCGACTCACAAAACTTGGACACAGATTGCGATTGAAAACTTGGATTGCGTGTCGTTTATTTTGTTTATGTTGGTGTTTGTGTATCTACGGCTACTGTAATGAACAACTGAGACAATTTTCGTGGACAACTTTCGTGAACAATTTTCGTGACGATTTTTTGTTTACGTGCCGTAGCAAAGACATGAAAATGCCAAAAAAACGGTGGTTCAATATCTTAACTAAAAATATGAATGCATAGGTGGTCATTTGGTTTGCAATGTCATCCTCCTTAATAATTTGCTTTTGTTCGGACTCAAATAAAGAGAGAGTTTTGAACATTCTGTATGATATCAAGTATCTGAAATGTAAATTCAAATGAAAGTGGACGTTTTCTGTCTCTCATCTAACAGTCGGCTGGTGCTCCAAAAGCAGCAATTAGAACTGCAATGATGAATGGTGAGCTGGAGACGGAGGTCAAATAGAATAATTAGTTGCAAGTTGGAGGAACATACATCCTTCCCCAGTCAATTGAGATAGCTTGGTAATCACGGGAGAAACAGTAAAACGACATCGCTAAAGCACTTTTCATTCGTGACTAAGCTGGATAGGAAATGAATAAGTAAATGCTTTTAGATTTTAAAAGTAGAAATATGAGTTTTGATAATTTATAAATGAAACTGAATCAAGAATATTGGATTGCCATAGCGTGTGTTTTTGGCAGGTACTCGTACACTGGTATAAACCATGATTTACATTCCCCATCCAAACGTTGATCTTGTTTTTATTTTCAAAACCCGAGAGTTACGAAAAAATATCATCTGTCATGTTGGGCGCGCAGTATCACTTCCTCCTTACAACAAGTAGTTGAAGAAACATGTTGGTAAGTAATATATGCATTGCACGGACATCTTCATGTCCGATTTTTCTTGGTCGAGGATCATTTATCACGGTTATTAACATTAACACAAACACATACTAAATATTTCTATACAATACCAAATTCCTAATTGAACAAAAACTCCAAAAATTGGGATCGAGCAAAATAAGAACCATGAAAACGGTTGAGAGTTATGCCTAATCTGAGTAGTGTAAAAAAACATTTTTTTTCGGCGTAACACCCTCCAAATCTCTTCCGTCGTACACACAAACGGAACAAAAAAAAAAAAATAATCACAAAAAATCGGCATTTTTTCTTATTTTTACACGTTTACCCGATTGTGATTTGGGAAATCAAGGAAGATGGAGAAGGGGGGAGGGATGATGGAAGGAAGTGTCCCTATAGAATGACCACTAGCTTAAATAATAGCAACGGATGACGCGAGTGGTGATACCACGAAGTACTCCTGAAGAGAATCCCAGATCGAGTAACTCCGTGGCACTTTTCCCGCACCACAATCCGCGCCACTTACACACACAGACATACACCAATCGGCCTCCTTCAGAATGGCCTGAAACGGATTTCTATTCAGTTATTATTTTTCTCTTGTTTGGGTTGTCCCACTTCCCCTAGGCGTATCTTCTCTGTTTCAGAGGAAAAAGGAAGAGTCAAATTATTGCAAAATACAACAGTCTTTAATCCTAATTGCAAACTATTGATATAATTCAAGTTTGAACATTCCCTCAACCTGTCATCAACCAAACGGTATCCACCTATAGGGTGTGACCCAACCGATAAAATCCCAGAAGATATAAACTAAAGCGGCCGATCGTACCGGAGTTTTACCTGATACAACTAACACAATAATCAATCTCAATGGAGTGTATAACATACCATACTTAGACTTGTATCCGACTTGTATCCAAGTATAACCTTGGTGAACTCTGGCAGATAGATCGTACGAAATCAACGTAATGAGAAATTCATATTTACGTAAAAGCACACGCTACCTATTTATCTAATGTCTATGAATTTGACAGGGATTGGGGAATTACCCAAACAACAACTGAAAATATGATAGAAATTATTCCATTAATCTCTTTCACCCTTATCACTAATTTTAAATTTGCTGTTTCACAATAATCCATTCTGACACCTGTACCCAATTACAACCTGAGCAGTTTGAATGAAATTGGAACATTAGGTTGAAATTGGAAATTCACGGTTGCGTGCCCACAATATACTATTGATTTGGCAGAAACCTAGGAAATTTGGAGTGAGGAAAAAATAGCACAGACAGACATGAAACCAAATTATTTCTGTCATTTAATTGTTACTGTTAAGGTAATATAAAAGCTAATGATTATTTTGAATGTGCATAGTGTTTTAAGGAGTTTCCCATTGATCTTGAGCAGGGACTGCTACGATTATCAAGACCTGAGATGATCACACTCAGGATTTGAGAAAATGTACATCATTGACTGTTGTATCCCAAAGTTGGGGAGCAATGGATTGAACGAAGTGTAACTATATATTTTTAATGTATATTTGAACTAGAATGGACATTGTGTTATCAAGTAACAAGGGAATAAGAAATCATATGGAGGAGTGATGGTAATTGGGAACTCAACAATAACTGGAATTTGACGACACAACATTGACTTAATAATTAATTATATGAAAAAGTTCTCACTAAAAACAATGCAAACCATTATCGGCCCAGGCCTGAGAACCGTTTGGAAAGGTATGGTTACTAAAACTGTTTTTCGAACAATTGAAGATAATGCAGCCTTAGGAGGGAAATCGTTTATCTGGTAATGTGGAATGAAGTTTGTTGTATGCAGAACACGTCAATTGTCGAGAGGTATTTCAGGACATTCAAACCCATTATTACCACGCCGCACTATTGTCGCTCGACGGTCGCCGATAGATTTCCATAAAATAATAAATTCTTTCCCTGTTCGGTAGGTATGACCTCACACAAGCCTTCGACGTTTAGCATATCGAAAATAACGTTTCATCATGCCACACCGGGATCGCACAGGTATTGATCTGCTCTCTCGCCCCTCGTGTGGGCTAAGGGCGGGTTTTCTCCGCAACGCCAACCCCCAGACTCGCTGGCGTCTAGCGGACGAGGAAATCATTTGGATCCGCAGATATCAGTGCATTTGAACCGCCGAAATCATCAAATAGGTTCTGCACTAGAACCGATGGACCGATCCGGTTTTGGTTAATTATGAATTGTTCACATTGTGAGGTTGTTTTGAGGAACATTTGCCATAACTATAATCTGGGTTTTGATAAACTTTATACATACCTATACCATCATAATTAGTATATGTACTACACTCCACTAATCAAACATTATGTGTAATATTAATTTAATTATTGTAATTGTTTATGACCATTAATGTGAGTTTCAAGTAATCGTGTGCTCACTGCTTGAACTCTTACGTTCAGTTCTATACTAAATTACAAGCTACTTGGTTTATTCCATCTAACAACAATATAATACCGATAACAAACCTACACCTTCATTTTAATGCGGAGTAATTAGAATGTTTCAACATTTCCTCGGCTGAAAATTGTAACCAGCTAGGTACCCATTCACCGACATTTATGGACCTAAAACTTAATCTTGAACTAAAAATACGTTCTTACCGTGCAATTCGCGAGAATCAGCTAATTTACAAACTCGTGCAATTCCACCAGGTATTTTCTTTAACGAAATTAATGAAATTAACGTTGAACTAAATAAACAACTGTTTATTGTGCTCGTTTATGACAAATGAACGTTTCCTGAATAATATATTTTAATGAAAAATAGTTTCAAGGTTTTTGTTCAACTTAACGGTATTAATGTAATTAATAAATAAGTGAGCTAATAATAAATGAAGAGAGTTTTTATTATTGAAGGAGTTTTATCGTATTTTTAGCAATGACTCGTACTTTAGCACCACACCATGATATAGTACATACTGTCTAACCCATGAAGTATTGAATGGAAGATGTACCAGCTTCTCATTTAAGCGTCTATGTATTTATTTATTTTTATATTTGGTCAAATCTAATTACGAAGTTCTTAACAAAAGTTTTAATGGAAATTGATTGTTAGGATGCTCGATTTAGAGGTGAATGAATTGATTAGTTATCTTGTCCCTGAAGTTGAATTTCGTCATGAATGACAAATATATAAGTATGTATGAAAATTTTATAATTTTGGGAACGTTTCAGAATCATTTCTATGAAGATTTCGAAAATTCAATTTTATGCATTGTAATATTTCAGAAAGCTTTCTGTGAAAACAAAGCCGCTACTCTACTCTTTTCTATTGCGTTGGTCGTTGCACATCATCATTTTTTATGGTATCTATAAAAATGCTCCGTTCTACTTTGCCACCTTTTCCTTCAGTGTGATCGCAATTTTAATGGAAACAACAATGGATCTGATATTAAAAACGCTGCAAATTCTTTCACTGGGGTTCATTATTCAATTGGCTTGCGTTCATGATTTGAATTTCTACTGAGCTTCGGGGTGTGCGTGTTTCACAGGATAGAGCGATTATTGAATTTCAGGAGATATGCACGGAGCACGTAGATCTGTTTTCAACCAAAATACCTATTTGGATTGATCAGTTGATCATATTTGTGTGCCTCCTGAAATTCAATAATCTCTCTATCCTGTGAAACACGCACACAAATCAACACAAAAAATCAACCAAATAGAATCATTTTAGTTTATTATTCAATAATAAACCATTGTAATCGCTCTTGAAAAAAAAAATTTTAGCCCGCCCTGAAAATTTCATGGTTTACGTTTCAAAGGGTGTAGAATCCAAATCTGCAATAAAACATTTTCCGTCCGTCCGCCGTACGCACGATTTCTCCCAAACGGCTGGAGCAAAAACTCTGAAATTTTCAGGAAAAATCAATATTGGTCCGACAACGTCCCAATTCTTTAGCCTGCACTCTCACTTAATTTAAAGTACCCTTTAAGAGTTGTCAAAGTTTTGTAAAATCCATAAAAACCTCAAAAAAAAGTCAAGGCGGCCTAGATTTGGACTTTTTTTGAGGAACTTTCCATGAGGAATCGAATGAGCCCCTCACCAGGTCCGTAGCTCAAACCATTCGCGATGTCCGATTTATGGTGCCAACATTTGCAATATTTTGGTTTATTATTGTTTTTGTTTTGATATCAGTAACCTAGTGACGTAGTTACTGAGTAGTGACGTGATGTAGTGATGTAGTGAATGTGGATACTGGAGTGAACTCCTAAAAGGGTTTATAGCCTATTCACGGGTAGAAGCATTCTAATATGCATGCTCCGTCTTACGAAATTTAAAATTTTCAAATAGAATATTTTTCCATTGTAATCGCTCTTGATAAATTCTTCATGGTGATAGAGCGATTATTGAATTTCAGGAGGCACACAAATATGATTAACTGATCAATCCAAATAGTTATTTTGGTTGAGAACTGATTTAAGTGCTCTATGCATATCTCCTGAAATTCAATAATCGGTCTATTCTGTGAAACGCGCACACTCCAAAGCTTAGTAGAAATTCAAATCATGAACCATTGAATAAACCCCAGTGAAAGAATTTGCAGCGTTTTTTTTTTCCACTGATTGGTCCATAAAATGGTCTGAAACAGACTCGTATTTGGTTATTTGTTGCTCATGTTTGTATGACCACGCCCCAGTGGATCAATTCTAATAGGTGTCCCTCAATTGACGAAGCCATTATTCATATGGAGATCCTAAAGAGCTGTTTACGTGCTCCTCTCACCACATACTAATTTTATCCATCTTTTAATTTCTTGTTTAGGACCCAACTATTTGACTTTTCCCATTTCTGCGTTTTTAAACTTCTGGACTTTCTATAAAAATTGAATGTTGTATACAGCACCAAATAAATTGTGAATTTCCCTAGAGCTCGCCCCGACAGCCGTAAAAAGCATTTTACGAGCGACAGCCTTTGATAGTGAAGGTGAAATGTTTGAGGGCCGTTACAAAGATCTTGTTGCTTTTATTAGCTACGGTTTTACGGGTGGATGAAATGGGTTCAATTCCCGCGAGAATCGTGGCCGACTATTTCAGTACAATTGTTTCTGTCATAACGTACAAGAAACGAGAGAAATATGACTGGAAAGTAGAGACTTGGCAATACTTTACCGAATGTGTCAAAATCTAAGCTATGACTAGCCGTAAATTAACAACGGCAATTAAAACTTAATTATTGCTTCCGAGTCTACCAAGGTAGCGGAGGCATTGTTTTCACTTTCGGAATGTGAAAATTTTTTTGTCTCCAAAATCAAAAATTCCACTCGCAGTTAGCGTTTTAGACCTTTCTGAACAATTTTGATTCCGTGTCTGTCTGTCTGTCAGCAAATCCTTTTTACGGGCAAAACTAAGTTATAGTCCGATTTTGATATTTTCAGGGATTGTGCGGGTTTTAGATGGTTATAGGTTTCATGACCCCCGGATCAAAAGTAGCCTCTGCGCACGCGCAAACGTGAAATCCTTGATACGCGCATAACTCTTGGAGTTCTTGACCAATTTCGATGAAATTTTCAGTGATTGTTCGGTTTGTTGTGTAGATGGTCCTCGTGAGTAATAAAGAGAAAATAAAAGTTTTAGCCTCGACCTAGGATCGAACCATATTGAACCATCATTGAACGATGCATATATTTTATTTTTCGAAATGCTGTAATGTCAATTTATCACTTCATTTTTTCAAGTTATGCTCCTGCATAACAATAAATTTACCCTAATTCAATATTTACTCCGCCTAATTGAACGAAGTTCTTTAGTCAATAATGATTTTCAATGATCTATACAGTCATGTTATGGATACGAGGAAGCTATGTGCCACACCCACTTGGCAGACGTTTTTTTTTATTTCGAGCGTAATAATTATATAATTTTTCTACATAAATCACTTATTTATGTTTTTTAGACTTTGTTGGGTTGACTGTTTCCATGAATTGTCAATTTATTCTAGATACCATCGAAAGAACAACATTAATATTTCAGTACGGCACATCGTTTGAGGAAGATATTACCCGCAAGGGCTTCAGCTGAGTATTGTGTCTCTACAACTTGCAATTGACGGTTAGAATGACTTCGTCTTATATAATATATTATAACTCCCTAAACAACATTAATGGTAGAATATACTTTATATCTTCACGACTTAGTAAACTACGAATAGGTCAATCGAAATTTAACAAGACATGATAAAAAAAACCTATCATGTCGTCAAATATTCAATATGAGTTACGAAAAACTCAAACGGAGACAGCAATACGGCTATTCTGATCAAATAGTATCCATCTTGATCCGGGTCTACCGAAAATTTTTAGAGCATCCACTTTAACAAAGGCTCTGAGATATGTGACTAATTTATATCAGAATTAAACAAAAAAAACTATCATCATACATCAAAAGTTGTTGACTTTATTTTTTTTTTCATTTTGGTTTATTATTCAACAATAAACCATTGTAATCGCTCTTGAAAAAAAAATTCTAACCCCCCTGAAAATTTCATGGTTTACGTTTCAAAGGGTGTAGAATCCGAATCTGCAATAAAAAATTTTCCGTCCGTCAGCCGCAAGCCCGCGTTTTCCTTTTTCTCCCAAACGGCTGGAGCAAAAAATCTGAAATTTTCAGGAAACATCCATGTTGGTCCGACGACGCCCCAATTCTTTAGCGAGCTCTCTCACTTAATTTAAAGTGCCCTTTAAGGGTTGTCAAAGTTTTGTAAAATCCCTAAAAACCTCAAAAAAAGTCAAGGCGGCCTAAATTTGGACTTTTTTTTAGAACTTTCCATGAGGAATCAAATGAGCCCCTCTCCAGGTCCGTAGCTCAAACCATTCCCGACTGTATGGCCCGGTTTATGGTGCCAACATTTGCGTTTTTTTGGTTTATTATTGTTTTTGTTTTGATCGCAGTAACCTAATGATGTAGTGATGTAGTAATGTGGATACTGGAGTGAACTCCTAAAAGGCTTTGTGGCCGATACACGGGTTGAAGCATTCTAATATCCCTTTTAAGAAAAAAAAAGACGCCGCGAATTCTTTCACTGGGGTTTATTGTTCGATTGGCTTGGCTGTTTTTGTTGAAAACAGATTTACGTGCTCTATGCATATCTCCTGAAATTCAATAATCGCTTTATCACCTGTGAAACACGCACATTCCAAAGCTTAGTAGAAATTCAAATCATGAACTCAAGCGAATTGAATAATAAACCCCAATGAAAGAATTTGCAGCGTTTTCTACCTCAATTTGTAAGAAAAATAATGTACAATACACATTTCATAATATTATTATGAAATAACATGTCACGTAGGTACCTGGAGAGTCGTTTGCTAACTTTTGTCTCTGATTGTCCCTCTATGATTTCCTCCTTTTTAAACGAGTAATAACACATTTTAGAATTTATCTCTATATGCAAATGCAATTAGTAAATCCATAAAACTAAACTGTTTATTTCGATCATCCATTATTTAGATGTAGTTTTGGTACAGGTGGGATGTTGGGCAGCCACCCTGGAACGAGATATATTTTTCCGAGTCGTATAGCTGAGTAAGAGGCAGAAACGAAATTTTACGGATTAGTAGAATGTTTTCAGTTAGAGTTCAGACCGTTCTTCTTACTCCAGAAAAATAGTTTGTCACTGATTATATAATTTGACTTTATAACTATGGGGGAGGTTGAGTAAGTAAAAGGTGATATTGAATGTCCCATAAATTGCGTGCATCTCAAACCATTGGGCACTAGTTGGTTCCTAAAGTGAACGAAGAAAGCCTCTCCACTTATTATTAGCGACCCTAATAATAACTTGGGAACGAGGAGTTTTTAACCAAGGTGGTACGTACCCACTTAAAACGCATCGTCTTTACTTTTATATTGACAAGCTAAACTCTTTTCACCTCTATAGATACTGGATCTAGTAGATTTCACAACTTGAATAAATATATTTATGAGGGTACGTACTATAAACCAACCTCCTACCTTCCTCATGTACTTAGTAGACTTCTATCTTGTACATGGAATGTTATCAAATTTTTTGTTGTATCCTCCCAAAACGGACTGATAGATTCCTACCGATTAGCAAATTCTTATAATTCTACCTGTACAGGGTAATTACTTAACAAAGACGTTCGTTAACTTGTTGAATAGGTTAAAAGTCAGCTATTTGTCGTCCATCAATTCATAATGGGTGATTCTCATTTAACGTGACAATCGAGGTTTTGATTCTGACTAAAAAATTTTGTTCTCCTAAATTTGTGATTTTTTTATTATACAATCTAGATGTTACTCTAATGGTATAGTGAAGTAACAGCACGCATGATTTTCGTTTGTTTCCTCAAAATTCAGGTTTTAAAATTTTATAGGTTACGAAAATGGTATGTATCCATGACAATGAGCTTTGTCAACCAAAAAACGATAGAATTACGTAAACGATGTGTAGGTAAGGTTGAATGAGACGTATATCTGATTTCAGTTTTTCCTGACTTTGTGCTAGAACAAATATCACATTTTAATATTAGTATTTATTTGGTATCAAATACCAAACTTGAAAAAAAATTGTTTCAAGCCGCTTTTGTGTAGTCACAACAATGACGTTTAAAATCGCCACGACAATGAGAAATCAACATTAACCTTCTGCAATTAGGAGTCTAATGAACACTTATAGAAATTGAAACTTGCATTTAATACTGTTTTTACATCTCTATCCCAAAATGAATGCTAAACGAATCAATAAGATTGATTAAGAGAGATTTTCAAACCCATAACAATGAGAAGTATGAAACGTACACACCTGTTTTACAAACGGCTAATTTCATTTTTGAGCCCCAACTGTATAGAAATGGCGGAAGCATGGTGTTCCCTCAAATGGCAGGGTTACCAACGCCGAAAAAACTTTGAATTGCCAAAAAAATGCCATCATTTGAGAGAGCTACGATGATTTCCTTCAAACCCATGACAATGAGACCGAAGGTTTGGGACAAACTTTGTGCACTTGATCCGTACAGAATATCTAAAAGTTAGTCCCTCTTGTAAGCGCACTACATCCACTAACTAATTCTAAAAAAATATTAGTTAGAATATTTCCGGTAAAACGTACTTTGAGCGGATAAAATTTCGGATTAAGTTCAAATTCTGACTCGCGGACAGACCATGACAATGAGATTAGAGGTACATTTCGATCGATTACCGGCATGTAAAATGAAGAGTAGCCGAACTTTATGACAGCCATAAGTAGGCCTGGTTACCACATAATAATTGCAAAAATAGTTTTTGGACAAAGTTGAACAGAAAATTATTTATCAACGAAGGACAGCGATTGTCCCGTTAAATGAGAATCGCCTTAATAGGGGAAATAGTGACGTGGTACGAAACAGGAAATAATGAGGTCGGGTACAAAAAAATCAATGGATTCGTTAGGTAGGGAGAGTTAACCAACCTATAACATCGTGTTAGAAGGTGACTGACTGCCCAGAGGGTCAGTGCCGAAGTCAGCGTTGAGCCTCATAATGGTGTAGTGCGGACAATGCCCTATAGAAATTCAGTGGGTTTTCGTTTCTTCTTTCTTAAGAGCTCTTGATCATGAGGAATATCGAACTATCAGAAAATTCTTTCACATTTTTAGTGAAAGGCACAAACATTTATTGTGTGGGTTTGCTGAATACGAATTGAGTAAATTCTTATATTTTCTTCTCTCATTCTAGGCACAACTGCAATGTAACCATGATTTATGCTCGAAATACATGATTGGCGAATAGATAAAAATAGTTTAATATATGTTCGCAACAAAACTGAGAATCGACATCTAGTCGTAAGGGTTGGCATGAAATGAAAAATCAATTAGCGAATACGATTGTAATGAAAATATTAAATATTATCAATATTGATACATTATCATTTAAATGATAGAAGGAAGAGCGATATAACTTGAATGGGCGGGGTGAATGAGTGTTTGTTTGTAGGTTTACGATTCGACGACTTTGTAGTTCCGGATGCAAACGACGTTGTCAATCGTGAGCGTCATGTTGACAGCATCTTTGGAGAACTCGCGGACAATGGTCGTCGACTTGTCGCCTTTCTGGACTTCCACCAGCTTGGCGTCACCCTCCTGGGTGATGACGGTGGCCACCTGGAAAATGGATGTAAATAAGTGCATAAGTCTATTAGATTTCGACAGTTTTACATTCAGTTTGTTTATGAATTGTACAGTGGCACCTTGTAAGGGTGGATTTATGGGTTGAGCGTTGGGTGTCCGCGCCTCGATTAAAATTGCTTGCCAACACACGGCCTGAATTGTTTTGCCAAAACCGGGGTGTGCATGTGTACTTGCAGTTTTGAAAAACCTACAAATATGGGATTCTAGCTCTGAGGAGGGGAGCTAGTAAACAGAGATGAAAGCTACGGCTGGGGGGGGGGGGTTTACCAAGCGGGGGTTTACATGAGCGCATTCTGTGTTCATAAATGGTACTTACTAAGCCTAACCAACTCCCTGGAAAAATCTGTAGATTCAACCAGTGCACTAGAGAGGCTAGTGATTACCAAGGTGGCAGATACACGAATGACCCCCTTGGGCGGACGGAAAAGTGGTGATGCTGGGATGACAAAGGGCAGAAGGAGCCCACCCGAAGGTTAGTTGAAGGAGTGTTGAGCGGGGGGGGGGGGGGGGCTTAATTGTTGGGTCAGTCGCTAAGAACTGGATTGTACTCCTGTTAATCATTTAAATGATAAACATTTGTCACTTTAGCCTAATTTCTTTCGAATTCTTACATCAATTTGACAAGTCCAATTGACAGTTTATAGTTGAGCTAACGAAGTAGTTATCTAATGCAGGTATATCTAAAGCTACACGTTGGAAGGGTGTCGAAGGTGAAAGGGTGGTGGGAAGAGATGGAAAAGCAGAACCAAGGTCATACAACTATTTAGGGTAGCTGCAGTGACGAAAAATATAATAGAAAGCAGGAGAAGTGAGAAAAAAGGAATATTCTTGTTTAAAAGACAGGTGATTCATATTGAGGCGCTGGGACGTAAAAACCAATGTGCTCAGGAGGCCGACGAATTTATGCGGCGCTAATTCCAAAAGAGTGAATTTATTTCACAAGTTTCAACAGCGCAGCGATACATGCAACGTTGTCGGGACGATGTACACTCCTCGCGAAAGGCTCAACGTTCAATCACACTGTCTTTTTCAAGACTTGATCGCACGGGTTTCCGGCTATGTGCACCCGATTGGATACCTTCCTACGTTGGATGCTGGGCCCGGGGAGCCGCCATGATGGGTGGGGCCTGGGGTTGGCTGGGATGGATACCGGTCGGCGGGTGGGGAAGGTCTTTCACACCCAATATTTGAAAAATCATTCAAGTATTTAAATGTACATATTTTTAACGTAAATATGCTTGAGTTAATCCAATTTTGGCCTGAGCAAATACGAAAATTTGATTTGATTTAATATGTGTTCTATTAAGGACTCCAAAGTGTGTTTTACCCATTTTTGTTGCCAACCGCGATCTCCTACTATTGTATCCAAGGCATTGGTTTGTTTTCCGTGTATTTTAAAAGTGAGGGCAACGAAAAACATGATCGCAGCTTCCTTACGAACCTCCTTGTAGATGAGGATAATCAACCGCGGAAACTCGAAAATCATGGAACGTAAGTAGGTGCCCACTTACCATCGAGAAATGATCTTAGCCTTGGAATTCTTGACGTGGAATTATCCGTAATACGAAAATATCAGAGAAACGGTTTTCAGATATACAGGGGGCTTCATTGAATTAATTACCAATGAAATGAATGTGCAGTTGTGAAAACGCAACAACTGTTAGAAATCCACGAACGGAAAGTGTGTAGAAGTACATCAAATAAAATCAAATTAAGTATAGAAAACAGCGAAGTATTTAAGGGCACCATTGAACTCAGCTGACGTGAAATAGGTGGAATGTAAATAGAGGAGTCATAGGAAATGTCATGTTGAGATTCGATTATAAAAATCAGAATTTGAAGTATTGATAATTTTAGAAAGTGGACTTCGTACTTTCAAATGTCTAACTGGAAAAGCGGAAAAAATATTCGAAATCAATTCTTCCAGTAAAATGTAGTTGGACAAATTTATCATAATTTGAGATTAGAATCGACATAATGAACAGGTAAGAAATTATACTATCTCTGACAGTAATTTTGTGTAACAGGAATTAGGAGATAACTACTGAAAAACAACCAAGAAAGAATAGTTATATGTGTGTATTCACGCAGTAAAGGAGTGTTATTTATGTAATCCTAAATGAGTGTCAACAATAAAGAGCATCGATCGAATTCGAGACATGCTGCGCTATTGAATAGTAATATACCACGATTAACGCTTGTCGGCTTCAACGCTCCGAACCATTCGCAGTCAGGCCGAGGGTATGCTCCCAGCATTTCAGAGACATTGCTCAGAAAACGAAGTTTACAATGACACAAAAACTTTCACATAAAAATATTTCCAAATTTTCTACAATGAAAGTAATTAAAACACGAAGAGCAGTAGAAAGTTCAATTCAATCTTAAAATGAAACCATAGCAATCAACGCATTGCAAATTGGTCGAAGGAGTACTTGAATGTTCATTAAAATAGTAGTATCCAACATTTTCTTTCTTTTTTAATGTATATAATTGCTGATCCATTCATTATACTTTTCAACCTGGTTTACGTCACCATATTTACAGAAACGACTAAGATCGCATACCAACAGACGAACAATTTTTGCAATTTTGGTTTATTATTCAATAATAAACCATTGTAATCGCTCTTGAAAAAAAATTTTAACTCCCCCTGAAAATTTCATGGTTTACGTTTCAAAGGGTGTAGAATCCAAATCTGTAACAAAAATTTTTCCGTCCGTCCGCCGTACCCACGATTTCTCCCAAACGGCTGGAGCAAAAAATCTGAAATTTTCAGGAAAAATCCATGTTGGTCCGACGACGCCCCAATTCTTTAGCCAGCTCTCTCACTTAATTTAAAGTGCCCTTTAAGGGTTGTAAAAGTTCTGTAAAATCCCTAAAAACCTCAAAAAAAGTCAAGGCGGCCTAAATTTGGACTTTATTTAAAGAACTATCCATGAGGAATCGAATGAGCCCCTCCCCAGGTCCGTAGCTCAAAGCATTCCCGATTTATGGTGCCAACATTGCATCCACATTCACTACATCACTAAGTTACTGCAATCAAAACAAACACAAGAGTTTTTTTTTATTTTTTTTATCGCAGTAACCTAGTGATGTAGTGAATGTGGATACTGGAGTGAACTCCTAAAAGGGTTCATAGCCGATACACGGGTTGATGCATTCTGATATGCATGCTCCGTCTTACGAAATTTAAAATTTTCAAATAGAATATTTTTCCATTGTAATCGCTCTTGAAAAATTTCAGGAGATATGCATAGAGCACTTAAATCTGTTCTCAACTAAAATACCTATTTGGATTGATCAGTTGATCATATTTGTGTATTTCCTGAAAGTCAATAATCGCTCTATCACCTGTGAAACACGCACACTCCAAAGCTTAGTAGAAATTAAAATCATGAATCATTGAATAATAAAACACCAGTGGAAGAATTTGCAGCGTTTTTTTTTTTAAGGCTTGAAAAATGAAATATTTGGCTGACATACTTCCAAATTTCATTAAAGAATCGGTTGATAATCCAACTACAGGTTACAAATACGTTATTATGGAACACTGTATATGATGCGTGTTTATATATGTGCGTGTACTAATATATGAGAAGTGGCCAACATTTTTATCTTGCGTACAGAAAAATAATAATAGAAGCGAGGGAGTGAGATTGAAAGAATAATCCACTTTCATCGGAATTCTTCTCCTAATCTGTAAGCCGGATGCTGGTCAGCGCTTTGAGCCTGCAGATAGCAAATTCAGCTGCAGATAGCAGAATCGTAAGAAATGTGCTGACTGCTCAAAATCGTGGTATATCTTACCAACGGTGAGATGGAATGTGATGATTCGATACAATAAAATCAAGACGCAATGGTTTGACCAAAACTGCGTCTACCGCGACAAAGATGAGTTCCCCCAGAATTGAAGGCCAATGGAGAATCGTTGCCTAGTCATTGAATTTTATTCACCGCGACGATGTTTACTTTTTCAATCATCTTTGACTGTTCACAATAAATCTGATTCACCGCGCCCTTGAATTAACCCCAATACTCACTTATTACAATTTATTAAACATTTTCATTTCATATTCAAATAATATTTATATTCTAAATTGTAAAAAACAATTGGTAATTTGAATACAATTATAAAGAAACGATAATATCGTTTCTTATTATAATATAATCATTTTGGAATAAGATTCCAAAGACTATTCAAGACTATTAGGACTATTCAAATTCCAAGTCATAAAATTTTTCCTTCAAAGAACCTTCCTGCAACGTCCCGAACCAATTAATTACGCCAATATACATCCAAATAGATATTTTGTGCCTCACAGGTGCCTTCAAGTGACTCAGAGCCACATTAGTTATGCTGGCCCGAAATTACTTAACGCCTTACCAGATTGTATATTTAATGAACGGTTCGTTGTTCACAAATTAAAATTAGTCAAGGGTTGGGTTACCAATTCATAAAACCACCATAATTATCAAAGTTGTTCAAGTTTGTTATTTTATTAAAATGTTCGTTTCTAGACCAAAGAAAAACCTTACTATATTTCAAAATTATTTTTTACTAAATTCATTTTTTTTAATATTACTATATCGTGAACTGCCATTACTAATGTGTTAATACTCATGTATTGGATATACCCACACACAGACCTTTCGTCTTGTGGGATTTTCGTTAGCCAATATTACTTTTGTTGTGTTGCATCGTACTTTGTTCACAAAAATAAAGCATTTAAATAAATAAAAAAATAAAAATTAATTTAATTTGTTTGGCAAAAACAATGTGTTGACTAAGTAGAAGGTTTAATTAATATAATTCACGAATCATTACTCCAGAGTTGACATTTCTGGCACGAAAATCAGTTAGATTCTCCAGAAATGGTGAACTATTTCCAGGGACCGCGAACTGCGGACAATACGTTTTTGTGTTGGTTTCGAGTAGGAAATGTTCGACTCGTTAGGTTAACTGGTAACAATTTCATTATGCAGTACACTCAAAATCGTCGTAAAATTCTCAATATTCTAAAAAAAAAAGTGTTGACTCAAAAATGGTTTAGGACGATCGAGTTTCTTGTGAGGTTGTTAGCAATGGGAAAATCCAAAAAGCAAGTAGATAAATCTCAAGGATGTTGTACCAGAATTGACTTGATCTCGTTTGGCCTCAACATTGAAAAACTGCTAGTCGTCAAACGTAACGGACTTATGAACATCAGTGTTCGGAAAATGAATTAAATAAGAGTTTGAATATGCATTCTATACATAATGATTCAGTAATTACTTAACACTTAAATGAGATGTGGACAAGTTAACATTTCATGAATGTGCCATTGGAGCTTTCAGACACCTCGCAAATCTGTCAGGCGATCCTACACTTCTGGCGAAGTTAAGAAAACTGATCCTATCCCAGAACAACTTCAAGGTCAAGACCAGTATGATGTTAGAAAAAAATAATAATTTCATGAAATTGACAGAATTCAAGTAAGTACACAGTGGTAGGGTCGAAAGTTGTGACTCGTGGGTGGGTCCACACAATTGCCAAATGAGGATTGGCACTCGATTCAGGTGTTACCGGAGGTCAGTGTAGTGTTTAGTTTTGACGTCTTGATACTAAGCTTAAATTTCAAACATAAGGAGGAACAAATATAATAGATGAATTGTTCTTAACATACACATCAGTTGTACAAATAGATCGAAACCAGTAATTGAACTAGTGGCCTCTATGTTAACATCTCATACGTCGCGGCCTCCGTTTAATACCCAATGCAAAATGGAAATTGAGCTATTGTGATTATTGTGTGTACCCACCGTCGAGTAAAGTTGTGTTAGTTGAGGCGGCCATAGCAATGCAACTATTGCAAGAGTGATCAAGCAACAACAAGCAACATTAATAATAACGAAGTGAACAGGAATCTTGAGTGAACGGGCGAAGATCAAGGTGAAAGCAGGAATGGAGAGTGGCAGATGGTATTGATGCAAAATGCCCCATATACTTTGTACTAACCAACTTGTAAACGTAGATAATTTAGTTTTTATTGGTGTATGCTGTATGCTGGTCCCCTACGATATTGATAGCACAATGTATTATGAAGTACATAAAATTAGGTGTTCTAGATAGGGACACAAAATTTATAATTTCGTTGGATGTAAAATTTACTATTACCTTTCTGCCGTCGGGGGTTTCCTGCTGGAACTCCTCTCCGAGCTTGAAGGTGATGGCGGTGTTTTTGAACGTCGACGACGACTTCAGAGTGTAACTGGAGTCACCGTTGTCGACCAATTCGACGACCGGGGAAACCGAGTTGCCGACTTTGCGGGTCAGCATGCCGACTCCGAGGGCCTTCATGTACTCGTCGAAGTTCTCGCTTTTGTCGAGCTTGTATTTGATACCGGCGAATTGGGAGACCATTTTTGATTAGAGGTGATGTGTGTTGGAGGGCGGAGGTGATGTTCGGCACGTGAACTTGGCAAGTGAGCGGCTCTAGTGTGACTGACACGGACCGGCAAAGGGGGTACCGGCATGGGGTCGTCGGTTGAGTTTCCCCTTCCATCGAGGCTGCGACGCCGGTGATTAGCCCCCACCTCGCCGGGGATGGGAGCTGAGAGGTCAGACTACGTGGCGATCAGGTGATTTTTGATAAGGAATTGATAAGACACACGGAGAACATTTCTTCTTCTTCGCCTTCTTCTTTTTTCACTTCTTGACCGTCATCCGTTTGTGTGATTACGATTTGTTGGTAGGTTGTACATTGAATGTTTGCTTGAATGTCTGATAAGTCATTTGTTCTCCTGTTTCTTGGAAATTAACACTGTTAACGTCCCTGTGCTAGTTTTTATCATATCAGCTCCGCTTTATATTGGTGTGCGCAGTTTAATTCATTGTTACATATAAGTCATTCTAAATTTTATGGAATTCGTACTTGTTGAGGTAATGAGAGGGATACTCTCCCGACACACGGCAGCGTTAAGTACCCGCCTATCACCGGACAGTCGTGCTGAACGATAATAAAAAACTAATAGCGAGAAAATACCCGCCAGCGAGAAGGTGTGTCACCAACAATGTTCAGTTCAGTACTGCTTCAACGCCAGGCGTCTTTTGCCCGAAGCGAGCTCGCGGCGGGTAGCAGGTACCAAGCGTCAAACCCTCGCTCCTTTTGTTGACGCGGCGGGTAAAACTCGCACCTTTCGCTTCGCGCGTCACGTGTGTTTCAATCCTATCATAGGTAAGTACGCCTTTGACGCTGCGAGAAACAATCGCGGCGTCAAGCGTCTAAAACTCGCACGTGTGTCAAGGCCTTTAGGGCTTCATTCAGTTTCACAATAGATTATGATGGTCTGATCCCCTATCGAAAAGAGGGCCACGTTCACCAAACAATCAAACCTATTAAAAGTACCTACATAGAAAAGATTGTATTAACAGTTCACTAGGATGTTTTTCGACTTTAAACCCATATTGAGGCAGTTGCCATTTAAACAGACATCCCACTAATAATTTGATAGGAATTACAATCTACCTAAAGTATTTTATGACCAAATGTTATTTTTTCAGCCCTACAGTTTTTACTAACCTGTCAGCTAATTCATAACTAGGCACTCCTAGCTGTGATAACACTCATTGAAGTTGTATGGAGTATCCCCCGTGCTTCATTGCATCAAGTTGCTGGACGAATTGCAGCAACTGATTAGTCGCAGCTAGTATTGTATGAGATTGGCAATTTTTATTTCTAAGCAGAAAATGGTAGCGCTCAATGACTGTGGTCAACCTTAGCGATGGGGGGGACTATACTCTATGCCCCTTTTAGTAGATCCCTCGTTTAATTTTAATTTGGTTTGGAAGTATTAATACTGGATTAATGAATGTACATATGCAAAGCTGTAGAACTCATTCATTATCACTACTATGGTGACAGTAGTTGTAGACGCTTTTTATTTTTTTTTATGTGGTTCGGAATTTTCCCCCTGGGACCGGATTTTCTCTTTAAGGCTCTGAAGCTGGATTCACAATGTGAATTTCACATCCATCCAGCAAGCTTTCCAGAAAGTGATTACGAGCAGCTGATTGGTTGGACTCCAGCTGGGGAGAGGAAGTATATTTTCCAGACAGGCAGTTTTGAAGCAAACTGTACGCATCAGATTTTTCAAATATTGTTCGTACCAGATAGCGCAGTTCACTACTGCATATACAGAATGGCGTCGGGAATCGAAACAGCTGTTGGAGGAAGCACGGGAAACGAGTTGTTGGCGTGTGCTCGGCCGATTCCCCTCCATCAACTCCACTGCTTTTTACTGGCTTCCCCTATCCATATTTCCAAACGATCCGGATGGATGTGAACCCTGCTTAACTGTGGGCATTGGATGATGATTGATGTAGAATCAGGGGCAGCTACTGATAGAAGCAAAGACGCATGTGCACCCCCAGCCAATGAACCAAATACATAGAAACTATAAGAAAGTTTTTCAGTGTGAACCAACTTGAGGAGATAGAGACTGTCTGGTGGTTCTGTCCAATCAGAAACACACATTTAATGACACATTGTGTGCTCTAAGATCACCACTGAGAAGGCAGAATTTCTGTTGGGGCTCAGCCAGCCTAAAAAGTTCCAATCAGAGAGCTAAAAAAAGCCGGGACGGAGCAAAGTTTTGCCTGTACAAATTGCTAGAGTTCGTAAAAAACATGGTAGCAGAGAAATTTCAATATGTCTGGCAGGTTTGTCAGCTGCAGACCCCATTTTAAGGGTATTGTTAGTTTCACATCCACAACAACATCCTACTCCTTAGTCCAATTCGATTGATAGGATGGCACAAAACAGTGGAAGCTGACACAGCATCCAGTGTCCTTGCTGCGTAAACCCCTAGTGGCCTGGACTTTCACAGCTTTTTGTTTTCCTTTTCTGCTGAAAAAAACATTATGTGTTGGCAATGTATTTCTCGAATGAATGTTTGAATTTGTGATACTGCCTATGTTCTAACATTACTATTGTTATATATATCTCCATTTTCGAGCTGCTTTTCTTCTCCCGGTTCTACAAACTGGTTGTAACATAACAAGAACATTCCCATTCCCTTTTGGGAAGAACTTTTATGAAACGTAGCCACTTGGCGCAGCACTATTGAGTGTAGTAATCTGAAGTAGCATTCCTTCCAACAGTAACCTTATAAACAGGCATAATTAACTAGTATAATGTTGATACAGTGTACTACAAATTATGTCATATTGTATTTTATATTAGTCTATCGTTAATGTCTTGATCGCACGATAGATTATCATTTTGGTTCAGCTGATTCTTGAATGATAGTGAGAGACTTTTGTAGAACATTATCTGGATTACATTCGAGCAACACTGTTTTTTATGATAACACGAAATGATTTCTGTTTTGCAGTTTGCACTGATCATCCGGTGATAGATGATGGCTGCTCTGTCGCAAATTTTCGGTTGTTTTATTTTGATTCTGATTTTCAACGGGGTCGACTCGGACTCTCCTGATATAGAATTAGACGCAAAAGCCCAACTCGTACATAAAATCGACAGTTTGAACATCTTGTTGTACACTCTGCTGCTCACTCTGACCGTTCTTACAATATGGCTCTTCAAACACCGAAGACTTCGGTTTCTCCACGAAACTGGCCTTGCTGTCATATATGGTGAGTTTTCCTTGTGTCGGATAGCTGTAAGAATAAAAGTATATAATGTTGAACTTGTATTTACATCAATATTCAAATTATGTGATAATGTGGGTGATACTTGCAGGGAGCTTTCCTAGAAATCTAAAACCGAAAGCAATGACGAAAAACTTGAGACATACCCTTGACGTATTTGACATGATTAGTAGAGGATTTAAATGAAATATCTCTGGCCCATTATCATGAAAATCATAATAAGAATCTTGTAATTATTTTTGAGATACTGAAGATAGTTTGGACCATTTCCTCGTTATAAGGAGATCTCTGCCATAGTTTTCAGTACGTTTCATACTATTGATCTCATGAAGTGGGAAATATTAGTACTCCTCGTCATTGCATTTCAAACCGAAGAGTGGAATGTGAAACTGCACAGCATTATTCTCTCACGAGAATATTATACATTTTATGGCCCTCGAAAAAGTAGTTACTAGTTTTTACCAAAGTGCCTACTTCATCGTGGAATAGTAATATTGAATTGGGTAGAAGTTCAGAATAGGGGCCCTTCCTGATAAGACCGTCGTAACCCGATGTCTATATATCGATCCACGCTTTCGATATATAAATCGATGATACGCGTTACCTCTACAAACTGCAACTTTTGAATATGGCGGAAAACAACGAACTTTTAAGTACGAGTAGCAAATGGCGGGAATTGAACACAGTGAAATACGTAGGTTTCGCTTCTGGAAGAGGAAACAAAACATCTCGGCTGACATCTACAACTGCTCTCATCTATCTCAACTATCTTATTCTCACCTCCAATCATGTCCGTATCACTCGCCAACAAATCCACACAAACCTCTCTAAAAAAACGACGCCAATCAGCCATAGTGGCCTAAGCTAGCTTCAATTCGTGCATAATGTGACTCACGATGTGTGTTCTAATGTGTTGTCTAGTTTGCTGGTCTGGAAAAACAAAAAAATATCCTACATCAATCCTTCTAGTTAAGTATAGATCACTTGGACAAATAGACGGTTGACTGTTGTGCTGGTTCAAGAACGAAAGGTTGAATAGAAGCGGGAAAGATAGCGGGCCTTCAGCTGCTCGAAGGTGGTTGTGCAAAGCAATCCGACATGGCAGCGGTATCGATATTATGATCCTATAAGAACATCGATCCTAGTACACATCGATATATTCTTATCAGGAGGGGCCCCCTATTCTGAACTTAAGCCTTGAACTGTATTGTAAGGACTAAAGAGTACCTAACTACTGTGGTGAGTTGGAGTTTTACATTTTTGGCCCACCCAATGAGGAACCAGCCCTTGAAATCATGATTCCCAAGTTTCTATTTAAAAAAACTAGCTAGTTTTGAGGTTAAATCGTGAATTTGAGGTTAAATCATGGTGTGAGGTCGCTGATTCCAGACGTAAGGGTGGGGGCCGACGACGTAGACCCACCAATCTGATTTTACGTCCCTTTTAAGAAGCTCTTCGACGTCCATTAGTTCCAAGTGTTGTGTCCCAAAAAAGCTCCTACGTTTCTCGTTAATATATGTAATGGTACTGACGGTGGGGTCCGTATAACTTCATCAATATGGTTCAAAACGTGGTTAAATTTTGATTATCTTATTACTTCCTTAGATTGTCATAATCATTGTAAGATGAGGCAAGTTTCAGTTATGCTGAGATTTTGCCGTGTTTGGTATACAATCCATTGACGTTAAAGTTTTATTATTCAAGTATTAAAAAAATGCAATTTTTCGAGTTGAATCTTTATAGTTGATATGAATTGTTTATTTTTTCTTTAATGAAATGAGGCTGAAAGCAGTAAACGGAGAAGAAATGATGGGTGTGCCAAAAAGGCTGTCGTTACCTTCCACTCTCCGCAGTGTGAAGTAGACAACTGTCATCTCCATTTTAAGAGGCAATTGTTAACTTCAACTTTGGGACCCTGCAGAATATGAAATTATACACCCCTTAGATAATTAAGATTAAAGATGTATAAAATCCTGTTTTGCAGTGGGAGTTTATATTCTTATAAATGTATATAATCCTTACTCTGCTGAGGGAGTATAATCTCAGCTTCAAATCGTGAAACAAATGGCTCAATCCTGCTTTTAAAAGAAGTTCACTAGTAGGTATGTAAATACCTACTACACATGAACATTTTGAAATTATTGTCGAGCTTCAGAAAACCATGTTTTTGCAACAGTGAAATTCATATCAGCCCAGCAAGAACCATCGTGGTGGTGAAGGCCCAATTCCATCTTTAACCCAAGCTTCATTTCTACTATCGCAGCTAAGAAGGCAAGAGAAGCATAATAGTTTATACTTACCTCACATCTACAGAGCCAATGAACCTTTTGTAGTAATGAGGGTTGAACTTGTGAATCGTGGAACAATCTATGCTTCCCTTTGAGGTTTGTTGCAGTCCTGTCTGAATAATCACTGTTTGCTCCACCAAAAACTTAGCAAACTCACGTTTTACAGCACTTACCGTATCCATCGCAGATTAACAGCTAACACAGTTCGGTCATAAGGGTTGGGGACGATCAACAGATAATAGGATAAGAATGTTTTGATGATTCTAGCGCACTCTAGCGGGTGAGCGGACGATCTGCACGTGCTCCTGTGTAAGCTCTCTGAAATTTTCGCGCGCTTCATTTTTGGCCCTCTCATTGGTTCATTCTTTGGACCGGGATCCAATCAATGCTGTGTTCCCCTTCCATTCAGGGCACAGATAGGGTTTCACTCCTGTGCAGTGAACCCCTAAGCCTCCCTCACCAAATTCATGACTCCACTATCCTCTCACCCATCCTGTGGCTCTGTTTGTCGTGTGGATTGGAAACTCTTCTGCTCTTCAATGAGGATTCATGGGGAAAACTAGGAAAACAGTATGGTAATATACCTATGATATTATTATTATCAGGTATCTCTTTCATTTGGCCAGGAGGCGCAGATGCGCCTGTGCTCCTGTCACCCGCCGCCCCTACTGCCTACTATAACTGGTAACCTCGGCCAGTTTTTCTTAGTTCACGTTTCATTATTACAATTCTTCAAGTTACTAGCTAGGACTGAGAGAACAGTACCTTGAGTTTTTCAAACGTCAGGTTTTATACTGCATCAACGTGTGCTAGTTGAAGGGGTTTTCGCCTGGCTAAAATGTTTTAGAAACGTGAACTTTCGTTTGTGTCTCTTCGGAGGCTGGGTGCTGATATGGTTACGTTTTGGGAAGAGCAATCCCATTCCGAACCACGCTCCAATTCGATATCACAGCACGACTAAAATGAGATTTGTTTTGGAAGCAAAGCGCTTCACTGACCAAATATAGCAGAGCTGAATCAAGCTATGGATTATAAATACGCGAGTAAACACGAAACAAAGAAGTGTAAGATATTACGTTATTTGAGAAAATTAGAAACAGTCAGCATATTCTCTTGTAATCGAATTTGGAAAGGATCTTAAGGATTCACTGTGATGAAGTTCAACATTTTGGTGGTACCTCAAAAGTTAGCCGGGGATGTTTACAGTACTTGGAATTCCCAGTGGTCCTAGTGTAACTTTTATTATATCTCTCTGAGTAATATTAACCGTTCTCGAATACGTCATAAGTGCCTCTCATTATTGAACTTGAAACACCGTAATGAATGTCAGCACACTACGTGAATCTTTCTGAGTTTTTTTACTCTAAAAAACTGTACTAGCGTGGTAGAAAACGTTGAAACGTTTCCTCAGCCTATCTGAGTAATTTCTGTTTGTTCTTACTCAGTAAATCCCCTTAATAATCTAAGTAATCCACCTCTCGGTGACGTGTTTCATCCTCTAGTGAGTGTAATTAATTAATATCTAATACAAATTATCATTGTTTTCAATTGCATGTTACTTTTTAGGTTAATCGGTGAACTCCAAGAGAGTTTAGCGCATTTGTAATTTTGGTTTATTGTTCAATAATAAACCATTGTAATCGCTCTGAAAAAAAAAAAAAAAAAATTCTAACACCCCCTGAAAATTTCATGGTTTACGTTTCAAAAGGTGTAGAATCCAAATCTGCAATAAAAATTTTGGTTTATTATTCAATAATAAACCATTGTAATCGCTCTGGAAAAAAAAATTCTGAACCCCCCCTGAAAATTTCATGGTTTACGTTTCAAAGGGTGTACAATCCGAATCTGCAATAAAAAATTTTCCGTCCGTACGCCGTAAGCACGATATCTCGAAACGGCTGGAGCAAAAGATCTGAAATTTTCAGGAAAAATCCATGTTGGTCCGACGACGCCCCAATTCTTGAGCCAGCTCTCTCACTCAATTTAAATTGCCCTTTAAGGGCTGTCAAAGTTTTGTAAAATCCCTAAAAACCTCAAAACAAGTCGAATCGGCCTAAATATTTACCTATTTGAAGAACATACCATGAGGAATCGAATGAGACCCTCCCCACGTCCGTAGATCAAACCATTCCCGATGTATGGCCCGATTTATGGTGCCAACATTTGCGTTTTTGGGGTTATTATTGTTAGTTTGTAACCTAGTGATGCCGATAGCGTCGAGTTGTAGTGAATGTGGATACTGGAGTGATAGCCGATGTGGATACTTGTAGTTTCCACGGGTTGAAGCATTCTGATATGCATGAAACGCTGATAATATATAGGTAAATATTATTCAATATTTTTACTGGGGTGAATAGGTATTCTTTCACCTGTGAAACACGCACACTCCAAAGCTTAGTAGAAATTCAATCATGAACGCAAGCCAATTGAATAATAAACCCCAGTGAAAGAATTTGCAGCGTTTTTCCGTCCGGCCGCCGTACGCACGATTTCTCCCAAACGGCTGGAGCAAAAATCTGAAATTTTCAGGAAAAATCTGACAACGCCCCAATTCTTTAGCCAGCACTCTCATTTAATTTAACGTGCCCTTTAAGGGATGTCAAAGTTTTGTAAAATCACTAAAAACCTCAAAAAAGTCAAGGCGGCCTAAATTTGGAGTTTTTTTTTAAAAGAACTTTCGGGTAATTTATGGTGCCAACATTTGCGTTTTTGTTTGTTTATTATTATTTATGTTTTCATCGCAGTAACCTGCGAATTCTTTCACTGGGGTCTATTATTCAATTGCCATGCGCTCACGATTTGAATTTCTACAAAGCGTTGGACGTGAAACGTGTTTCACAGATTGATAGAGCGATTATTGAATTTCAGGAGGCACACAAATATGATCAACTGATCAATCCGAATAGGTATTTTGGTTGAGAACAGATTTACGTGCTCTATGCATGTCTCCTGAAATTCAATAATCTCTCTATCACCTGTGAAACACGCACACTCCAAAGCTTAGTAGAAATTCGAATCATGAACGCAGGCCAATTGAATAATAAACCCCAGTGAAAGAATTTGCAGCGTTTTCTAAATGAAATACCTTCTTTGTAACTTGGGGCGGAGAGTATATTTCGTGTGCTTTCGGTACAAAACAGCTATCAGTCGAATGTTCAGCCAGGATTTTGTCCGGTAGGACGGAGGAATGCAGGTAAACGAATGGGCCGAGTCACACCATCGCGTGCGTACTCTGGGCAAAGGAAACTCCAGTATTAGTCAACTCTGTCATTAGTCTTTTGAGAGTAGGTCGTGATATCTTTTTTGTTGTATCCGCAAATGGAAGTTGTCGTTGAAAGTTCGGTTCTGACATTCATAAATCTAACTCCGTTTTGAAAGAAAAACATATTGGAAAGTATTGCTCGCATTACAGGGACCCATATTTGTAGTACTAAATATCAATAATTGATACAATTATTGTCCTTGATTCCGAGGTTCTTTACTTTCTTAAAGCCCTGTACATGCTAGTAGACCGATTGCGCGATTTGTCTATAGACAGTCGATTGACGTGGTCTCGAGACCGTCTTGTCTCGTCTCGTGTCCACACCACGATTTGAATTTTAGTCTCCGTCTTCCAGTTTATCATGATGGAGGGAGTTGCTGTGTGTGGCTTGACCGCTTGCAGTGCAATAATTCTCGATGAGTTAAGGGCGAGATCACATTCTAAACGTGCTTCAACCCTTGTATCGGCTATAAACCCTTTTAGGAGTTCACTCCAGTATCCACATTCACAACATCACTAGGTTACTGCGATCAAAACAAAAACAATAATAAACCAACAAAAAAACGCAAATGTAGGCACCATAAATCGGGCCATACATCGGGAATGGTTTGAGCTACGGACCTGGGGAGTGGCTCATTCGATTCCTCATGGGAAGTTCTTCAGAAAAAGTCCAAATCTAGTCCGCCTTGACTTTTTTTGAGATTTTAAGGGATTTTACAAAACTTTGACAACCCTTAAAGGCCACTTTAAATTAAGTGAGAGAGCTGGCTAAAGAATTGGGGCGTTGTCGGACCAACATGGATTTTTCCGGAAAATTTCAAATTTTTTGCTCCACCCGTTTGGAGAAATCTTGCGTACGGCGGACGGACGGAAAATTTTTTTATCGCAGATTCGGATTTTACACCCTTTGAACCGTAAACCATGAAATTTTCGGGGGGGTTAGCATTTTTTTTCCAAGAGCGATTACAATGGTTTATTATTGAATAATGAACCAAAATCAGAAGGTAGAAAATAAGAAACAGGTCTTGAATGTGAGGATATTTGGAAATTTTAATTGTTTAAAGTTTAATATTTTGAGGAACTTTTCATCACAAATCGAAGTTTCGTGAAAGAAAGTGTTCATCGCTTATATTTGTGATGAAATGTTGGTCTGACTGCCCTCAACACGACGTTCAACCGTTTGTTTTATTTTGTTCGATGCGGCAAGTGTAGTTATGCTCTACGTCAAAGAAATTTCAAATTTTGGATTCGGTGACAGCCAAACGGAGGCTCGGAGTTTTTAACTTGTAGCAAAAGTCGATAAAGGTATTATTTTGGTTTTTGAAAGGGTAGTAATAAAGTAACGTTAAGTTTAACGAGGACAATTTAACGAGGAGATATTTAAGTGCCATTGATGGTTTTGGGTTCGGAGGTATCGAATACCTAGCAGCTCTATTGAATCGTCCTTGTCGTGCTAATCACCAACCTCGGCTGTCACGGGCGAACTGGCTGATCACCTTCAGGAAATTCTTGACTCACCGCGTACGAAGTATATTTCACCTGAATTGATAATATCACTGTCATCCTGTGTCCAAGTTTTAACCAGAGTCATCGATTCAAGATGATGAGGTCACAAGGCAAAATTGCGTTTGGTTAAAACAATATGGATGATTATTATTTTATGTTGTTCTACGTAGTTTTCTATATCAGCAACTCCTTGTCTATCGTTAAATTCCCTTGAAAGATTATTATCTTCCCGATTATGTCTTTTTGGGTTCGAAAGGCGTTAGAACTAGGTCAGTGCCCTGATTTGACCTAGTTAGCTATTGCGCGATTCGGTACCTTGAAATAGAGCTAAATCTGTTGCCATATTTAGAGGCCAAACTTTTTGGAATAAGGGTCCATCGATTCATTCATTGTTTTTCTGGTCACAAATTTGCCGTCAAAAATAAGAATACTAGAGACGCATGCCATGCGGCGTCAGCTCGGCTCCAGCTAAATTTCAGGAAACAATTGAGACAATAGTGGCTGGTATTGAGGGTATGAGCTGCTCTTCTTTAATATATTATTCTAACAGCTAGGAACAAAGCGTCCCAAATCAAAACTGTGTAACGCGCCCTTTCGAGATTGAGTTAAAGCTGGTATGAGAATACAGTTGAACCAGTGTAAATGGATGCAGGATTCAGTAGTCTATTTATGACATCGATTTGACAAAAATGGAATGTATACATCGCACAGAACAGCTAAATAGGAAATGGGAAAACCAGGAAATCAGATGGAGCTAAGATCAGGCTTTGGCTTTATTAATTACTATCAGTAGCTCTTATCGAACCTCCAGTGTAGTTTTTATATTCTGAGATGAACTCAAGTACACAAGGAAGAATGTTGTGAGTTGAAAACAGTCCTGACAGCGACCACAGTAATAGCGCATTACGCTTCATCTTTGTCTCTTAAGTATAATTACAGACGCCTGTGAAACAGGTGTTGGAATGCTTCGTCATAGGTGTGAGGATAGCACAGAACGACCAAATATCTACATCTCTACAGTTTTGTGAAATACTGAGCAAAAAACGCTGCAAATTCTTTCACTGGGGTTTATTATTCAATTGGCTTGCGTTCATGATTCGAATTTCTACTAAGCTTTGGAGCGCGCGTGTTTCACAGGTGATGGAGCGATTATTGAATTTCAGGAGGCACACGAATATGATCAACTGATCAATCCAAATAGATATTTTGATTGAGAACAGATTTACGTGCTCTATGCATATCTCCTGAGTTCAATAATCGCTCTATCACCTGTGTAACACGCACACTCCAAAGCTTAGTAGAAATTCAAATCATGAACGCAAGCCAATTGAATAATAAACCCCAGTAAAAGAATTTGCAGCGTTTTTTAATGGTTATCAGAATGCTTCAACCCGTGTATCGGCTGCAAAGCCTTTTAGGAGTTCACTCCAGTATCCACATTACTACATCACTACGTCACTAGGTTACTGCTATCAAAACAAAAAAATAATAAACCAAAATAACGGAAGAAGCGGAAGAACAACAGTCCAGATTAAATTTTATCACGCATTCCATTGGGAAAAGTACAGCCGTACGAAATATAGGATTTTGGAAGGAAAGTAACTCTGGCGAGGATCCGTGTATTTCAAAAAGATTACTAACAACTCGAGTACTGGAGGATTCGGTACTCTCAAAAGTTATTGAATACATTACGTTCAGGGAGGTACATTGACCCATTTTCGTTCACAGGTTTTAGTGGTCCAACCTGGGTGGGTAGTTGGGGAAAGCCAGTTTAATAATCTATTATCGCTATCGAAGTAGACCTACCGACCCGCAATAAATGTCGACTTATCTTTTGAAGGCGTTGATACTGGCGAGGGCATGTTCCTTGGCACTTTTGTCCCATGCCAAGTAGTAAGCTTATATTTCTAAATTCTTCTTCTAAATTCAATGGTTTATACATTCTTGTTACTGATACGAGGAAGTGACACATGTGTTCCACCCAACTAGGCAGAAGTGGTTTTTCCCCCTTAAATGTCGTTTAAGAGGTATGTTTAGTCTGATTCAACATCCACGTATTTTGAGTGTTCGAGAGAAATGTTTTGAGATGAATCTATTTGTCTCTTTAGATCTTGGTACACCGAAATCCGGTTGCCGTTTTCTCCACTGGCTGTAGCTGATCGCGCCGTAATTTTCGCGCGTTACACGCGACTGTTGGGTGGCTCCACGGGCAACAGAGAACCAACTGCAATCCGTCGCGCCACCATGGCTTCACTAGCAGTAGAAGTCAGTGTGGTAGACGTGACCTATGAACGATCATGCCACAAGTTACTGAGACGCGACCGACGCTAGTGGCGCAAGGTAGTGGCGGCAAAATGTAGCGGTAGAATAGGACCGGTTCCATTTGCGCGCGACTCTACATTCTGTGGCGCGCCGTCAAATGCTTCACGCTTCAGACCGTCGCTAGTGAAGCCACCTCCGTTTGTTTCCTGCCTTCTCATTTCTCTGACTTACCAACTGCACTTTGTAGCGCGATCAGCTACGGCCAGTGGAGCCGCGGCCTTACACTTAACCAAACGAAAATGCGCTCCTTGTCTAGGTTAAAATGAATTTTCTCCTAAATCAAACGTAATGCTAACAATAACAATACTCATTCTTGGATGTTCATTTCTCATAATGTATGGTTTTATGAACGATTTGGATTCAGCCTTGTAATATTTTAGGTATAATTGTGCGTTGCAGGTCTGATAGTGGGATGCATCATCCGATATGGGATGAATCAAACGAAGCTGACTCACATGTCTGTCGTGGAGGAAGCTGGCACCGGACCCAAGTATAACCAGTCTCTACCACCTGACACCCTGTGGTTGACGTTTTCCTCCGAGGGATTCCCCAATAAATCCTACTCGTATGCCTTCAGGGGTGGCGTCGAACGGACGAACAATCCCATCGACATCAAGGTGAAATATTCGCATTTACCTATTTAGTTGTCTTAAGTCATGAGGTGTGTCTAATTCAGTCACCTGAAAGGTGAACATGTTTTTAGGAAAACCGTGTATTCTAGGGATGATCGTTCAACACAAAATGAGTTTTTACGTAGATATGTCTTGTGACTGGGTTGGGGGATCCAAGCAATAAACTAAAACTTTTATGACGAACGTACATAAATGATTAATGACTCGTTAATTGTTACAAATAACTGATAACGTATTCAGGTAGTGTTAGACGTAGGGATGCAAAAAAAGTATCGATTCTCCAAAGAATCGATTCGATTCGAATCGGGGGTATTATTGGTTAAGAGACTGGGATCTGATTTTATAGGACTCTTCCTCTGTGATTCACAGGACCTGTAGGTTCCCTTCAGGCTGTATTTCTGGGTACCTAATAGCTTGTACTCATTTTGATGTTTCAATTAAAAAATTTAACTTTCAATATTCTTGTATGTATTCCCGAATCTAACCATCATGCTTTACATGTTTAGTGATGTTGAATCCTGAAATGAACTTAAATTGTTATTAAATGGATCATATTTGGATGTAATTTTTATAATTCTCCGTTTTCAACTGTTTCATCATTTTCATTAAGAATAAACTGAGGTTGCTCACGTTAATATCCTCTTCCGAACGCTTCATTCTGAGCGGTCTATCCGAATAAAAATTTCCGAAAAAGAAAATTTGAGTTGAGTTGTTTTATGTTTTGGTACATTTTAGTATATATTACATATAAGTGGTTCATTATTGACAACCATAGATACCCCGGTAGGATCGAAATTCCTGTCTAGGGGAGTAAGTTAAGTATCCTTATTTCAAATTGTATACGGAGGTAGATTCTATTTTTTTAGCGCCCAAACTGAGATCGAGCTTTGTCTTCCGAGCTAACTAACGGATCTATCCATTTTTTGACAACCTTCTTTTTCAGAATGACGACGGGACTGAACTTGCGGAAGACTATTATACCACGAAGGTCAGATAGCTAAATTTGTTCTGCGCGTATGTATTGTACTTACGTACCGGCAACACAGTCTGTAGGTACTCAGTGTGTGTTTTTCTGGGGGCCAGTGAAAACAGAAAAGAATCATCCATCGATTTTCTTATGGGTACAAATGGTTATGGGTCATTTACAACACTTGATACTGGTTTCTAATTTCATTCACGGTCTTCTGCTTCTTGTCACTTGAAATTATCAAAATCGAATCTCGTTAGGGCTGCAACTAACCGTGGTGATATTCGTCCACTGCTCAACATGTTTGTTGTATAGTTGGCTTTTCGTCTTCCTTTCTTGTCGAACTGAATAAAATAAATGTAAAAGATGGTTACCATAGGTAATAATTTCGTTCGTACTCGAAAATTGATCCTTTTCACAAATCTTCAACAGGAGTTGTACAAATGTTTGTATATGCGTGCCGACGGTGCGTCGATTTATATACTTGGGATAAGAGTTCCAACCGCGAAATACATCTCAAAAATACTCCCCTTGGACATTAGATTCACACCAAAAAACTAATATCATTAATGCAGGCAAAATTCTGTAATGAAATTTTGAATGGGGGTTGTATTTACATGAAATAGTCCCGAAGGAAAGTCAATTTCTCCTCCATTTTACTGACGACTGAATTTAATCTTATACGAATTTTGTAATTACGTATCGGGAAACCAAAGCTAATAAATTTGGAATCTTTTCGTTTTCTGGGTTACTAGTAAGGTTCATTCATGAAAATAATTACCCAAATAGGAAAAATTCATCAAAAAGAACTAAACATTTTCCTGTAAATTTGGTTGTCTTGTAAATTTGAAGCCAATTCGTGTTTAACAAATTTTTCTTGTTTTCCTCATTACATGAAATCGTGGGAAATTTTGGCCACCAATCCTGAAGGTTGGCTTCCTTTCCTCAATCCTCATTAGAAATATAATTTTTATTATAGGGGATCTTAACTGCCAATGCCAACAAACATAGACAGTGTGTACTGTGATGGATATGGTTAGTTGGCCCTTCCTGATTTTAGAATCCATTTCCTTGGGAGATGAATCAAGCGTCTGGGTCATCCTCTGAGCGTGGCAGAGCATGATAATGCATCCACCTCAATGGAAGGGGCAACTATACCATTCTATCACCTCACATGATAGCTTGAGCGTGGTTACGACCATTGGCCCTTTTATTGTTCATTATCCTGATCATCCTGCTCCCCCTAATCACTTATTGCGAGCCCCCGTGAATGAGAGTAATTTCTCCATTCAACCCCCCCCCCCCCCCCCTGCTTTTCTCAGAGCCCTGGGAGTGTGATGAGTATGGTTAGTTGGCCCTTCCTGATTTTAGAATCCGTCGTCTTGGGAGATGAATCAGCCGTTTTCAAGCGTCTTGGTTAGGGATGGCAAAATTTTTCAATTTGTCGATATATAGGGTTTCCGATATATCGGAAGCAATATATCGATGTCTACGATATATCGACCCCCAAAATATCGGGATAACGATACATCGAAAATTTTACTTCGCTTTTCGATAAGAAAACTGTTTATTATAATTTAAAATGTGCAAACACAGGGAATATCAAGTGTTATTTAAGTACATAGAATCACGAAAAAATGTTATCTTAAATTTAGATTAAGCATGAAAAAGTGAAGTTATACACTTTCAAAAAAACTATGCATTTACTTTCATACAAAGATAAATTATTGAAAATACCCTAACAACCCAAATTAAACCAATACAAATAAAAATAACAACAAACACAAAGTAGCCAAAAGCAGTCTGTTAAACTTGTTTTACTTCCATTATTTATCTGGGAGAACGTTCAAAAACAAAAGTTTTGATAATAATTTCCCACCAATAGTAGAATTTGCAGCAGGGCAGCCAACTGAAACGTTTGTAGAAAAGAGAGATAATTTAAATAAAAAATAAAACCGCTCTAAAATTAGCCTATATTTAAAAAATACATTCAAAATGTTATATGGGTTTGCGATTGGAACTTGAATTTCCAAGAAAATTACAAATAAAATGTCAATTTTTGTCATTTTATGAATCCGATGTATCGGACCCAAAAACATCGATTTCTCCGATACTATCGGGATGAATTTGTCGATGGCGATATATCGATATATCGTTGCCATCCCTCGTCTTAGTCGTCCTCTGAGTGTGGCGGAGCAAAACTTCCCCATCCACCTCAATGGAAGGGGCAACAATTCCATTCCCTCACCTTACCCTAAGTATCGTACACTGCACTCACCAAGAATTCTAAAATAGTCTGTTAAATTTATCCTGCTGTATTACGAGGGTATCACTGATTTCAGCACATCACAAGTTTTGGAGTTAATTGTTTTGCTATATGTGTTCGTGTTACAAACATTTATTGTTCATTATCAACAGTGTTCGTGTTTTGCAATATTGTATAAGAGCGATAGAGCTCGTGCTTATGTTAGAGGTATTGGTTTTCTTACTGGGAAGGAATATGGTCCCGATAAAATCCCTTTTTAGTTTTTTTTATATTCAACTGATTAAAAATACCCGAAATAAGTTTGCAAGCTGTCATATCAATTGTAATAATTCTTGAAAAAGTAATCATTCATTCAAATTATGATTGCTCACAATTATCCTGGTTCATAGAAAGTTTACAATTAACAAAACTCCTAGATTTTTTTGACAACCCTTAAATGGCACTTCAATTTGAGAATGATCCCATCTTCAATGTTAGCGTTTCAAAACTACAAATGACTCTAAAATTTGAAAATTGTAACAAGTTTAATTATTTCTCAAATATAAACTTTTTTAAAATGCCACTCTGGACATGGAGAATTATGATTGTTATTAAACAAAGATTGTAACGTGTGAGTTTAGTGAAAAGCTAACAAAACTGACCAAGTTTGATAGAATTTCCCATCTTCAACGTAGCGTTTGCTAAGCTACTGCCGTGGTGGTGCTCACATGGAGACCAGGTGAGTGGGTGAAAAATTCTGATGCCATCGAGTGTTCTTAATCTATTAATTCACAATATAATGTTGCTTTAATGCATAATGTGGAGCTTATGGGGAAGCTAATTCCGATTCAGAGGTATTAAATGGTTCAACATTGTTTGTAACATCTCAAGAAACTTTTTTTTTAAATCACTAAAAACGGCTAAAACTTGTTAAATTTATATTATTTTGCAGAATGTTACTTTTAAAAAGTTTCTCAGCCATGACCTAGGTCATTCAAAAATGCTGAAAATGGTTCTTAAATTCCTCTATAACGTCCTTGAAAATTGAAAAAATAAATGAAATAAAATCCTTAATCCTAGTTTCTGTAGAAGAACAGTATTTGTATCAAGTTATTTCTCAATCAAATTGATAATTTACTTTTTCCACTCAATTTAACATAAATGTAATACGTCTTTGGAAAATGTGCTCTTAAGATAATGTTGCATGACTGTAACTGTTTTTTCTTTTTCATTGATTTATGCGTTGGGAAAAGACATTGGCCATTCTAAACCTACACCTGATCTAACTCTGAACAAATGTGAGTTTATGTATGTGGTTTAACCTACAAAAATGAAGGGAAGGAAATCGGTAAAATCTAGATTCGAATCTAGGAAAACTCATTAGTAATCCCAATTAAAGTGTCTTAGTCATATGGATTGTCGTTTACGGCAAGTAGGTTTCTTTAAGATTTAAATTAAACGGAACCAGGGCTTTCCGCGGAGGTTAAAGATATATGAACTTTGTAATTGATCTCTGATCTGTAATTGATTTGAGTATGATTTTTACATGTTTTTGTTTCCCATAATTGGATGCAATGCTGTTTATTGATGAGCAATTAATCAACGATATCGCTTATCCAGTTATCGATTGCCGCTCTTCATGATAGTTATTGGTTTTGATTGGTAGGAAAACTAAGAGATGGTGAAATGGAGTAGTGCAACCTTGGAGGCAGCAGTTTCAAGAAATGGGAAAAGGAAATATCCACTTCCCTTTGTAAATGTATTGATTTTCCAATAGACTTGAAGCAGGAACTGAAGGTGTTTTAAAAGGGCTCGACGAAACGGAATAAGAAATTGCAATTTCCTTCCAATCAGAATTGAATACCCTTTTATATACCTGAGATTTGGTAATGGTAAAGAGTGGGAAAAGTGCCTTTCAGGTAATCATTTTGGTAACATTATTATTTGATCGTTATTTTGTTCCAGGCCACTTTCGACCCTGAGATTTTCTTCAACATCATTCTTCCACCTATCATCTTCCATGCAGGATATTCTCTGAAAAGGGTGAGTAGAAGCAGCTTTGTGATAAGGCAGATAATTATGGTGAATCGAAATTGGAGAGCCATATATCAATTAATTTAATTATTATACTATCACTAAATGTTCCCAAAAGATGGGAGATTCGTTGAAAAACTTGTGAAAAATGACTGATATTGAAAAAATTCGTCTTTCAACCCCTATATCAGGTAGGTTCTATACAAGATGTGCCACGAAACGAATCACAAATATTTCGAGCCTCTGCTTTTTGTGACTGTAAACAGAGAAATCACTCGTTCGTGGCCAGTCGTTCAGAGATAGTACAGCTGTGTCTGGTGTACGTTGTCTTTGGGAGTTTTTTTTTTTTTAAATTAGATAATGCTGCAATGATTGCCTGTCACGGCGCGACGCAGACAGAAGCGTAAATTTGATCTTAACGCTAAAAAGCGATACCTACTTGAAATATGCGATACAGGTTACTTAATATTCTCTGAACAGCATAAAACCCTTGTGAATTCTTGTGATGTCAAATGTATTGAAACCATAGTGTATGGGGATCGAATTTAGGATTATCCTAAACCTCTATACGAAATACTAGATATGAATGACAACCCTGATTTTGAATCCAGTGGTGTTATGGCCCTTAATTTGAAGATAGTTAGTTACGACTCAAATTTATGAGGACTTTGGCAAAGAATTTTTCAATTCATTATTACCTTACTTAACTACTTTTAGAGAATTATTTATGACTACATGTTACATATCTATTTTTATAAGTATAAGTATCACTGATCGCTCTCATTTTCGATTGCGTTAACCCAAACTCATCACGATTCCATCGTTGAGTTAACCCAAACGCATCGCTATTTTAACCCAAAGTCACTGCGTTTTTCCGTCATTCCCCCAAACTTAACGACGCCATGTGATAGAGCGTCCCTCGGCGAAGCCTTGCATTGTAAAGTAACTTCAAAGGGTCGCAACCACAGTGGTGCCAAATGACCGAAAACCGTGGAAAACCCTGTTGTAGTGAAATTTTTCACGGAAACTTTGTACACAAATGTTTTTGAAGGCGTACAATCCGACGACGGTTATTGCCTTATTGCAATCCAACTTTGTAGAGACCGTAACTCGGCATTTTAATGGGTGAACTCACAGCTTTTTGAGCTGTTAATGTACCACGAACAATTCAATACATAAGAGTGTATTTCTTACAGAGAATGTTTTGCTGATATCAAGAAATACCATTCTCACGTGCTGCACAACTAGAATTTACTTTTTTATTTGCAAATTTCGTTGCAACGCCAAAAAATCGGAATCGGCATACGTCTGGTTAAGTTCGTTAGGGAGCCCATTAACCATTAGCCAATCGTCCGCGAATTAGGAGCCTAAATTTACAATTTAGTGGTCCCAAAAATGCCTAAAATTGCATTTTTTTTTTTTTTTTTTTTTTTTTTTTTCGCCAGTAACAGGTGGATCGAACTTTTCAAGTATATTTTAGCGCTGAGGAGATTGGGACTGGTCCCAGATTTTATCTCAGACTTATAAGCGAGAAATATTGATTTTTAGCTATCAAGATAGACAAATTTACTGGTAAATTCCTGTCCCGGAATTTCCCGGGAGCAGAATTTTCCATGGACTGAAGGGAGGAAGAAAGTCACCAGTAAGAGAAAGAAGAAAAACAAATGTATCAACACGTGCAAATATGCTCTTGCACAGTTCTTGCTACAAACCTCACTCCCACATTTTTCATCCGATGTTTATTAAAATATCAAGAGTTGTCCAAATTATTATCTGCTCTCCTGTTATTGTTATCTTTTTAGGATGGAAATTTTGACCATGTAAAATAATTTTAATATTCATCCGATTTCTATGACAGTTAATGCTTTATGAACGTTATATTCCAGTTGATTCCCACTGAAGTTTGCAACCAATTTGTACCAATGACTCTTCCAGTACATAAGAAAACCTGGAATACACTCACTTTGCACAAGTTGTATTCGTTTTCGATGTTATTTTCTTGATTGTAAGAATTTATTTCTGGGCGGTACCCTACATTTTGTCAGATCCGATCGTTCTATAGCAACAAAGAATCGTTCATGTTCACAACTCAGCGATCCCTCATCCTAGTGCGGTGGGGCAGTGGCTACTGACAATATCGGAAAGAAGATCCACAGTGACGTCAGTATTTGCGAAAACGAGAGTTTCCTGCATAATACGAGCGTTTTAATTTACTTGATTCACTCATTTTTACTCAACAATACAAAATAGGTTTCTATGCATTGGGTATTCTTCATAGTTGAATTCAATAAGTCCATGCCGGTTATAATACGTATCATCATTGTTATTGAAGATTTTACTTGATTTTTTTTTTTTCAGAAATATTTTTTCCGCAATCTGGGTGCTATTTTGACGTATGCCGTCATTGGAACCACCATATCTGCTTTTGTCGTCGGGTAAGGTGGTCCCTTTTTTATCTTGGTATTCTATTTACTTCGTATTAGTTCATATTCGTTATCATTGTCTCCTTACTCATTCATAACTCGTTATTTCGCTCTGTAGCTCGTATACTGTTTGGGGGTTTGTCATTGTTTTAATTTAATTTTACACAAGAGATTTGTGCACAATGAGATGACACAACGCTATAGTGTTTTAACCAACTTCAGAAAAGAAAGTTGTATTGTTTATGCAAATGTCTATTGAATGGAGACATTTTACCTTGAGGTTGTTTCGCCTCTTGTTATTTTGCAACGTTTATTCAAGGACGTGAGAAAATGCTCTGTTCTTAAGAAAGAGTTTGACAAATTATTTACCCTCAAATATCTTGAATGAACTAATCACGAGCAATATCTATGCAATAATAGTTTATTATGTGAAGCACTTGAATGGTATTCAAAGAGAATCGTGTGGATATATTTTTTGGGCTGTATTGGATAATTGTTTCGCCCATAAACTAGTCCAAAATGATTTCAACGATTCAGATTTTAGAAAGATACATTTGAATTTAAGTTTTGAAGTAATCAACTAAATTGTTGTTCCAAATAAAGAGTGAGACGAGGCTTTTTCCTGCTGTATTTCCTGTCATCTAGAGATTGACGTAAAGTCTAAAGCAGATGGGTCACTTCCGTGAAGAGTGTTAGCTAGTTGCTTATGGAATGAATATTGCAAAAGATGTCAACTAGTTGCTTATGGAATGAATATTGCAAACGATGTGGCCAGTTTTTTATGTCCAGTTGAAATATGTGCTGTTGAGGAAGTTGATTGCTGTGCTTCCATTTCATTGTGTACTGCTACTCTCAAATGATCGAGTGGGAATACTGTCACAGTTCATACGCACATTACGTGTTGTATGTATAATTAATATAATTTATTGAACTTGCTTCTGACTGTATTTCACCGGCTAAATTTGCTGAGACTCTACACTTGTTCAGTTATAATAACCTAGTTTCTCTTATCACTTGTTATTTCATGTAGGCTTCTAACGAAGCAGATTGTGGCTATCAGTTTCAATTGATAATGGTATAATTGTCATTTTGCAGTGTTCTGATGTACACTCTGCTACCATGGGTGTCTGACCTACAGTACTCGTTTCTGGACACGCTCTACTTCGGGGCCCTGATATCACCCACGGACCCAGTCACGATCCTGGCCATTTTCAATGACCTCCGAGTCGACGTCACACTTTACTCGCTCGTTTTCGGCGAGAGCGTCCTCAACGATGCTGTAGCTATCGTCCTCAGTGGGTAGGTGTTCGCTTTTGAAAGACTCAACTATGACGGGATGTCTGAGTGACTATTCCTTGACTTAACTCTAAAGAAAACTAATTTCTAATTCAAAACAAAGTTTGCTACCATGCAGCAGATTTGGGCAACACGTAATTACAATTACCTGCAATACCTTGTATTTTGTAATTGTTAATTCAGAATTACAATCACATTTAATTTTAATTACAGAGCTCAGGAAAGTTATTGTGACTGTAGGTCCCACATTACATTTGGGAGCCTTGAGCCTAGCACAGCGGAAGTGGTTGTAGACACTAAACCTATAAAATCAGAACGAACTGGATAAAAATTGCATTATTAATTTTTGCTTCCGAGTCTACCTAGGTAGCGGAAGCATTGTTTTCACTTTCGGAATGTGAAAATTTTTTTGTCTCCAAAATCAAAAATTCCTCTCGCATTTTGCGTTTTAGACCTTTCTGAACAATTTTGGTTCCGTGTCTGTCTGTGTGTCTGTCTGTCAGCAAATCCTTGTTACGGGCAAAACTACACACGAAGTTATAGTCCGATTTTGATGAAATTTTCAGGGATGCGCAAACGTGAAATCCTTGCATAACTCCGGGAGTTCTTGACAATTTCGATGAAATTTTGGGATTGTTCGGTTTGATGTGTAGATGGTCCCCTATGAGTTTCATGACCCCCGGATCAATAGTAGCCTCTGCGCATCCGCAAACGTGAAATCCTTGCCACAAGCATAACTCCGGGAGTTCTTGACCAATTTCGATGAAATTTTCAGGGATTGTTCGGTTTGATGTGTAAATGGTACCCTATGAGTTTCATGACCCCCGGATCAATAGTAGTCTCTGCGCATGTGCAAACGTAAAATCCTTGCCACAAGCATAACTCCGGGAGTTCTTGACCGATTTCGATGACATTTTCAGGGATTGTTCGGTTTGTTGTGTAGATGGTCTATACAGTCATATAATGGATACGAGGAAGCTATGTGCCACACCCACTTGGTAGACGTTTTTTAGCGTATTATCAAAGAAAAATGGGCTAATTACACTGCATAATGTAATCAATCTGATTCTGTCTAAATCATCTTCGCATTGAGTGAATTTGATGTCCCATTTATTATTCATTATGTTTCTGTTTTATTATCTTTCTGTGTTGTATTATGTTTGTTATATTATGTTTCTTAGATTCTTCCTAGGTTTAAACTGAAACTCTATTTTGCACTTAAAATTACCAGTAATCATAAAATTTTATCACTCTGAACGAATCCATCATAAACGGAATTATCTTGATGAACTGTTCCTTTTGCACAATCTGCTTTAATCAGCTGATTGTGATGACATGTGCTAATTCGTTGAATTGTCGATAGGCTCTGCTTTCTATGTCGTTGATGCATCATTTTTGCAGGGCAATCCAAAACTATGAGATCCACTCCAGGCAGGGAGGAACTTTCGAATTTGATGCTTTTCTCAGCGCAGTTGGTGGGTTCGTCAGTATCTTCTCACTGTCTCTTGCCATTGGAGCTGGGATGGGCTGTATGACCGCATTGATATCCTTTATTTGACTCATTTCTAACGAATGATTATCATAAATTAAACTGAGGGATTGACTTCCTTCTGCTTAGGTTTTGCTAAACATGTTACTTTATTATATTCTAGTGATAAGCAGGTGTGTTCTACAGGGCACAGCTTGGACGAAACAGAAATATGTTGTTATAATTTATGACTTTGTGAAGATTGAAAGCTCCACTTTTGCTTAGCTGAATGACTATTAATTAAAATTTGCTAATCGTGTTGAGTTACGAGAATTAAGTATATGCGGAGGTGGAAAGTTGGCTGACTGGGTTGGCGAGAGATTTATTTCGTTACGGAATTTAAAAACTCTTGAACCGTTCTGGAAAATGTTTGACAAAAAAGTCGATTACGTAGAGAAATAGTTGGATTTTACTGAGTAAAAATAGTTTTATTTTATTATATTTATATTGTTTTTTTAAATAGCGTTTTTAAATTTTTACAACGTAAGAAAACTTGGTTTTTGGATTACCCGTGTATTAGTACACAATGTTTGTTGAAAAAATTTGCAAGGTATTTTGTTCAGTACGTTCTTAGTTTTTTTTTTTATTTTTTTATTACTTACTTCATGAGTTGCTTAGTAATAGGCACACGTCTTTTATAATTCCTTAATGATACTTACTTGACCAAGTTCACTCGCATCAAGGATTTTCCGCTTATGGAGTCGGCTCTTTTCTTCTTAATGTCCTATTCGACTTTCCTGATCGCAGAAGCTACGAACTTAACCGGTAAGTTTTTTCTATGATATAATACGGGTGTAAAACCATCAACTTTATTTGGATGAGTCCTAGTTTGGTTGTCATGGTGGGGAATTGAAGTACAAAATAAATCAGAATATGAACTCAAACAACCAAATCATTGAAACAATTTGGATCTCTTGTGTTTCATTCATTCCTCCGCTTGAGCTACATTGGATTCAATATTGGCATAATGTCATATCCTGCTTATTACGTGATACAGAAATTGCGTTCATTCGAGCTTCTTTTATTTCTAGGTAAAACAATGCCCAATCAGACGGATTGTAATTGAATAGTTCAATTTTTTGACGGACCTAATCGTATTTTTAGTATAAATCTTGGTGTGGTTGTTCGCTATATCATTAAGTTTTGTTTCAGGTGTGGTGTCAGTGCTGTTTTGCGGAATTTTCCAAGCTCACTACACGTATAACAATTTGTCTCGAGATTCACGCAAGCGGACCAAACATCTCTTCGAACTTCTCAACTTTCTTGCTGAGAATTTCATCTTCTCCTACATCGGTGTCTCGATGTTTACTTTCCCCAAACATCGTTTTGATGCTGGATTCATAATAGCCGGATTTGTATCCTTTTACTTCCTTAATTGTTCACAATTTATTGCGTTCGTTATTATCCTGTTACTGACATCAAAACTGTTGAATAAGGAAGTGAATTTCAGGAACTTGTTTCTGTAGTAGATCTTAACCACTTTTGACATTTTTATTCTAGACAAATCGTTGACTATTATAATCTTAACTTCGTATTCAGATCTGCGCCTCTTTGAGTCGAGCTGCTAACATTTACCCTCTATCATTTCTTTTGAACCTTGGGAGAGATCCGAAGATCTCATCTAATTTTCAACACATGCTGTTTTTTGCAGGTAAGAACGATATAGGAATTAAACCCAGTTTATCAGTTCTTCAGTTAGTCAACTCTAACTTCGAGTTATAAATGAAATTCCATGCAATGAAAGACATGATCTGATATCTGAATTTCGCCACCTGGAATCCTTGTACTTTTAATTTCAGAATCTTCTAATTGCAGGTGCATCTTAGTTTCAAATTCCTTTCCGCCTTGGCGGGTAGTTGTCATATATTGCTACTTCCCCTTTCTGCTTAAATGTATCCTAGATAATTGTTAATCACGTCTGAGGGATGTTCCAGCCAAACATTTGTTATCCGTTGTATTAAGTGATTAGTATTGGCTGTCCGTGGGCTCCTTATGCCTTGTCCTGGCTGTCTTAAGTTCTCCGCGGCTCGACGGTATCAATATTTTATGTTGTTCAATTGTACAAAGAGGAAATTATTAGATTATTCAATACTCCCAGTGTTTCAATAGTACAAAGACCCTTTTCCTCCCTCTCTTCCTCTCCTCTTCTTGGAAAATGAATGGTGGGTTCCTTTTTAACAATTTTTTAACACATTCAGAGCGGAGCCCAATTCAGCTGTTCTTGCTTATGGGTAGAGACATTTTTTTTTTCAAGTTTTTCGATTTTTAAACTTCTTATGGATTATATTTTTCATTTATGATGTTATAAAGTAAATAAATAGTCAAATTGTTGTATTTCCGAACGCTCACTCAATTGAGCCGCTCTGCCAGAGGCGAGTGACAACAGTTATGTAAACCCGCAACGACCCTACTTCTGAGGTCCCGGGTTCAAACCCCATCTAACGCAAATAAATTTTTGTCCCTTTTGCTGCTCGAAAATAAATGGAAAATTTGGTACTTACCTGTTCGGAGACAGGGAAAGTAATAACAGACGTCAGGAATGCCCGAAAAAAGTAAATCACAGTCTTTAGAATCAACTGAAATGGGTGGGAGGGATTGAACGGGTGGCAATGAATGAAATCTGAAACGAAGAGCGATCTAGTGGTGGTTAGATCAACTAGGAGGGAAAGTTGGTAGAAGCATTCATGTCGTAGTTCTTCAATCTGAAAGGAGAGGGTTTGAGTGATTCACCTGAGACTCAATAGAGACGCTCCCCCAGGACGGGCAGGGAAGCGGGTCTCATTTGAGCCGTTCAGCTCTGAACGTGTTAAACGAAAGATTTTGAAGCAAATTATTTCTCGTCCATTAATTTGTTTTGATAAATTATTTTCGATTTTTTCACTTTTTACAAATTCTTAGATTTCGCTATTAACTTTGTTACTGAATGATTGGTTCATAGAGGTATACTATGATACCTTACAACAACAGTTATTTTCGTTATAAAGCAGTACGTGGGCTATCAAGTATTGAAAGTGAAACTACGTTCCATGAGTTGCATGGATCATGTTTTTCCAAAAGTAGAAATGTTTGTTGAATTAGTATTATATCAGTCTGATTCCCTATTGGATAGGGAACCTACATTATACTGCTGCAGACACCATGGAAACGCAAGTTTCACCTAGTTGAGCAGATGGTACCCTAAATGAACTTAATTTAAAGAAAAGAAACACATTTTAAACCAACATCATTTCAACTTTAAATTTCATTGATTAAGACGTAAATCTTGAGCACTGCACCGACAAATCAACCGGTAAATAGAAAACAAATCAACATCCCTCTATTTGAACTAGCATAATATGGTTGTGTGCTACATTCTGCAATAAAAACTGATGATTTGCTTAAATGGTTGTTAATCTAGGTTTGCGGGGAGCTATGTCATTCGCTCTTGCAATCAGAAATACTATTTCTGACGCTCGACAAGCTATGCTGACTACAACTTCCCTCATAGTAATTTTTACCGTCATCATACAAGGAGGCTCCACGATGCAACTGCTTTCCATTTTCAGGATACCGTAAGTGGCTAACCTGTTACTAATTTTTCGAAAACTTACTTACTTGCCCTATTATTTCTCGAAACCATAACCCGTCAACGTGACAAGATCTGTTATTTATTCTTAAATCAAGTTTATAAAAACCTGATAATTTTATTAAAACAACGTTGGAAGTTTAAATCAATATTCATTTTTATTTTTCAGAGTTGGAGTTGAGGAAGAAACGGAAGCTCTGCCATATTCTAGTCATGTAAGTTATGTAAGTAGGGGATTACTGATCTTATTTATAATTATTTTCACCCCAGATGCTTAATGTCTTCACACTTAAGTCATTTAACATTGATGGAAATCCGATTCAGACTTATAAATGAACTTATATGTTCATATTGATTTTAAGATTGAATTGAAAAGTGGATTTCATCTCGTGATCTCACTAAAAAATTCCTTGTTATACCAGTACATTGTAACAGCAAGTGTCCACCAAGTTGTGAGGGTTCTTTCGAGGAAAGTTGGGTTCAGTTCAACTGCTGGATCTTCTTTAAAAATTGATGATATCTTCATTGTAAATGGTTCAGTCGTTTCTTAACCCTTATCTTGGCAGAAAAACAAAGTATCTCAAACCAATTGAAATATTTTTTCTTAATGTTAGAAAACATCTCTAGAACAAGGGAAAAATTTATTGTGTTGATTAACTTTGATTAATCTCCATATTAACGAATGATCCATCGGTGGATCATTGCCAAGTTAGGTGCATATCGATTTTGTAATTCAACTACTGGAATATCTTAGTTTTACAATGGAACGAAGAGGTCAAAAAAGGAACAAACATCATTTCATAGTAACATTTTAACATTCATTCGTTACATTATGACTATATAGAATGAGTGGTTATTACATTCAGATATTTAGTGATTTTTCAATCTCAGACTTTTAGAAAATCATCACTTTATCGTTTCACGAGTTATAAAAAAATATTTCCATCGTAAAGAAATTAATTAATTGGGTAACATTTAAATATAAAATCTAATATTACAGTTACAAATAACGAATCATAGATTATAATCTATATCTAATAATTATTAGAGGACGTCCCAACAATACTAATCTTCTTCCTTCACTGATATCTGGTGATTTGGGAGGAGGGCACAAAAGTAGAATCCTTTCTCCTCGAGTTTAAAGTTTCTATACATAAAAACCTATAATAAAAAGAGAAAATAGACGTTAGAAGAAAATGTGGAATTGAAATGAAGGCTTTAGAAATGTTGAATGGCTAAGTTTTTACCCTAACCTGGCAATGATCCACGGGTGGATCATTCCATTTTTCATTTGTATTTCCTATGAAACCAGATTTTTGCTTGAAATAGGACCTTTTCTCTCAAGTTAAACAATGAAGGAAACTAGAAAAAAAATATCTGGACAAAAATATTAATAAAAAATGTGTCAAAAACTTACGTGAAAATGACAAACTTCGTGAGACTGCTCCACCTCTTCTCCTGTCACGAAAACATGTGTCAACACGACTAAAACTGCAAGCAAGGTTATAATTTGCGCCTGGATGTTGAATTAGGTTTACCACAACACGGTACAGGTTGCCAACCGAGAAAAAACCCTAGTTTTACTTATATATCTGTAGATATACGAGTTGATCCACCGGTGGATCACTGCCAAGATAAGGGTTAAAAGTGTGTGGCACATTTGCTGTCAATAGCTGAAGAAAGGTTGATGGTCAGTCAAGACATGCAGGCAGAGGTTAATTATGAAACAGTATTTCCAGTGTCTAGCGAATTTATTTTGCTTCATAATTATTCAATCGTGTCAAAATATGGAATCCATTGAAATTAATTAATTCATTTGATTTTTCAATTGAGGCTCTGCCCAATCTAGCGGTGAAGAAGTCATTCACTTTATGTGCCAGATCTTGATTTCTGGATTTCATTACAAGAGACGCCTAACTTTCACTGTGTCTGTTGGGAGTTGTGGTAGTATCAAAGCCTCATGATCGCGGTGTTGCTTTTGTTATGTTCAGGATGGAGATGGGGGCACTAGTCCGCGCGGTGGGGGCGAGAAAGCTTGGCTTGCAAAGCTGTGGGGGAATTTCGACACGAACTTCATGAAGCCACTCCTGACGCACGCTCGGCCTACACTCCTGGAGACGTTACCAGTCTCTTGCAATCCCATTGCCAGGGTTCTCACGACCACCCAACAAATGACTCAGGTATGTACATTCGTATGCGATAAACTCAGCAGCACATTGTTCTTCCATAGAACTTGCATGATGTGTTGCATACCTTCATTCGTGATATACTAAGCGAGTTATTCATTCGTAGCACTTGCATTACGTCGATGGCGTGCAAAACACTGATTAAGAGCTGTGGGGTTTTCCTTGAACTGAACATTGTATGCCATTTCAGTTGGGAAGTTGCTTGTATTAGAATGAAATTTAATTGTATGAGCAGCGATTAACGCACTGGTCACAATAAACCTACGAGTTCATTAGACTAGAGAGAGAGAGAGAAAACATGCTTTATTTAACAGACAAAAAAGAAGAAATATACATAGCGCTTTTAGTAATAAGCATAATACGACATGGGGCTATTTGCCCGTCTGTCGGAAGTGCAGACGAATTCAATACCACTATATTCCTATTTACAAGGGGAAGAAATGGTAGCAATGCAGTGAAATCTGACTCAATAACAAAAACAACAGATACATATAAATAGACCATAGAATGTATCCATGCAATCAGCTCGATGTCACCAATTGAACTCCCGAACCAACTCCCGCCTATACTGCCATGCAACTCTGCAATATCCGGCTACCGAGGCCCAATGATTTCTTTGGTCCAACAGATTCACCACCTCTTCCCTGGATAGAGAGCGCCTGCCTAGCCACTGGATTCTAAATTCTCTCAACACAGGGCACCCTCCAAGGAAATGGAAGACATCCTCCAAGTTACCCGTGTTACAGAGTGAACATATCTCACATCTAGGGTTATCTGGTAAGAATGGCTTGTGATTCAGATTTAGGAGGGATCCTCTGAGCTTCATGATCCAGTAGAGCACTCGTGAGGAATGTTCCTGTGACGGCCCTGCCAAGCTGATGGACTCAACTTCGTGACTCAGATCACGGTATAGGCAGCTGCTAGATGAGCAAACCCTAGCAAGAGCCCCCTCTCGATGCCTCGACTGGATGACTCCAACCATCTTCTCAAGTTGAGAATTCCATGTCACCATGTTGCCTGGGTCCCCATCAAATTCGCAATTGTGATCGAGAGCCAGATCCCTAAACCAGAAGATGCCGCGTGCAATGACCTCTGTTGCAACCATGTCATGTTGATTAAGAGCTGTGGGGTTTAAGTTGAACTGAACATTGTAATCCATTTTAGTTTGGAAGTTGGTTGTAGTAGAATGAACTTTAATTGTATGAGCAGCGATTAACGCACTGGTCACAATAAACCTTCGAGTTCATTAGACTAAGGAACTACAATAATATATTAATATCTGCTGTTTCTTGCTCCCTCCGATGTAGAAACTAGCATTATTAATCATTTCAGGAGGTCGCAGCTATCTGGTTATCAGGCCGTCGTGCAAGCGTTTCCCGATATACAGTTATATTTTCAATTACCAATCTATATTTGGTCGGGAAGATTGTATAACTTAATCATAAACTTCTGTTCGTTGAAAAGTAATGTTGAGTGCAGTCACGGGGGTTCATTTATTGATAAGAGGCGAAGATCAATAATAGGAGGGTTAAGCAATTCATAGGATTGCATTTATGAATTTGGCACTTTGGTAAAAGAAGAGACGAGAATGAACTGGCTAATATGAATTTATTCAATAATAAGGGTGATTGCTAGTTCATAGAATTGGAGCGTTGCTTGTTTGCCAAGTGCTGTTGCAAGCAGAAACCCTCACCGCTGGACCCGTTCCACAGTACACAGAAAAATTGTTGAAAATGACGTCCCTCGTGACGATACTATTCTGTTTCGTAACCACGGGAAGGGAGCCGATATAAATGAAGCGGGTAGAAACACAGTTTATGACTAGTGTATTAAGACACACGATATGAACAAGACAACGTGAATAAGGCAACTAACTTGGGATGAACCCACACACATAGAACTCAAAGCCCCAGTTCTACCAACACAACAAATACATCAATTACTAGAATATAATTTCAAATAATCACGTAATACTGTATTTAATCATCTAATTTTTAAAATTTACATTTTGTCTTAGGACCCGTATAGGTCCGAGTCTGACTCAGATCTCTGTCTACGCGATCCTACTGTGCAGAGAGATGGCCATCTCGGTGGAGGCGTAAGTGCTAGCTAATCTCATACGTTCACTAGTCATCACTTCTCACTTAGTATCTATGTACATTTTTTTCGGCATTGAATTGTCACATTTTTCCTTTTTGTAAGTATGGCGCCACTACAAATGAGAATTATCCATCCACTAGTTTGAGCGGATTGATATTTTCTAAGATTGTTTACTGAACGAAATTTTTATTATTTAGAAAAACTCGTTAAGACTGCTTTTTAATTACGACTTCATTCTCTTAAATTTCCCTAGATGTTACAGTTTGCCCGCTGACTCTAACACAACTAGTTTTATTAACAAAATTTTTTTGGGTTGAAAATCTATTTCCATTTGTTGCCACCGTCCAAAGAAATGCAATACAACTCATACGTCTTACTGAATTAATTTCTATTACACAACAAATACTTATTTATATTATACAACAAAAAAGGCTCAAGCATTTCTATTTGTAGTCGCCATACTGTGCACGGTTCCTTTGGTTGCAGTTCTGAGGTGTCGGTCCCAATTGTTTTTGTTTTGCACTTGTTTGTATTTTCACTTTATACTGTGTCGTTGATGTTTAGTGCCTTAGTATTTAATTTCTTCAACACTTATCAATGACATTGTATTTACCACAGACACGATGATATTTATACAGCTGTGGGTTACATTCTTAATCACCAGAATTGACCACTATCAGGCTGAACATAAAAGAGTCAATAATGTCCAGATTGTTTCTTTCAAGGTCAGGTTGACTAAATTTCTTAATGAAATACGTCATACGGATTATAATATGCATGTTATTTGAGAAACGTGGTGTTTTAATAGGGTCTCGCTGAAGGATTTGGAAACTTGACTCTCGTATTATGAGGTAAGAAAGGAGTAAAAACTCGGATGAGTATAATTTAATATTGTGGCACGCGTGCGAAAGGGGGTTTTGGTGTTAGCTAAATATATAACTATTCGGATATAAGAGGGTGACCTTGAATGATTTCTTCTAAACACATCCATTCTAAGGAAAGAGTTGAACAGATAAAACAAAACGCCTATAAAAGTTATATTCAATATAGTTTTTGCAATGATGTAGTCCCACTGAGTGTCGTCACACTTTTACATCTTTATTAATATTTTTTTTCCTCATTCTCTGGACTGATGTGGCTGCAAAATTATATGATAGAAAACATTCAATTCGCTCCTTGTTCCATTACATGGGTTTAGAAATGACAATTTTTTCTGGAGGTTTTCAAGGGTGCTGAATCAGGAATTGCCAACCTCAAGAGGCCCTGGGACGTCTTTTAATAAAAAGAGCCTCTCTTAGAGACCTGGATTGGAAAAATTTGTTGAATTAATAATAATAATATTCAGGCGTGTGCGGTGGTAAACCATAAAAACTACCAAATTTAATTCAAAATCATTAACAAACGTCCCTAGAGAAATCTTTCAATTTAAAAAATTGCTCGTTGTAACAAAGGTGGTGGTACTGGAGGAATTACTTTTCCAAGGATTGGTATGATTATCCTGCAGTACCCAGAGGATAACGAGGAAACCTTTCAGCTATAAGTGTGACCTCAGGGGCGGCAATTGTAGGAATTGGCAAGGGAGTTAGTGCCCACCATACTACCAGTCGAGTAAAACACTGATCTTCCAAAAACACTTATTTGAAAATTGAGCTCCACTCATCAATACACCAGTATAATTCCACTCATATAACCCACACAATGTGTCTTGAGCTTATCTCATGTTCAAATGCTCTGAATATGAAGGCCAAAAATGCTATCCACTCATTCTCATAAACAAACAGACTTGCTAGTTGAATGTATGATTCTATATCAAACGTTGGGTAATCGATATTTTACCCTTGGAAACTTCCATGAAAAAAAAAAAAAAAATAATAATAATGAATTATTTTGGAAGTATTAAATATCTCCCAAGTATACCAGTAATCTCTTGATATTTATTTCAATTCAATTTTCAAACAAACAATTTGTTTCATCCCAAATTTCGGTTCTTACAAAAAGACTTCATTTAGTTTAATACACTTCACACTTCATTATAACTATTTATTATTAAACGAAACATGTTGGCGCTTAATCGACTTCTAGCCAATTTTTGAGCAATAATATGAACATTTTATAACAGTTAGTTTTGACACGCTTATTTTTACAAAAGATGCATGTGATGTGCAGATCTCTTTCATCGCTCAAGTTTTATTGCTCTTTCCTATAATGTTATGTGGTAATTTAATTTGCACTTGGTAGTTTACAAACGACTTGTAGTGGTTGTCCTCCCTATACGTCACTTTTGTCTATATGATGTACTCTTACGAACCTTGAGTCAATCGAATCGGACTTCTGTAAGCTTGCTTTCTTGAGTGAATGAATAGACTAAATGCAGACTTATTAAATTATTTAATCATCTTCTGAGAAAGTTTGTTGTTTTGGGAAGCTTCATAGCAGCGCTCTGTCTACAATATTCGGAACATCCAATAACGTACTGTGGAATGAAAAGTGTCAGTGTTATCTATTACCTCTCTGCAAATACTCCAGTCCAGCGTCAGAAAAACCTGTTAAGCATATGGAACTGCTAACTTTACAAATCAGATCTGAGGTCAGCTCAGGAAGGCTATCTATGACAACTCTGTGTTTAATACAATTCAGCATTTCTAAATACACCTGCTGAGTAGAAAGTGTACAATTCGTTGTTCAGTACTTAATATTTTCTAAGGTCCCCGCATTCAAGTTTTTTAAGTTTGTGTAAGTAAATATTTGGGTATATCTCTGGAAAATGGTACTGCACCGATTTCTCTACCCTGAAGCTGACCAGTGTTGGGGTGAGAACGAATATTAGCCACACTGCTCGCAAGAGCTTTCCACATTATTCTTTGACACACTGTTAATTGCATCATAGTGTGTAGAGGTTATAGGAGGAATACATCATAAATGGCCCTAGATACAGGTTTTTAATTGAGTCATAAGTAATAAACCATTGGCCTCTATCGAGATTTCTCATTGAAATCCCTGGAATGTGAAAGATTTCTGAACCTGCTTGTCATTGCCACAATCGCTACTGCTTGGGCACTACTTAATACGAGTAGATCAGGAACACTATCGCTTGCGATTGGCAGCTTTTAATGGATGTTTCAGCAAACATTGATTATTTTGATTTTTGCGAACATGGCCGTATGTAACGGTTTATTGGGATATAAAGAAAGGCTTTCAACGTTGATTTACTTGAAACTTTGAAAATATTAAACAATAATCTTGACAGTGTAGGTACACAACAATATTTGCTGACACAAACGCTCTAATAAGGTATAAACTGGATTTAACGGTTTCATTTTCAATCACAAGAAGAAATAAATCTGAAAATAATAATGTATCACACTCTCGCACACACAAACGTGATCTGTTCTTTTCGTATTTATATCCATTATGTCCTTAACACTCGTGTACCACTACTCTCCCTTCTTCATCATTTTTTTTTTTGGTTTTGAATATATTGTCCGTCCATAAGAAAAAGTGTTTCATTTGTTTTACTCGTGTTACAGTTTTGAGAGACTAATTTGTGGTCTTTTATCTTGCCCATGCTGCTATACCGGTAAATCGATTGTAAAGGAGGAGGCAGGCTCTCCAATCAGTCCAGAACACCAACACTTCATGTAAACACGTTTTACATAGGTCAGTCAAATCCCCAAATGAAATAACTAACTTGAACGAAAATATCCTCAATTGCATACAAAAGTATCTAACTCGTAAATTCCATTATGATGCATGCCATCTGGTTTAAAACCGAACTTGACAACCTTATAAAAACCCTTGAACAAAATTAACCTTGAATGTTTAACAATTTTAATTGTTCATTATTTGGGACTATTACAGTAGTTATTGTGGTCGAAAGGTAATGCTGGTGGGTCTGGATTACTATCACTAACAGTTTTGAATGTTGCAAGAGACTAGCGCATGAACTTGTGCATGCAAATGTATGAAATGGGTTCTTCATTAATGTTACTGAGCGAAATCGTTTAAATATGTACTTGATATTTATATATTTTTATCTTTTAACAAGTATCTTGAAAAGCTATCAGCTAGCTGTTTGCTTGACGTACTCTTGCTTTACCTGTATTTAAAACAGCTGGTTACTATTTCACCACCTGTTAGCCCAAGTAGTAACTCTAAACACGGGTACTATTAATTACTCTAATAAATATTTTAAGATGATGTCATAGTCAAGGAAGTATTTCTTGAAATTGTTGCCTCAAAAATCTATTCTTAATAGAACTAAGTTAGAATCCTGCTTCATCCCGATATTACCTCGGGTAATTCAGGACTTGGTTTAATGAGCCTCAAAAGAGAGAAAAACGCCTTTCCAACCATCCTGAGATTTTTGTCTGCAGTTATGCATAATTTTAAGCAAACAAACTCGCAGTTTAAGCAAATTTTCAAATTTTATTAATACATGTTCAATTATTTTCAACATTTTTTTTCCCTTGAACTAACTGTGAGCACATTTTTGTGTGTAGTAATTTTCTAAATAATATTTTGCTGTGTGAAACAATTTATCAAGATGTTGAACTGCTATGGTGATAAATTCTTGGGATGCCATTACATACAACTGCTCGTTTTTTCAGTGTTTTTTATCGGTGAGTTGAATGAACGCATGATTTAAAGCTACTACTGGTGTTGTTAATGATTTGATTTTAGACGAAACTTCTGATTTTCTATCTTGATCATCGCCAAATGTCAATAAAATTAGCCTCTCAGTCTGAGGGCCCACGCCATTAAATCGGACGAAAAACTAAATTGAATAAAGATGGGGAGGCTAGGCTTACTGAACTCTGTCATGAGGTTTTTGGGAAGTCGTAGAATATTGAGGAGGGATAGAGAGATGAAAGCAAGTGCCCATATTCGACCAGTTGAGTTAAGAGTCTTGAAGGGCGCAAGTGGTGATACCACGAAACACTTCTGATGAGACGCTCTACTCGAGTAGGTCCAAGGCACTTTCTCCACACTACACTCTGATCCGTGACACAGAAGGAAAATCAAGTGTAAGCTGGTTGCAATTGGTTGTTCCCCGAGGAAATATCAGGCAAGTGATCGAACAATGCCATGCCAGTTCTACTGGAGGTCATTTTGGATATTGGAAGTCACTTGCAAAGGTGCGGCAGCAGTATTTTTGGCCAGGAATGGCTTCAGATATAAGAGCATGGTGCCGAACCTGCATTGTATGCAAAAAATTCAAGGGACCAGGACCAAGAAAACCAGCACCACTTCAACAAATGTCTGTGGGAGCGCCATTTGAAAGGAAGGGAGTTGACATACTGGGCCCATTTCCTCGTACACAGAATGGAAATAGATACATCCTAGTAGCTGCTGATTATTTCTCTAAATGGCCAGAAACCATACCCATACCCAACCAAGAAGCACGAACTATTGCCAGTTCTTTAGCTCATCAGGTGTTCTCACGACTGGGCGTCCCTTGTGAGCTTCATACAGATCAGGGTCGAAATTTTGAATCTCTCCTATTGAAGGAAATTGGAGATATTCTTGGTCTGCACCGTACACGAAGTAAACCTCTACATCCACAGTCTGCTGGTTTGGTAGAAAGATTGAACCAAACCTTGACAAAACATCTAGCTATGTTTGTCAATTCCAATCAGTCTGACTGGGATGAAAAAATACCTTTGTTTCTATTGGCTTATTGCTCTTCGCCGCATAGAACTACAGGTCTATCCCCTGCCCAACTGATATATGGAAGAGATCTCCGATTGCCGAACAACCTCTTCAGACCACCTGTAGAACGCCCTAATGTGAGCACGAACTATGCTATCAAATTAAGAGAACATTTAGAACAGATACGAGAGTTCGCTAGAGAGGAGGCCAAGTTGCGGATGAGAATGCAGAAGGAGACATTTGATAGGCATTCAAGTCAGCCTTCATATAAGGAAGGAGATTGGGTCTGGGTATACGATCCAAGAAGGAAAAAAGGACTTTGCCCAAAACTACAGCCGATATGGACAGGGCCATGGGTAATTGTGAAGCGAATCAATGATGTGCTGTTCGAAGTCCGCATGGGAAAAACCAGACGTCGACTTCATGCCAATCAACTCGCAAAAGCGGATATAAGACTCGAGGTCGAGCCTGAAGGAGGGGGGGAATAGTGTGGTAACCCACCACAATATTTACTGATTTTAACCCTGCATTTCTGCTTCATGTCCATGCTGCCACTGACACTTTGGACATCTTGGATGATGATTGACAAATTGATCTTAATGGCAACTTATATCTGGCTTCTTTCCCCCGCCACTCGGTATTTCCCTTCGAGTACGTCTGGAACACCTCACCATGGTGGGAAACAATTTGAATCGTATGCAAGTAAATTATTTCCAACTGAACCTGGGGCACGTTTAGTTGGAAATAAGCTGTACAATCTACCCTATGAGTTTGAAGAACTTAAGTCGGGACAACTTTATAATTCAGGATCCTTATAGTTCCAAAACTGATTCCGAAAGAAAATTATCACACGATGATTCTGTACTAAACAAACTGCCAGCAATACTTCTGTATTGCGAAGCCTTCCTGCACAGGTCACTGCTTAGTTGAGCATCACACGAAAAAACCAAATGAGAACCCAATCAGCTGAAGTTCAGCATCCCTGCAAGCCGGTTGCTTTGATTCCACAGTCTGGTTCCACAGTAATTTGTATATACCAGTAGAAATACCTGGAGAAGCACCAAACTCGATGAAACTTTTACAGGATGTTCGAGGATGCTGTGAGATGACTGTGTCAAGTTTTTGAGAATGAAAACCTCGTGTTAATGCGGGAAGGGACGAAAAACCTCACAGTTTTTGGGCTGCTCTTTTTTTTCGCCGATAAAAAACTTTTTTTTTTTTTTAAGGATTGTCCGTTTTCGATCAAAATGTTAATTTTCAAAGTTGTAGACCTTTTGGAATTATGGAACACATTTTTTCCTAATCCTAATGTAACTCAAGATACAGCCGATCAAACGCGGAGGAATTTTCTCGAAATAGCAAAAAAAAAAACGTCTGCCAAGTGGGTGTGGCTTCCTCGTATCCATTACATGACTGTATAGATCATTGAAAATTATTATTGATTAAAGCTACATCAGTCCGAACAATTCCTGAAAATTTCATCAAAATCGGTCAAAAACTCCCAGAGTTATGCTTGTAACAAGGATTTCACGTTTGCGCATGCGCAGAGGCTACTATTGATCCGGGGGTCATGGAACTTATAGGGGATCGTCTACACATCAAACCGAACAATCCCTGAAAATTTCATCGAAATCGGTCAAAAACTCCCAGAGTTATGCTTGTGGCAAGGATTTCACGTTTGCGCATGCGCAGAGGCTACTATTGATCCGGGGGTCATGAAACTCATAGGGGACCATCTACACATCAAACCGAACAATCCCTGAAAATTTCATCGAAATTGGTCAAGAACTCCCGGGGTTATGCGCGTAACGAGGATTTCACGTTTGCGCATGCGCAGAGGCTACTATTGATCCGGGGTCATGAAACCTATAGGGACCATCTACACCCCAACCCGCACAATCCCTGAAAATTTCATCAAAATCGGACTATAACTTCGTGTAGTTTTGCCCGTAACAAGGATTTGCTGACAGACAGACAGACATGGAATCAAAATTGTTCAGAAAGTTCTAAAACGCTAACTGCGAGTGTAATTTTTGATTTTGGAGACAAAAAAATTTTACATTCCGAAAGTGAAAACAATGCTTCCGCTACCTTGGTAGACTCGGGAGCATAATTAGAAAAGCGATAGTTCAGGCTCTCTAACCATCAATTGTATGGTAATCAGTCATCTAAGTACTTTTATTTCATTTGTTATGCTTATATTTTAGTCTCTTGATTGATTTCAGTTTGACTCTAGAGAAAGTGACCTGAGTATGATCCACACCAGAGTCAGCCTCCCTGGTGCAGATGGGAAGCCATTATAAACCGAAGATGGTTCAGCGTTCTACATGCTGCTTTGTGTCTCTCCACCTGTGAGAATAGTGCTACTACAATATGGTTTTTAAAACGTGATTTAATCTCGATCATAATGGCGCTTGAGACGTGAATATTGTGTACATTCACGTCATGTTTCCCATGCTGGTCGGCTCACACGCGTCAACCCCTCTGGAAACAACCTACCAGGAAGCTATGTTCCTACGTTTCTTCTGTCGTCGAACAAAACATTTCCGAAGTTCAGAAGCAGTGATATATAGTTTTCCACGTTGATGAAAGTCAGGTTCGAATTCTCAAAACATTTTCTAAATAAGTTTTTCTCATTTAGATTGTCGATGGCCTTATTGTCATTTGATTCTAGTCAATAATACACCCAGAAACCGTTCCACTGGTTACAAGGCAATTTAGTATTATAGGTGTTCTTATTAAATATTAGTCGGGTTTCATGTCACTGAAAACAAAGATTATTTTTACTATTAATGTTAGTCTCTTGATAATGATTGATCGATTATTTTAGTTTAATTTCCTGTTAAAATGACGTTAATTGTGATGAGTTTTGAGTAGAGAGTTTACATTCCCCTACTGGGGCTGCTTTAAACGCTTAAAATTTATATGTTGTTCTGAAAGTTGATTCAATCCAGTTATTTCAAAAGTTTGTAAAACCTGCAGCGTAACTGCATCCTCACCTATCTGGCGTCATGTAACAGGTGCGTTATTATTTAATGAGATGTTAACAATTATAATGTAACTAGTTTAATGGCCCTGCTATGCAGGTTAAAAAGAAATAGGTGAATAACACAATAAGGGAGTATAATAACAATATGCAAAGTCAAAAAATCGTATATCCCAAATCCCCGAGGAGAGGACCACGTCGTTTGCCCTGGGAGACGCTTCCCCCCGCTGGGGCCCTCCTTCCTTCACTGGCAGGTCGGGGGGAGGAGGGAGCAGGTCGGTTGCCCTGGGAGACGGGGAGGGAGAATTCCACCCGCCCAGCGTTACCACCCCCTGAAACGTCGATATACTCTGATAAGCTCGTCTTTATATAGTGTGATTGTTATTAGTGGTTCTCAGAAACCATTTTCCGGGTATGAACTGAGTTACTCTAGTACTTTTCTATCAATAGTTTGATATCTCATCAATCCATTTTAATCCATCATAGACCACCATGTACCTAACAACTGCTGTGGTAGGAGGATCAGCTCAAACTTAATTTTTCAGCATCCTTCTTAAACTCATGTTTCAATTTATAAATTTCACGTTTTTTCAGTTCCTCAATTCACTTTGTGTTATATTTACTCAACATTACATCACCATTAGGCTAAGATTTTATGTCATTTATGATTCGTTATCGAATATATTAGAATGGATACCTGCCGATTACCTAAGTATTTGCCACCAGTTATTACACAAAAGCAGTAAGGATATTGTGTGTATTAATAGTGATAGTGTTTAAATCAACGATTTTTTGTTTTATTTTCGGGTGCAATCACGATGAGCTTTCATAATTTTATTGTACTTAACTCTTTTGTAATAATGCTTCTCGATGTTGCGTGAGTACGGCAATGGACGTTTGAGAATTCGAATATGACTTGACAACCACACGAAATGGTAGGCAATCTCTAGTTACTAAAGAATGCTAAGTCACAAGTAAAATTTAAAGCCATCCAAAAGGTTTGTTACCTTGTTAATTTTATACTTCTGATTTTTAATAGTGTAGCTTTTAAATTGTTATTAGTTTTTATTAGCAATTTTCGGTGTTGTACGATGGTATGTTTCTATTACGCTTGGATTATTCAGCAATGAATAGTGCGTGGTGTCACCATTCAAAAACCACACTGAACAATAAAAACGAAACAAAAATCTATCTATTACAGGAAAATAGCCTGCTCCAATTTTCCTGTTTCTTATGAAACGTGTTCGCATCGTTAAAAGACTGAAGACCGTTCCCCCCGCGTCGTTCTGTGTTATGATGTACGAATTTATCCCCGCTTATTTCTATTGTGGTGCATTCGAATAACAAGGTTTCATGGATTTGTAGCCACGATGTAGCGAGCGTCATCAGGGGGATTTGGAGCTGATCTCGATGTTTTCATATTACATAAAACGAGAGAGCATATCATACGGAAAGAGGCTCAAAGAACCGTTAATATCATCTATCTTGTGGGTCTAATTTTTATTTAATACATATTTGGTTGGTATTAATGATCGGGATTTTGCCCCAAACATCCATCTCTTAATTTCAATCGTTGCTTTATTTCAGGCCTCAAAAAAACAATGGGTCCACTTGCAAATGCTGGACTTACTTCTCCCAAGAATGTAGTAGGTCAGATCGTTCAATAAAATCACAGTGTAGCTACTGATAAACGAGGAAAAAAATGAGGTGTGGTAGGAAGCTGGAACGAACTAAGCATCATATCGCAAGACATTTGATGGGAAAGGCCCATCCAATGTAACAGTGTGCAAACATAAACAACCAAAGTAATTTTATTTTTATTTTATTTTTTTTTTTTTTTTAAATAATCTCCCCTCAAAGACGGAGGGGGCACGCCATTAAACAAAAACGAAAAAACGAAATAAAAAAAAAAAGTGGGGAGGACGCCCAGGTTTACCCGACGCCGGCCCTAGGGATACGGGAAGTTGAGGATGATGGTGGAGGAAGAGAAGGATGAAAGGAAGTGCCCCTATAAAATGACCACCAATTCAAGTACGAGCCCCGGATGACGCGGGTGGTGATACCACGAAGTACTCCTGACGAGATGCCCAGCTCAAGTATCTCCGTGGCACTTTTCCCGCACCACACTCCGTGCCATGACACGGTTGCAGCCATAACCTTGATGTTATTAGGCGCCACTCCTTTTAGCTCAGATACCGCTTGCCGCAGGTCGTTCCTATCATACTTGCTTATCTTAGCCCTCCAGGTCTGCTCCATGTCCACGCTGCCACTGACAACTTGGACATCCAGGATTATGGCAGACCCGTCGGGCTTAACGGCAACGATATCAGGCTTCTTGCCCTGGTCACTTGGCATATGATACAGTCTCTCTCTCTCTCCACATCCCAGCCGCTGGATGACAGTGCACCTGCTATCTGCTTGGCAACCGCATCATGACGTAGAATGCGGCCACCGTGAGTCCTTAGACACTGCTGCACCACATGGTAGAGGTTCTCATTTTTACCCCAAACACACGCGGAAACCCATAAAATAATTCCGTACCATTTCAAACTTTATACCTAAAGTTTTCATTCTCTAATGGTGTATGTAGATACTTGAGTGTTTGTTTTGAGGTTGATAAATACCTAGAAGCTCAAATAACTCAACTGCCTGTACAGTCATGTATAATCAGGGAAGCTTGTAGGGTGAAATGGCAAATCCTCCTCAGGCCTGGGAACCATGTTGCTTTTTGGTGATCTCATGTTTCGGTAACTGTACAGAATAGCTGAATTAGTCATGAAGTGGATTGAAAAGCTATCCCAGTGATTTTTCTATGTCAGTTAAATCGTATATGCATATCAAATAAGCTACCTTGATCGTTAGTTGCATCATTTCAATAATATTCAATATCGAGTTTTGAATGAAAATGGAATGTACTACATTTTACTATATTATATAAATGTGATGCAACGATTGGTATCCATTCATGATTGGTCTCGTACACTTGAGAATTTTGATTACTTTTCCCAACCCGATTGACCGATGGTCAGTCATGTGATACAGAGAGTAAAATGTATTCAGTTAGAAAATGTAATGCTCCAACATGTACACCAAAGAACTTGATCGATGCATTGAAGACTGAAGTCGAGAAGCGATAGAACTTACGAATCCATAAGTAGAGTGCCGCATGCAGCACTTCGCGGAAAGAAATAATTTCTGAACAGTGAAAGCAGGTGTAATAGAAAGTATAGTGATAAAAGTTATCTACACGTCGTATAAAGACGAGCTTTAAAAAACGGCGAGTTCAAACCCCGCCAATTTTCGTACTCCATGCGTTGGTTTAATTATTTGATCTAAGTAAAGACAACTCAGTGATTTGTTTAGTTGGGAATTGGGTTGGCAACAACAGCCTCCCACGTAGAACCTTGGGTTAAGTAGCTCTGCTCGGTGTAAATTTTATATGTCGTGTAGCTTTCTACAGGGTGTCCCAGGAGTTATGCACAATCCGACTCCTACGTGTTGTACAACTCATTTCCGAACAAAAATGCCTTGTAGCAATTTTTTGCCAGAGGCTTCGTTTCCGAGTTATTCGTGATTTACGATTTTGTTTCGTGTTTTCGATCTTATGTCATTAAAACAGTCATAACTCCCTCAATTCTGGAGATGAGCTCAAATTCGATGACACCGTTGGAAAGATCGTTGAATTTTCTATCTATTTAATGTCAGAAAACATTGAAGATGTCCGATTGCTAAGACGACGATTTAAGTTAGGTTTGTCGGATGCTTAAACCCGTTCGTTAAGTAACAGCGCCAAAGTCAAGATAATCGAAGAGCCGAGAGACAGCTATTGTTTGTGTTCATTTACGATTGATTACGATGAGTTGCATTCATCTTTTTGCTGACACTATGGACCCTTATCAAACCAGGCTTCCGTATCGTTACCAACTCTTTCCTTTCGTCTCTTTTCTCGCTGTATTTCCTTCAGCGTGGTTTCCCTATTGCATTTTCCCATTCATCATGGTGCGCTGTAGCTATTGAACATAGCTGGTAGTGACAAAAAAGGATTAGTAAATAAAAAAAGATAGTTTTCTAGATAAAAAAAAAGGATAAGTGACATAAACAATATTATCTACCAATATTTTTTCCTCAAACTATCCGACGTGTTCGCAAGGGTGTGAGTTGTAGACAGGAGGGGTGTAACTCCCTTGCGGCATCAGAAGCATTACCATTGGCAAAACCGTGCACAAAAATCATGTCAACATTCTCACTTGTGGTATAGCTACTCAACTGAAAGCAACTCATCGGAATCAATCGTAAATGAACACAAAAAATAACCGTCTCTTCGATTATCCTGACTTTTGCTGGACAGCTTAGGAATGCCGTAAATGCTGTTCACAAACGAACGTTTACATTCATTAAAATCGTTTTCATTTTCCTTTTTAAATTTTTATTTTTTAGTTTATATCTTAACAATCTTGTTTAAACACTAACTCTTTATATGAACTCGATTTAAACCCCAATATCTTATCATTGTCCTACAACTGGATAACATCTTTGAGTCAACAAACATTTTACTAAAACTGAATTTGGTCGGAAACAACAAATTATCGACATTGCAACACCCAATGCTACGGCCAAATTAGAGTGAGGTTGATAATACACGGCGCACAGAGCAACCCCTCCTTCAAGACCTGGGAGTCGTGCGGGTCATTGCATACCCTCGCCCCTGACCAAGACAACGCCTCCTCCGTAGCTTTCCCAATTTTTAAACATTAGTTGTCGTTTTTAGTTGTGCAGGGTGTCCCAGGAGTTATGCACAATCCAACTCCTTCGTGTTCTACAATTCATTTCCGAACAGAAATGCCTATTAGCGATCTTATGTCATTAAAACTGTAATAACTCCCTTAATGTTGGAGATAGCTCCAATTTGATGACAACGTTGGAATGAGCGTTGAATTTTCTATCCATTTGATGTCAGAAAACATTTTTTTTTTTTTTTTTTTTTGCATTGAAGATGTGCGATTGTAGCGCGAAATGGCAGTTTTGTCAAAATCTTGAAACGAACGGGTTTATCTCCAAAATTGAGGGAGTTATGACAGTTGTAATGACAGAAGATCGAAAACACGAGAAAATCTTAAAATACGAATAACTCGGAAACAAAGCCTCTGGCAAAGAATTGCTAGGAGGCATTTTTGTTTGGAAAGAGTTGTACAACACGTAGGAGTCGGATTGTGCATAACTCCTTGGACACTTAGCATATAAAAGTAGAAAGAATTCAGGTTTCCCTGATATAACACCTGAAGAAGGAAAATTGAAGCGAGTTTGTACCTCTCACAGTCTGCAACATAAGAACACTTATACGAACTACTTATACTGCAACTTATAAGAACTTCTAAAAATTAGGTGTCGTTGGTCAGATTCGCAAAAATGTTTGCTCTACCGAGGAAACTACCTTGGAAGGGTTCAAGTCACCTTCGTGGAATTTGAAGAAACGGTTGAAATTGTTTGTGGGTTATAAATCCAGTTCATAAAATGTCTTTATAATTTCACTGTTTCAATGTACGTACTGTTTACAGTTTAAACAAATATCCAGCTCCAACTTTCGTAGATAGAAGCATACCTCATTATTTTTCGATATCTACTTAGTAATATTTCAAGCTAGATTATTGTTGTTGAGGGTTAAATTAAATTGTAAGGTGTCTTGTGATATTTCTGCTATGGTGATTGTTGTCAACGCTGCATTGCTTTCGCAAGTATTGCAGATCTTTTATTACTGTTGGGTATTATACTTCTCTAAGTCTATAAAATACAAATATTTTATTATATTCTTTGATAAAGAAAACTCAGTTGTATGAATTTATTTTCTGGTTGAAGAATATTTCTTCTGTATTTACTAAGTAAAATCGATGTAACTGTCACAAATCTCCGAACGGTACTTGCCGTTTTGAACTTGAGTAGGTACCAACTTAAATTATAGAAGCGTTTACAATATTGGTTTGGCTGTGATTGGCACAGTATAAAATTGTTTCTCCACCCTTATAGTATCCTTACCTTCTTAGTGATTTTTATGTTTTCACTAATTTACGATTTCCTATAATCTATGCTAGATCGTTTGTTTCAATAAACGGATGACGATGTTTATATCACAGTGGTTGGCTTCATATTTATGTTCCCAACAACTATTGGTACATTTTGTATTAGTACAGTGAGACTTTTCGGGGTCCAGGACCTTCGACATAGAATCAGCAAAACTTGAGTTTAGAGCCGTTCCAATGCCCCTTCTTCTCCTCTTGTTCAACAAAGTTGGAATATTTTGTGTTGGAATCATTCAAACACTAATATGAATTAAACAAACACTAATAACTTAACAGAAATGTGATATAGAACAGCATTACCGATTTAAATAAATATAAAATAAAGCTTTACAGCAAATTTTGTTGACAATTTGATCAATATACAAATATTGATCAAATCGTTTGTAAGTATACTGAAATAAAAACAAGTTCTTCAAACTTACTCAGTCGTAATAGTTGTTATGAATGTATGAGAATCATTGATAGATTTTAGCGAATATTCTACTTCCAAGATAATTCACTTACACGCAATTCCCCAATTGAAGGCGGATGTAATGCTCACGTTTCAAGGAATTTGAGCCTATATCTGCCTCATTAACCACTAATTATTATTTAATCGGTAGCGGACTTTCCGCTCTCCTGGGTGTTCCAAGGTGGCAAGAAATTCACCATAAGAGTACCCATAGCGAACTTCAAATTTGGTTAGCATATCCATATATTCTTACAACAAGGCACCATTTCACGTAATAACACTCTACAACCTCCTGTTGGCAGCCAATGACCAAAGAAAGTTGACACCATTGGGAGCAGTACAACCTCCTGTTGGCATACCATATGACCATTTATATCTCAGAGGCTGTTCAAACTGTGAAGTACGCAGTAACTCACTGGTTAGGTTTATTAATCTTCATTTTCGACCGTAGCTCATCTTCAGTTAAGTTCTTAGTGCTGTTAATTAAACAGTATTAAAGGCCTACTTGATCCGTGCAATCTCCTTATCTGTCATTTTTCTATCAAAATTTACTGTAAGTTCCATAGGAATAATACAGTTCCCTGGTGCCTCTACGATCACCAGAACAGAAGATAGTCGTGTGCTGCTGAAGTGAGTGGCATTTTAGTGCCTGTAATACATTCGTAATTCGCATTTAGAACTATTTTATCAACTCAATAGGCAGTTTTGGAGATTGACCCTTACGTTTCACAGAGAGTGTTCATGCTAAACAATTAAGGAATTAATCCTATACTTGAAAATGCCTTATTGAATCATTTTAAACGCAAAGTTTCTCTCATTCAAATGTTTGTGTTTTTAATTTTAAGAATCATGTTTTTCTATTGCAAAACATAATTACTTTTGATTTCCTCGTCAAATGTTCTATTACATTATCATTCATTCATTTTTCTTAAATATGAGAAAATTCAACTGAAGCCGTAGTAAAAGAAAAAAGAGTTGATTTTATATAATTACTAACAACTTTCAGTCTTAGGTTTAACGAAAAAACTACAGTCAACATGTGTTGCACAATATTAAGAACTTGGAAATTTAATAAGCTTCCCAATGCTTATTAATGCTCCCCTGAAAATTTCATGGTTTACGTTTCAAAGGGTGTCGAATCCGAATCTGCAATAAAATTTTTCCGTCCGTCCGCCGTAAGCACGATTTTCCCAAACGGCTGAACCAAAAAAGCTGAAATTTTCAGGAAAAATCCATGTTGGTCCCCAATTCTTGAGCCAGCTCTCTCACATAATTTGAAGTGCCCTTTAAGGGTTGTCAAAGTTTTGTAAAACCCCTAAAAACCTCAAAAAAAAAAGTCTAAATGTGGACTCTTTTTGAAGAAATTTCCAAGAGGAATCGAATGAGCCCCTCCCCAGGTCCGTAGGTCAAACCATTCCCGATGTATGGCCCGATTTATGGTGCCAAGATTTGGTTTATTATTGTTATTGTTTTGATAGCAGTAACCTAGTGATGTAGTGAATGTGGATACTGGAGTGAACTCCTAAGAGGCTTTTGTAGCCGATACACGGGTTGAAGCATTCTGATATGCGTGAAACGCTGCAAATTCTTTCACTTGGGTTTCTTATTCAATTGGCTTGCGTTAGCGATTTGAATTTCTAGTAAGCTTTGGAGTGTGGGTGTTTCACAGGTGATAGAGCGATTATTGAATTTCAGGAGATATGCGTAGAGCACGTAAATACGTTCTCAACCAAAATACCCATTTGTATTGATCAGTTGATCCTTTGATTTGATTTGTGTGCCTCCTGAAATTCATTAATCGCTCAATCACCTGTAAAACACCCACACTCCAAAGCTTAGTAGAAATTCAAATCATGAACGCAAGCCAATTGAATAATAAACCCCAGTGAGCGAATTTGCAGCGTTTTTTTAGTAGAAGTTCTTTGGTACAGCATTTGTAAATAACTCAAAACTAGTGGCTTAAAAAATTGATATGAGGCATTTTTGTTCAAATGGTGTAGAATTGATTCCTCAAGTTTCAGCAATTCTACTCGGAACACCCTGAATAACTAAATTCCTTCACATCTGTTGTAACGAGATTTCAATACCGGCATCATATGACCAACCCGTTCAGTTAATGAAATCAAGGATTGTTTCAGAATGCATCAATATGGATTTCCATGAACAAACGTTGGGAAAGTTTCATTAGCTAGAATAATTTTGATATTTATTGTTGTTAATAATATATATTACTGTTGGGCCTATTGCAATAGTTAAATTTTCATCTAGAATTCGCCTAACGATCGATTGAACTTATATCACTTGTTAAACGAAGTAGCCATTGGTAGGTTGCGTGACAAAGAAGGCAAAACTTGTGCAACAAAATATTGTGATTTGGACATTATTGTTGTTTGTTTGGGTAGTTCAATTGGTTGGGATTCAGGCCAAGAGATAAACAAAATGCTTAACAAAAACTGTTAGGGTTGATATAAAACCAACAATTACATTCTACGAGTACAAACTAATTTATTAGGAGAAAATACAATTAGGTAACACCTTCTTTATATGATGAAATAATAAGACCACCTAAATAATAGGAAAAGGGTAATTTAATAAATTTACATAATAGGGTTGTTACTCTCATCACATGAATCTGGGCTCCAAGCCAATCTCGTATGTAATGACTGTCGAGACAGACCCCAGAAGGTCTTGGGAACAAGTTTCTTACTAGTGAATTTCCAGCCAATGTGTTTTTGACAATGGCAGCAGACTGCGATCTCCCAAGCGTAACCTGGGAACCAGGAATACTCAGTTGAAGGGTTGGAGATGATGATTAGATTCATGGCTGTTGAGAGGGTGATGGTATCGTGCATATAACCTCCAGGGTTGACATATGTGCTTTGTGCGCCCTCTACTGACATAGCAAAGAAATCTTTCTGGTAGCCAATGAGATTGTCGCAGGTATGGCAACAGTATTGCTGGCATTGCATCATAAGGCTCAGCATCCATCGTAAGCGCCGTATCGGTGAATTCTCTTTAATCAAAAACAGTCTTTCGTCTGCTCCTAAATGCGTCCCAAGCCAAAACGACAGCTCTGTAGGGTCTGTAGGCATAGGTGGCCTGTCTTTGATTTTTTTCAGTCCTTGCTTCAGAAAAAGCATTTCGTTTCCCACCTTTTTCCTAAGGTAATCTGTATCATACTGTGTATGTACCCATACTGGCCATGGACTGGTATAGGATTCTCTAATTTGACACTTTCTGGGGATCAGGTGACGTACACGATTCAGCGAAGGAATATTGAATACTGCCAATGGTTTCCTCAAGATAATTTCAGGTAAAATTCTGACATCTGCATATGCAATAGGGCCATCAATTCTTCTAATGTTGATCTTTTTGAACCTTTGTCTTACTTTGGCTTTGATGGAGACAAGATTGTGGGCGTCGGAGAATTCATAAATTTCGCAGGTCGTTCCATATGATTCGTCGCACGTTGAGTTACGTCTGTATCCTCGGGCTCTACAACCAAATATATGATCACCCTCAACTGATTGCCTCAGCAATTCACATCTGATGTGGTCTTTCACCATCAAGGGAAACGTTTGGCCTGGCACCCAGGTCCCAGGACATCCTGGAACCAAGGGTAGTGTCACAACTGCGTTATCAGGTATTATGGTTCGTCCACTGACCCTGTCCATTTCACCCAAGTAGCTATGGGTAATGGGCAAGTCTTCATCAAACACCTCCCTAGATGGATCGGCGGTAGGTTCTGCACTACCCTCTCCTTCAGCTTCCATATCAGATTCATCTCTCAGATACGGCACCACCACAAAGTTTGACATCAATTCTTCATCAGTATCGTTTCCGTTCTCGTCTGACATGTTTCTACAACAAAAAGCTCTACAGCAACCCCAAACAAGTTGCTTCAAAAACGAAATAATGTAGCTTCTTCAAACTATCGAATAATTCACGGAATTGAACCACTCAAAATGGTTCCCTCACATTCCAAACATGCTTTTTAAGAATGCTCGAGATGTAAGCGTCCTGTTGACACCATGTACTATTTATAAATCAATTGCGAAAGAATCTCAAGTTAGGAGATATTTTTAACAACGAGTATAGCCTCAATTGTTGTCAAATCGATTTGACAGTGAGGGTTGGTACACAGACTGAGTAACGGAGACACTGTGTACTTACACAGGATGGTAACTGTGGAAGATCAGTTTTCCCAAATGTCAAGAAGGTAGGTGCAATTCAATCCATAATTCTGAAAAGTCTTACGATCTCCAAACATTGGAGTAGGTCGGAACTATTCTGGCTGTAGCGCTAACTCGTAATCTCAGGAACTCACATTTAGATCGTTTCACAATATTTATTCACTGATGCGGAGTAGGAAGAACGATCAAAACAAAATATGTAGGTACCAACTTATCATTGCCTTATCAGCGAGTGCTATCGATCAAACCATGGACTTTAAAGCGATCCATGAATTGGAAGGCTTTTGGGTGTTCTTAATAAACTGACATACGCGCCGCTACTATCGTTGAGTTACTGTAAAGTATAAGTTGATATGTCATAAGCTTGAAGTGGTATGCCAAAAGTTGAAATTGAGTCGCCGAAATTTTAAATTGAGATGCCAAAAATATTAAAATTGATTTGTGCCAAACTAATCTCATTTTCTTTTTTTCCTAACTATATATATGTGTGTTTGTGTGATTTCATTCTTCTGGTAGCCAAATCGCTGCTCCGTCCTCCAGTCCAAGTCCTCGCACGTGTTTTTTCAGGCCCCTTAGCCTCATGGAAACTGAGCCTGCTCAATGAACTGAGAACTGAGTTTTCACTCGTGTCCACATTATCACCTGGGAGTAGGATTTCAACCACTTGTTGGCGAGGCGTAAGGAAACGTTCTTGAGGAAGGCTTCGTATTCTTTATGTGATGCGCCATTGCATGTAACAACAAGTGGCGTGAAAGACCCTCTCAGGTCTTCAGCGACTCTATCGTATTTTGCGTGTTTGGCTTGGGCTGCATGCCGGGAGATGGTAGGCCAATCCATGGAGGAGTAAGAGACTGCGTCAGCGTTTATAACGCGAGTATCAAAAAACGCAGGTCTCTCACGGTAACACACTCCATAGACCTTTTTGTCCGCTACCAAGCTGGGGCTGTCATCAGCACTGTCACGTGAAACTGGTTCTGTGACCACGCCGTTCCATGCAAGGCTCGCTATTTTTGCTCATTCATCTGGGACAAGGTCATGTCCCTGTTTGATCAGGCCTCCCTTCATACAGTTAAGGGCCTGATTCATGTCCAGGGGACTCCCACATCCGTCGCAACACACTGGCAACCCTTTTGGTTCCCAGCCGTACCAAATGGACAGTGCATCGTGGAAGTGGGATTGTGTGCGTTACACGCACTACTTGAACGCATTGCTTGTGTTTTCTAGTAATATTCGATTTAAATATGTTGATTCAGTGAAATTCTGTATCGTTTCTCTTTATTTTCTGACAAATAAGAAAACCATTGAAAGTTATATTTGAGAACACATAAGTCACTTCGTTTATCTATATTTGTTTCACTCTAAACAACTGTGTTCCATTGATTGTACTGTCTTAATAAATGTATGACACTCCTCAAGTTCATGAGTGATTGAAGGTTTCGGGTGTAGTAGGAATGGCAAAGAACCCCCATCACCAGCATAATTTGAGGAGGGCCAATGTAGGAGAGCCCTCTCATGAACACAAAGGATGTAGAAGCTCGTCTTGAAACAAACGCGTCTCTCTCTGGGGGTGCACCAAGTCTGTAAAGGACAACCACAAAGCGAACGTGAGACAACAAATGAGCTTTTGTAGCCCAAATACAAATTTAAACTACCAAACGCAAAGGAGATTAGTCTTGTTTCTCGACTTCAAATCGTGAAACAAACGACTCAATCCTAATTTAAAAAGAAGTTCACGATTAGGTACGTAAATATCTAAAACAATGAAATTTTTTAATGATTGCCGAACTTCAGAAAACCGTGTTTTGTAATAGTTGAAATTCATATCTGCCCAGCAAGAACCATTGTGGAGGTGAAAGCCCAAATCCATCTTTAACCCAAGCTTCATTCCTATTACGGTATTCCTTGTCACTTTGAAACTTTGTTGGGGTCCCCTACAATGACTTTTAATTCTATAAGATTTTATTCCCTTTTCTTGTGATATGTCTTCACTTTATTTTCAAATGGTCTTTTCACTGATCGCCCTGCATGCTTTCCAGTTGTATCCCACTTCAGCAATCAAAGTTTGAAAGCCTTTTCGAAAATCATATTCAATTTCAAATAACCTGGGAACACAGAAATCCTTACCTTATTCAACGAAAAATCAAATTTCAACCCCTAGGGGGGGATTAAGGGAGGAAGGGGTGTCACTGTGTGGGGACGGACTCTTCGAAGTTCAAATTCGATCTCAGGGGCCCCAAAAACATAGGGCGACCTAAGATACACACCCGACTGGCCGCTCGCAAGTGAAAGAGCGCTGGGTCGTAACTGCTGCCTGTGGTAACAAGAATGCAGTGACTCTTGTTCGGCTTGAGGCTGTGTTGGTTGGGGGTAGATTTCATCTGGCACAGGCGTGGTAGGTATTGTCACAATGAAATAGAAATAAATTTGCACATAACAGATTTACATTTAATATAATATAATATTAGAGGGTAGATAAGTGGATTCAGCGCCAGGAGGGTGATCCAGATAACGTTTCTACTTACAAGCTCGTCAAAGTCCTCTCCTTCAATCTGATCCCAAATAGACATGCCTACTTTGAATACTTTGACGATTTGGCTCACGCCACGATACATTATTTGTACATACTTTATATGAATTTGACGAGGTGGCTCATGACACATCTCAAATGCCGCCTCGCTGATATGGGAGACAACGTGAGCAACCTCCTCGCTAATAGATCACATCGGGTGTATAAGATAATCTTTGTCGGGGTCCATATCGTAATGGTTTTTTCGTCCTGGTTGTTTATCATAAGATCCCCAAAACATAGAAATCTGTACCCCACTCGACTTGGCGTGAGGACTCAAATTTCAACCCCTAGGAGTGGATTGAGGCGGGTGATTGAGGGGGAGGTAGTTTCCCCAAGGACTATCTTTGTCTGAAGTTTGAATAAAATTTAGAAATTCACTTAAAAATACGTCGTAGTTCATCACAATCTCATGACTCAAAAATAAGGTTCTGACACCAATTTAAGGGTAGTTTTTTAGCCATAGCTCAACATTTTGGGGGTCAGGGGATTTTTTGGACCTTGGATTCGAATTCAGCATCGAATAATACATAGTAAGACTCTATTCTACAATACTTTATGGATCTTGACATTTTTTTTGTGGGACTGTGTAATTTTTCATTGATTATGTATGGGTAAATTCCACGTAAAATAATTTGCGTGTGAAAATCAAGCTTTCAGCGGGGATGAAGTTGATTGTCGTACATAATTTTGGACAATAATCTTGAGCCATGGATTTTCTCTGGTCAACCAGCCATTAATTCTTGATAAGTAATTTTTAGGATGATTTCTTTTCAAATCGCTAAAGACGTTTTATTCGGGGCCTGTAAGTTTTCCAATGCCGCCATTTCATTGATTGTATTTATGCAGTCAAGAATTACGAATGAAACTGTAAAAGTCATGCCTGATCGCTGAAGATATTAACATTCTATAGTGAAACTGTAGGTCTTTTTGCTCTGCGTTTCTTCGCATTTATATGGCAAACATCCAATTATGACAGTATTAGAGAGAGGGGGGGGGATAACATAGACTTTAACTCGACTTTTGCGTAACAACAACTCACTTATTACATTACCTGATATGGAATGAATGAAAATGTTTGGACAATATATATAACAAGTCATCAATCCTCTAATGAGCCTGCATTCACGTATGATTAAAAAGAATCAGCATGTTTCGCTTTTGAGGAATACCAAATTGGTTTTTGGTGGCTTTCTCTGCTATACGTTTTGCTGAGCTGTGGCTCCTGGTCTTTAAAAGCAGCCCTCATATGATTCGTGAGACTCGCCAGTGAAACGAAACGCTGCTGCTTTTAGAGGCTCCGTTCGTACAGTTGTAGGGGCAGCAATAATTTGTCACGTGAGAAACAATAGGTGATGCCATCATGTTGAAGCGACATGATTTCTGTACCCAAACAGAAGCGAAAAACACTTGAAACGTCTAATAACGAGGGCAAAAGGAGTGAGGAATGTGGGAATTTCCCCGGCTCTCTTCCCCCTACTTTGAAAGGCTCTCAGTGGTCTATCACTAATGGTGTAAGTATAGAGTTGGCACTTTAAAGTACCTACTTATGAGAAAAGAATAATGAAGCACTTACGAAAAAAAAGTTGTGATGTTCAAAGGACGGAGTCTGAATAAGGATTTCCTTTAAATCTTACAACGCAAAGTAAGATGAGCAGTAAACAATGCCAAACTTAGGCTTATAAACTCAATTTCCAGGACACCAAGTCTACCAGGGTTGCTGCTGCATTTGGAGCAATTAACAGATCAATTCTTTGTGGTCGTGGCAATTCTGTTCGAAACTATTCTATGGAGGGAGTTGAATACCGACTTTTCAATGATATTGTAACTTATTCAACTTCAAATCCAAGTTAGTACTCCTCCTCATAATTCAAACAAGAATGGGAGTTAACAACGATATATCATGCACGCCAAAAGCACTTTGCAATCTCGGAGAATGTGGTGGATTAAGGAATTGATAAAAGATAAACGGAACACAAACTCCAGCCAATTATGAATTAGACATGGATAAAAATCCAATTCTCTATCATCCGAGCTGTTTCGGTGCGCTTGAGGAGAAGCCGACAAAAGCGATGAGTAGGTACTTACGTTGATTAAATTTGGAAACTGAGCACCATTGCCGATCATGGGCTAAAACGATGTCTATACCCATAAAAGAAGACCATTATATCATTTACCACAGTTTTGCTTCATTAAAAAAGCCAAGGTGGTTAAAATAACTGTGTATAAACACTAGAGCCCAGCCTAGTCGAATAGTCACAGCAAAATGCACATCTTCATCCTCATTCTCTGCTTGCTAGAAAATTTAATAAAATAAATCAGGGACTGTTTCACCGAAAAAGGGCGGATGCAGGTACAGGATCTCTTTTTTGCTGTGATGTTTTCAACGACTCATTAAGTAACTATATGCAGAGAGAAACCCGTAGGGAGGAAAGAACACATAGCATGACACATAAGTGAACGTTATAATAGTAAGAATAAATCCAAGTCAGGTTCCGGACGGAACATTTTTAAAGACAAAGGAACCTTTATAATTCAAGAAGCTCGTAGAAGATGAAGACTGGTTCTGTTTTACAAGTAAAGAGGACGAAGGCTGAATTATGGAATTCGTTCGGATGCTAAGATTTGTGAGGGAACTTCGATGAAAAATTAACTCAGCTCCTTGAGTCTTACCTCCAGGCGAACTACGATATTTCTCTTATTATGGAGCAGTAATCTATACTTCTCGATCTTACAGATACTTTTAAGATGGAAATTCGTAATGTACATCATCAGGTTCCATAAAATGTATATATTTGTTGTAAAAAACTCGATAAACCTTTGCTAAGGTGATTAAATTGCCAAGTTTTTGGTCAAACCTAAGACTTTCCCATTGAAAATATACAATCAACTCTTTTTTCTCATGAATCAGCTTGTTCCAATTTTTCGTTATTAAGAAAACGCTGCAAATTCTTTCACTGGGGTTTATTATTCAATTGGCTTGCGTTCATGATTTGAATCTTCTAAGCTTTCGGAGTGTGCGTGTTTTACAGGTGATAGAGCGATTATTGAATTTCAGGAGATATGCATAGAGCACGTAAATATGTTCTCATCCAAAATACCTATTTGGATTGTTCAGTTGATCATATTTGTGTGCCTCCTGAAATTCAATAATCACTCAATCACCTGTGAAACACGCACATTCCAAAGCTTAGTAGAAATTCAAATCATGAACGCAAGCCAATTGAATAATAAACCCCAGTGAAAGAATTTGCAGCGTTTTTTTTTTTTTTAATGGTTATCAGAATGCTTCAACCCGTGTATCGGCTACAAAGCCTTTTAGGAGTTTACTCCAGTATCCACATTACTACATCACTACGTCACTAGGTTACTGCTATCAAAACCAAAACAATAATAAACCAAAATAACGCGAATGTTGGCACCATAAATCGGGCCATACATCGGGAATGGTTTGACCTACGGACCTGGGGAGGGGCTCATTCGATTCCTCGTGGAAAGTTCTTCAAAAAAGTTCAGATTTAGGCCGCCTCGACTTTTTTTTGAGGTTTTTACAAAACTTTGACAACCCTTAAAGGGCACTTTAAATTAAGTGAGAGAGCTGGCTCTAGAATTGGGGCGTCGCCGAACCAACATAGATTTTTCCTGAAAATTTCAGTTTTTTTGCTCCAGCCGTTTGGGAGAAATCGTGCGTACGGCGTATGACGTACGGCGGACGGACGGAAAATTTTTTATTGCAGATTCGGATTCTACACCCTTTGAAACGTAAACCATGAAATTTTCAGGGGGGGGGGGGGGGGGTTAGCTTTTTTTTCAAGAGCAATTACAATGGTTCATCATTGAATAATAAACCAATATACAGAAATTCATGTCTGGTAAAAATCAGGTGTTAGATAAAAGTTGTTCAGATACAACATAAATATGTTACATCTCAAGATGAACAGATAGGTACGTGAATAAAAAATCTCCATGTTATATATAGAGCTGTTAACAAATCATTATGCCATTGATTTTGGGAAAATCCCTGTCCGTCGTTCTCATTTTCAACAATCTGTCCTTCTAATGTATCCACCAGACTTTCCGGCTACATCCGTATAGTGCATGGGTACCCAGTTGGAATTTCTCTTCCCACGACTCGGTCCAATCGGTCCGTTTCTAGGGTTCATTTTGAAAAGATGTTCAAATTGTGCAGTCCAGCCGGCTCCAATCTCGATGGACCTGACATCTGCGCTGCCGGCCCCTGTGTGAGGGAGGTTAGGTCGGTCTTTATCTCTTTAGACCCACTCTCGGTCAATGCCAATTGAATCACTCAGCTCGAACGACTCAGTGACGGATAGGACCTGAAGGGCATCATACTTCCACGTAGCTTCCTACTAATTTCGGAATAATGTTTCATATCGATACTTTAATTTTCCTTTGTGTCGGGAGAGGACAACGGGACGAAAGCCACAGGAAGATCCCCACCCCCACCCCTAATCCATTTTGGGCAGAAAAGTTCCAAGATTTAGGGTTGTTCTTTCGTACTTTCACGAGAGGGACAGTACTTCAATGGAAAAAAAACGAAAGTTTTGCAGCAATAAGCTAAAGCTATAAGATACTGATGTTAATTTGAAATTTAAGAAAAACAGACAAAATTGTATTACTTATGTAGAATTTTAATGAGGCCGTGAAAAATTGAGGTCGCGGTTACTAATCAAAATCAATCAGATTGACTTAAAATTGCAATGGGATTAAAATTCACTACCGTGTTTAGGCAAAATTGAAATCCATGTTCATGGTGAATAGATGGAGGTCAAATAGAAAAAAATCTGGCATGAGAAAAGAAAGGGATAACTGGAAAACGAGTAAAATTATCATTAGTGAGATCAAGATTGTTGTGATGCTTACGGATGATATTTGTCCCTGGTATATTTTTATGTTATACGCTGCCCTCAGCGCGCTCCACCACTTGTATACTTAAAAAAGAAAAAAACCATTTAGGGCTTAGGTACAGAAACAACGGGATATCTTAATTTTAGTCCTTTTGATGTAATAGTCTTTCTTAATTGTTTCATGCTCGTTACTTAATTGTAAATTTTGTTAAATAACTTTCATCAGCTTTGGGAAACGACCAAAATAAAAAAGGCATAACGAATAGCTCTTTTTGAATTTAAAAGATGATGATAAGTTTAACAAAGCTCCACTTGATCAGGGTCTGTAAGCTTGTGACCCAATAGTTACAGCTAATTGCTAATATTGGTAAATAGTAATTTTGAGATAATTTTTATGTGGGATGTGAAAAAGCATTGGGGGCAGCGGCGAAGGAGATTGACGGTAATGGGTGCTGAATAGAGTCTAAGGGCAGGGGAACTGCTAAACGGCGCCGTTGATATATAAAGTGTCCCGGGCAGGGGGAGCCTCCGTTCAATCGGCGAGAGTTTTTTCAAGATCCCGGTCGTTGGGATTTGATTTCAACGACGTTGGGAATTTCTTTTCCGATTTCATCATCGTTGGGAGATTGTCATTTTCCAACGACCCCCCCGAAACTAGCGAGTTCTGTTAGACCCGGGGGATCAGCGGCGAAAGGATGTGGAACGTCGTGGTGGGACTCTTGCTGATCGGCTGGGCTGCTGCCTCCCCTCAGGGTGGCAGAATCCTCGAGGAAGAAAAAACTGGATTTGCTGGTAAGTTGAGCACCTGGTGTAAAATACTTCGAGTACAATTAGCAATGCCTTTCTCTAACCATAGTTTGCTGGTGCACCAATTTTTTGTTATGGGAATTTCACGGTTCCGCGTGCGTAGGGGTCGAAAACAATTGTTCTCAGAGAAGATCATTTCAAGTAAGATGTGTTGGCTTATGTGCAGATCCTACCTTTGATGTAGTAGCAACTTGATTGCAAGGGAGTCATATCAACTGAAAACTACAGAATCCCTTAGAAATTCACGGAAATTGGTTGAAAATGTTGACATTATGCTTGTACCAAAAATTGTATTTTTTACTTCTAGGTAGTAGGAACGTAGTAGGTTCTCAAAAATTCCTATGGTAGATAATTAGTAGGTAGATGGAATTTCATGTAGAGTTCGAACCTGCTATAGGAATGATGGTGGTCTCTATCTGAATTGACTAACTTGGAGCTTATTGCGCACCAATTTTGGTTTATTATTCAATAATAAACCATTGTAATCGCAAAAAAAAAAAAAAAAAATGCTAACCCCCCTTAAATTCCATGGTTTACGTTTCAAAGGGTGTAGCATCCAAATGTGCAATAAAAAATTTTCTGTCCGTCCGCCGTACGCCGTACGCACGATTTCTCCCAAACGGCTGGAGCAAAAACTGAAATTTTCAGGAAAAATCCATGTTGGTCCGGCGACGCCCCAATTCTTGAGCCAGCTCTCTCACTTAATTTTAAGTGCTCTTTAAGGGTTGTCGAAGTTTTGTAAAATCCCTAAAAACCTCAAAAAAGTCAAGGCGGTCTAAATTTGGACTTTTTTTTAAGAACTTTCCACGAGGAATCGAATGAGCCCCTCCCCAGGTCCGTAGGTCAAATCATTCCCGATGTATGGCCCGATTTATGGTGCCATTTGCGTTACTTTGGTTTATTATTCAATAATAAACCATTGCAATCGCTCTTGAAAAAAAAAATTCTAACCCCCCCCCCTGAAAATTTCATGGTTTACGTTTCAAAGGGTGTAGAATCCGAATCTGCAATAAACATTTTTCCGTCCGTCCGCCGTACGAACGATTTCTGCCAAACGGCTGGGGCAAAAGATCTGAAATTTTCAGGAAAAATCCATGTTGGTCCGGCGACGCCCCAATTCTTGAGCCAGCTCTCTCACTTAATTTTAAGTGCTCTTTAAGGGTTGTCGAAGTTTTGTAAAATCCCTAAAAACCTCGAAAAAAGTCGAGCCTAAATTTGTACTCTTTTTGAAGAACACTCCACGAGGAATCGAATGAGCCCCTCCCCAGATCCGTAAGTCAAACCAATCTCATCTGTGGCCCGATTTATGGTGCCAACATTCGCGTTATTTTGGTTTATTATTGTTCTTGTGTTGATATCAGTAACCTAGTGACGTAGTGATGTAGTGATGTAGTAATGTGGATACTGGAGTGAACTCCTAAAAGGCTTTGTAGCCGATACACGGGTTAAAACATTCTGATAACCATTAAAAAAAATTAAAAATTAAAAAAAAAACGCTGCAAATTCTTTCACTGGGCTTTATTATTCAATTGGCTTGCGTTCATGATTTGAATTTATACTAAGCTTTGAATGTGCATGTTTTTACAGGTGATAGAGCGATTATTGAATTTCAGGAGATATGCATAGAGCACGTAAATCGGTTCTCAACCAAAATACCTATTTGGATTGATCAGTTGATCATATTTGTGTGCTTCCTGAAATTCAATAATCGCTCTATCACCTGTGAAACACGCACACTCCAAGGCTTAGTAGAAATTCAAATCATGAACCATTGAATAATAAACCCCAGTGAAAGAATTTGCAGCGTTTTTTGTTTTGATATCAGTTACCTAGTGATGTAGTGAATGTGGATACTGGAGTGAACTCATAAAAGGGTTTATAGCCGACACACGGGTTGAAGCATTCTGATATGCGTGAAACCCTGCAAATTCTTTCACTGGGGTTTATTATTCAATTTTATTCATTTCGCTTGCATTCATGATTTGAATTTCTACTAAGCTTCGGAGTGTGCGTGTTTCAGGAGATATGCATAGAGCACGTAAATCGGTATTCAACCAAAATAAATATTTGGATTGATCAGTTGATCATAATATGATTGATAATATGAAGTTGATAATATGAAAAATATTATTTTTGTGCCTCCTGAAATTGAGCATTTTCTCCCAAATAGAGAAAACGTTCGCATGTTTTTATTGTGGGGAGGTATTGAGGTTCAATAAAAAAACGCTACAAATTCTTTCACTGGGGTTTATTATTCAATCGGCTTGCGTTCATGATTTGAATTTCTACTAAGCTTTGCAGTGTGCGTGTTTCACAGGTGGTAGAGCGATTATTGAATTTCAGGAGGCACACAAATATGATCAACTGATCAACCCAAATAGGTATTTTGGTTGAGAACCGAGTTACGTGCTCTATGCATATCTCCTGAAATTCAATAATCGCTCTATCGCCTGTGAAACACGCACACTCCAAAGCTTTGTAGAAATTCAAATTATGAATGCAAGCCAATTGAATAATAAACCCCAGTGAAAGAATTTATTCTTTCGTTCTATTATGCCGCGTTTATTTTAGAATTATAGGAATATGTAAGTTATGTCGTTGAAAATGTTCTCGGCTCCTAATCATAGAAAATAAATGGGATACATGCGTAATTAGGTCAACTAACAAAACTCAAATCTGCATAATAGAACCAGAAATATACGCTGTCAATGTGTAACAGTAAACATTTTACGAACTGCACAATGTTTCTTCATCTTTTTCGATATCCCCAATAGAATCATTCAAATTATAAAATTATTATTGATGACAAGAAATTTATTTTGTTGACCAAGCTATAAGTTATAAGGCATCCTTTTTTTTGTCAACGTCATGGGGAAGGTTACTTATTTGCCTACCTGCTATTCTGCTCCTCCATTTACGAATTAATGAATTTTTAGCTGGAGATGAGATGGTTGTGGAGATGTATTGAAAGCATTACTCAAATTATTATCGTGGACCTAAGGAATTTCATTCATAAAAATTAGCACGTACTCTGGATTTATAGGAGTTTTCTGGGACGTTGAAAGAACGGAGAGAAACGAGGGAAAAGATGATTCGTTAGAACGGCAATCTGAAAAGTTAACTATCATGAATGAAGAATTAGGAGAGATACGAGAAGAAGAATGCCTATACGAGTTCGATAAAACATTGTCAGATGATGAATTGCGTTCCGATGAACTTTGCAGTTATGGCCTCAAGTTGTTGAAACAGAAACGCTGGGACGAAGCAGCCACAATATTTACAAAAGCCTTGAAAATCAAACCAGAGAAAGAGTTATTGTACCTGCATCGCGGCTTGGCATTCTTCCGTTTGAAATATTATCAAGTAGGTACTTAGCTAAGTACCTGTTTTGGTTTATTATTTTCAACGATAAACCTTGGTAATCAGCCAAGAAAAAAAATTAACTATCTATGAGAATATCGTGTTGAACTTAATGTTGCCGGATTCGATCCCGCTAATTTTGGCTATCATTTTCATTTAGTTTCCTAGCTCTCTCAGCTAATTTGGACATTAAAAGTAATTACCCATTGTAACACAGCGTAGCAAGATGATTGAAATAGAGTTGCTCTGCATGGTTGCTTTTTAACTCCAAATGGTTGGTGTAAAAAACCAAGAGTGTTTTGTTGTGGTGATTACAGTGAAGGTTCTAGAAAGCCTACGCAACTAAGTAGGCAAAACGTGTCCAGTACTAATGTATCCCAAAGTTATGGCGGTTGAGGTACTAGATGAAGCGGAGGGTCAGTAAATTTTGCTCCGTTTACACGATTCCTGATCTATTTTTCATCGGTAGGTAGATTTTTTTTTTTTTTTTTCGAAAAATTTCTTTATTAGAAACATAACATAACAACTGAGCATAGCCCATCAAGTTAATTTACATTAATACAATAACTACAGTTTGTAGAGGTAATAGCCCAATGGCAACTACTCTATATGATCACTTCAGGCACTTGTCACATTGTCACGCCACAAGGTCGAGAGGTTTTGTTCTATCCAGACGTCGGATGACGTTGCTGTTGTCTAATAATCGTAGAGCTTCTGGGTTCATATGTTGATGAAGCCTCTGCTCGTGTTTAGCGGCAAATAGTTTGATCACCTCACTGACTGGTTCTATCTTGAGGTCCCGATGGAGGTCGTCGTTACGTACGTACCAAGGAGCGTTGACGATACTCCTTAGTACCTTGTTTTGAAATGTTTGAATTATTTTGATGTTGGTCTTTTTTGTACAGCCCCAGAGTTGAATTCCATATGTAAAAACTGGTCGTAGAATTTGCTTGTAGAGAAGCAATTTGTTATGTAGGGATAGTTTGGAGTATCTTCCAAGCAACCAATACATTTTTCGGAACTTGATGTTTAATTCTTCTTTTTTTTAGTGACATGCTCTTGTTCGTGAAATTGATGTGAGCCGATTTCTGCTCATTGAGCTTGAGTCGCCACTTCTTTGTCCAAGTACTGACGTTATTAATAGTCTCCTGTAGTTTCCTAGTTGCATCCTCTACTGTATCTCCTACTGCTAGAAGTGCTGTATCATCGGCAAAAGTTGCCACTATTGTGTCGTTATTGGTAGGTATATCACGTGTATACAGAGGATAGAGCAAAGGGCCAAGCACGCTACCTTGCGGGACACCTGCCCTTATCTTCCTGAGAGTGGAATACTCTCCCTCATGTTTCACCCTGAAATGTCTTTCAGCTAGGTAAGATTTCAATATTAAGTAAAATTCTTTTGGTAAGTCTCTTTCGAGTTTGGAAAGAGATTTGGTAGGCAGATGTGGAAATTTTCAAGATCCTATGGTGAAAATCGGATTTCGTTAGATACACAGAAGGAACCGCTCTTCAGGTTATGTGGGGTTCGAACCCGCTAAAACCCCACCTTCCTTTCCCACGTTGGAACTCGACCTGTAACTGTGTAACAAATTACTTCAGGCCAAGTCCTTGGGATGTATTATTCGGTCCATAGGTAGCTTCCTCTGTCTCTCCCGTTCTTGGGTGGTCTTTCTCTTAAGGATGCCCCCGATATAGACAACTATAGAGGTCCAATGCTCCTCTCTCCATGTCCTGCCACGGTGTGTTACTCTTCTTTGATTATGCGAGTTCATTCTCCTTCTTCCCGTCGGTCAAATACTCGTTTTCATTCTGTAGCCAAAAGTTGGATTGGAATGCAGCCAGTGAGGCCCTGAAACTGTTCGGTAGGCTCACGCAATTCTTAAGGCCCCTCTTCGTTGTACTGCTACCATTCTTTTGCGGTAATAGGCTATGTGGTAATAAGGCGTCTGCCCACACCTCCGCGCCATACAAGAGAATAGATTGGACAACGCTCATCATCAGACGACGCTTGCATAGTCTTGTCCCATTCGTGTTTCGCATAAGGTGGCTGAGAGCTGTTGTTTTCTGCGCTGCCTTGTCTGTTGCTTTTTCAATTTGTTCCCAGAATATTCCTGATCTATTGGATCGATCGGATTTATATGGAGAAAAAACCCGTACTCAGACCAGCTAACACTAGGTATTACTTACAAACAATGCACGAGTGTTATGGGAGAGAAAACATAGTTGAGTTGCCATCTAGTTATTAAGCACACCTTCTTGGCAAATAATTCAAAATTGCTTTAAACCCTATCTTAGCGAAAGAGATGATAGGTGAGAATAATTTTCCTATTAACTATTTTCTGTCTAAAACCCTTGATTTACTGTCAGGATGCTGAGGCTGACTACACGCAGGCATTAGCTTTGAGACCTGATCTGATTAAGGCCTACATGAGAAGATCCAAACTCAGAAAACTCCTTAGCAAGTTCACATACGCGGCTTTAGACCTTGTCAAAGTAATGGAACTTCAACATGAATTCGAGTTACCAATGAGCGTTGTGAGAAATGAATACGATGACCTGATATTTTCGGTTATACATAACCTGGATTGCTGTAAAGGACCGGTTTTGAAGTCCCAATATGCAGAACTATCAAGAAAGGAAGAATACTTTGGAAGATATTTCATGAAAGAACAGCTTTGGAGTGAAGGAGTTATCAAATTGACAAATGCCATAAAACTTACTCTAGGTTGCCGGACTAAAAGACTTAGAGACTTGTTTCGCAGTAGGGGCGATTGTTGGAAGAACATGGGCATCGACAAGTTTGACTTAGCTGAGGAGGATTACACCAGCGCAATTGATATAGACGACAAAAACTATTCACTGTACAACAAGAGAAGCCTGATAAGAAGTGAAATGGGAAATTGGACTGGAGCTTTAGAGGATTTAGTAAGAATGATGGTCTTGAATACAGATTCGAAATATGCTCAGTCAGACATAATCAAGAGGTATCTGGATGCTTCCGCAAGACTGCAGTGCATTAAACCGGTTACTCCACCTGAAAAAAGGTTGGAATTTCAAAACTGCTCTGTACACAACAAGAAATATCAAGGTATATCTGGAAACACTTGGTATCATTATTGAATTGATTAGTTTGTTATCAGTATCTTACATTATTAATTTTATTGGAAGGAACAAGGTCACTTATGATATATCGCGTTCGTGCTACAATATATTTGCTACTTTTGGTGTCTACAATGGCATTTGTTAAAAGTATGAAATGACAATTAGATAGAGTCAAACATTTATAACTTTTATCTTTTATAACATTTATATTTGTTTCATTACTTCGTAACAGGTTTTTCCTGAATGCAAGTACAATTATGAATAGATTTAAATGTATATACCATTTCGTAAAATGAGTTGTCTGATGTTTGAAGAAAACGGCAAAGAGCCTTATGGAGGTGTTTTACTTATACCTGGCTTGGTCTCTCCTTCGGATAACGATGAAGAAAATGAGAATGGAACCAGATTTGATGTGAGCGATGACTCAATCATCGGAAGATCTCAAAGCGCAGTAAGAACCAACGATTCGGAAATGAACTCCTCATTCGAAGATTTGCCTTTTGCGTTCAGAGACAAAGATTTCGAAGAAGAAATAGATGATATCAGCACGACTGATGAAGAAAACGTGGATGACTCCATCTGATAGTTGAATAAACTTCGGGATTATACAATATAATGTTGAAAGGAAGAGTTTGTTGTGAGTGGTATCCAATCGTGAAAATAGGTCACGTTATAGTATACATATATAATACTACCAGGAAAACCGTGCTTTTCTTGAAATATCGAATTCTCCTCCGTCACCAATTATTAATACAACACATGCTCAACTCGGAACACCCATAGCAACTCGTCAAAGGCTATTCCAGTTTGATTTCCCGCTGGTAATAAACTGCCTGTTAGCAACCATAATAAAGTTCGGGGGGCAAACAAATCGGTTTCAAAGAATAGCACCATTCAAGAAGTAGAAGGATGTTCTGGAGGTTCTGACTTAAACCATGTTGTGTGATGGAACTCGCTGATCACTTTCCGATCGCTCCCGTCAAAATTGGTCCGGCGGTATAGCCGTCCATTGGGAATATACATAATAGGTACATACATAATAGAAAGATAGTAACAGACTTTGAGATTCATAAATTATATTAGTCGTACGGGTTGGGCGTTGCAATGAACCTTCTCTCAGCGAAGGTAGGCAACTTCGACTGGTGATCGCTAAGTTAAGGGTCCATATAGTTTTTACGCTTCTGTACGGCGAACCTCCCTCCACTCTAGGGGGCGAGGCAATTAGTAGCTTTAAGCTAAACCATCAAACCGAATTCTGATCTTCTTTTAAGGCAGAGGCAGGCAGAGGCAGTCGGGCGTAAACTCCAATCTGAAATGGCTGTCTACCGGATATATTATAAATTACAATAAATTATAATTTATAATGTCTAAAGTGTTTTACGTCACCTTGCTGAAGTAATGAGGCAGATACAGTGAAGGTAAAAAGGTAACATCCGATTGTATTATCCATCTGACCGCATATGTATGTAGGTAAATGCTAGAGTTTGGCAAACATCCGCTTTGGTTTATTATTCAATAATAAACCATTGTAATCGCTCTTGAAAAAAAAAAAATTTTAACCCCCCCCCCCCCTGAAAATTTCATGGATTACGTTTATGGTAGAATCCAAATCTGCAATAAAAAATTTTCCGTCCGTACGCCGTACGCACGATTTTTCCCAAACGGCTGGAGCAAAAAATCTGAAATTTTCAGGAAAAATCCATATTGGTCCGACAACGCCCCAATTCTTTAATCACTCTCACTTAATTTAAAGAGCCCTTTAAGGGTTGTCAGTTTTGTAAAATCCCTAAAAACCTCAAAAAAGTCAAGGAGGCCTAAATTTGGACTTTTTTTAAAAGAACTTTCCATGAGGAATCGAATGAGCCCCTCCCCACGTCCGTAGCTCAAACCATTCCCGATGTATGGCCCGATATATGGTGCCAACATTTGCATCCACATTCACTACCTCACTAGGTTACTGCGATCAAAACAAACACAAGAGTTTCAGAGAGATATGCATAGAGCACTTAAATCGGATCTCAACCAAAATACCTATTTGGATTGATCAGTTGATCATATTAAATATGATATGACAAATTTTTGTGTGTGCCTCCTGAAATTCAATAATCGCTCTATCACCTGTGAAACACGCAGACTCCAAAGCTTAGTAGAAATTCAAATCATGAATCATTGAATAATAAACCCTAGTTGGAAAGTCAATTCATTGTGAAAGAATTTGCAGCGTTTTTTCGTTTAACCTTGCAAGTATTAAGTTCTAGTGAGCCAAAGTTTGAAAATCCAGTTACTTGGGAGTAAGCAAAATGAAAATATAAACTGAGGCAGATCGTCAATTGATGTTTTTTGAGGTTTTTTGGGGTTAAACTTAAATGGCACTTCAATTTGATAAAGAATTGGGGCGTTGACATGGATTTTTCCTGAAAATTTCAGAAAGCCGTTTGGGAGAAATCTTGCGTACGGCGGACGGCGTACGGCGAAACGGCGGACGGACGGAAAATTTTTATTGCAGATTTGGGATTTTCAGGGGGGGTTTTCGATTACTATGGTTTATTATTGAATAATAAACCAAAACCTCATCCGAACAAGAAAATGAAAATCCAGTTACTTGGAGTAAGCAAAATAAGAAATATAAACTGGATACCAAAATAAAGCCACACAGATCATACAATAACTGGGGGGGGGGGGGGGGGTTTTGGTTGTTATACTCTTTTCCATTGCCTTCTCAACCTGGAGGTGAGTGCGAGAGATTGACGATGAAATTTCGAGTTCAATCCAAAATGATCATGGAAAAAGCACGGATGCAGTTCATTACAAATACATAAATAGACAATTAAAAGTAAAATAACAGCGTAAAGACCCAAGAGAGGACAAACCTTGTTGTCGTAGAGAGGCTCCATGTTCCCTCTCAAATTCCCTTGCAATGAGACAATGTAACTTTAGGGCACAGCAGATCAGAATGGCGCAAGTTTATTTATTTATTTGTTCGTTTCTTACTGTCCCTATGAAGTGTCGACGTCCTACGCTGATTTGGAGAGATTTGAGCTCGATTACGCCATAATTAAGTTTGATATCAAGGCTCCTGTCAGTTGATCTTCACCGAATAAATAATTAAATACGTGGACATGCATATATTTACAAATAAATCTGAAAATAAACTAAAATTGTAAACGTGTTCTTCACCCTCTGCAACGCAAACAAATATATCCCCACTCCCAAGAGCGGCCACACGGATGGCTGTAAACAAGTTGAAATGTTATATTTCAAAACGTCTATTTTCTATTTTCAAGTCTATCAATCAATATCTATCTAGGTGTCTATCAAGGTACGTCTATCTAGGTATCTATTTCCAAATTATTGAGAAAGACAAAAACGAAACCGCTCGAAACGTGAACAAGGTTTGTCACAACTATGTGTACACGCATTCACAAACACATTTGCATAGAGACATTTTCTACGTCGTTTTAGCGTCGTCTACCTGATAAACTTGATAAGTATCTCAAAATCCTTCCAAGCCCTAATCATATTGAAGTCTTAAACTTTTAAAACGAAAACAAAATCCTTACTTTGTTTTTATATTTATCCATACCCACATGTTCCTTGATTGAATGTAAAATAATATCAAGTGCATTTGTTGATTTCAGCTAAGATATCCAACAGTCACCCAATGGACCAGAAAAAGTTCGACGAATATTTGATTGGGTACATCGACAGGGAAGATGAAAATTTCAGCCTCACCAGATTGAAGGAAGAATCCAAAGTAATTAGTTTTTCAAAGTTTCTTTCCTTGCCTTCCTTAATATATTCAGAAAAGAAGTAATCAAACGCTGGGGTGTTCTTTAGTACTGGCCCCCACTTTCGGAAAGACATAATTTCACTATAATAACTTAGTTTCCTATATTCTGGGTGGTTTTTAGAAACTTTAGGATTTCCTCTTTTATTCCTTGTGATTCAAAACTGTGTTCAGTGCAATCATACCCAAATAAAATCGTTTCAAAAAATTGGGGGGCAGTACTAAAGAATTTCCCCAGTCAAAAACTTTAGTACTGCCCCCCAAGGCATTTATCAAGAAAAATGATCGAAAACAACACTCAGTAACGAAAGAAGAGATTTAATAAATCAAGTTCATGTACTACATGTACCTAGGGGTTGTACAGATTTTTTATATTTTGCAAGAATTCCATGAATGGATCTTTCGTTGCACACAGAACAATTAGGGGTTCGGATAACGAGCCCCTTTTCTTGGAAAAACTCTATCGCACATTGATCACTTTTCAAAATATCATAAAGTTCTTCCAACCTCATGTTGAACTGCCGCGCGACTGAAGGTGTTTACCTTGGGGCATAGGAAGACCGATAACATTTTTCTTGTTTCATCCTGTATGGAAAGAGCCCGAGTCACTTCTCGGCTTTTGAACTCCAGCTTGAATGATGTGTGTGCTTCAATGTGATTCAGGGTATACCGTAGTACCCAAATCAACCTATCAAGACAGTTGAATGATCGGCGGGCTATAAAATTCGTCAATAAAAAGTGGGGGGCATTACTAAAGTTTTTGACTGGGGGAATTCTTTAGAACTGCCCCCCACTTTTTTTGGATTCAATAAACCCCATTTTCGATTAACTTTTACCGAAGCATGTTCCAAGGTGATTGAAGTTCGATTTCCGACGTTTCTAAAAACCCCCACCGACTTGGGGAAATGCAATGTTTTAGCAAAGCTACGGTGTTCTGAAAGTGGGGGGCAGTACTAAAGAACACCCAAACGCTGGTCTTGAGCTCTTTTTGTGCACACGTTTTTGTGAAGTTTGCTTCCATCCTTAACGTTTCTCATGCACGTACAGCAGTAAGTGTGTTATGGAGCCTTCGACAAATTCCACAATATCGAAATGGTACATTCAGTAAATGTAGATTCGCATAACGTACAAATACCATGTTCCTGCATGATCTGAGACCGCAGTTAGCCGTAAACATTCTTACGGGTTATAAAGAGCTAAACCCGATTAATCCCCAAAATGTCATTAAAATTAAGTTTGTACCTTATTAGTTACCTTTACTGACCTAAAGATATCTTAAATACCTAAGGATAATGCAAAATCACTATATTATTATTAAAAAACCAATAAATTATCAGCTTCAAACTAGACTAGATTAAACTTCCACCTAGTTAAGATGAACAAGGGAGTCTATTTTATCTATTTTCATCAAAAATATCACCTCCACCAATTTCGGTTTATTATTCAATAATAAGCCATTGTAATCGCTCTTGAAAAAAAATTCTAACCCCCCCTGAAAATTTCATGGTTTACGTTTCAATGGGTGTAGAGTCCGAATCTGCAATAAAAAATTTTCCGTCCGTCCGCCGTAGGCAGTACGCACGATTTCTCCCAAACGGCTGAAGCAAAAAAGCTGAAATTTTCAGGAAAAATCTATGTTGGTCCGGCGACGCCCCAGTTCTTGAGCCAGCTCTCTCATTTAGTTTAAAGTGCCCTTTAAGGGTTGTCAAAGTTTTGTAAAATCCCTGAAAACCTCAAAAAAAGTCAAGGCGGTCTAAATTTGTACTCTTTTTGAAAAACACTCCACGAGGAATCGAATGAGCCCCTTCCCAGGTCCGTAGGTCAAACCATTCCCGATCTATAGCCCGATTTATGGTGCCAACATTCGCGTTATTTTGGTTTATTATTGTTTTTGTGTTGATATCAGTAACTTAGTGACGTAGTAATGTAGTGATGTAGTAATGTGGATACTGGAGTAGACTCCTAAAAGGCTTTGTAGTCGATACACGAAAAATGAAAATCTACCTCTGTCAATCTTTTTTTTAGCAATTCATGGAATATGAAAAATGCAACGGGATGCATAAAAAAACGCTGCAAATTCTTTCACTGGGGTTTATTATTCAATTGGCTTGCGTTCATGATTTGAATTTCTACTAAGCTTTGGAGTGTGCGTGTTTCACAGGTGATAGAGCGATTATTGAATTTCAGGAGATATGCATAGAAAATCTGTTCTCAACCAGAATACCTATTTGGATTGTTCAGTTGATCATATTTGTGTGCCTCCTGAAATTCAATAAATGCTCTATCACCTGTGAAACATGCACACTCCAAAGCTTAGTAGAAATTCAAATCAAGAACGCAAGCCAATTGAGTAATAAACCCCAGTGAAAGAATTTGCAGCGTTTTTAATAATGGTACCTTCGTCTAGGAAGCTATTCTAATTTGAACCTAACATATGGTACATTTTTATTGAGAGTGATGGAGTGAGAATTTCCTTGAGAAAAACTTTACTTCATCCCACCTGTGCAGAAGGATTTTTTGAAATTTGGTTTTGCTGTAAAACAACTAATTTTGTGGGTGGTTAATCAATCTTATGAACCTTTTTAAGAGAATAGGGAATAATAAATAAATTATATATACATTAAAAAGAATGATTAAATAGTAAACCAATTTGAAATCATCAAAAGTATTTCACTATTAGAATTACTATGAGAAGTAATGCAAATTGTTGACAGCTGACAGAGGATCCCAGTCCGTATCCTTGAATGACGTCATGAATAAAAGTCAGTCCTTCGTCCAACCGTACTAAGACTGCTTGAGTTGTTTTTACAGTTTCATTCGGCGGGCAGACTGCTGGAATCGACACAAGTCCGTACACCTTTCCGAAGCAAACAAGAAGGTTTCCTTTGAATCCTCCACAGTAGTTATTTCCGACCTTAGCGCAAATGTTGGTCTGTTCGGTGTAATCTAATTTGCAGTAATCCAGCGTACAATTGTCGAACTTGCATTTTTTCTTTAGAGTTATTGGGATTTCTTGCATCAATGGGGATGGTACTAAGGAGACGTTGGTGGTGAGACCCCATCCTACGATAAAACATTGGGCCGGAGGATATATGCTCATGTAAATCATCAGGGACTTCAATTTGAAAGTTTGCCACCTAGAAACACGAACAAGAAAGATATAAAACATTTGCAAGTTCCTTGCTTCATAACTTATCTTCCTAACATGAAAATAGCTTTAATTAACAGGATAATGATTCGCATAAATGAACGGAGAAGGTACATTGATAATCAAGAATCAAAAGACAGTAAAATAATTGTAAAAGATTCACAAATTGCACGTTGGAATTATTCCCTAATAAAGCGGGCCAAGCCGACAGGTAGCGTCGCTCCCTTCCATCCTCCTCAAAGAGAGCAGGGTAGAAGGGGTTCCGGACTCGTATAAATAGACGGACTGTGAGCCGGAAAAAGGATATAGTTACCTCGGTGGAAGCCCTGTCAGTTTACCTAAAACCCTGCGTTCTCATTTAAACGTCCTAACCTCGCCTTTGAGTAGTTACTCGCCCCTCGGTCAGTTAGGTGTACCCACGGTTAGTGGAAGAAGGCGGTAGGGGTCATCAGCTCGACGCTCGGGGAAAACCCAACTCACGTGACGTGTCTGGTGAAGACCGTTCCATTTTACCCTCGCCCAACACCGGGCACAGTCTTAAGTTCTTTAGCTCATTTAAACAACGTTATTTTTGCTTATTACAGCTCGGATATGGTGTGCAATGCAATTGCTGGTTGTGACAATTACAATGTACCTAAAAGAAAGTACGAATTTCATTTTCGCTGTTTTCCAAAGGACAAAATATTATGGGTGAACGTTTGTAAGCGGGCTGACACATTTTCGGTGGATCATTCGCGTGTCTGTTCTGTTCATTTTGATGACACGGACTACATTCGCTGATAAATGAACTGCTCAACACCATCCTAAATTTGAGCTAAACCGGATGCGGTTCCGCATTTATTCCTGCCGAAAAGTAGTTACTTGGGCGATTCAAATACACCTTCTTCTCTGGCTTGGAAAGTAAGAACAAACAAACGGAATGCGCGTAAAGAATTGAAGGATCTTTGAAATCACCATTAAAAGAATCAAATGAAAATGTGATGGATGAGATTACGAATGGTTTAGAAGAAAATGTGGCCACGAGATCCATTGAGACGGGTGACAACGAACAACTGTCAGAAATGTTGTTCCTTTTTAGTGAAGATATGAGGTTGAAGAAAGAAAATGAAATTTTAAAGCTACGTCTTGAAGAGCTGACGGGAGAATTAGCTAAGTTTCGAAACATGACATCGGTTTTTGATGGCCATTTTTCATCGAATCAGCAGCAAGCGCTGTTAAAGCGAAGATGTAAGAGTTGGTCGACGGATGATATCGCTCTTTGTCATATAAAGCATTTCACTTTGCAAAAAATGTACTGAATTACCCACTTCCAAGTGAGAGCACTATCAAGAGGCGGATTCGTCAGTTTTCAGTGACTCCTGGCTTCATTCACCTTAGTTTGAATATTTTAAAAGCACGAGCACAAGTGTTTTCCGAGTTCGAGAAAGACGTAGTAATCGGCTTTGATGAGATGAAAATTAATGGTGATTTATGTTTTGATTCAACCGAAGAAGTAGTAAGAGGACCTCATAGGTGTGTGCAGGTACTGCTGATTAGGAGTATAGTAGATAAATGGATGCAGCCAGTATACTAAACATAATACAATACAATTAGCAGAACAAGTACAGAAGGAGGATCTAGGTTGAACCACACGGCGCTTTCCCGAAAAACGTTTAGTTTAATGCAAAAGAAACGGAGCGCTTGGTCTGGTCTTCACCAGTGACGTCGCGAGGCCGCCACTCGCTTCCTAATGACCCCTACCGTCTTCTTCTACTAACCATGGGTGTACCTACCTACCCTCGTTGTGGTGCTTCGGTCTTGCGAGACCGGTATCGCCCAACTTTCCAAAAACCTCTCCTTCGTTGCTTACAAATTGGTGCTTCAGCCTCGAGAGGCTGGTATCGATAATCTCATATTCTACTCCCATCTCATCTCCTTTCTAGCAACCAATTTGGTGCTTCGGTCTTGCGAGACCGGTATCGCCACTTTGCGCGCTGCCCGCTTCTTTCCTCCGCGAGCAAACAAGGTGCTTCGGCCGTCCGCGGTCGGTATCTTCGAGTTGAATCAACCTTCTCTTGATTCAACGGACCGAACGGGAATTTAAAACGTAGGCTAGTATCTCCCTTCAGGAGAGAAATTTAAAATAGTAGGCGAATTTGCTCTCCAACAAAGTTCCCTACAATAATAATTTCAGTGAAACGGGTGACGCATCAAACGGAACAAATGTTGAGCAGAGCTGCCAAATGTGTTAGGCAGTGTTGACATTTTAGTGATGAAGACAAATAATTGGTTCCCATTGATAATTATTATCAGGGACCGGATTCTTAGGTAATAACATGTTTTTTTCCTGAACAGATATTCCAAAACTTCCAAGTTATTTATCCGTTTCACGTCAAGCTGATTCCAAAAATGCACTTTTTATTTGACATATAAACGCATATTTCTGAGTTAGTAACATATTTCAGGAATAAACGCATATAAATGCATATTATAAGATTTTCCAAAAAATGAAAAAATAAAAAATACGATTTTACAATAATATATTTGGTGGTTACCCGTATTCAAAATCAAAGCGTACCCAGTACTTACAGCTTAAAACTACCTAGGTATTTAGGGTCTTTATTATAGTTTTTCCACGGGTTGGTAAGTACCTATGTATGCGTTGTAGGAAGATACCTACTTATGTGTAGGAAGGTACCTACCTATGTATCGTTTTCTATGTACAAGACATTTCTTGCTGACAATCGCCGTAGGCTGACAGTCGAGAATTTGAAGCACACCCTCGTGTCAAATTACTTATTCTCAATTTCAGAGGAAGCGGTGGAATGAGTTTACTTCAAATGAGAATTACCCACCCCCTAGTTACCTACCTAACTTACCTATAATGTACCTGTACCTACTTTTGAGGTTTTGAGTTCAATTTCATTTTGATTAAATTTTTATCTCGACATTTGACTTCAATTTCATGTCATTGAATTAAATTTCATGACATTTTCGTCGTTTTTGTATGGTGAAGGGTTGTTGGGAAATCGAACGATAGTTCCTGTGTGATATTCGAGTCATTGAATTACGCAAGTATTTTGTATACTTGAACGTAAGTACTGAAAAAAAGGCATTTAACATTATTTTCCAAATATAAAAATATTTTTTACCAATGAAAACGGCCTCTTAGGAGTTATATTCTTCCTCTTTCATTATATTTATAACGGCATATAATGCTATTTTAAAGGCATAATTTCAGTTTTAGCGACATATTTTAGGCACCTAAAACGGCTTTTTTAGTGACCTAAGAATCCGGTCCCTAATTATTATTATTTACTGGTGTATTATATGGTTACAAATTACTCACAAATCCTCGGTAATTTGACTTAGACAGAAAAAAAAACTATAATTCCAACATAACATACGAGTATAATGATTTGTTACATTCAGATAGCCCTTTTGGGAAGATCGCAGAACTGCAAGTAATTATTAAATGCTGTGTACGGTACTAAATTGAACGCACCAATCATCAAAAGAGCGGGTACAAGTGTTAAATGTGCATAAAAACTAATTAAAGCGTCGTCAAAGGTACCTTATCTACACTCGACACCTCGCATCTACATGTTTTGTCTTCATCACGGTAGAGTAACAAAAAGGGCCCCAAATATATTTCAACGTGTTCGATCAATTTGGAAAAAAATTAGCCATAAGCATCATACCATAAAACTGACTTCTAGGTGTCCGAAGACAGTTGGGTAACTTAGTCTTAAATGTAACTCCGTGAACACCAACCGTTACTGGCCTCTTTGTACGAAACAGAAGCCAACTAAAAACTTATAGCTCTGCATGCGTGACCATGTGTATTCCAGGGCCTTTAATATCTTACGTTGGGGAACCTCTATTTACCTCAAGCCAGCAAGATTTCAGCTTTGTAAGTAGATTAGGAAAGAAAAACGCTGCAAATTCTTTCACTGGGGTTTATTATTCAATTTCATTCATTTGGCTTGCATACATAATTTGAATTTCTACTAAGCTTTGGAATGTGCGTGTTTCACAGGTGATAGAGCGATTATTGAATTTCGGGAGATATGCATAGAGCACGTAAATCGGTTCTCAACCAATATACTTATTTCGTTTGATCAGTTGATCATATTTGTGTGACTCCTTAAATTCAATAATCGCTCTATCACCTGTCAAACACGCACACTCCAAATCTTAGTAGATATTCAAATCATGAATGCAAGCCAAATGAATAAAATTGAATAATAAACCCCAGTGAAAGAATTTGCAGCGTTTTGACCACGTTTTCGGGTTCTCCGTAAAATTTCCGTTACGACCAATGCAAATTCATAATCATAAACGACCCCTAAGGACCGTAATTGCAGTTCAAACATTGAAAATTTAAATAAAATTGCTAGTTTCTGAATTACTTGTATTTTTACTGCAGTTCCAAAAAACTTGCGATTCCTCGTCGATCTCATGGAGAAATTCCAGTTAGAAGGCGAAAAAACGTTACGCAAATTTTAAACTGCAATCAAGGAATCCCAGGGATAAAAGAAACATTTCGCGGTATGAATTGGGAAAATTATTAAATCCGCAAAATAGATTGGTTAAAAAAATAAAGAAATACTACTTTTCTGGAAAAATGATCGAAAATCATTTATAATATTCAGACTAGTAAAGTTTAAATAAATCGGACTAGCAAAATTGAAAGATGTCTGATATACAGTAAAAATGTATTTATTTTTCAGCAAAATTGATCTATTATTCATTTTGTTGAAGCTTTCTTGAAAACCATTGAAAATAAACCGCAAAGGAATCACCTAAAAGGCAATGTCATTGTTGAACGATATAATCTCAACAAAAGCAGGTTAACCTACAAAGTGTGAACAAACGTTAACGCGATTACGCGATTGCGACGAAAATCAAACCACGCGGCGTGAGCGTTTGCCGCACGGTGCCGCGCCGTTACGTCTGACGCATCCGTGGAATCGTATTGTTTTTGATCCGTACGGATCGCGATGGGCCAGCTCGCTCGCGTTCGTATTCCACGTAAGCCAAGACACGGCGTGTGGATTCCCCGACGCCTGCGCCTGCGGCTCGCGATTCCTTCATCATGAAGGCTTCATGTACCTAAACAGGCGCGAGCCGCGCCGTCCTGTGGAAGAAGTTTCTCTCAAGAAGCGCGGTGAGGCAAGCGGCCGGCGCCGCCTGCCCAGCGCCCGAGAACCTCGGTTCCAGCTTCAGTTTCGATCACGTCGTGCGACAGTACATGTTCAGTTGTTTTCAATGCATTTCTACAACATGGGCATTAACTTTCATGCTGGCCCAGCGCCCGAGAACTTCGGTTCCAGCTTCAGTTTCGATCACGTCGTGCGACAGTACATGTTCAGTTGTTTTCAATGCATTTCTACAACATGGGCATTAACTTTCATGCGTTCGCGCCCACATGACTCACGCTCGCGCAGTTGTCTAGTGACCGCCCTTGATTTTTCAATGGTTATCTTGCTGGTTTCTCTACTTTCCATTGCATTAAGTACAAAAGAACTAGAATGCAATTCAATAAACATATGTTTCATAAAAAATTCTTTACTATTCAATATAACATAGACCGTTAGTTGGAGGGTGCTAAAAATAATTCTTTCACGTTTTTTATTGACCTGGGGATCATAATTTGAATTCTACTAAGCTTTGGAGTTGCGTTTTTCAAATCATATTGACGGCCTGGAGGGAATGCGAGCCCTCGGTTTTATCAAGAGAAATACGATTTGGATTTTTCCAATGTGGATGCCATTGTGACCCTGTATAAAGCTTTAGTTTTGCCCCTGGTTGAGTATGAGGCCACAGTTTGGTCACCATTATACGCGGGTCAAAAATATCGTCTGGAGCGAGTCCAAAGGAACTTCCTGCGATATGTTGCTTTCAATAAGATGTCGTCTGGAGACCCTCGAGCGATCACGGAGCTCCGCAGACCTTCAGTGCTCCATTTATAAAATACTAAATAACATCCTGGACTGCCCCCCACTGCTCTCGAGGATCCATCTAGCCGCCTCCCGTTCGTCCACTCGATCTCCTCAACTGTTTTTCGTCCCGTTCTCAGCCACTAACTACGACCGTCATCGTCCTCTTCACCGAATGCCACGCAGTGCATATTTATTCCTATCTATGTACCCTCATTTTGTTTCTTTTCCACCCCCTTATCAAGTTTGAAGTCCCTCATTTCATCTTCCCCCATAGCTTTCATCTAAATTTGGCCCCCCTCCCCGTTATCAATATATGTATATATATACATATATATATATATATATATATATATATATATACTTTATTGCATTATGCTTTTTATAAAACCCCAATGATTATAAATTTTTAATTCAAATAACATAGCCGTTAGTTGTCAAAATAATTCTTTCACTGGTTTTTATTATTCAATTGGCTTGCGTTCATAATTTGATTTCATTATTGAATTTCAGGAGATATGCATGGAGCACGTAAATCTGTTCTCAAGCAAAATACCTATTTGGATTGATCAGTTGATCATATTTGTGTGCCTCCTGAAATTCAATAACCGCTCTATCCTGTGAAACGCACACACTCCAAAGCTTAGTAGAAATTCAAATCATGAACGCAAGCCAATTGAATAATAAACCCCAGTGAAAGAATTTGCAGCGTTTTTTTATTGAACCTCAATACCCCCCCCCCCCCAACTAAAAACATCCATGATTTATCAAGTCCTTTAACGCTCGTATTGCGTTAAAACTTCCCCAAACCCAAATTTAAACGATGTAGCCACAGGTAGACAGCTGTAGAGGAGGCACACAAATATCATCAACTGATCAATCCAAATAGGTGTTTTGGATGAGAACCGAACGTGGTGCAAATGATATTGAACTTATGACCAAAATTTCGATTGATTGCCACTATTAATGCTCCTCAGGAGCCGACATGGTGCGCGGAAGGTTTTCAGCTTGATGTTTCACCTTACTTTTTTCGTCAAAATCGGTATTCAAATAAATTTCTCCAAAGTACCGTACAATTAATCACCTGATTTGTGTAAAATACACGAAGATCATATCGTGCAATAATTGTCGTTGCGCATGCGCAAATGAGATATATTTGAAACAACTATGTATAACGTCTCTAGAAATCGTCCGAAATTGAAATTTAAAAATACACCTCTGGAGGAAAATTTTCCTTTTCATAAATGACTATAATATAGATCCATATTATGTCCAAATGAATAAAAATCGATTTAACCACACACAAAAATCGATTAAATGTAGACAAAAATCTATAGTCAATCAAAATCGACCAATGAAAATCGATTGTAAAAATATCGAAAACTGGTGGTTAAACTTACATTTTTCGTGAAAGTTGAAAATCGATAGCCAACCCTACTGACTGCACCATGGTCTTGGTACATTCTTCTCAATACCTTGTAGTCTACCTAAGAATAAAAAATGATCTGAATTTCAAAAGTTGGTAGGTACTATGTAGAATATAGATATAACCAATTAGATTTCAAAAATTCATATAAATTTGAAAAATAATAATGAAAAAAATAAAAAACTGTCCGCTCGCCATTCGCACCTCCAAAACTTGGACTAAAGTTTTTGGTTTATTATTCAATAATAAACCATTGTAATCGCTCTGAAAAAAAAAAAAAAAATTCTAACCCCCCCTGAAAATTTCATGGTTTACGTTTCAAAGGGTGTAGAATCCGAATCTGCAATAAAAACATTTCCGTCCGTCCGCCGTACGCCGTACGCACGATATCTCCGAAACGGCTGGAGCAAAAAATTTGAAATTTTCAGGAAAAATCCATCTTGGCCCGACGACGCCCCAATTCTTGAGCCAGCTACCTCACTCAATTTAAAGTGCCCTTTAAGGGCTGTAAAAGTTTTGTACAATCCCTGAAAACCTCAAAACTAGTCGAATCGGCCTAAATATGTTCCTATTTGAAGAACATACCATTAGGAATCGAATGAGCCCTTCCCCACGTCCGTAGGTCAAACAAATGTATGGCCCGATTTATGGTGCCAACATTTGCGTTTTTTCGTTTATTATTTTTTGTTTGTAACCTATTGATGTCCGGCCGATAGCGTAGAGTTGTAGTGAATGTGGATACTGTGATAGCCATGTGAATAAAAAGTGTAGTTAGTAGCCGTCTTGATAATAATAGGAAAATATTATTCAATATTATTCGACTAGTTTTCTAGGTTATAGGGATTCCAAGTAATCTCCTGAAATTTATTTTTGGCTTGAAAATTGATCAGATTTTTTGCTCCAGCGTTTTACGGACGGACGATTAAGAATTTTTATTGCAGATTCGGATTCTACACCATAAATTTGGATTGACGTTAATATTTTGTGATTTTCACGTGCCCATTGAATAATAATCCAAAAAATGATCTGAATCCCCTCAAAAGTTGGTACTATGTAGATTCATATTGATATAAACCAATGCAGATTTCAAAAATCATATAAGTTTAAAAAAATAATAATGAAAAAAATATTTAAAAAACTGTCCCCTCGCCATTCCTCCAAAACTACTGGACTGAAGTTTTTTTCGGAAGACGAACCGGCCGAAGGATAAAGATTTGGCCTATATTATGCGCGTTATGTTAGTGTTGTTTGAGAAAACTAATTACATTGAATGGATTACATTGATTGATTTGATATAGGTACTTACGGAGGAAACACAAACATTGGGGAGGCTAGATTACCATCAAAATTGTGAAAACCGTACGGTTCGTTCACCTCTATGATGGCAAGGTTGATCCAATAGCGGCTGTATTCTTCTAGTTGAGAATTTTGAGGTTTTAAGATCCTTTTTCCTCGGCGAGATTGTCCCGTCATCATGTCCACGTACAGATCTCTGATTCCCACGGCGACGATCACCCTTTCAGGCGGACGTTCGATCCAAGTCCGGTTGTCCTTGTTGTACTGGGAAACACAGTCGTACGTTGTCAGTACGTGGACTGAAGAAACGATAGCTCCTTGGTCACAGCAGAATAATTGTCACTCAATATCATTAAATTATTAATCTTGAAAGGTTATTAAGTTGAAGACTTTTTTTACGGATAGATTGACGAAATTGCCGTAGCTGGCTTTCGCAATCCCCTAACCGTTATATTGCTCTCGAATACTAGTACCTTGAAGATGGAATCACTATGATCGCAATTGTAAGATGGGGAAAATACAATTATTAAAAAGTCACGTCACAGGAAACTACTCATTTGATGATTTGGACAGTTCTGATAAATTTTGGTTTCCTGTTTGTGTATTTGCAATTTAATTCTCATAAATGGCCAAACTTAATTTCAACCAAGTTTTCAGGGACTTTGCTTGTTGAGCACTAAGTTGTCCCAATGGGGACGTAACCGTGGTGTTAATTCTGGTAGGCTGCAATCCTAACTTCAACGTTTTTGGTTTATTATTCAATAATAAACCATTGTAATCGCTCTTGAAATAAAAATTCTAACCCCCCCCCCCCCCCCCCCCCTGAAAATTTCATGGTTTACGTTTCAAAGGGTATAGAATCCGAATCTGCAATAAAAAATTTTCCCGCCGTCCGCCGTACGTACGATTTCTCCCAAACGGCAGGAGCAAAAAATCTGAAATTTTCAGGGATAATCCATGTTAGTCCGACAACGCCCCAATGCTTTAATCTTCACTTAATTTAAAGTGTAATTTAAGGTTTAGTAAAATCCCTAAAAACCTCAAAAAAGTCAAGGCGGCCTAAATTTGGACTTTTTTTGAAGAACTTTCCATGAGGAATCGAATGAGCCCCTCCCCAGGTCTCTAGCTCAAACCATTCCCGGTGTATGGCCCGATTTGTGGTGCCAACATTTGCATCCACATTCACTACATCACTAGGTTACTGCAATCAAAACAAAAACAACAGTTTTTTTTTTTCTTTTTTTGATCGCATTAACTTAGTGATGTAGTGAATTTGGATACTCTAGTGCAATCCTAAAATGGTTTATAGCCGATACACGGGTTGAAGCATTCTGATATGCATGCTCCGTCTTACGAAATTTAAAATTTTCAAATAGAATATTTTTCCATTGTAATCGCTCTTGAAAAAAACGCTGCAAATTCTTTCACTGAGGTTTATTATTCAATGATTCATGATTTGAATTTCTACTAAGTTTTGGAGTGTGCGTGTTCACAGGTGATAGAGCGAATATTGAATTTCAGGACGCACACAAATATGATCAACTGATCAATCCAAATAGGTATTTTGGTTGAGAACCAATTCAAGTGCTCTATGCATATCTCCTGAAATTCAATCATCGCTCTATCACCTGTGGAACACGCACACTCCAAAGCTTAGTAGAAATTCATATCATGAATCATTGAATAATAAACCCAGTGAAAGAATTTGCAGCGTTTTTTTTTTTTTTTGCTATTTTGATGAAATTACTAGTTGCAGTGACATTTGATTGTTTTGGATGGATTTCATTGGCCCTCAAATCTGCGACAGCCTTCAACATACCTACTAAGATTTTAAATTTTTCCAAAGTTACCAATCTGGCAGAACAATTAATTGATTGTTGTGTTCTAAAACTTCCCCACAACACATTCCAATGTTTTATACAATTATACAATAATGTTGAATAATACGAGGGAAGTAGGAGCCTAAATGTAGTGTTGCTTCAGGTTAATTTTTGATTTTACTAAACAATTTTAGCGCAAAAGCTACCATTCGATTTAAGTTTTTGATACACCTAGAAGTCAATTTCGAGGTAAGGAGTGGTCAGCTGAAGACCCTTGTGGCTAAATTTTTCTTAATCAATCTTGGATGTTGACATACGAACGGAGCTGTTTTTGAGGTATCTAGAATACAGTTAGAAGTTTTGGAAACGATGAGTTTAGATAATGTACCATGAACTAATTTTAATAAGAATAGATCGAGGATTTGCGTAGACGGGTTATCTAATGCAGGAAAATAAACCTTTATAAAATAATTTGTAGTGTTTTTATTCAATTTTCCGATTCTATACATCTTGAAATGTGAAACAACAAGATTTATAGAAGGGTTTAGCCATTTTTCTCTTTGTAGTTTGCAAAGCTTATCGATTAATATAGTTGACAATGCACAGCACAGCAATTAGCAATGAACACACTTCGTGTTCTTTGCTAAACAGTTCCTACTTATCATTTGAACCGATATTAGTTTTCTTGGAGGTAGATGAGCACAGTGCTGTAACCGAAATGAGCCCCGAAAATTTTGGAGTGGGACGAATTGAGGCACGGCACAAATATTTTCCTTCCCATTTTCAAGCAGACTTGGGACTGCCGACCGTCACAGTAGGTAGGTAGGCAGGTTAAAAATTTGTGTGCCCAATAATGGGCCGTCGTCAATACAAAATGAAAATGATAGTTGAAAATAAACGCGAAAATTCGTGGCTAATGGCAGTGATGAAAGAGAGTCTGTCGATCCTGCCGGAATCATAGTGCTGAATAAGTTGATGGATAGACTGTTCTTTCAATTATCATCTTTCTTTTCCCTTAGGCGTGTTGTAGCCGTGCTCATTTGGCGTAAGTTTCAGTGTGATACTCAAACAAAGTGTCGACTAACTAAAACTCGGCGCTACGCGCCTCGCCGGGGGCTGCGCCCCCTGGACCCCCCTTTTGCTTTTATTTATAGCCTGCTGCTACAAGTATAGAAACGTAGAATACGCTTTAGCCTCGAGTGGACGCTGAACTGCAGAACGTTCAACTCCATTCTTTTTGCCGTTCTGCTGCAGTTTTTGGTTGTTTGGGTTCGCACTGTCCGCCTTTTTTCGCAACCGCCACTCTCTCGATCGTTCAGCAGCAGTTTTTGGTCGTTTAGGATGAAGAAGACATGTACCTGAAGAGCTCGAAGGAGGACAATCTGGACCGGGGCAGGAGAACATCACCGAAGGACGATTCGCGAACGACTGATACTCCGATTTACATAAATAAAATTACTCACTTCAAACGGGTTTGTCGCAACTACTACACACGGATGTAAATATGCAAGTTGTTGCTTGGTGATCGCCTTTAGTTACCCAATGTGCTTATAAACATCAATTATCGGTATTTTATGATCATATGATCTGTTTCTAAAGCAGCCCAGAACGTTCTAGACTTTTCCGTGTCACATTTCGTTACGCTCAAGCGATTTCCTGGCTAAATCGTTTTATGCTAAAATATTGGGGTGAGCTATGTAAAATGCCCCATTTAGTTTGCTGTGAAACGATCGACTCGATCGATTTTATGTGACGGATCGATTCACGTACGATCGTATCGACGGCTCTTTGAAAATGAAACCGAAATTCCTCCTTTGAAACTTGGGGCTCATTTCGGTAACTCCGGAGCGCAGGTCACTATTTTACCCTCGCTGTAAGCTGTTGAGATTTACCACTCGTTTGATCTCTTAAACTGCTGGTGCTATATTAGTATGCGCCCTACATCCCTCCGGCGCCCCACAACCCTTGGGTTTTATGGTAGTATGCGCCTCACAGTGCTACGCAGAATATATATGTCGAGAAAAAGGTACTCGTACATAGGAAGCTTTGTGGTAGGTACTTACAAGAAATCCTCATTGAAAGGTGCTTCGTCGAGGCTCTATCACAGTTCAGGGTCGACTGAAGGACAAGATGGGATAGGTTGATCATAATGGAACATTCGACTTCGTTCTAGCGATAAGCCGCTTGTCTTGCGACAGTTGTCTAAGATGAAACACATCTTCGCGATTACGTACGAAACAAACACCGCTGAGGGGCACATTGCGAGTACGTAAATGTGGGGTGCGTACTAATAGAGAAACGCGACTGTGGGGCTCATACTAATATAGCACCAAACTGCTTACCGGAACAGTAGGTCTCGTTGAATCTGTACTGGATTGTCGCTACGTACAAATATTTCCCCATCGCAGGTGACTGACATTCTGATTCCGGCCACACTATAACCACCAATACAAAACTAACGGGGACCAATCTAACCAACTTGTAAGGCATTATAAGTTGCCAAGTTTATTTTTGCACAATGCTGGTGTTCTAGTATGATATTGAAGATGAAATTAGCATTAATCATGTACACTCTTATAGGGTGCAAGATGGTCTGATATTGTCAACACTGTAACTAACCATCATTCTCATACAAAATCATTGATGCCTCAAAAATGTTTCCCATAACTACTGCCAGGTGGAAATAAGACCTTATTATATTGATTATAGTTTTTTCGATTATGCATAATATAGGTAGCGTTGTTAGAAAATGTTCGTCACTTATTCAAGTGGCTGCGAATTATTACATAGAGGTTCTTTATTTCTGTGTTCGATGTATAATAAGAAGAATCGAGTTATATAATAAGAAGAAAGTTTAACAGAACTTCACATTTTCATCTCAATTGATTTTTTGGGAGAACCACGATTTTTGCCATGAAAGCCCACGTTTTTCAATACTATTCAATAATAAACCATTGTAACCGCTCTTGAAAAAAGAAATCTGACCCCCCCTGAAAATTTCATGGTTTACGTTTCAAAGGGTGTAGAATCCGAATCTGCAATAAAAATTTTTCGTTCCGTCCGCCGTACGCAAGATTTCTCCCAAACGGCTGAAGCAAAAAAACTGAAATTTTCAGGAAAAATCCATGTTGGTCCGACGGCGCCCCAATTCTTGAGCCAGCTCTCTCACTCAATTTAAAGTGTCCTTTAAGGGTTGTCAAAGTTTTGTAAAATCCCTAAAAACCCCCCCAAAAAAAAGTCAAGGCGGCCTAAATTTAAACTTTATTTGAAGAACTTTCCACGAGGAATCGAATGAGCCTCTCCCCAGGTCCGTAGGTCAAACCATTCCCGATCTATGGCCCGATTTATGGTGCCAACATATGCGTTATTTTCACGCAGCACAACTAAATTTAGTGGTTTTGTTTATTATTGTTTTTGTTTTGATAGCAGTAACCTAGTGACGTAGTGCCGTAGTAATGTGGATACTGGAGTGAACTCCTAAAAGGCTTTGTAGCCGATACACGGGTTGAAGCATGCTGATAACCATGAAAAAACGCTGCAAATTCTTTCACTGGGGTTTATTATTCAGTTTTCTTGCGTTCATGATTTGAATTTCTATTAAGCTTTGGAGTGTGCGTGTTTCACAAGTGATAGAGCGATTATTGAATTTCAGGAGGCACACAAATATGATCAACTGATCAATCCAAACAGGTATTTTGTTTGAGAACAGATTTACATGCTCTATGCATATCTCCTGAAATTCAATAATCGCTCTATCACTTGTAAAACACGCACACTCCAAAGCTTAGTATAAATTCAAATCATGAACTCAAGCCAATTGAATAATAAACCCCAGTGAAAGAATTTGCAGCGTTTTTCAGTTTAAAGCTACAGTTTCTAACAATTGACAACATTTTTTTATTCAGCGTTAAATTTTCCGTACGTCTAGTGCACATCCATAATTAAAATCGAACTCCTAAGGACCGTATTTACAGTTCAAACATTGAATTTTTTTTTCGTGAATTTTATTACTGCGACTAAATAACATTTACAAAATACATTCATTTATCAGTATTTTCTTTCATAAAATTAAAAGTTCACTTTGAAGGGCAGTTCTCCAGCGAGTCATACCCTATTGATATCATATACTAAACACTCACATAATGTTCTTATAAGAACATAAATGTGCACTAATATCGGTCCGATACGAGATCCGACGGTTTGTTTCGGTGTTGTCCAAAACGTTGTCCAAAACGTGGAGCATCTCCAGGTTCTCATGTTTGTGAAGTCGTTCTTCGTGTTTCTTTGCAAATTTTTGTACAGTTTCATGAACGGTTTCCATTCTCAAATCTTTGTGAATATCGTCGTTACGCATATACCATGGTGCATTCACCATACTTCTTAGTATCTTGTTCTGGGAAGTTTGTATCATCTTAATATTTGACTTCTTGGCACCACCCAGAGCTGAATTCCGGAAGTCCAAATAGGTTTGAGAATTTGCTGGTACGATTGAAAATTTTTTAAAATTAAGTTTTTCAAAGTACCTACCTGTTCGTCAACTGTATTCCCAAGAAACGTGCTGAAGGCTGTCAAATTTTAGGGGAACTTGCAAATTTAGTCAGCTTTTTAATGGTATGATCACCTTTGAGATTTGTTATGGATTTGTTGGAGAACAAGAGCTTTTTTGGATGCTTTCTTTTTCTCCCACTCAAACTTGAGTTTCTCCAAAAAATAAATCCACGAGGAATCGCAAAGCTGATTAATTGCTTCCGAGTCTACTAAAGTAGCGGAAGCATTGTTTTCACTTTCGGAATGAAAAAAATTTTTTGTCTGACAAAATCAAAAATTCCACTCGCATTTTGCGTTTTAGATGAACAATTTTGGTTCCGTGTCTTCTGTGTGTCTGTCTGTCAGCAAATCCTTGTTACGGGCAAAACTACACGAAGTTATCTGATTTTGATGAAATTTTCAGGGATTGTGCGGGTTGGGGTGTAGATGGTCCCCTATAGGTTTCATGACTCCCGGATCCATAGTATCCTCTGCGCATGCGCAAACGTGAAATCTTTGTTACAAGCATAATGGGAGAATAATGCGGACACAAAACAGGTAACACAGATTGTTCTCGACCAATTTCGGATTAATGGTAGCCTCTGCGCATGCCCCCGAAATTAATGGTAGCCTCTGCGCATGCGCAAACGTGAAATCCTTGTTACGCGCATAACTCCGAGAGTTCTTGACCAATTTCGATGAAATTTTCAGGGATTGTTCGGTTTGATGTGTAGATGGTCCCCTATGAGTTTCATGACCCCCGGATCAATAATAGCCTCTGCGCATGCGCAAACGTGAAATCCTTGTTACGCGCATAACTCTGAGAGTTCTCGACCAATTTCGATGAAATTTTCAGGGATAGTTCAGTTTGATGTGTGGAGGGTCCTCTATGAGTTTCGTGGCCCCCGGATCAATAGTAGCCTCTGCGCATGCGCAAACGTGTAATCCTTGTTACGCGTATAACTCCGGGAGTCCTTGACCAATTTCGATGAAATTTTCAGGGATTTGTTCGAACTTATTAGGTATATTTTATAGTTTGTTCAATAGTTGAACATGCATACCTTTATTTTCTCAAGATATGATCCTACATAACAATACCTTTACCCTAATTCAATATTTACTTCGCCTAATTGAACGAAGTTCTTCAGTCAATATTAATTTTCAATGATCTATACAGTCATGTTTTGGATACGAGGAAGCTATGTGCCGCACCCACTTGGCAGACGTTTTTTTATTTTTTCCTGAAATTTGACAGCTTTCAGCACGTTTTAACATACATTTTAACGCAATTAACGTATAAGTATTCTCACAAACTTGATTTTTTAAACATTCTCAATACATCCGTGCTAAAATGGCCATTTTTGATCTAAAAATGGAATTGTTTTTAAGCAAATAGATGTTCACCGAATGAACTTAATTATCTTTGTAATCTTCTGGCATGAGCATAATATATTATATCACTGTGGGTTACACCATTAACCATTCAGAGAGGCACTATCAGTGAGTTTTCTGGGATCAATATCATTTACCATAAACATAACATTGATTTTTTATTATTTATTACTTGTCATATTTAACTTTGTTTAAGATCGTAAAACCAGTAGAAGTTGTGGAAGATATTTTGAACGGGAAAGGTTTCACTAGAAGCGGAGTATTCGACCTTCTGGATTTTGATCTACGGTCACAAACGACGACCATCTACAACCTTTTATCTTCCTCCCCCGACTGGGAGACACTGAAAAAGGTGTGTACATTGAATTTCTGTAATTTGATTTTAGTTGATAAACATTTGATTCACTCATGGTAGCCTTTTTTTCTTAAATGTTGGTTGGATGACTATGTCTGGAAGTTACAAATGCGGAAGGACATAACCACCGTAAAACCGGGTGAGAATAGTACAGTTTTGACATATTTTCTCTCATGCAGGCGTTGCTAATTGGACCAGAGGGCTGAAATTTTTACACAACATCAGTCCACGTCTCAGCTTTTCTTTCTCAAAGAGAAAATGCTTCTATATTGGTAGAGGAGTAGGAGGGAATTAGTTGTTCACTGTAATATTCTCACCAGTGGTGCATGTCTGCTTTGCCAAAAACATTCGGGACCATTTAATTCTGATATTTGGACGACGGAAAGGAAGAAATTGGAACTGCAAATTCTTGAATACACTTTTCAATCATAAACAAGATGAGTGAATGCTTTTCCCCGTCAAATTAGTCAAAGAAACAAAGCAGAATGACGAGATAAATCAGCAAACAAGGAAAATGGTAGGAGAATCACAAAAAACAAAACTATAGCTGAATAACTTAAAGCCAAGTAGAAAATAAAGAAATGCTTTGAAAGCGCTTTGAGTCACGAATAAATCCAATTTCTTTATTGGAATGTTATATTTATTCGGAACAATTCTTTGGAGGTGGCAATTCTTTTTCTTCATTGGTCCCGGCTATACCAAATTTCATCCCATGTCCAAAATTTCCCGGACTTCGTTATTGCCGACACGAGGGCATCTCCGGATTGGCCGAAATTACACATAATTTTTCCTGGGCAGAGCTTCCCATTGTACTCCATCAAGACGAAATCCCCTTCTTCAGGTTCTTGACCAGGATTGTAGAGAGAGACAGGTTGGATTGTAGAGATTTGAAGTTGTCGATGTAGCCGGGAGATCACCGTCGTGTTTGGCAGTTTCTGAAAATGTGGGAGAGGCAACATCGTTTGAAGTTTCTCTATTGTCATCCTCAGAGAAATCATCTTCACCCTCGGAACACCAGGTGAGGCTCACATCACTTTCAGCATTGCGAAAATCATCAATTTCCCAGTCATCAGATTCGTCGTCTTCTGCGTCGCTTAGCAGTGCCTTTTTTGGTCTTAACCTGTTTTTCCTTGAATTTTCCAGCCTTTCTCTTTTTGGCTCGAGGCATGTTCCTGGGAAAATAATGAATTAGGATGTCGATATAATGCGAAAAAGTGGAAATTTCGTGTGTACCACTCTCACCACCCAATTCCTCATTTTTTCGTTTTCAGCTGGTAGCTCCGGTAAAAACTGTCACACAGCGAGTTGTTTTCGCTCAAAAACTCCTAAGTAATAAGGTAAAAGAATTCCACACTTACCAGCCATCTGCCGTTTGGCGAAGCGCCAATTGTTTCGAGGTTTTGCCAACCAATGCAAAGTCTACCAAAAACCCTTTCATCACGCCGATCGCCCTGTAAACTAGGCATAACCACGCAGTGAGGTTGCAACCACCTGTGAAGCTGCCCAGCAGTGGGTATGCCAAGAAAAACGTTAGTTGTAACTAGAGTCGATAAATGGCGAAGAGTTTACCCCAACTACTAAAGGTACTACATTCACCCCCCCCCCCCCCCCCCGTACTATTCTCACCCCGGTTTACGGTACTGGTATTGGTACCGATTATCAAAGTCATAGGAATGTGTTTTCACAGCTCAGATTTTGTATGGTCAGCCTGACTTAAGAATTGAAATCATCTGGGATCAAACTATTTCCTTACATTCTGTACAAGTACCATTCTGTTGTCATAATATTTCGCCACCGCATTTCTATTTCAAATTAATTATGCTCTAATTAAGAATTTGACGAACAATGTGTGGGAACAGATGTTGATATTTGATCACAAAAACATAAATATTGGATAAGAAATATTAGTTCAGAACCAATTCTTTTGCCAATGGAAATACAAGATGTTAAAACCTTGTTAACGTTATGCGTCTACTTCACACTATAAACAGGTATTCAAGTAAGGGTACAGTGAATGTGCTGCGTGAATATAAGTAGGTTCCAAGTAGATAGCTCGGCCGGATTTCCTGTGATTTTTTCTCAATATGAAAGTTAATGTAGGTCAAGAGTCAAATACGGCATCAGAATTGATAATTAACATCAATACAGGGCAAGTTTGTGAGACTAGTAAATTGACGACATACTTCCTTCCTCCGTCCTTTCCTTAGTCTTATTTGATTTGGAAGTCTTCATTGAACCCAAGAAGTTCTTAGTCAATGCTTCGTTATTTCCTGCATATGTATTTGCAGGAGAACTGCAGAAGACAACCTTGCTCTCAACTAGGCGCGCTTATCAACTGTTAGGAACTCAATTTTTAAGCAACCCTCATCAATTGATAATACCTAGCTTGGTAATCCACGTAATGTTTGTTTTGCACAAAAACTCAGTATTAAAATTCGCAATATAAATTTTGTCCATTAATACCGCACTTACATCTTGCACGATATAACCACTAATTATTGTGTGTTTACCGAAGATCGTAGCGTTTTTGAAGAACAAAGCTCACCCAGAAATGTTGAAATACGCTCTTGCAACGGCAGTGTACCACCATCCCAGGAAGTTCAAAATGGCACCGCCGAACTGGTTTGAGGTGTTTCCAAATTTCATTTTACCTGCCAGTACATTACGGGACCTCTACAGACGTAAAATGAAAGGTAAGTTATTGACGCCAGTACGACCAACAAATACGCTATACAAGAGCCCGTTAGTTTTTTACAGTTCATTTTTTATCTAATGCTAGATTTGTTACAGGTTTGTTAGTTAGCATGACATACTCGTATACATACGAACTTGTTATCATTTATTATCATTTAAATTATTAACAGGAGTGCAATCCAGTTCTTAGCGACCGACCCGACAGTTCCGCCCCTCCACGGCTCAACAATCCTTCAACTAACTTACGGGTGGGCTCCTTCCGCCCTTTGTTATCCCAGCATCACCACTTTTCCGTCCGCCCGAGGGGATCATTCGTGTACCTGTGAGTGGTGATGATTATGTCTTTACAGTTTACCATTCGTTGCTTCGGAACCTCAGTGACCAATATGCAACACAAGTGTAACAACAAGGCTACTGGGGTAGGTGATGTAGCCTGGCTCGAATTCAATAAAGTACCCACGGGTGTCGGAACAATGAGGAATGACTAGGATTTTACTCCACCATCCAAACACATCGCCTTGGGACAGAATATTTATACAAAATTAGTAAACTAACACGTGGTAATGATAATTCAATGTAATAATAATTTCCAAAATATGATAATTTCAAGATGGTTGCGATAATCAATCGTATTTTCAATTTAAATATAATCAACGTAACGTAGATCACAACTACCTTCCAACCATCACGCTAGAGATGATTTAGAGGATGAGCTGCGTTAACAAAGTAAATCATTTCCTAGGATTGAAAGACACTGTAGTGTACGTCAACATCGCAAATGAAACGGTCGGCAAAGTCATGGTGTTTCGCAAAGGTGGTCATTTGGCAGAATCGGAACGGTGGACTTTCCATGGAGAGTTGACTTTCTGGAGGTTGTGGGGTCATTCAAGTATTTGGGAATAACCCTGTCATACGCGGATCACCTGAAGCATAGGGCAGCTGCGGCGAAAATGGGAATGAATAGCGTCTACAGATCGGGTTTTCTCCAAAAGAATGTACCTCTGAATGCTAAGCTGAAGGTCTTCAAGGCAGTAGCTAGGTCAATTTTGTGTTATGGGGCTCAGATTTGGGGTGGCATGCAATATAAGGTTGTGGAGCTGGTGCAACTGCACTTTGTAAAACTGATATTTGGTCTTCCGAAGAATACGCCAAATTATTTCATATATTTGGAATCCGATGTAGAAATATTATTCCTCCATACGCTGACCCTGCACTACGCCTACATCATGAGGGCACTGAGGTTGCCTGCATACCGTTACCCACGTATGGTAGCAGGGGAGACAGTCAGGTCTGGATGGTATGCAGCCATGCGGAAGCTGGCTAAGGACTGAGGATGCCCCCTGAATTTTGGCCTGGACGACTTGGTGCCTGTCGCACTCAGTTAAACGCCCTAATCGCTGTGATTCGTCATCCTTGGTCAGGCGAGTTAAGGTCCAGAGCTCTAGAGTCGAGCCGAATATACAAAACCCTAGGTCACGGGGTGAAGCCTGTTGTCCTCTCGGCGGAGCGTCAGCGGTTCCCTATGTGGGTCCTGAGGTGGGTGTTACGGTTCCGGGGTTCTTTGGTGGCGCTCAACTGCATGCCGTACGATCAGCCCGAAGACGCTCGCACCAGATGCGCCATGTGTAACATGGGTGTACCGGAGACTGACTTCCACTTCCTTGCAGTTTGCCCGGTGCTTTCGGAGTTTCGGTTTGCTTTTCTTGGGAAAGCTCGCTTAAGCAACGAAGAGATATGCGACCTTCTGAACTCCGGGGACTGGTTCGCGCTCGCTAGGTATGGAGGGGTGGCGAGTCGGTACAGGGCTACTCTCGTCAACGAGTTTAATTGGATATAAGGCAAAAGAATATCATATGAATTCCCATAAAGGAAAGGAACAAAAAAATAAAAAAAACCTGTTTTATTTTACTATGTATTGTTAATTAATGTTTAATGATATTAATCGTTAGCATTGTTGGTTTAAATTACTATTTATTGTCACTTATGATTGTTGTTATTTGTATGAGAATCCAAGAACTCCCGGCAGATAGACCGTTAGTCCGCTGCCGTATGCATGTTGTTTATAAATTGTCAAGTATTTTGTGCTACCTCCAAATAAAGCATGTTTATTCATTCATTCATTCATTCCATCACGCTTAGAGATGATTTAGAGGATGAACTGCGTTAACAAAGTAAATCATTTCCTAGGATTGAAAGACACTGTAGTGTACGTCAACATCGCAAATGAAACGGTCGTCGGAAAGAACAAATATTTCAACGCCTTCAGCGAAACAGACCCTGAAGCAAAACTTAGGTAAGATTACAATTGCCTTACAATTTGTATTGATATGATGAATTATAATGTGAATGTGTATGTTATTACAATAAAGTGTAGCAACATTGAAACGCTGGAATGATACGAATATCAAATGAACAGTTATTGTTGAAATCATCAGCTAGTTTTTACTACTTCTTCTTTTTATTATTCGAAATCATTAATTTATTAACTGTCCCGTTTGAGAATGATTGGTTTAGAATACATTACATACCTATGCCTGCACTTAAAATCCACATTTACATTTTCAGCCCCATTGAATGCATTTGGCTGATTCAATGCTTATACGAGTATCATCGAATTCAGAATATGATATTAATATTGATTCATACGTCTATAAAATTCATTAAATTTCAAATTCGATTACTTTTTCCTGATTCTCAGCGTGATGTTTCATTATTTGATTAAAACTAGCTTTGTTTTGAAGTCTTGACTTTTCCTAACAAACAAAGTTCATTTTTACACAGTTATTACGATTGTATATTCCATTATCACATTCTTATATACGAATTTTGTAGCACAATTTGTCCACAAGCTCATACATGGCACTAGTACCCTTTTAAATCCGCCTAACTACTTTAATTCAAAATTATTTACTTTATTACAAAAATACTGTAATTCTAGATCTGTTTGAACTTGATAATTTAAATTATAATATAACATTATATATTATTATAATAACATGGGTTATTTATTATTCCTTCTAATTATTTGTAGATATTTCCGAGATGACACCAGCCTCTCGAACATGTTCCTTAACTGGCACCTTCATTTTCCTCATTGGAGAGAAGTTGGAAAGGTATCGTTCTTTATTTTTGTCAAAATTAATGTTTATCTGTCCGAATCCTGTGAACCGCATGTGGATACATTCTTAAAATCTTCTTTGAACAAATCAAGAATGACTTTGATCAAAATTGCCTGTGAAAACAACGAACAGAACACTTTAGTTCTGTATTTAGTATTGGCCTTCCATGATGCACTGATGAGTTTCGTATAGGAGGTGTATTTTACTTTTTACATTTTTGAAAGACAATGTAAGCGATAGTAAGTTCTGGGCTTACCAATGTAGATATCAAAATTGGACATCAACTGAGGCGTTTAACATCGACTCCTGATCACTCCGAAATTTCCGAATATTTTAAATAAATTTTGTCCCATCTAATTCTGAGATGAACGTTCTTAAGGTGCGTTTACGCTTCGCGAAATTTCCTCGCGAGACTGTTGGATGAAGCCCTCGCCCGAGACTACACAACGAAACAAACCGTGAAACAGACGCGCGAGGCGGCCATGGCGAGTGTTTCTATAGTTCCTCTTCCTCCCCGTGCAGCCAGTCCTTTGGCTTTCATCGTCGCAGCTCATATTGTCAAAAAGAGGAAAAGACGTTGGTGGGTCAGATAAATCTTTCGCAAACGGTTGCAATGTGGCAATAGATTAATGAAGCACATGCCGATGGAGAAGGTTGAAGAAACTACTTTGTTTCGCCCCAGTGACCGACTGGCTGACCGCTCGCTCCCGCGTCTCGCAAGCGATCCTCGCAGAGGCGTGATTCGGGCTATAGAAGCCGAGAATCCCTCGCGAGGAAATTTCGCGAAGTGTAAACGCACCTTTAGGTAAATAGCTTCCGTTAGTACCTGGGATAGTGCTGTACTATGCTTCAACCGTGAACAAAGCAACTATCCTTTGTTTTTAGCTTCCTCGTTTAATCATTACTGCTGATTATCGCAGCTAAAGCAAGTACGAATCCAAGCAGGTTCCTCACTCGTCATCGGAATATCCAACGAGGTGTTTCCCTTTTGGTTTATTATCCAATAATAAACCATTGTAATAGCTCTTGAAGAAAACATTTCTAACCCCCCTGAAAATTTCATGGTTTACGTTTCAAAGGGTGTAGACTCCAAATGTGCAATAAAAATTTTTCCGTCCGTCCGCCGTACGCCGTACACACAATTTCTCCCAAACGGCTGGAGCGAAAAATCTGAAATTTTCAGCAAAACTCCATGTTGGTCCGACAACGCAACAATTCTTTAGCCAGCTCTCTCATTTAATTTAAAGTGCTCTTTAAGGGTTGTCAAAGTTTTCTAAAATCCCTAAAAACCTCAAAAAAAAAGTCAAGGCGGCCTAAATTTGGACTTTTTTTGAAGAAATTTCCATTAGGAATCGAATGAGCCCTTCCCCAGGTCCGTAGCTCAAACCATTCCCGATGTATGACCCGATTTATGGTGCCAACATTTGCATCCACATTCACTACATCACTAGGTTACTGCGATCAAAACAAAAAAAGCTTATCTCAGCTGATTCACTTTTAAGTTCCAAAATTTCGTAGAACATTTCAGGAAGTTACATAAGTTACACGGTTTATTCCAGTTCACCATTTAGAAATATTTACTGTCACTACATCCATTTAATGAACGTCAAGTCGTTTTGATGGAACCCATCCTTAGAACTGGTGCTCGTTTCCTAGAAATCTGAACCCAAGTGTTGATTGAAACATATTGCAATTAGCCTAGCTTCCCTCCATTCATGTGCTCCATTCGCGTTCACTTTTTCTTTGAGTATTAATCTACGTTCTATAACGTTTGCATGGGATGGTCGTTCCACAATGTCCAGCTTTCATTTTGATTCCACACTTCCTGGAGCCCAAAACAACAAATTGTGAGGGAGATTGAAAATTTGTTCTAGGTCGATTAATAAGGTTTTTTATTGAAAATAATAACAACAGATTAGTGTAAGGTTTAATCAGAACTTTACATTTATGTGGGAATTTTTGGGATTCACAAGGAGAAATTCACAATAACTTGTAATACGAAAATGCTATGTTATTCTGACTGTTTTTGATAGAGTGAAGACACGGAGAAATGGGAAGACCGTGGACATCTTTTCTACTATTTTCATCAACAGCTTGTCTCTCGATACAATCTCGAAAGGATTTACAATAAAATGGAACCTGTTGACGGACTATCTTGGAGCAATGTTGAGGTATGTTGAACGACTATTTATGTTTCCCCACCCATAAAAGAAGCTGAAAACATTACCCCGTGGATCATTTTTCTCATAATGTAATAAGCGAATTTCAATACTACAGCCACGTGATAGGTAGGAGTGAAGCAAATTTTGAGTAGAGACCAGAAAAGAATGGTAAGGTTGGTCCAATTCAAATTATACTTATTCCGTCGAAACAAATAATACAAATTTTACAATTCCCCAACGAAAATATGTTTTTCTCATACTGAAAACTATGGTTTTATACCGATAAGTAAAGCAAGGTTTGAACAGGAAAAAGCAATCCTTCAATATGTTAGTTTTTGTGTATGTTTTTTTATCATTTAAATTATTTTTCGATACCCGCGTTGTAAAGGCTGACGCAGTCTCTTACTCCTCCATGGATTGGCCTACCGTCTCCCATGCCCCCCAAACACGCAAAATACGATAGAGCTCGCTGATGACCTTGAAAACTAGTTTCACGCGATGGCGCATTACATAAAGTTTCCTAGAACGTTTTGTCCCCAACTTTGGTTGAAATTCCCAGGTGATTGCGCAGGAATTATGAGGCTAAAACTGAAAAACAGGAAAAACGGTTTTTTGGCTACCGGTAAAAGCACACACAACGCACACACACACACACACACCCACACCCACACACACACACAACACACACACACACACACATATATATGGGACAAACACACACACAACACACACAACACATTACACCAAAATAAAATTACGGTTTTCAGCGAACCCGAATTGAAGATCGATTTCAAATTAATTAGTAATTCATTAATATATATAAAAAATATTTTTGGCATCTCAATTTAAACCTTTATCTGGCATACAACGTCGAAAAAACAATATAAATTTCGGTATTGGCATTTATCAATTTTTTATACGTGATTAACTGAATCAAAGGCTTTCCCAACTAACCCCCACCCCATATAATGATCTTCGTAAATGTTTTTTCTCTCTCTTAACAGGAGTACAATATAGTTCTTAGCGACCGTACCGACCCGTCAGTTCCGCCCCCCCCCCCTTCAACTAACCTTCAGGTGGGCTCCTGATGATCGCTTGGTCAAAAATCAAGTGTGAGTAGGTCGTTCTGTAGAAAATTTTGTCTACTTTATTTTATAATAGAGTGGTCTTCGCGCTAGGATGCGTAGTTTTCGAGTTATAGCGGAAAAACTGAAAAAAGTCCGAAAAAATCGCGGTTTTTCGGCTCTCCTGAAGTTAGCACAAGGTTAATTTGTCCGCAAAATGAGGTGTAGCACCCCTGGGGGGTCAGAAACAACCCAGCAAATTTGCGGAAAGTTGGGATTGTTTGCAAGCCAGAATACTGGACTATTTCCCGTAAAATAAAATTACGGTATCGTCAGCGAACCCGAACATTGAAGCATCGATTTCAAATTTTAGTAATTCATTAATATATATAAAAAACAATATAGGACCTAATACAGTACCTTGTGGCACCGCACAAGACAATATTCTTTCATCACTAAACACATTATTAATTCTAGTTGTCTGCGGGCGATGCGACGGGTATGAACACATCAACTCCAAATGTAGCCCTCTTATTCCGTATTTATACAATTTTTTAAGAAGGATATCGTGATTAACTGAATCAAAGGCTTTCCTAATATCCAAAAAAGCCCAAACATGGCCATGCCGTATGTATATGGCTTCAATCCAATATTTGTGAAATTTAAGAAGGAATGTTATTCCTTCGTCAAATTTGATCTTAAGTAATTATCAGATAACGCATGTCTCTATTATTTGTTCAGATGGGTCGATACGTACTTGACCTGCTTGATTACGACGGGGATCCTATTCCTGGGCGCCACGCGGGTCACCCCAACACCCAGAACACCTGGTGGAAGCGAATGGAAGATGTCCAAACAAGGCAGAAGAGGATTGGAGAAGCGGTAGACTCCAATCTTATCCTCAGTGTAAGATTTCGAACACCTTTTTATCGTTTAGTTAGATAAGGTGGAAGATACCATTATTTGAGTCCATTGAAAACTGGAACTATACAGTTCCATACAGTATATACTATAGATTCGAAGAATTGAAATACTCGTAGTACGTTACCGGCGTCAGTGCACACTGGTGACAGCAAAGGAAGTTTATTGGCAAAAAAATAACGTAGATGTCAATTATGACGAAAAGCAACAAAAGGTCTATGATGGGTATTCTCTTCCCTTTACTTGAAACTGCTAAGCCGTATGCTTAAACCTGAAGCTGTTTAGTTTCATGGGCATCCGGGGTCTGGTGGCGAAGTGTGATATTATAAAAACCGGGCATAGTGATGCATGCATTATGTTTCTACATTTTATTGAAATGTATTTTATGATATGTACTAAATGATCATCTAATCTTATCTGTTAAAAATGACGCAGATAAAACAACAAAAGCTTGAGCCATTCTACCTTGGTTCCGAGCTGTACCAGTTAGGAAATATGATCCTTGGAACTGACAACTCCTCCCACCCAGAGTACTATGGCAGCTACTTTTTCGACGCAGCCGACGCTGTCAATATATTGGGAAAAGGTGATATCGCCGATAATGTGAGTACTTAACGATAATATTACAGTATAATTGATGTATGATTACGCATAACCACGTTTACGCACTGATGACAATGAACGATCTCCATCCGTAGAAGTAAAATGACAGATCGTACCTAGTAAAACATTTCATTTACTCACCGAAGGTTCGTTGCAAGTTTTTGGTTTTGAATTTAAAGTTAATTGAACACTGAGATTGTGGGAATTTCAAGTTAATCACAACTATCTTAGTTTAGTTCCTTATACAAGACTTCTAAGCAATGTTCTCTGCTTTGCATAAGAAAAATGATAAAATCATCCTCGGTGAAGATTAATTAAGAATTTCATTATTGTTCGGAAATATGGAAAAGTGAAAGAATTATATGGGAACACCTGGTAGGTATATGGAGCATAAGAATTCACATGTCCATTTAATCAACATTTCACAAAATTAACGTTGCCATTGGAGAAAATTTGAATGTGTGAATATCCCTACTTACTGGGTTTTTAAGCAACTGAGATATGTTTCTCTTTTAGGTTTTAGAGCTTTCATGAAGGATATTGGTACTGTTATTCATACGCTTCTTTGTTCATTTCACATCACATCTTGCTAACTAGACTTCAAGACTAGTTATCTAGACTATAAGCAGTGGCGAAGCCTGAGGTCATCTCTGGATTCGGCGATAAATTTAAAGAATTATTTAATACTAATGTTAAATATACAATTCCCTCTTTATAAAAAAGAAATGTTCATGCTCGCAGTTGGCGCAATTACCGCCTCATCGGCAGCATTAGCGCTTGTGTGGAAGCGCTGTCATTCTGCGTATCTCATACACCCCCCACACCGACCGCATAGGGTCCAATCATCTTACTACTTCCAAAAAATCGACCAATCAAATCGCTACAAGACTTATGATCAAACACGCAACTTTAAGCGAGTCTGGCAACCTTCAGGAGCTCTCGTGAGTTTTCGGTGAATTTCGGTTCAAAGTCACAACGACAGGGTTACCGTAGCAAGCGATTTTCAACCTTAAGGCGGGGTTTGTGAATTTCATACGTCAAAACAACTTAGATTGGCGTTTTTGACCGGTAATTTTTCGCTTCTTTGCTGGGGGCAGTGCCCCCCCCCCCCCCCCCCACTTCTGGTTACCAAGATGCACACCAAGCTATATATTATAACTTGGAACCCAGTCAGAGCCTCTCTATTTGTATACTCTTAAAATGCATTATAATTATATTCTGAAAGTCCTGAAGATGCCGAGTAATCGTCTCCCTAACTATTTGGCCAATAAATGCTTGGAACTCAAGGTGTATTAAGCAAAAGAGTGGGAGGGGATACATAAAAAGTACGGAACGTATCAGCTAATTCCATTCGAGAATTTGAGTAGTTGGAAAGAACGTATAGAGAAAAATATAAAAATAATTGTAGGCAGATGTGCCAGGATTATGAAAGGCGAGCGCTCAACTCTCAAAAACATCACCAATATCTGGCTCTTCGATTGGAGACAGACGTGATACCTCTTAGTCAGTTCAAGGATTTAAAGTTTGCAAAATGGCTTCTAAAACCAAGAGTGCGACATATGTAGTAGTAGGGAAGTAGAAAACAGCTATCACTTCATCGGGAGGTGCTCGGCTTTATGTGAGGTCAGGAGAAGGCATTTGGGTAAGGTGGAATTAGACTGGCATGAATACCTAGAATCGTCACCAAACCGCGGTGACCGCTCTATCTGGTTACAAATCGCCGCCACTGGCGATGACCTACCAAAAATGTCACGCCTCGCCACTGACTATAAGTAATCAACCTAATAACTTTATAAGAAAAAACAGTACCCTTAATAGTATAGTATAGTTGTATGGATTGAAAAAAATGTGCAATTTGTTTGATTATTTCAGAAAGAACCTGGCTTTTTCTTCAAAATGTTAACGACGCTTCGAGACCCCATATTTTTCCAGCTGTTAGAGAACATTTGTACGTTCTTTCGCTCTTACACAAGCACTTACCTCACGGAGTACAAGGAAATCGATGTGAGTAATTTTTTATCAAGTATGCATCGTGGGGTTCCGGGTAAAAGTGACCAAGTAACATTTGTAAAATTTTACAGGGGATTGATCTGAAGTTTCACCTATTTTCTCCTTACTAACACTGGTTGTGTGATGTCTCGTCCGACTATGTTTCGATTTTTCTTCCTGTAGGTAGTTAGCTAGTGCCCGCCTATGATATCGTGCTTCAAAATTCACTTCAGATTAAATAAGAGCTGTTTATTCGGAAAACACTCATTTGATCAATTTTACCTGCCTGGAGTTACAAGGTCTACTCACTTGGTCAATTCAATTCTTCAAAAAAAAAAGTCGCATAGTTACATGAAATTGAGGAATTGAATAGTTTGTTCGTTAGTTTATCGTTTTTCCAAGCATCTAATAACAATGATGTACCTATTTCCGTTAGAAAAGGTTCTCCATAACCTACCACTGTAATTGGTCATTTTCACCTGCACGCTGTGCAATCTTACAAATCTTACACAGTAAAAGTGATCAAATGGCAATTGATAACATTTACATGCACTAGCGGCAGTACATTTATAATCCATATCGTGTTTGGTGGTTGAGTTTAAATGCCATTTGGTCACATGAAACTCTGACCCAAAGAGGCAGGTAAAATTAATTTTTAAGTATTTTTTACACATCAGTTCGAAGATAACGTTCCTAGCAACAACACACATAGACAACGTTCCTTAGTACCGGAATGAGAAAAAAAGCTAATTAATTTGCTTATCAACGAATAGGAGCAACGAGAGGGTTGACAATAAACACTGAGAGGAACAATTTAGAATCATACGTTTACTAACATGAGACTAATTAACAACAATCCTTACACGTTGCATCACCCGATTTATATAAAACTTATTAAAGATAGGAAGTGAGAGAAATGAGAATATTTTATGGTTTACTTTGATTAGTAATTTCAGTATTTCCAATCTCATGTGTGACATAATTGTTCTACTACTCCTTGGCAAAGGAAATGGAGGGTAATAAAGTGCTTTGAATACATGCGGTCATGACCTAATGCGCCACCGTAATCTGGGTCCGAGGTGTTCAACCAAGGGATGCTGAACGCACTCGTCCTTCACCAAATAAGTTAAACTCTAGATTTCTATTGTTTTCTTGTCCTCCTTACTTTGATTAATAGTTGAATCAAACGACCAGACTAAGCTTTTGGATATGGTATATTTGACGAGGAATTTTCCCACCTTTCATTTGCCAACAGCTGAAATCAATCAATTCATTAATTTATTAGTTTACAAGAAATCAGGTCTTTACTTTTATTTTGTTAATGAAAGTAAATGAAAATCTATGAAGTGATAGTAATTTGCTGAAACTATTTTGATAATAGTGAATCTGCTTCTGTAGCTATACAGGATGTCCCACGAGTTGTTCCCACCCTCCTAAAATCGTCAAAAAGGAAGTAAAAAAAAATATTTTTTTTTTAGTCTTCACATTTTTTTTAAGGATCTTAATAGCATATTTGCGCACGCCGCGCAACTGCGCAACTACGTGCAATAGACAGTAACTTTCTGATTTTAAATGAGAACCCGAATTTTATATTCAAGTCAAATCAAAAAACGGATTGTATCACGTGAATCCGCCGATAACATGTTTGAGTCAACAAACATTTTACTAAAACTGAATTTGGTCAGAAACAACAAATTATAATATTTGTTATTTATAATAATTAAATAAAAATAATTAACTATCTACATTGCAACACCCAATGCTACGGCCAAATTAGATTGGGGTTGATAATACACGGCGCACAGAGCAACCCCTCCTTCAAGACCTGGGGTCGTGCGGGTCATTGCATACCTCGCCCCTGACCAAGACAACGCCTCCTCCGTAGCTTTCCAATTTTAAAACGATCCAACTCCTACGTGTTCGACCACTCATTTCCGAACAGAAATGCCTCATAGCAATGTTCTTACAGAGGCCTCGTTTCCGGAGTTATTTAAAATTCAAGATTTTTTTTCGTGTTTCAGATCTTATGTCATTGAAACAGTCATAACTCCCTCAATTTTGGAGATAGCTCAAATATTGCAATCCCTAATGCAATAGGGAAACCACGCTGAATTAAATAGGTACAGCGGGGAAAGAGACGAAAGGGAAGAGTTGGTAATGATACGGAAGCCTGGTTTGATAAGGGTCCATAGTGTCAGCAAAAAGATGAATGCAACTCATCGCAATCAATCGTAAATGACCATAAACAATAGCCATCTCTCGGACAGCTTAGAAATGCCGCAGACGCTGTTCACCAACGAACGGGTTTATGCATCCGACAAAACTAACTTAAATCGTCACTTGAGAGGTCTGGCGTTGTCACCATTCGATTCAGCGAGAAAAGTTACGTATTTCCCGCCTCCAACCTTTTGGAAAAACCTCAATTTCAACAGAAAACGCATATAATATATATAATAATTTGAACTTGATTGTATCGTTGTGCCCACTGTAAAATTTGCGCGACATACTTGCAATAAATGTTGGCTCAACCAATAGAAAGCGTTGATGTCTGTGGTATTTTCCCCCTTGAATAGTTATACCTCGCTCAAGTTTTAAGAATAATTACTACGTTTCAATGATCCATTCAGTTTTGCTATCGATACGAAGAATCTTCGTGCCACATCCATCTATAAACAACTTGGCAGATGTTTTTTAATTTAGGTAAGTATTAAAAAAAAACGCTGCAAATTCTTTCACTGGGGTTTATTATTCAATTGGCTTGCGTTCATTATTTGAATTTCTACTAAGCGTTGGAGTGTGCGCGTTTCATAGGATAGAGCGATTATTGAATTTCAGGAGATATGCATGGAGCACGTAAATCTGTTCTCAACCAAAATACCTATTTGGATTGATCAGTTGATCATATTTGTGTGCCTTCTGAAATTCAATAATCGCTCTATCCTGTGAAACGCGCACACTCCAAAGCTTAGTAGAAATTCAAATAATGAACGCAAGCCAATTGAATAATAAACCCCAGTGAAAGCGACTTTGCAGCGTTTTTTTATTGAAACACGCACACTCCGAAGCTTAGTACAGAATCAAATCATGAACGCAAGCCAATTGAATAATAAACCCGAGTGAAAGACTACTTATTTACCCCAGTAATAATATTGAATAATAATCCCCAGTAATAATATTTACCTACATATTATCAGCGTTTCATACATATCATAATGCTTCAACCCGTGTATCGGCTATAAACTACAAGTATCCACATCGGGTATCACTCCAGTAACCACATTCACTACGACTCGACGCTATCGGCATCACTAGGTTGCAAACAAACAATAATAAACCAAAAAACGCAAATGTTGTCACCATAAATGGGGCCATACATCGAGAATGGTTTGACCTACGGACGTGGGGAAGGGCTCATTCGATTCCTCATGGTATGTTCTTCAAATAGGTAAATATTTAGGCCGATTCGACTTGTTTTGAGGTTTTTAGGGATTTTACAAAACTTTTACAGCCCTTAAAGGGCACTTTAAATTGAGTGAGAGAGCTGGCTCAAGAATTGGGGCGTCGTCGGACCAAGATGGATTTTTCCTGAAAATTTCAGATCTTTTGCTCCAGCCGTTTCGGAGATATCCTGCGTACGGCGTACGGCGGACGGACGGAAAAATTTTTATTGCATATTCGGATTCTACACCCTTTGAAACGTAAACCATGAAATTTTCAGGGGGGATTAGAATTTTTTTTTCCAGAGCGATTACAATGGTTTATTATTGAATAATAAACCAAAATCATTGTGCTACCAACGTTCAAAGAATGTCAGACGCGCCTATTACCAGCTCGAAAAATTTGCGAATAACTATTTTGTGAATTACTGTCAAGTTGTTCGTTGAAAGGTGACATGCAAGCAAGAACACAGGTGCCACCATGAAATCTGGGTTTGAAATATAGCGAGCGGGTTCCCATATGTTTGGCAAACCATCAAAAAGAAAGATCGATTCTTTCTTATTATGGTCTAGTGTAAATACTTTTTTCACGCATAGCTTTAATGATCCATGATGACAATATGAGTTGACATGAAAAATCTATAAATATAATTTGTTAAAGAAGAACAATTATTTCGGTATAATATTTTTTACTTACTCAGAAGAAAATGCGACTTAATGAGAACAAACGACGTCTCCACCAATTCCGAAAAAGCTCACAGCTGCCTGTTGAATTTAAACGATCCTTCAGGATTAAATGTTGAGGGATGATACAATCTTTAAAACAATATAAAGCCGTTGTTTGCAAGTGTTCCCCAAAATTCACTTTCTCTTAATTTGGCAGAGGAAGCAGCCGAAATGTTGAAACTAGCATGAAAATTAATATTTTTATACAAATTTTTTTCTCTTCAGAGTCAACCTCTAAGGTAGCCGAAAAGTTGTTTCCACTCTAGGGAGATGAAAATTTTGTTATTTTTCAAAATGAAAAGTTTTACTAGCATTTTTCGTTTTAGACTGTTTTGAACATGTTAGGATTTGTGTCTGTCTGTCTCTCTGTCAGCGTATCCACCGATCCTCTTAATAAGACTGATTCTTAGTTCTCATCCGATTTTGACGAAAATTTCAGGGAATGTGTAGGTAACACACCTGTCTGCTCATGCGCAACCATAAAGTCCATCTGTTTCTCAGGTTGTACAGATCCGATGCGCTCAAATTTTAAGGGTAACTAACTAACTGTCATCCTTTTATCCAATATAAAAGTAACCTAACCCGCAGTATATAACGAATAATCTTTTAAAAGCGTTGACGTATGCTGAAATTTCCTGCGCCAATTCTGTTCCGTGAATCGTTGTAACCACTTTATATTCTACATCTTTCGAGATTATATGAATCATTTACAAATCTCGGAATTTACCCCAGCATGTAGATACAATGATAGCCACCTTCGCGGATGACACAGCCATACTCTCTACTGGACACAAAGTAGAAGACGCAACCCAAAAATTACAAGAGGCCGCCAACAAGGTTACAAACTGGACCAAGAAATGGAGAATGAAGCTGAACGAGTCCAAGTCAGTTCACATTAACTTCATCAACCGAAAAATCACAGCCCCAGAACTTGTGTTAAACTCGAACAAAGTCTCATACTCTGATACTGTGAAATATCTGGGTATGACTCTCGATTCAAAATTGGTGTGGAATCGTCACATCGAGATCAAAAAGGAGGAAGTGAAGATTAAATACAGGAAAATGTATTGGCTGCTGAGAGCGGATTCCCGTCTTTCACTTCACAATAAACTGCTTATTTACAAACAGATTTTACGCCCTATTTGGACATACGGGATTCAACTGTGGGGCTGTGCCAAAAAGACTAACGTAAAGAGAATACAAACTTGTCAGAACAAAATCCTGAGAAGCATAGTTGGTACGCCCTGGTATATGCGAAATTATGACATTCATCGTGACCTAAAAGTGGAAACAGTTAACGAAATCATCATGAAATACGCCCAGAAGCACGAAAAACGCCTCCATCAGCACAAGAACCCGGAGATGCTCAACGTTCTGGACAACGAAGGAGAACTGCGGCGCTCAAGCGTTACAAGCCACTGGACCTGATTGTGCTGTGCAAGTTATAGTGAAGCGTGTTCCAGTCAACAGTGTGTTACTCTGAAGGGTTGGTTTGTTGAAATCTCACCCTGTACATCGTGTCCATTTATGAGACAAAATATTGCTAGATGATGTATCCTACAATCAGTTGCAATAAATAAAATCACGAAAAAAAAAAAAAAACATTTACAAATCTGTACGTTTATGTTCTTTAGAACCGGTAGCGATGTGTCACACTCACTGGTCACACGTTTTGCAGCACCATCCTCTCTTTAGATCAGAACCCCTGAATTTACAAAATGAGTGAAGATTTCAGGATTTTTCGTTTTGCCAATATCTCGTTATTTTGGAGTTAAGACACCCTTTCCAAAAGTCCGAGATCTTGAGATACAGCAGTAGGACAGTCACAAATAATTTGTAATAATCCAAACAGCGTTTTTCTTACACAAAACTATTTATATTACGTATTACATCCACCTTTCATTGACTTTTGCTTTCTACTTGTTTCAGAAACTGTACAACTACCACGGTCTCTCGCTAGACTCAGTTCAAGTTGGACATTTATCAACTTATTTCGACTACGAGGAAATCGACGTGACCAAAGCTATTGATTTAGCCCCTCGAGAAACTACGGACGACATCAAATATCGAGCAAAGGTGACCCACCAATCCTTTTATTTTATACCAAGAGTAGGTTGTATCCACGGATACTAGAAGAGACGGTAGGGGTCATTAGGGAGCGAGTTGGGGAAACCACGAGGCCGGTGACGTAGTTGGTGACCACTGATACTACCTGGCAATCTCTGGAATCTCTTCTAGTATCCGTGGTTGTATCGTACAACTTAAAAAAGACGGTGCCTAACAACCGGGGTAAATTACATTTAATTTTGTTTATCTCTGTAGCACGTGATCAATTTTACCGAGTGGAATATCCTTGTAAGGATCTCATTTTCCACGATGGGCTTTTTCATCCTTCTTTGAGGATACTGATGGAATTCACTGTTATAGTAGGTACTTCTTTGAAATGCAAATTATAATAAACCGCAGATATTTTATTAGGTTTTAATTCTCGGTTTCTATCGATTGCTTCAAGTTAAATATTTTTATAGATTTCCATTTATGAAGTTTTGTAACAACCCGAAAAATGAAAAATGGATAAATCAGTCCCTCCCTAATTTCATGTTTGAATATTTGAGGATTCCAGAAGCCCAATAACGAAAGGTTATTAATTTCATATTTTTAAATGGAATCAGATTATCATTCTTGGAATTTTTTCTTCAACCACCCGTTAATACGAAGTAATTCAATCCTTTGACATTTCAAAGTATTGGAAAAAAACTTCGTCATTGCACCTTTGCTAGGTCCTTCTCCTTTGAATGAGTTCATGGTTACGCAAAGTTCTAGAAAAACAAATAATTGAGTACTTATTCTAGGGAAGTGCGCGTGAACTCCAAATTCTCTATTGAAAATAGAAGCGCGTTTTCAGGTTCATGGTTATTCCTCATTATGAATTTTCAAGTAATTTTTATAATTTCAACTTTCCTTAAACAATTTTGTGGTAGGGGTTAACATTTCCTTCCTTGGTAGATTGCATCATGACTCGAAATAATGAACAAAAGCGAAGGAATATAAGAAATTTCACTGGTTTTTCATTATGTCTACTCATTTTCTAGATCCTAAAGTTGAATCACAAGCCATTCGCCTACGACGTTACGATTTCCCTGAACAACAGCTACGAGGGTTTGGCCAACGGTGAAAAAACTACCAAAGTCATGTTTCGACTCTTCCTCGGGCCTGAAAACGATTGGAGGGGTCAGAAAATGGAGTTTGACCTATCTAAACACTATTTTGTAGAAATCGACCGATTTCCAATTGAACGTAAGTTTCCAACCATCACTCTACCCACCTTCAGTGCGTAAGCTTCTAGAAGTTTTTAAGCACTATCGGGCTGATGCCAGATAATTTTTCTTTCTCACAAATTTGACTATAGTCGAGTAAAAAGTGTGGTATTTTACATTTTGTATCATACCTAACATAAATTAATAAAAAAGGAAAACATTAAACAGTAAATTTTACTTTTTAGGATTCAAGGTTAGACAGTAACCTTCGGAGTTTAAAGCAGTATAAATAGTTTGTTGTGATTTACTAAATTATGATTGGAAAGATACAATACAAACCCAAAGTACAATAAAAATGAATACATGAATTTATTCGTGTACATGTATTTGTTCATATTTCTTATGTATGTACCAAAAATAACATCAGTATTCTAGTTCGGCTGGTAAAGTTTGCCATCAAAATTCCTACATATATAGCGGTAGTATTCACATTTCCTAGGATATGTTTTTCTAACCTTGAGACTGACTTCAAGACCTTTCGAGATATACAGGCTGGCTCTTAATGATCGAACCACCCTTTCTATTTCCGTTGATTGTGGAGAAATCAAAAAACTTGTCAAAGTAACCTCCTCTTATTTTTTTGCAAAGAATTCAAAAATTGCAGTTTAAAGCGTTGCGCATGCGCGCAAATGCCCGAAACGCGCACTAACTTTGTTATTTTAAATGGGAACCCGAGTTTTTTATTTCCAATTCGGATTCTACCCCAAATTTTCATGAAAATTTGACCCCTCAATCAATTTTTTTGATTGCGCGCAACCGGTTTAGCGAGCACGCAAAGTTGCGCAACCCCGAAATTGTCAAATAGTGGATAATGGTGACATCCAAAGTTTGGCACATGAATTGTCATTGTTTTTTAACGCTGATTCACGTAATGCTACCCGTTTCTTGATTCGACTCAATTTTCGCGGAATAATGATCAAATTTTGATTATTTCACGTGAACAATCATAATTTATCAAATCCCAAATTTGTCAAATAGTGGATGATGGTGAACTCTAAAGTGTGGCACATGAATTTTCATTGTTTTTTAACAATGATTCAAAAAATGCCGTCCGTTTTTCGATCTGACTCAATTTTTGCGGAATAATGGTAAAAATTTGTTTATTTCTCGTCCGTTTTTTTTGTTTTGGGCCTCTGTTTTCAAATTGTTACGGGGATTAATTTTCGAGATATGGTTGAAATATGTAAAACTAGGAGATTGGAACCGCCTTCAGTGATTAAGTGAAAAATCATCCTAATCTGAGAGTTGAAAGTCGGCATAAATTATGATTTATTGCAATAAATGCGCCACAAATTGTTAAATTAAGTTTTCTAGTAGAATTTTAATATTATCATTACTTGTCATAGTAATTACTCATAAATAGTTCGACTGTGAGCTAGAAGAACGAAAGATTTCTGCCCGAAATTATGGAGATAAAAATGATTGAATTTCATTGAAATACCTACATGATAACCATTATGATGTTGTAGTGCTGTTTGCGGTCTTCTAAAAACTGGCTGAGATTGACATGAGTTGTACAATTTAATCAAACACCATTAAAAAGATAATTAATAAAAGTTTAAAAAACATAATTGCGTGTTGATTGAAAGCTGAGTAAACATTTGATTCTGTCAGGCAAAAACTGAACTCCAAGTCCATCCTTTGTCTTTATTGCCTCTGTCTTCCCCCATTTCATCTGTCTTCTCACATTAAATTTCCCCGAACGTGAGCCTTGCTCCGTTCTCAAGATCCATGATTAAATAAATTACTGGTAGAGTACAACAATAAAGACACGTTTGCAGACAGAAAGTAAAATAATTTTGTCACTTTCTTGTTATGGAGTCAGAATATTGATTCGTTTGGTTGTCTTGTTCTAGTTGAAACGGGTACTAACATCGTCTCTAGAAATTCGAAGGATTCCTCGATCTACGTCGATGGTGAACTCAACTACGCCAGAGTCGACGATCTTATCAGGTTGGGTAGAAAAACCAAAAAGGAATGGGACCTATCTTTCCTCAAAGTAAGTATGATGATCATATATCAGTTACATATTCGCACTTGTGGCTGTAAACAACTGTAATACTACTTGCGCCAAGCCTGCATACGAAGGTACTCCCCCATTAAGAGAAACCCAAATTCGTTCCTCTGTCACTTCACAACTTTAATGATTGTAAAGTGACAGTGGTTGAGTGATCCATGGATCCTTATTTCATTCCTGCTTTTACTTTTACCTTATTTCATATTATCACGTAATCGGGTGAATGAGAGAGAGAAAAAACTATTAAGTGGTTTAATACCTTATGATGGATCTTGGTTGATTTCTCGTTTGTGTTTTCTTTTCAAAATCCTTTATAAAGTCACCTCACCATCGCCCAGTTTATCAGGGGCAGGTACGTGGTAACTACTTACCTTTGAAGTTCAGTGGTGCTGAAACACTCCAATTGTTCGGGGATATAGGCAAAAGGAGAACATTTCTAATATTTAATATGAGTTGAGGAGTCATGGATGTATTGCAGCTTCCTTAGATATCTGTATCATACAGGATAAAATGTGGGCTTCTCATAGCATTAATATTGTTTTAGTCAACAAGCTGATATCATTGCGGCAACATATGTTGTTTGGATATGGGCACATGCTCAGCTAATTGATGGATGCGAAACATTGTTGTGTTAAACACAGTTATAACTGATATCAATGGAAAAAAAGAAACAAAAATAACAGTTTTGCTAAAGTCATACATAAAGAAATTCATTCTTTTCGTATGAGACTGAAGTAAAAATTAAGCATAGTTCCCGATTCTTATTGGTTTTTACTAACAAATAGCCTAATGCCACAAGACACGGACATAAAATGAGACTCGTAGACGCGGAACAATAAGCAATAAATCAAGAGATTTCCAACGAATGGTGAAGTTACATGTCATTGTTGGCCCTGATTGTTTTCGTTAATCTCTTTGTTTTCGAATTGGTCTATAATGTGTGGTCTTTCTATATCTATGTGAACTGTTAGTAAAGTCGGTTCTCAGTTTTCAATAGTTAGGGAACGAGGGGTAACACGTACACTTTGGAATCATACAGTTAAGGGACAGAACGTCATAAAAATGTTTTTCTTGGCTCTAGAATTTATGCTATTTTCGATATCTGAGCATTGCCCTTACATAAAAGGAAGTTTAAAGGCCGTGAATGTTAATAATGTGCTTTGGGCGGGATTTCCCAAACTGTGGGTTAATGACGCCCAACCCCGAGAGCTGAATTATGTTCCCCTCTCAACCGTCATTCAGCCCATTTTTTCCAAAGTTACGAAGGTTAAATGTATTTATAACAATAAAAACCATGAAAACAGACAATCAACTATAGTTAAAATGAACAACGACAGAAATAGGTAAACCACAGTCTTGCATGTAGAACTTTCTGGAACCCACATTAATATTCAGCTTTTCATTCTTTACAAAGATAATATGGTTTTTATAGAAATATAAGTATGATATGTTTTAGAGATTTTGAAATTTGAATTGATAGTTGTCCCTCAAATACTTAAATAGCTATACTGGTTTTATTTCAAAATAACTAAGGACATTTTTAACGTAAAATAAAACGTCTAAAGAGCCGCTTTACGGGCGTCAAACTGCCGCCGTCCTTAGCGTTTGGTGTATGGCGTACGTGTGTAAGTATAAAAATATCGGCCTAAAACGCATCATTCTGCCTTTACTTTCTTAAAATTTTACCCAGCTTCACTGTGGGTTTTTTCCATACCCCCAGGCCCCCCGGTAGGTTGCTCCCCCCCCCCCCTACATAAATCCTGGATCCGCCACTGCAAAATACTAATTTTCTAATCATACTCAACGTTTTTCAGGAAATCGCATATTGTGGGCTGCCCAACAACTTGATGTTGCCGAAGGGAGACGCGATGGGTGCCAAGTTTCGAATGATCGCTCTCATCACTCCCTTCGAAGTCCAACCTCAGAACGAGCATATCAGAGAGTTCAAGTCATTCCCATTGTGTGGCCAGCCCCGCTACATGGATCATTGGACCGGATTCCCTTTTGACAAGTGAGGATCTGTACTAGATCATTTTCTTACCGTTACGTGGGATAGTACGAAAATGGTGCAAGAAGAGCTATGATGTACTGGCGATAGTTCAGGCCTCCTTATTCTTCTATCAATTTTACCTTCCTGACTTGTAAAAAGAAGAAAGTTTTCAAATAGTTGTACCCCAATATCTACACATAGCAAGGTCATAACAGAGATTTTACCTCTACAACATTCCATGTAAATAAGGAGTTAATCATTTAGGAGTGTAATTTTGGTTTATTATTCAATAATAAACCATTGTAATCGCTCTTGAAAAAAAAGTTCTAACCCCCCCTGGAAATTTCATGGTTTACGTTTCAAAGGGTGTAGAATCCAAATCTGCAATGAAACGCTGCAAATTCTTTCACTGGGGTTTATTATCAATTGGCTTGCGTTCATGATTTGAATTTCTACTAAGCTTTGGAGTGTGCGTGTTTCACAAGTGATAGAGCGATTATTGAATTTCAGGAGGCACACAAATATGATCAACTGATCAAACCAAATAGGTATTTTGGTTGAGAACAGATTTACGTGCTCTATGCATACCTCCTGAAATCCAATAATCGCTCTATCACCTGTGAAACACGCACACTCCAAAGCATAGTAGAAATTCAAATCATGAACGCAAGCCAATTGAATAATAAACCCCAGTGAAAGAATTTGCAGCGTTTTACCTACATTTACGGGAATGCTTCAACCCGTGTATCGGCTACAACGCCTTTTAAGAGTTCACTCCAGTATCCACATTACTACATTACTACGTCACCAGGTTACTGATATCAACACGAAACAATAATAAACCAAAACAACGCGAATGTTGGCACCATAAATCGGGCCATAGATCGGGAATGGTTTGACCTACGGACCTGGGGAGGGGCTCATTCGATTCCTCGTGGAGTGTTCTTCAAAAAGAGAACAAATTTAGGCCGCCTTGACTTTTTTTGAGGTTTTTAGGGATTTTACAAAACTATGACAACCCTTAAATGGCACTTTAAATTAAGTGAGAGAGCTGACTCAAGAATTGGGGCGTCCGCCGGACCAACATGGATTTTTCCTGAAAATTTCACCTTTTTTTGCTTCAGCCGTTTGGGTAAAATCGTGCGTACGGCGTACGGACGGAAAATTTTTTATAGCAGATTTGGATTCTACACCCTTTGAAACGTAAACCATGAAATTTTTTTTCAAGAGCGATTACTTACAATGGTTTATTATTGAATAATAAACCAATAGACGCTAGGACGAAGGCCCGAATGGGAGGAACAGTTCTAAATACTAATTGACTCATTACGAGTTTAGATATTGAAAATGTAACTCAAGTCATTTAGTAGAATTTTCGATAACAGCTGACACTCTAAAACCTATCTAATGATATTCAACTATGCGTACATTTTCTTACCTTAATACTGTACAATTGGGAGTTGGAACAGGTGCTTGCAGAACGTGAATCACTGGGTGAAAACCAGTGCTCGCCCAATTATGTTTGACAGCACGATAAATTCTTATTAGATGAAAATTCCTCTACTCATGCAGAAAATATCAAGCCAAAGATGTTTTTATTTCATTGTAATGATACATTGACCTTTTTCAGGATATTTTCCGTGCATGACGACTACTTCCGAAGCCCCTTCGCCATCAGCCAAGTTGTGTCCATTTATCATCATGACCATAATTCCTGAGATACTGGAAAGGGACGTTCGGATATTCAAAGAGGGTACACGACGTCCCAAACGTGGAACGTTTCGATAACGTTGATCTTACTTGGCACGTTCATTCAGCTTATTATTCGCTGACAATTGAAATCCGATAGTTGACCGGGAAATTAACTTGCGTACCTATGAAAAGTTTTACCAACACTATGGTGTAAATTATGAGATCTTTCAATAGTACCTAGTTGAACCTCATTTTGACTGAGGCTCACGATCCCTTGACTCTAATATTGGTATTTCTACAAGACTTGAGAATATATTTTAATAACTATGTGCATAACATGCTGAAATTATCAACATGTCACTAAGAGGGGAAAAATAATGCTAAATTTATGGAAATGATGTTATAATTTATCGCCGGTACATGTGAATAATTAGGAAGTTCAACATTAAAATGAATCACAGTTCGGTTGTTGTTATCCCACTGTGATGTATATTGTACGCTATGTTAACTTTATGTAGGTTATGAAAACTATTGGGGGCCATCAAACTACAAAATGCATACCTCCAAATTAAAATTGTGATTTTTTGAATTCGGTTAATATGTGATTTTCTGTAAAAGTCAAATTAATAACATAACCAAATAATCCATTCTCAGATGAAAAAACAAATTAAACATCCTAGCTTTAAAACTTACCGCTACTGGCAGCATATGTCTGAGTGTTCTTAGTCCCCTGTGTAATGCTTTTGAATGTACTGCTTAGGTTTTATTGGTAAAATAGGCGAAACATACACGTGCAGGCCCATAAACTCCATAATTGAGTTACTGTACCTATTGGGGATTGGAATGCTAAACTACGAAACGAACGATTATATTTATACGATGTGAACTGAAAATATAAAATGTCCCAACTAATTGGTTTACGAATTTTAGTGCTTTATATTCCCAAAACCCTATGAAACTTAAACTTGATTTAAGTATACGGAAACATTTTTAATCCTCTAAAAATTACGATGTGGCACATAGCTTTCTCGTAAAGGTAACAAGCATGTATAGATCATTGAAATGTGTTAAATAATCTAAAAAGATATACAGCAGTAGCTTGTTACTATTCGAGGGACAAAAATGCCATGGGACATGTTATCTCAGACATTAATTAGAAAGAGGGAACGGTTTTTTTTTATCATTTCTTATAATATAAAAAATGATGTATTAAATTTGCACATCATATATGTGTTATTTTCTGCTTGTTTTCCACTTTTGGGCATATTGCAAATCAAATCCCAATTAATTAATTTATACAAATATTCGTACTGGCGGAGGGGAGTACTGATATAAAAACATCTCTGACCATTCCTAACCATCTCTAACCACTCCTAACTATCTCTAACCATTCCAAACCACTCCTAACTATCTCTAACCAAATCCTTAACCACTCCTAACCATCTTTAAGCACTATTAACCATCTCTAACTATCCCTAACCAAACCATCTTCCTAACCATTCCTAACCATTTCTAACTATTCTAACCATCCCTAGCCACTCCCAACAATCTCTAACCACCCTAACCACTCCTAACTATCTCTAACCATTCCAAACCACTCCTAACCATCTCTAACCACTATTAACCATCTAACCACTCCTAACCATCTTTAAGCACTATTAACCATTTCTAACCATCCCTAACCACTCCCAATAATTCTCTAACTCCCTAACCACTCCTAACTATCTCTAACCATTCCTAACCATCTCTAACCATACCAAACCACTCCTAACCACTCTAACCCCTATTAACCATCTCTAAAAATCCCTAACCATCCCAACCCCTCCTAACCGTCTCTAACCACTCCTAACCATCTTTAAGCACTATTAACCATCTCTAACCTTTCCTAATCACTCCTAACCATCTTTAACCATTCCTAACCTAACCATCTCTAACCATTCCTAATCATCCCTAACTATTCCTAACCATCCCTAACCACTCCCAACCATCTGTAACCAGCTCTAACCATCTCTAACCACTCCTAACCATCTTTAAGCACTATTAACCATTTCTAACCAACCCTAACCACTCGCAACAATTCTCTAACCACCCTAACCACTCCTAACCATCTCTAACCACTCCTAACCACCTTTAAGCACTATTAACCATTTCTAACCATCCCTAACCACTCCTAACCATCTAAGCACTAACCATCTCTAACCACTCCTAACCATCTTTAAGCACTATTAACCATCTCTAACCTTTCCTAATCACTCCTAACCATCTTTAACCATTTCTAACCACTCCTAATCATGCCTAACTATTCCTAACCATTTCTAACCACTCCCAACCATCTCTAACCAGCCTAACCATCTCTAAGCACTATTAACCATCTCTAACCATCCCCAACCCCTCCTAACCATCTCTAACCATAACCATTCCTAACTATGGTCTAACCATTGGTAAGCAGTGGTTAACCATCTCTAACCACTCCTAACCATTGGTGTGTTAGAGATGGTTAGAGATGGTTAGGGCTGGTTAAAGATGGTTAGGAGTAGTTAGAGATGGTTAGGAATGGTCAGAGATGTTTTTATATCAGTACTCCTCTTCGCCAGTACGAATATTTGTATAAAGTAATGGGATTTGATTTGCAATATTCCCAAACAAATTGAACCTTGTGGAAGTTGTTGTTGAATTGAAGTTTTGTGGAAAACAAGCAGAAAACAACGGTTTTATGCAAAAAAAAAAAAAAAAAAAAAAATACGTGGATTGGGGCAAACTGGGATGGTATTGGTATTGTATTGAATCTCTCTCATTTCTTGCCTCATAAGGTGCCCTCAGGGGTCTCATTTGGGTCCTCCATTGTTCCTGGTATTCATGGATACCAATATATAAAAAACAAAAGTCTGCCATCACTAATGAAGGACATTCAAAAACGGGAATCCTGCACAACTGATATGCAGAGCTTAAAGCAGGAGTAATGTTTAGATTCTACACATTGAACTGTTTCCCAGAATATAAAAGTAGTGAGCATTTTCTAGCTGAGATATCATGTTAACCGCTGCTGTTCAATAGCTGGAAATAGGATAGTACCAAGATAATCTGAACTCCATGTTCGATAAATTTTATTAGCAAACTAGATACAGTGGACTAATGTGAAGAGGGCACTCGACATTGCAAAGCCCATAATATTATAGTACAAAATATACTTCGCTAAAGCACATTACTTACTTCTATTGTCTGGGAATAGAAACTATCAAAAGGACACACTAAACTATTCAAAGTGACGTCATCTCCATTACCCGCTTTTTTTGCATAAGAAAGTCGGGAAACCATAAATTGTTGAAGTGGAAAGTCTTAACATCTAAAAAAAATGAATAAATAATGCACACTCTTCAGTCGATTAGATATTCGAGATAGGAAGAAACATTATCATCACTTACAGACTAAAAGTAACAGTATTCTTGACTGAATCAGCATCACTTTGCACTAGGTCGCACGGAACGAAAAAATACTCATACAATTTCAATGGCACATAACGCGTTAGGCAGAGCACGGGAAGCCATACACTACTTCCACAATAAGTTTTCCATACAAAAATTAAAATAACATTTGTGTATTTACGAACTTCTTTCTCTTTATAAAGGTTCAATTTAGCAACAAAATTAGGTATAGAGTAGGTAAATACTGACTTATTGCACATCTCGGTTAGGCGAGTAAAGTACCTACCAAGGTACCTAGGATAAGGAGCAAGCGTGAAAAATAACTAAGGATATGCTGCTTATAACTAATTTTCGAAAGGGATTTTCATCATTTAAAAGCATATCGGCGTAGGTAATATAGCAGCTACAGTATGTTGACCGCTTGCCAAATATTTAAGCTATCTCGGAAAAGTCGGAACTTGTAGATACCTACCTTTCTTCAAACTTTTCAATACAATCAACGCAAAGTTTAAATGCATTAAATTTTGATTTGTTCAATAAACATTGATTTTCACAAGGATATTGTGCTTTAAGAACGCTTCAGAGTCTGAAGAAAGAGCCAGGAAATGTCAGATAGGATTCGTACGCCCTGAACAAAAACTTATTTACAACTCTCGTATTCATTTGATGGACATTTTTAATGTTTAGGAGGAGTGCTGGACATTTTTCTTAGATGATTAACATGAATCGTTTCTACCTTTTTGGTAAGTAATTAAGATTACCGAGTTTGAAACATGATGCCCCCTCAATTCGAGTTTTCACATTCCGACGAGGGCAATTCCTTGGATTTACGAGGAGAGGAACTGTATAAAATCTGCTTTGAGTGTTGTTTTTGACGAGCGTCCCACAATACACCAAGTTTTACAATATTACATTGAACAGCACAGTGAATAAATATCACCAGATTTACTATGCCTGAGTATGAGCGAGGTAGCAGGAGGGAGGGTATCATGAACCCATCAGTTGGATTTGTTTCGAGTCTTATGCTATCAATTTGAGTTCAAGGAGACATGCACGCCTCGATTTTGCTTTTTAAAGTAAATTTAACCTCGTTTTGCTACTTAAACGCTCTGAGAGAATGACCTCGTACAGAAAGTTAAGAATAGATGATAATTGACTCTCGAGAGACGTAACTTGGGTTACGGTAACCCACATCGTCTGGTTAACAGCTGGAAAATAATTCTTAAAAACGTAACGGAGTGACAAAATGAACGACAAGGGCCAATTGTAACATTGAAGGCAATCAAAAAAGCATCCATCTGCGAGGTATGTACGAGTTTGACCTTACCGAGAGTTTTTACTTCCTACAAGGGTACTTGTCAAAGAAGAAAAATCAAATGATTTAGTCTACTTTTACATGGATTAATTGACGACGAATTTGAAGATGCATAACTAGCATGAAGCAACTGCTGTACTGAATAATCCCCGGTCGTTTACTAACACAAAAAAATTATGTAAGTAATAAATGTTTAGTTTGAGGTTCCAACATCAGACTGAAACATTGGTAGCAGAGCGTGGTTCTCTGTGAGAATTCTAAATTTTGTGGTTGTACGCAATCGCAGATTTTTAGCAATGAAACATTAAATACAGAAAAATTGCGTACTAATTACCTGAACTATTGAGTTTTCTAGTCCACAACATTTGCTTCAGTTTAGCATCCATCTAGTGCATTCCCTAAATTTGCATTCATCGTTGGTGGATAGTTAGGAGAACAAAAACTCTTAACAGGCGGTAAGAGTCGGTAGATTTACACAATATTCAGTCTTCACTTATATCAATCAACAATTTAATTAAAATTAACATACTAGTTAGTTGGCCTGAAACTGAACCAATTTTGATTCAGTAGCTCCCTAATATCCTGACGTATGATTTAAATAAGTTTATATAGGTATACCTACTAACAGACTATAACTGAAATGAGAGAAATAACTACTACATAAAGTAGATAAGACAATTTAGGAAATAAACACCAACGCAATCGCTAGAGTGAACGAAAATGTAACGAGCACTTGGGGGAAGGGTTCTGCAATCAACGTTAGATGCTTGCTCGAACGATTGAGGATTACTCATAGTAAGAAGGCCAACTAATACCAATTAAGCTTTCCATAATTGGCAGCTGGATTGCTGACTACATCAAAAGGTGGAAAAGTAATTCAACGGAACAATATAAACATCAACAAATCGTAAGTTTTGACCCAAAATCAAGACTCCCACAAGAATTAGTTGAAAAAATAATTTCATTAGATTGAAAAATAATAAACCAGAAGTCAAAGCCTCGAAACTAGTACTTACTGAAGAATATTGGACATTAGAAAAATGCTATAGTTTAAATTGTCATACTCGAAACCTTAGTTACGAACAGGGAACAATAACAACCAAATCAGCAAAAATCTTCAAGATCAAAAAGTTTAAAGGAGTGCACACAATAAATTTGTTGGAGTGATTGATGGCATATTGCCAGAGTAACGGACGATTGTTCGTTCCAGAAGAATTCAACAGTAAGGTGGGAATACAACTGTGACCTAACCAAAAGATGAAGTTGGAGGTGGATCATTCAAATTTGTATTTACATTCAGCAATAATCCCAATAAATGTTTCCATGGTTGGCCTTATTTCAGTGAAAGATTGTAGGCTTGAAAGTGGAATCCAAAGGCCTCTTCCTTATTATGTATGACACTTTTTTATGTCGTGGGGACTCATTATCTTGAATATTTTGTTCAATTGCGTATAGATGAGTTAATTTTTTCAACAAGAATCTACAGCACTTTTTTGCTGCTTTTAGCTACCCCTTATGCACAAAAACAGGACTAGTTAGATAAAAGAGTGGCTGATGAGACCCATTTAAAGGAAAACAAGTCGTAGGAAAAAAAACGACATAAATAGTTTAAGGAAGACGCCGTGATTCCACTCTCAAACCAACAATTCAGCTCCATTTCACATATAATTCAGCTGAACAACACCATCAGGAATGGTAATTTCCTAGAGAATGACTTTATGAATTGGATGCGTATATGGGGAACCTTCAGCAATAATAACAACTATTAAAGCTGTGGACGTTTACAGTAAAGATGGCCCAGGGAGTCAACAGTATGGTGGGGCAGGTGGCCCAGGGAAGTTCATCAGTTATCAAACCTACACCATCTAGTGGGAGTATCCCGCGGCCAGCGCGTAGACGCTTACTCGGCATCGCGTGGTTTATTCATAGAATTCGCGTAACCTTGCTGCCCACCAAACTCACTTTTATCATACATGTGGTACATGGCCTACGTGAAGAGGAAATTTTGCATGAATTTCCAGTTGAACATAAGAAAACAGCGAGCTCTGGGAAGTTTGTTCATAACATGCTGAAAGATTTCAAAGTAAACCAACAAATAACATGGTCATCTTATTGGCTTTGGGCCTTACATTTTGGAGTCCAATCTTGTCCAAACCTAGTGGGATAAATCCTTGACTTCCTTGGGAATCATAAACAATACTAACCAAAAAATTAGGAAAGATGATAATTAGCACTAAAGTCGTTACCCCATACTCTTTAATTGAATATTTACCCATGGAGTAATTAGACATTCAATTATTTGTCCATCCTCTACATTCTGAAAACATTTTACAAATTACAGAGTTTTCTTTTGACGCAACAGACTATGTGCGAATAACTTTATGATAAACATCATAAGCATGTAATTTCGAAGAAATAATAAAACTAAAGGCCACCAAAATTGAGAAACATATCAAAACAAAGATGTAGGTACCAATAGGACGATCAGTTCATCAACAACTGTTAAGATATAAAGACTTTTGGTTGTATAGGGTTGGCAGCATTGCGCCTCCCTCCCTGCTGTGAATTGGCTTCGGTGTACCTCCATTATTATTATACTTGTTGTCCCCGTGCTAAATGGGGAACAAAATTACAGTTTTCTTCTATATTCTTAAACATTGGGGAAAAATTAACGTGATAATCCGCGAGGGAACGGCAGAGCGCACAATAAAAGTCAGTCAGCGATCCAATCTCATTGATTTGCTTCAGGATAAAATAAGTACATTTCAGTAATCGCCTGTCAACGGCGTACATGAAGAGGTACTTTTGGCTAGCCACTCATTTCCAAATGACACGGCCCAAGTGAAACCATAATTATTATCGGACATAATTATTTACCTACTGTAAATTAAAGCAAGAGCACAAAATTATCTCAAAGTAACAAACCTACACCCGAAACGAAAAAAAAAGTTCTTTATAACTACAACATTCGAACAAAGAAAAACTAAGTCTAAAATCCTGGTACAAAAAATGATAAAAATAACACGACTTCAACAACTAGCAGTACATTGTAAGATTGAGGATACAATGAAAGCTCAACTATAATCAGTTTGTTACTTGTGAGGTCAAGTTTCCAACGTACTGGTTTCAATTTATTGTATTCTAGAAAAAATATAGGTACCTCCAGAATAAGGACATTCACAACAAAAAGTAGGTACGTAGTACACATTTGTATACAACAGTCGACACCATTTACAAGTTGTACGATGGCACAATGCATATTGTCTAAACTAAAAATATCCGGAAGATATTGTGGAAATTATTTGCTCAACTCGTTGGGCTCTTGGAATCGCACACTAGACATGTGTACTTTTTAGTTCACAGATTAGAACCTGGAGGTGGGCTAATTTGGTTAGACCTGTCTCAAAGGCGCTTGCTCGTTCGGTAAGCAGCTTCACTATGCACGAGTTGTACATAGTAGCACACCTTGCCCACTCTCACGAGCCAGACAAAACGAGGGAAACAACCCACATTGTAGTACGACTGCGTGGGAGCAACATTGTAATCGCCTTGGAGACTGATCTAACCGCTGCAACAAAATAAAAGAGTCTTGATCAAGACCATTGCGAAACACAGCTTTTATACCATTCAAGGGGTCTTAGAAACCTATTCCGTCTGAATGTAGTAGGTTTCATTCTAACCTAACAAGTTTCTATCAACTACTGTACACTCCCAGTACTATACCTAACAAGCAGTTTTAGAATGGGAGAAATTTACGCGTCGAGAAGTCCTCGCTTGCTCGCAGCAAGCTGTTCGAAAATTAAGTTTGAAAAATCCTCCATGAACAAACCTATAATAGGTAAGTACGTTAAAAGTTGTTTCCTTTTATTTGTTCTTTATAAATATAAATGTATATACATCCAACCATTTAATCTCCATAACTTTATACATCACACTGCATTTAAGTCCACTGTAAAAACGTACCTATTTGATTCCGAAGCAGTCCCAGGGTTAAAGTCCAATTTTACAGGAAATACTCGCTTAACGTCATACATTCCATTTTGGGGTCAACTACTTCTAAAATTAAATTGACGATTCGCACAAGTCTGGAGACCATTATGGCCAAAATTGATATGATTTCCTTTTTATAATGACTATTCTTAAAAATTGTGATTATCTCGATCAGGCTACTTTAGTTCATCAATCCATTGAGTATATCACCACCTGAAACAAACATATTGTTTATATAAGAGATGGAAAGCGAATAAATGCTGAAATCACAGTTATTTTTATGCAAGTTGAAGGTCTGGCATACAAAGTTGTGGTCTTAACAACTAATGATGATTAATTTGTAAAAATAATGACTTATTTCAAACAATTGTTAGCGGAATTATAAGCATCCAGAAATTATATTCTGCCTCTCAGTCGATTGATATTTGGAACTGGTGAACCCATTAAAATTGTCATTGCCTTCCGTCCTTGAAGGGGTCCCAGGGGTCCTCCTCTTTCTTATCTCCACCATTGACAATTCCCATAATCTTTTGTTTTAAAGGGATTTTATTATTATTTTTTCATTAAAATTGACATTTACTCGTCTTCTTGATCAAATAGTTTTGACATTACATTTAATTAGGAACAGGAAAGGTTTTATAAACAGGTTAATAATAGAGAGTTCCTAGGAGATCCGCCAACACCGATACGAATCCGTATCGCAATACGATCGCGCGACTGCGCATGCGCCGCCAAAACGGTCGTATTGCAATCTTGTATCTTTACGGAAGTTACGATGCCACCGAAGGGAAAAATCTTTCGTCCTTATCGAAAGTAACCCGCCATCGGGGTAAATTGTAAATTCACATCCATCTCTACCTAGAAAAATGATTTTGAAATTCTAAATTGAAATTTCATAAGAGAGAGAATAATTTTCATTTTGATTCAACACCATTTTATTAGGTACTTTACAGTTTAAGAAAACACTAAGATTTCGATATTTAGTACCTACGAACTAACAACTTGTTTTGAGTGAGCCTCTCGCCAACTGTGCGAGTTTTTAAAGAGCCTAACAGCTTCATTTAGGGATTCGCTATTATAAAAACTGTCTAACTGGAACCCCAGAATCCCTGCTGTGCATTCCTTTTCTGGAGTAAAGTTACAAACAAATCAATTTTGATTCCAAGCTTACTTATCTGTCGTAACTTCTGCGGAAATTTGAAGGAGCCTCTGGAGTAAATGAACATGTTCTCTATTAAATCGGTACGAAAATAGTACATCATCCTCGCTCATGTCATCCAGGGAAAATCTCCCACAGAGCAGGCTTAATCGTCGAGGTGCTTCCCTTACACTCTCTCGCTCCAAATACGTTCGAAAAATCAACAGCAACTCCTCAGTTGAAATCAATCCGTGAACATAATATTCAAAAAAGTCTTCCACCTCCTGCATTTTTGGTTAAAAAAAAAAAAAAAAAAACGAAAGAACGAGTGATCTTGTAAAGCATCAAAAAGACTGCTCGTTTTCTTATAGTGACGTGAAAGCAAAACGTACGTGACTCTTAGATACGGATCAGAGATACCACTAGTTCAGCTGAGTTGGTGGTAACGCCACCATTTTTGCTAACCAGAGCTGTGCTCGCCCTAGATACCACCACCGACTAGATACGATACCACGGTGTCCGAATCTCCTAGGACTCTCTAATGATAACAATAGTTCCAGATCGGATAAGTCTTCATGGTTGGCCTCTAGATTTAACTTGTGAACAAATCAAACAATAATAAATTCAATTTGCCAACCATGGAAACAACTACGTTGAAACTTTCTAACGGGAAAATGAATTAACTTTGTCAATTTCTTTAATTATCATAGCTGCTAATTGTTTCTTAATCTCTTCACAGGAATCAGCCCAGCTTGCACCATCTTCACAATTATCCATTTTCTCGGTCTTCCTTTCATAGCTACGCTTGGTTCAAGTTGTTACTCCTCAACATCGTTCCATTTTCCACGCAGATCACGATTCTGATGAAGGTTCTTAACACACACATTGAAGATTCTTAACTGTTGGGTTTATCACTCCATGATGAGGGTCCCATTCATAGAATGAGAATTTCTTAAAAGAAAAGGTTCAGTCTTGAGCTCAAAAAGCATTTCCACGTACGGACATAGGCAGGAATACAAAATGTGTTTTGGGTCAAAATTGACGATTCAACGTGCTCGCTCTTTGCTCAAGATATTAAAGAAGATGGTCTTTGAAACAAATTAAAATATTTATATTCTAGCTATATAGAGGATATCTACGAGTATACCAAGAATTGTATAAAAAATAAAGTTCCAAGGAATTCGACTTGCCCTGCCCAAACTGTGGATGGTACAACACGACATTCGTTTAGAGGTTTTTCCATGAAAGTGTGGATGAGGGTTAAGGGCTTTTAATTGCGATCCAACAGGTATTTCAGGGTTTGCTGCGTTAAATATACTTTCTAATTGCAATAATGGTACTTTCACGCATTCGCATATTCGGAAATAGGAATTCAACTCACAATCAGTGTGATGATGAGCAGAATAGATTGAGCGAAGGAGGCTAGTAACAAAAAAGTAGGTTTTCGGTGAATTGCAGGAGAGCTTATGTGCAAAGGCCGTTCGCATCAATGACCTCTTGAGTCTTGAAATGAGCCCTCAGATGGAACATGAACTCGGTACGATCAGAGAAGTCCTGGCGGCACATGAGGCAGTAATGGCGGTCTGGTGCAGGATAGGGAGGCGGCTGATACGGTGGTGGCGCTACTTGTGCCTCCAGATGCGCCCTGGCATGTGCGCTCCATTCTTCCCTTGAAGAGAGTATTCGACCGCAGAGCTCACAGCTCCACGTTCCGGCCCCGAGGACCTGCACCAAGAAAACGATGGTGTTTGAAGGCACACAGTAGCAGGGTACTGAACTAAGCAGAATGCTTAAATATTCCACAAAATTCTAATGCTCGAAAATTCAAATTATGTTGGAGTAATCAGCTACTTGAGCTTTGTGTGCCCCCAAACCAGAGTTTTTGTTTTGCATACATACTTTGATAGATGAGTCAGCTCTCTGCATTTTCTTATTGCAAGAACTAGTAATAAAGAAACTGCGCCTTGGTATGTTTAAAACGTCAAAACGTAACATTCGATAAGAACATTATTTTTTTCTTCTCATAATCCAAAGCTGATTTTGGTTAATTATTTTCAATAACGAACCTTAGTAATCGACCAAGAAAAAAATTGTAAGTAACCACAAAATTTGTTGTTTTACATTACAAGATGCGTAGAATACAGAAATTAAGGAAAAAAACCGTTTGGAGATTTTTCCAAAAATTTTGGACTAAACTGAATGAAACTTGGGGAAAAACATTACTAACGTAATATAGTTGGGACTGATTTCTAGGCACCACTTTCTGCGAATTCTAAACAGTAGAAGTATTGAAAAATGAGAAACTGGAATAACGCAAATGTTTTCAAGTTCGTTATCAATGAACATTCCTTCAATGAATTGAATGAGGCCATCCCGACATCTCACTTAACGTTCATTCGTTCCCTCTCCCTAAAGGGCTAAGACAGAAAAAAAGAACGTCAACACGAAAATGAAAATAGCTAGGTAGTTAGTAAATTATGAGATCGAATCAGCAAAGAAACCAGTCACAAACGCCTTTCAGCAGATGAGTGTTCCTCTATACCTTGTAATTAATTGACTTGTAGGTGTCCCATAGACGGTAGGATGGCTTCGTCATAAATAGAACTCCGTAAACGCGATCAATTTACCAGTTTTTGTCTTAAAACTTTGGCGGCCATGAAAACTGCTTAAGGACGCACGGTTCAACAACACGTGCGGTATAGATTTTCTTGAAATGAATCATTATTTTTGCTCTCGGACTGTACAGTAGAATATAAAATCACTTTTAGGTGAATTTAATATGGTTTGTTCAACCAACATTTTCTTTCAGTTTCATGGACATAAAAGTGCCTTTACATAACTTTTAGGAAGTTTCGTACTATTTTGAATTACCATTAAAGAAAAACGTCCATTCTACTTCCTAAGGTAGAATCAGAAACAGGATAAATAGCATTGTTGAGAATCGTTAATACCATCAAACTGTACACCTCATCTGGGCTGCAAGCCGTTGCATCAGAGACTCGGCACCCAGAATAGAATAGCAGAGGGTATATACGGGCGAATCAGCAGTATGAGCTGGAACTGGACTCAGCACACTCGATTGCAGCTTCTAAGATTCAGCAGAACAGTAATTTTGATGTAGAGGTTCGAACTTCAACAAGGACCCTGAAGCTTTGTTGCTGTCTACGTTTTCCACGCAGTCATCCTTTGCAACTTCATGTGACATCGTCAGCCTCTGCTCAAATGGCTAAACCTGCTCCCATAATATGCTCCATGGAATAAGACTTGTTCAGGTATTCCTAGGCTCCTAATAAGAGAGATGACGCACTAGCAAAGAAAAGCTCCCACTTGGGCATGCAGGAAGCTTCAACCAGCTCTTTCGCAAAGCTCCATCAAGAGATCCCTAAACGAAAAACTACGGGTAACAAAGTGGAGTCTCGCAGAATGATAACAGGTGGTCTTAAAGTACCAAACCATGTCAGAAGATCTTTCCTGCCAGGTGTCTCTGACAGCTTTTAGAGCAACTACAGGTCATGACTATAATTTCATCACTATATTGGGGTGGCAAACCGTCAATCGGTAGAAACCAAATAATATCGCGAAGTAGAGGGGAAAAAAAGGCGACACAGGGTGGCGGTGTCACAGAAAGGGGTGTCGCCACTCATAAAAGGTAGTGGATATTGATCTTGGCTAGTCAACATTGTTGGACATGAGTCTACTACAAGTCCTATCCTAGTGGATGAAATATCTGGAGGCAAGCTTTAATCCTCGAAAATCTCGTTTTAAATCAAACTATAACTTTCGATACAGTTTTGGGTATGATAGAGAATCCATCACCAATCGAATTGTCAGACACGAAGGAAAAACTATTCAGAAAGCTCTCGTGAGTGTTCTTTATCTAATATTATCAGGCTTTTGTGGGCGTCTATGGAACCCAGTATGTTAGGAGTTGGTGGCCACCATGCACGACTACAGCAGCCTCCAATTACGAAAATACAAAGCTTGGCAGTCACATAATATACCAAAGATCTTGCACTCGATTCAATAGGCGGTGGTCCAAAAACTTACCTGGACTTGCTCTTCTTTGTCCTTCTTATCACTCAAGATGCCTTGCGGTGTCGTTTGAATACCCACTCCATGGTGGGTCACTTGGGGAGTTTTGATCTCAAGGGGGTTGTTTCGTTTAGCCAGAGGTGCCAGATTTGAGGGAGTGATGTGCTTCAGCTTGTTGACGTGAATGACGAGCTTGTCCCGTCTAGCGAATGCTTTTTGACACACTTCGCAGACGTAAGGTTTCTCACCAGTGTGGATTCTCATGTGGATCACCTTTAAAAACATTAAAGAAAAGAATTTTCAAAGGATTTACAAATTATACACAAAAACCACTCCTATTCAATAATTCCTGAACGCTTGTTGGGTTGAATATGGCATGTTTAATGAGGTTCCACAGAGGGCTGGGCTGATACGACAAACGAGATAAATTTGTTTTTCAGCGCCTAATAATAACTGTACAGATATTTTGGCTGAAAATGTTGAATCTCAAGTTCGATTACTTTCACACAATCAGAAGCTTTAGTACTGTAAAATCTATATTTTATATTACTAATAATGAATTGCTGATTGCTTACCAAATGATTTAAGCAATAGAATGAAATAATTAATCAGAATATCGAAAATACGAAACAGTTCAACTTGATACTTGAGGTGGATGATCCTTGTTTCCATTTCATCAAATTGCCACCCTTCACATGGAAGGGGTAACTCCTCCATCTCATCATTTCTGCCATATCTGTATTATAATGAGATTTCCCTACCCCTATCTAATATTGAAATAATTATTTGCCTTTCCTTCACTCTAGCAATCACAATTTAGAATAGACACATTATATTTGGCAATATTGAAACTAGACTAAACACATCTAATAAATGAAGATAATGCATAGGCTCAATGTATAATGTGTTATCTTATATGACTCACCAATTTATCTTTCCGAGCGAGTCCCTTGCCGCATTCTGTGCACGTAAAGCTTTTATTGTTGTTCTCAATTTTGGGTTTTGGCTTGGACACTACGACAATGTGCTGGGGCTGAGATATCTGAGTCTGGGTTGACGCTGTAGCTTTTCGATCTTCCTGGTGGCTTGTATTTCCGAAGTTGGCTGTTGTATCAGTGGTGAACGTGGCAAGTTGCCCAGAGTAGTCGGGTGCCCTAAGATAAGAGTACAGAGGAATAATTTAGACATACTTCAATACTATAGATCCGTTCGAAATTTCAGTTTTATTTGACAACGAGATAATTTATCAACAACTCTTGCTTTCGCTCTGCCAAACAGCAGTCATAATTTCAAATACCGAACAAAGTAAAAAATAATATATGGGCAAATTTGGAGGTTGTGGCCCTGAGGGGAAGTGACAAGTTGACAACACCCTGGTATTCTGCTTGTCCAAAACCAAATTGATTTGAGGAATGCCTCAAACGTGGAAATATATTAACAACGGTTTTCTTGTGAGTTATAAGGCAGTAATTCAAACGAGATTAATCATACGAGATTCATCCAGAAAGTAAGGTTACAACTGCTGGTAAAAATCGAAAAATGCATATATTTTATACAAATTTTGAGGAAATGTAGCAAAATATGTCCTTATGTTTCTACATAATCGTCACCAACTTTCACTAAATTTCTTCAGCCTGGGCACCAGCTTTTTTATGCCCTCGTCATACACACTTCGCTCCAACTCCAAAAACCACTTCTCGACAGTTTCCTTCACCTCCTCGTCGTTGGGAAAACGTTTTCCACCCAAGAACTCCTTCAATTTGGTGAAAAGGTGGAAGTCCGAAGGCGCCAAGTCCGGTGAATATGGTGGTTCGGTCACAACATCCCATCCAAATGACACAAGCAGGTCCTGGGTCTGGCGTTGTGAAGAAGGGACACACCACGAGTCAGCATTCCCCTCCTTTTCTGTCTGGGAACATTTCATGAAGGGTGTCAAGGGTCGGGCCCCGATTACAGCGAATTTGATTGTCAATTTCCTGCAGAAGCTCTTCTGAAATGAGAGTCGGCCTCCCACTCCTTTCTTTGTCGTGTGTGTCGGTGCGACCTTCCTTAAAAAGCCTAACCCACTTGAAAACATGCTGACGGGACATTACCTCAGGTCCATAAGTTTCCACAAGCTGACGATGGATTTCATCAAGTGAGAAACTTGATGACTGCCCAAATTTCGCATCAGCCGTAGGTGGAGCGAACGGTCCCTGCAGAGGTTGACGGAATAGGCTGTTGTGACGACATTTCGTAACGGACTGATGCGAGCGGGTGCTTTTTGTGACTACTAGGAACCCCCCTACACGCAGTAATACCAACCCCGAAAAAAAAAATTCTCTGCACCTTCCAGGGAGTTTGTAACCTTACTTTCTGAATGAACCTCGAAAAACACTTGAAGCCAATACGTAATCAAACTCAATAACAGTAATTAAAATCTTGTAAAACATTTTTTTAAGATTACAAACAAGAATCAAATTAAGATTATTACGTCATTTTTCAAGTAAAAAGTCCCGTTTCATCAGTCAAGAGCTTAACGGAATTCAGAGATTTGAATAGGCACCTGTGGTTTATGACGTTGCGGGGATTCCTAAAATACGTAGGCCACCCTAGTAATAGTCCGTAGATTACAATAACGAACGTTTGAAGTTCTAATTTGTTGTCTCGACTGTTGTAATGTACGTCAAAATTTATGACAATTAAAAATGCTCTAACTACTACTAGTTTTCAACTAGCTGGATACTTGTTTTCCAAAGAACATGGTTAAGAAAAGCAAAAAATCGGCCATCTGGACGCCAAAAATCCTTAGGTTTGACAGGCGCATACATCTTGGTGATCATCTGTACTACTATTTGAAGTTTGTGTTCGAGGGCCAATTATTCAAACGTTGATTAAAACTCTATTCCAAGCATCTTAAAGAGATTCCATAGAAAAACTAAAATTCTCTGACATGCTTGAAGAGATTCCACAGAAAAACTAAAATTCTCTAACATGCGTATGTATATACCGCACTGGCTTATTATAGTAATATCAATAAATATTAGCTACAATAGATATTATAGAACCAAAGGTAACTTGCCAAGTTCCAATTGAGCGCAGAACTCTGACCCCGTCATCGTATCCAAGTCCATCATCGGCCACCATGAAAGTATGCTGTTGTTGCTGCTGCTCAGCCGAATTCTGTGTAGTTTGCTGGGGTTGTGGAACTTGCGGGACCTTCAGCGTAGTCACATATTCCATTTTGACCTTCGGTTGGATTTGCAACTGTTGCTGCTGTTGTTGGTGGAGCTGTTGCGCCATTTGTTGCTGCATGACTGCATGTGCTTCAAGATAAGCTGTTTTTTGTGCTTCCGTCATTTTATCCATTCTATTCGGTGGCAACTGAAGTAGAGGAAAATACAATTAGTCATAACTTTAAGATATGAAAACAGTACGTGTAATACAATGGCATCACGCAAGATAGTTTATATTATGTCTGGCAGAATAACTCGTGCTTTTATTAATAAATAATAATGTAAGGCGACAAACCTATATGTACAAGATATACATTACTGAATTTTGAAATGAGTCAAACCTATTTTTTAATTGAAATATTAGAAAATATCTTGAAAATCTTGATTGAAATCCGTTTTGGAACATTCTAAATGTCTCTCTTTCTCTGGAGTGATTCGGGAAACAGCTCTATTTCTTTCAATCTTCATGGATGAGCCTTATGGCGATAATTTAATTGCGAAAAGGTAAATACCCCATTAGTACATCTGCACTGCTTCATTTTGTTCTCACAAAGTTAGGAAATTATTATCATTTAAGTGATTAATAGGAGTACAATCCAGCTCTTAGCCGACCCGATAGTTCTCCACCCCCCCCCCCCCCCCTCCCCCGCTCGACACTCCTTCAACTAACCTTCGGGTGGGCTCCGTCCGCCCTTTGTTATCCCGGCATCACCACTTTTCCGTCCGCCCAAGGGGGTCATTCGTGTACCTGCCACCTTGGTAAGCACTAGCCTCTCTGGTAAGTTCCAATTTTCATGCAACATTACCTCAATATCTATTTTACAGGTTATTTAACCATAAATTTGAAGCATTATTTATTGGGTCTCTAATTTAGTTTCAGAGTTCTTCAAATTTGACACGAAATGTATTGTCCATTTTATGTATATGTCATTTAAATGATCTGGCTGTAAAACCATAGAGGTCTATTGTCCGTTTTTTTGTTCTATACTTTGTTTTGTTTTTAGAAATAATCTGCTGAATAGTTTAAAAAAATATTAATAATAAAATAAATCATCGGCTAGGTATAGCGATTTGAAAAGTTTGATCTGTTATATTATTGAAATGATTCTCGACTTGAGTTGTGTCGTTCTGGAACCCAGGAATGAACAGTTGATTGAACTGTGGGCACACCTTGAATATAGGTCCACCTCAACCTAGAACTACATCCAGTGCTAGGTTGAGCACAAAGAACTATGAACAGGTTGTCTCAACCAGCCCACACACAATGTACTCATGTCCATGAATTGTGACAGGACCAATGTAAGGAATAGGACCAATGTAAGTACAAGTTTTAAGATAGAGTTGTAACTACTAAGTTTATGACCAAATGTATTCTGTGATAGGTTTATCTGTACTATCAAGGAAAAATAGATAGAGAAAAGTGTTAAGGTGAACCCAAAGAAGATATAAACGGTTATGCAGTTAACTGATGGAGGCTATATTTCAAATCAATGCGTACATGCTCAATGAACGAGTATGGAAATATATCATTCAATTCGTATTCGTCGATATAGTGAATCAATAAAATAAATGAAGGTGTTGTTGAATAAAATCTTAGAGCGCTTCTGCCGAAGTTGAGGTTTCGCGGGTAGTCAACAATATCACAAAATATGCTGCTTTGCCGCTACTTAGTTATGAAAATGAAGTCACTTTGATAACTATGATATGAAGTCAGTCGAGTTAACAAGGGTGTAAGAGCAAGCTAAAAACGAAGGAGAGAACTGACTCCGGATTCTGTTAACCAAAAAACGGGAAAATTTTGTTTGGAGGGGAAGTGAAGAAAATCTAGAGTGGGGAATCGTGGGGAGCAGATAGAGGGGGATAGTAGAAACCAATCCGGGACGGGGTTACAACTACCCCGGGAAACCCCAGGGTGCTAGGGGGGAGACTTACAGGTAGCTGACCGTTTGCCAGAAAAAGGGCTTGGAAAAAACCGGCACAAAGCAGCTTGGGGAATTTGGAGTCCATTAGAGGCTTTAAATATGTTCACATACAAACGACATTATCAAACAATGAGGTACCAAAAACGGCAAGTATGGTCACCGTTACCTGCAGGCCGTGAATAGGAGTCAAGTGTGGTTTTCAAGAGGTAATGACCCAAACACCGAAAAACTCTTCATGATACAAAACTATTTCAGATACATCTGAACAAAAATATAAACAGCACATTGTTTTCTCAATCCAGTACTTGATTAAAATTGAGGTCGAAAATACAGTGGATGCATTGCTAAACCTCACAACCCACAACTGCTGGATCCGTCAAATCTTACAAATTCATTTTTCTTATGTTCATGAGACAAATTAAAAACACTGTTTTGTGGGGAAGAAAAATTCATAAAATCGGATTACTACATACAGAAATACCCATTCTATAGTAGCTTGGATGACCAACCAGTTAAGTTGATAGAGTAGAAAAGTGTTTCTGTTACTAATAAATTATTTTTCCTTTTGTTCTGTGAAGACGATTTTTTTGAAATATCAAATTCTTCTCATTGTGAAATTTCACTATGGTATAACAATTTATATCTATCAGTAGAGCTATCAATCAACTTATAGGTATTGCATTACCATCATCATCTCATTGGTACGTACTTGTATGTCTCTCATAATTGAATACATTACACACGTAATCATAGGAGTGGTTATGCTTGCCAAAATAGACTTGGAGAATAGCTACGAATTCCAGATTTTTTTCACGGACACCACGACATTTTCCACGGTTGGGTAACATCAAATTTGGGTAAATATGCATACAATTCTGTAGTCTATTTACCATTTTCTTTTTGAAAGTCATGATTTACTTGGAAAATTCAAGGAACAATAGACAGAAAAATACATAAAATTATGTGGAATGCCATTGATCATTCTTAAAAACATTGAGTTTTCCCCCAACCTTGTCCCTGCTCTTTTTTTTTACGCATTCTAAAACGTTTATTTTTTTCCAAGTTAAGGCGGAAGGGATGGAATTTCATTAAATTTTTCTCTCGTAGGTACTTTAGATTTTAAATTATGTTATTTTCAATAGTAAAACGAATTCTAGATTTCGGAGCTTCCGGCATTAAACGATCCAGAATCAATTTCATATTCAGACTGAGACTTGTGGCATCTCAGTGGAAAGTTGCAGAGGTCATAATGATTCCCAAACCTGGAAAATCCCTTAATAAGAAAACAGGATATCGTCCAACATCCCTCCTTCCAGTTATGTCAAAGTGATTCAATACAGTAAAACGTCTTTAACGTCAATTATAGGAAACAGAAGTATGATCGGATCATCAATTGTGTTTTAGGCGACGTCACTCAACGGTAGATCAAGTCCATCGAATCACTTACACCATTGAGAAGGCCAAAAATACGTCCGTCTTAGGCCTTTGACAAGGTACGAGGATATGAACCACATAAAGACCACCACCAAGAAGACCAAAAAATACGGTAAAATGAGAGAGCTCTTCGAGATCTAGGAGAGATCTTGGATTCTCATCCAACACTAACCCTAGGTACACTGGGCGGTTCTAAATTTCTGTTTAAGAGCACCCACATGCCATGTACTCCGAATTATAGAAGTGCAATTTCAAGTTGTATGGATGAGAGTTCTTGTCTCTGATCCGGGAAAACAATAGGTATTTGGACTAATTCACGTTCATGGTGAGCGATTGGGAATTGAGCCTCAAGCATATGTTATTCATTCCCTCGTTCGCTAGAGTGAGAGAGCCTTTTGCAATGACTCATGTTCAAACGAGAAGGCTATATTACCTTTCAGCTAATGGGTATTTTCGCAATATCACTGATAAATATCCGAAAAATATATGGACCCAGCGTACTCCCTTGGACTACTCCAAAATTTACCGGAAACATGCCGCTTTCTACCCCATCAACACTCACCCACTGTTTCTTATCAGACAGATAGCTCTTGAATCTAGAGATCTCTTCCCCCAGTAATGGCTTTCCAAGCAGCTGATCAATGTATTTCTGTTAATGGAATCGAACCATTCGCGGCACCTCCCCTGAAACTGCACGAGATCAACAGGAGCTATCGCGAAAGGGACCGACCGCGAAGCAAGGTGATCAGCTCTCCTCCTTGAAGCTTATAAAAGCAGGAGTTCCGCAGGGCTACGTTCTGGGTCCCATTCTCTATTTGCTGTACATGCGAGACATACGTACCACAGCGTGGAGTAACGCTTGTCGTCACACTTGCACATGACACGGCCACTCTCCGTTCGAGTTGATGTTGTTTTACTCAATAACTGCAGACGTCAGCTAACAACATAGCCAAGTGGATTAAGATGAGGAGAAAGAAGCTGAATGAATCACAATCAATATACGTCCATTTCAAGCATTAGTGTGGTGATCAAATCAAATAAAACACCATACAGTCATTCAGCAAAATATTCGGGAGATGACTCTTGATTCGGAACTAAACTGTAATAACCACATAGAAAAGAAAAAGCGAGAGCTGAAGATCAGTAGAAGACACTGGTGTTAGGAAGGAATTCCCGCCTTAAACGGCACAGCAAGCTGCTAATATATAAGCAGGTTCTTTTCACAATCTGGACTGGGCAGCACTTCCCAATGGTGGTGTACTGGTACTTGCGAAACGACGACAGTCATCAGATGTGAGGATAGAGACTGTCCATGAAGCGATGCTGGCCGGAGTTTGTCAACCAGTAAAAGTGATTCAAAAGGAAGAGCAAACGTACTTTTACCTAATACTTTTTAGCAATCAACTAGATAGTTGACAATTTCAGTAGATGCGTTTAAAAATATCAGCGAATAAAATAACATTTATACATTTGACCACATAATCTTCCCAACAAAATTGTCCTGCCTACCCTACAACATCATCATTCTTTCGCATTTCCAGACTTGTTTCATTGTGTTTTGATTGCGATGATCAAGACTAAATGGAACCAACATGGAAGGTTTTTTTTCGTGAAATCTTGTGCTAAGCACATTTTTGAGAGACTAATCATTTTAATAATTGATGACTCCAAGTTTTCGTTTCAACTTTTTGGTCTTCAAGGGGAAATTCTGCTATGGCGTTGAAAGTTACACATACTTACCATGATGATACAATAAATATATACTAGGTACCACCTACCGTTCAGTTTCCCCATTTCTTTTTCCTTGATAAATGGAAATACCTACATCACAATCATAGCTCTGGTTAGTCATAATCATAAATCATAGCTCTGGCTAATCATAAATTTTAATCAAGTAGTTATTTTATTTCGATTAACTATCCTAACAAACCACAGTTGAGTTCAAACAAACCTGCAATCCAGGCATTATATCAAAGCAAATGATTCAAGTTTGTTCTTATTTTGTAAGAGTGTAACAGCTAAGGAAGGTACATGCTGAATGATGCCCATTTATCTATATATGATAATGTAGACACATAATTCGGCAGTTGTGTCCAAAATACCGACTCACTATCCATGGAAATGTTGAGCGAATGGCCGGCAACCATACTGAATTTAATTTCTATCGTATAGAGGCATAATGTTAAATTAAATAAAATCCCTAAATATCGGCTGGATTATCAACGAAAAAGACCGTGAAGGGTGCCAACAGGACATAACTCTTACCCTAGCGGGTGCAACTTAAGAATGGAATGCCTCACCTCGGTGTAATCCTGCCGAAGTAACAAGATTCAGGACCAGGGCGTTGCGGCTTCGAGACAACTTTTAACGTCCGTTTTCACTGCATAATGTTCTGCCGATGTATTCACACGGTTACCTACAAGAACGTGGGTACTTCAGAAGGATTTCATTAAATTTAAACACAAATCTCCGGACGACGAAATAAAGGGAGGTTAGAAGGAAAGGGGAGGACGATCGGAGATGCGGGAGATGCCAAACAGGGGAAAAGACGAATTCTCGGCCAGTTTCCTGAGGGACCCCCGCTCCCTCCTACCTCCTGATCAATAACAAACAACCCTCCTGTCGGGGTGTAGTGGGGATGAGTTATTCAACCGAAATCACCCGAAGGTGCTCGATATTTGCCGAACCAGGGTAGAATCTGCCAATGAGGTGAGGTATTTGGAGAGATTTCCCGCCAAATTTTGATTATTTACCTCATTCACAGGAGATGTTTGTCTGTTGAATCCGAATGGATTCATAAATGTTAGAGTTAGAGCTACACATACACAGACAACAAGAGATGCGGAGCATCCAAAAAAATAATTTTAAACACTACAACAAGTATGGCAATATAATAACCAATTACGGGCACTTGATGACTTTTATTTTCACTATTCGTGACATTTATCCTAAGACGATTGTGATCTTTATTGCTTGAACATAAGACGGTTTATGACTTTCATTTCAAACTATAATAGTGTGCCCATCAGAAAGAGAGTTTATAATGACAAGGCAGAATCCAATCAGCTTTCCCATGTAACTTTTAAATTTTAGCAAGATCAGACCAACAGAATGTAAAAAAATAGCGTTTGAAGGATTTTACATTTAAAAAATGCAATAGGGGACCATTGACAACTCATCCCACACAATGTGGACGAAATTACCTACCTCTAGGCATACGCAGCAGATATTAATGATACTTTCGCGTTGAAATTGGTATGGCATTTTAAGATCGATCCCCCCCAACTGCTCTTCAAATTTGAGAAAAATCAGACTACTAGAACCTGAGAAAATATGCTTGGTGATTTGATATTTGCTTATGTGCTGAGTCAGGTATTAATTTGTCCACAATACAATTCATAGGGGACCATCTACAGTCTAACCAACACATTCCCTGAAATGTTCATCAAAATCTGTCTTTGCTCAACAAGAATGAAGAATGAAGTTGGTAAAAATGCAGGAGTTGTATTCTATTTCCAAACAATTAAAGAGTTATTCACGTTGAATCGATTTCAACAGTTAAGCCATCAGTAGGGCACACAGGCCCCAAGTCATGGGGGCAAACACCCTGATTTTTTGGATTTTCATTTTACAAGGGCTGGGGTTGAAAAAAAAAAGTGGGTACGGACAAACTTTATCTGTATAAAGTCTTTCCCATATAGAAATTGAAACTATTCTCAAATTTCCTGGAAATCAGTTGGTACACAGTTCTTTGACTGTCACTTTGCAGATCCTTCACATTTGGTTTGTCTCAAAACAAAAAACAAGTTTTTGATCTCATTTTTTCTCTTTACCAGTGGAATATGGATTTCGTCAAAGTAATTCTTAATGTTTATCTATTTACAGGCTCATCATGTATGGAATGCAGATTATCCTGTAGGGAATTGCAGTGGACGTACATCAAACAGGGAGCCATTGTGTTTAGCTTGAGTTAGCCATGTTATGCGTTAAATTATTGAAAATCAATTATAGAAGTAAAACATGTAGCACAGGAGATATAGGAGTAGATTTAACTTCCCATATTCCAGGTGAATGAAACATTACCTGCGAATATCTCCTTTAGGAAGTACTTGAAGGATGAAAAATGACATAAAAGATTGTCGAAAGTCCCGCCATAACGAGTGGTCTTGTCTTGATGGTGGCGGTACCTATGTTGTGTACTTAAACTGCACGTATTAGCTCTCTAGCCACCGCTAGAATGCGTTTCGTTGTTAATCAGTGTTACTCATTTTGTACTCTTACGTTACTCTGTAGTCCCTACTCCTGTTTTGCTCTATGCACTAATCACTGTGATATCTGATAGGAAGTCGTGCTGGTATTGTATACAGCTCGTTAGATGTTTACTATCGAATCCCCACACAGCGCAGCAGGAGGAATTTACAGATCATGTATTCCCATTACCAGTCTCCAGTCATGACAACGTTGTAATTCTGAGGTTGTCCGCATCTGACCTCTATCATTCGATGTTCTTGTAAATATTTAGGTACCCTCTAGCTCAAGTGTTTGTTGATTACTTGTGTTATACAATTCCTTTTTATCTCGATGCTCATTGAAAATCAGTAGTTTCATCAAAATAAAATGACGGTTTTAAGTAAAACTAAAAGCGTTCCAGTAACGTGTAAAAGTTTTGTGCATCCTTGGTCGGATTCGTGTGTCGCAGCTTCGGGGAGCTTGTTCTTGCCATGCCTGAAAGAATCATTCCGCATATACGTGACAGCTTACTCGGTAAGAATTGATACTTTTACATTGCAGTCTAAAACATACCTATACACTACCTAACTACAACTCGTTGTTCAGTTGAAATAAAGGTGATGCAGTCATTGTTGTCATTTCAAGTTTTCGTAATGTAAAAATTTTGAGAATTGTTCATAAAAACCTGGTTTATTTTTTATGATAAAGGATACAAATGCTGCAGCTGTAAAAATGAGGCAAGGGTGTAGGTAATCATTTGGTGGAAGTTAGAGCTGTGGTGTAGGATTTGGCATATCCACTTGGAATATGGTCACCGTGAACTATGTAGATCTTTAAAATATAAAATCATTTTCTGTATGAAAACGACATACTTATCAACCTTGAAAATATCTGTATTAGTTATTCAGTTACCTACATATATATTTTAGGGATGGGCGTGGGTCTGGACGAAAGAGTGATAAAAATAATGTGATATTTATTATGCCATTTTATACCATTACCTATCTAGATTTTGTGAAAGTTTGAAATCCACGAATTCGAGGTCAGCCACTGTCCTAAACCTGACCAAATTGGTGGCCCTCGTCTCAAATGACTAAGCATTCTCTGAACCATTTCAGTTCAGCCTAATTAAACGTCTATATCTATAAATCGATCTATAAATAGTATTAAGCCAGTCATTATCTCAAACCATTTTACAAACCTGAAGTTGAACAAAATATTTGCAATGATTCTGAGCAGTGCCTATCTGTTGAGAGCCAAAAAAAGAAAATTTTAGCTATTTTTTCAGTTTCCTAGAATATTGAATTAAGCAAATTTTGAAAAATATGGCTCACCTTCGGTTTGCATAGGTTTATCCTTTACTACTTTTCATTTAATGAGAGCGTTTTAGAAGTCCACCCAATTTTTAGCCAAGTTAGTTTAAAAAAAGAGAAGATTTTCCTCTTTTCTACTTAATGCTGAGTACCTTAGTCCGGCTCTTTAATTATGGTGGGCAGTGTAGTAGTGAATAAGTGTTGAAATTCCACGGGTTCTTGCACCGCAAGTTGCATTATATGGTAACTTGTATGAAAGTGGAATTTTTTTATTCCGAATATCCCAATTTATGCATTCCCGATGAATTTTCAAATGAAACGGCAGTACCGAGTGGATATCTCAGAACCTCCTAGCACCAGCGCATCACCTTACTTTATAGAGAAAATTAACATGAAATACAATGGAGCGTAGGCAGCAGCAAGGGCTGTAGTACATGGTACTCCAGTGCATTGCCACACAAATCTGGACATGAAAAAAAGAAGCAAAATGAGCATGTACAAGAAATGGAATACCAAGTATTCAGAGAATACGGAGAAGAAGGGAGAGTACTATCTCACGGTACAACCAACAATACCGAGACAACCCTGGTTCTATGATGGAGAATTCGATCGAAAATTTATTAAAATAATATCAAGATTGCGATTCAATCATCACAGGCTGCCAGCGCATCTCTACAAAATAGGTGTGCTGGAAAATCCCAAATGCCCATGCAACGAAGTGGACGAGGGGGACAGTAACCATGTAATTTTGCAGTGCTCCAAGTACGACCGACAACGCGTGGAACTGTTTGATAAGATTATTAAAGAGAATATTGAACTCCCTACAAACTCCAGCTGCTTATTGCAACAGAGAGCAACGTACAGTGCAATAGTTAAATTTGTAAAATCCGCAGAAATAGAACTATAAAAATAAGTGCACTAGGTTATTGTAGCTTGTATTGCTTAATAAAGCCAACTTCATAAAAAGGTGTAAACCATTAAATAATAAAAAAATGAATAAAATTTTAAAAAAACTAATAATAATAATAAAAAGGTGTAAACCAATAAAAAGGTGTAAACTAATAAAAATGTGTAAACCAATGTATATAATATATACATATTATGTATAATTATAACTAACATTCAATGACATGGCTGTAAGTGCACTAGGAAAAATGTATAGATATTAAGAACCATTGTTTTACATGGCTAAATACAAGAATACATGAGTGTGAGGCCAATAAAGGGGGAAAAAACGAAAGTGGAAATCAAATTAAACAGTATTATTATCTATTTATTTATTTTTCAAGAATTAAAGGGAGTTACACTGTTTTGGTTATAATAAGCGAATCTTGGAATAATTCAAAAGTAAATTTTTGGTTTATTATTCAATGATAAACCACTGTAATCGCTCTTGAAAAAAAAAAAAAAAATTCTAACCCCCCCCCCCCCCCCGAAAATTTCATGGTTTACGTTTCAAAGGGTGTAGAATCCAAATCTGCATTAAAAATTTTTCCGTCCGTCCACCGTACGCGCGATTTCTCCCAAACGGCTGGAGCAAAAAATCTGAAATTTTCAGGAAAAATCCATGTAGGTCCGACAACGCCCCAATTCTTTAGCCAGCTCTCTCACTCAATTGAAAGTGCCCTTTAAGGGTTCTCAAAGTTTTGTAAAATCCCTAAAAACCATTCCCATTCCCCCCCCATTCTCCATTCCCTGAAAAATTCATCAATACAAGGATCTGCGGACACAACAGAAACGCACAGAAAGTTGTTCAGAATTGATTAAAACGTAAAATGCGAGCGCACATTTTGCGAGAAAAAATAACACTGGTTTCATACAGCGAGGGCGCGCTTTTACGGAAAATTACTTTTCGTTTTTTTTCTCAGAAATTTCCCCAAGGCGGAATGTCATAATTAAATTAAAATTGTCAATAATTATTGAATTATTATCTTGACATTATTCCTTGAAGCCTGGGAATACAGAATGTACCGTCTTCAAAACAATAAGGGAAGATACGGCTGCATTACACCACGTCTTTATCCCTTTCGACACTCTTTTATAGCTGAGTAAGTCATAAAAAAACAACGTGACATCGAAAAATATAATAAATTTCGAAAATAAATCCACTTACCCAACTTTGAGCTGATAACTAACAAAAATTATCTGTATTCTCTCTCTCAACTCCTTGTAGTATTAGTTATGCGTTTTGGAAAAGTGGAAATGGAAAGTATAGCAATACCTACACATTGTTGCTATTGCCTCACGTAACACGGCTTCGATTTTTCATTGTTTTCCATTAAAACAGTTGTCTTATGCTGGGAGTCCTTATTAGTTCCACTTGGTAAAACGCTGCAAATTCTTTCACTGGGGTTTATTATTCAATGATGCATGATTTGAATTTCTACTAAGTTTTGGAGTGTGAGTGTTTCACAGGTGATAGAGCGATTATTGAATTTCAGGAGGCACACAAATATGATCAACTGATCAATCCAAATAGGTATTTTGGTTGAGAACCGATTTAAGTGCTCTATGCATATCTCCTGAAATTCAATAATCGCTCTATCACCTGTGAAACACTCACACTCCAAAGCTTAATAGAAATTCAAATCATGAATCATTGAATAATAAACCCCAGTGAAAGAATTCGCAGCGTTTTCTCCAAGAGCGAATACAATGGAAAAATATTCTATTTGAAAATTTTGATTTCGTAAGATGCATATCAGAATGCTTTAACCCGTGTATCGGCTATAAACCCTTTTAGGAGTTCACTCCAGTATCCACATTCACTAAATCACTAGCTTACTGCGATCAAAAAAAAAAAAAAAAAAAAAACTCTTGTGTTTGTTTTGATTGCAGTAACCTAGTGATGTAGTGGATGTGGATGCGAATGTTGGCAGCATAAATCGGGCCATACATCGGGAATGGTTTGAGCTACGGACCTGGGTAGGGGCTCATTCGATTCCTCATAGAAAGTTCTTCAAAAAAAGTCCAAATTTAGGCCGCCATTGGGAATGGTTCCATGGTTGGAATGCCTGGGGAGGGGCTCATTCGATTCCTCGTGGACAGTTCTTCAAAAAGAGTCCAAATTTAGGCCGCCTTGACTTTTTTTGAGGTTTTTAGGGATTTTACAAAACTTTGACAACCCTTAAAGGGCACTTTAAATTAAGTGAGAGAGCTGGCTAAAGAATTGGGGCGTTGTCGGACCAATATTGTTTATTCCTGAAAATTTTGGGTTTTTTGCTCCAGCCGTTTGGGAGGAATCGTGCATACGGCGGACGGACGGAACAATTTTTATTGCATATTCGGATTCTACACCCTTTGAAACGTAAACCATGAAATTTTCAGGGGGGGTTAAATTTTTTTCTTTTTTTCAAGAGCGTTTTCAATGGTTTATTATTAAATAATAAACCAAAATGAAAGATGGTACCTATCCGGTTCAGCAAGGTTGCACAACGAGCAGTCTACCTGGCTATCAAATTTAACTTTAAATCCCGGTATGATTAACTAGGAAATCCGGACTCCAGGCAGCCGAACCTGGGCAAGCAATCTCTTAGTTTGGGTGCCTATGCACATTTTCGCTGATATATCAACAAATTATTAGTTTACCTATTGTTCCTTGTATCACATGCCTTCAGCCTTGACTGAGACTGATAATTCACAACTCATTTCCATACAATTGGAGCTGGCTCATTCCTACCAATCGTTAGGTCTAGAACCAAACGATCCTGCATTCCGCTTGTCTTATTCTTCGCCTACTGCTACTTATTTTATCACTCTTTAATTGCCCAATCTTGTTCGAATTTCCGTGAGTTCCCCTTCCGTTTATTGAAACTGCTATTCCTGAGCATGTATCTAAGGCTTTTTAGTTTCATTCGTAAACTCCGGGTGTTGAAGGGTAATCGCAATAATAAGCTCCATAAGTTAATTTTGTCAAATAGAAGAAATGTTCTTCTTTTCAATCGTTCATTAGTCTTGAACAACGACCTTCACAAAACTCAATAATATTATTATTATTTCTAATTGTTCAAAATAACTCTTGTTCTCGCCTAATCATTTCTGACATCATATCACTTGAATTTCCAATTTCCCTTGAAGTAGAAATCCAAGGGTGGGAGGTCTGGACTGAGTGGTGGCCATCGCAATGGTCCAGTTTATTTATTTATTTATTAAGAATAGTACGGGCATAAGCCCAATAGTAAAGGGATATATTATATCATAATGATCTTTGAAAGAGAAAGCGAGAGATAGTAAATATAAATATAACAATAAATATGTATAAAAATAAAATATAACAGAGGCAAAAACACTTGAACAAATTACATCTAAAATAACCGAATTCACAACTCAGTTCACCATAACCAGTGCTCCCAACCAGAACCATTACTCATCTCGCAGACAACGGAGCCTCGCCCTGAACGCAGTGGGCGTCAACACCAACAGATCTGATGAGTCAGAATCAGTGAGTCGGTTGAATGACTCCTGGATCCGAATGACAGGATCGTTCCGCAGGTAATTGGTAGGGGAATGCCGCATATAAAATGTCTGCATCTGTCTCGTGGCGTACGGAGGAGCATAAAAGTTGAGCTGTGACAGGAGGAAGGGGCAATCAATACGTCACGATACCAAGCCATGGAGGAACACCACGTCTGCTGCTCGGCGGCGACTATCTAGGGAACCAAGCTTACTCTCCCTCAGCGCCTCTCTATAGCTATAGTCCTCCCAGCCCTTCCCGCCCTTGAACGATGAATAACGTAACGCTCCCCTCTGAACCCTCTCCAAAGACTCCTTAGCGTTGGCATAAATTGGAGACCACACCTGGGAGCAAAACTCCACACATGGACGGGCCAACGCCGTGTAAACGAGCATCACAGCAGCTGGATCAGTAAACTCCCGCGTGTTTCTCTTCAGGTACCCCAAAGCTCGCATAGCTCTAGACCTGATGTCCAAAATGTGGTCGGAAAAAGTCAACCCAACGTCAAGCAGGACTCCAAGATCACGGACAACAGACTTACCTTGAAGGCAGACACCATTGACAGTATTGCTGTGCTCAAAACTTAAGGCAGATCTGGAGAATGAGACAACTGAGCACTTTCCTGTGTTGAGGTGAAGATTATTCTTTGAGCACCACTCATCCAACGCATACAAGGAGCTCTGAGCTGTTCGGCCGATCCACCAATAGAGTAAACTATATGCATCAATTCAAGCAACTAGATAAAAGAGAGAAGGTCGTATAGGCATGGCTGTTAATTTGAGTTTAGCTTCATTCTGCTGAATCAAACATTTCTCGAAGTACTCGACACTCTTTGATGAACTTGAATATTTCATTTTAGAACCGTAGAATTAAGGGTGGATTGCTACGGTATTTTCAACGTTGATTCGAATGGCCCCATCTCAGTTATTACGTAGTAGCCGGTAATGGGGTTTTCTTGTATCATTAACTGAATTCATTTTGTCTCATGTCATTGCTGACGGCGTGACACGTGGACCGCGTTGTCGTTTTGATCTCATCTTTATTTATTTTTCAATTAGGTACTTGGTATTTAAGTACAAATGAATTGCCAATTCACCCTGCTTCCTTGTATGCAATTGGTTTTCTGGATATAACTGTCTCATGAATCATCTCGGTGATTCTCTATTGATGAATAGGGATGAAATGTGATGAGCCAACCGGAAATGATATAAAAAAATAAAAAAAACAACGAGAGTTCAGATTTTTCGAGATTTTTATCAGACGAGTCATTTACCATTGTGTAAACACCAAAGGATCCTGCTTTTTGAAAACAACGGAGAGCTAAAAGTTTGGAATTTCTTACCATTCCTACGTGCTAATCAGGAAGGAAAATATAAAATTTAATCATGTAGAGTACATCTGCCAGAGAGCTTGAAAATTGAACATTTAGAAAGAACAATTCGAAATAGAAGTTCAATTGGAAACCCCTTCAAATCACAGGTGAAAAACAGAGAGAAGATAGAACGTTGTCTACAGGGTACCTATTTGGTGTTGACAGTTGATCATAAAATTATCCTATGCACACGTGTTCTACCGCAAGCCGATTTACGAAGGAAAATATAAAATTTAATCATGTAGAGTACATCTGCCAGAGAGCTTGAAAATTGAACATTTAGAAAGAACAATTCGATAATAGAAGTTGTGGAAACCCCTTCAAATAAAAACAGCAAGATAGAACGTTGTCTACAGGGTGTACAGTGTATGACCCGAAAATCTTCGCACACGTGTTCTACAACTAATTTCCAACAGAAAGTGCCTCTTAGAGATGTTTTTTTAGAGGCTTCGTTTTTGAGTTATTTCACTTTTAAGATGTTTTTCGTGTTTTCAAACTTACGTCACTAAAACGGCCGTAACTCCGGCGTTTTCAAAGTATTTGCAAATCTAAGTATGCCGTTGGAAAGAACATAAAATTATCTATCGTCTTAGTCTTTAATAATAATTTTTTAAAAGGAACTAAAGGGTAAAAATGAGCCTGCTGAAAATTTTGAAAAAAATTTTTTTTTAATGAATTTTAATGAACGTTTTTGCTTAAAAAAAAAAAATTTAATTTTTAGGTTTTTGAGATTTAATGGCTCATTAGTCAATCGACTCGTAGTTTTAAGCTTAATTTTAATGATACGTTTGAGCCTGTAAGCTTAAAAAATGCGCAAAAGTCTCAGCTTTCCAATGGTATATTTAATTTTTAGGTTTTAGAGGGAACTTTTTTTGAGGAAATTGAGATTTTATGCAAAAAACGTGTATTTTCAAGCACATTGCACTTTTGGTCGAAAATAAGTTGTACAATCGACTCGAAGTTAAGCAAGCGGTTCTTAACGCTAGAAAACCCTGTTGTCAATTAGTAGTAATTAGGAATAATTATTGTTTTTCTACAAGAGTAGGTGTAAATATAAATATGCGTTTAATTAATTTTTTTTAAGAAAAACAAAAATTATTCCTAATTATTGGTAAACAAACTAATTTCCATTTTTGGCCTACCTACATCTTTTTCAAATTAAGAGGAAAATTCATTTTGATTGAGGGCAAAAAAAGCTCATAAAGTAAGTTATGTTCAAGGAGAATATCCAATATTCAAAGAAGTTTAATTCTAATAGTTCAACCCGTTAGGGTGTTGCAGCTAAGGGAACACGGGTTTGAACTCAGTAAGAGGTGTCAATATTTTTGGGCCGTAATAGTATAAGTATATAGGTGGGAATTTGCAATGTAGAATTGCATCTGCAGAACTATTCTTCATTATGCGAACCACCCACCCACTTACTCTTCTGAAGTCCCAATGTCACTGTCTACGGACGTTCAAACTATCACAGCTTGCGTTGTTGTGGGTGTGTTGGAGATTACATAGAATTATCGTAGGTGATAATTTGTTCTTTGTTTCAAACTTTCAGATTGCTTTGTTGATGCGACGGAGAGTTCCTACCACCGAAGAGTTGATATCCACATTTTGGGCGATCGTTAGATCCTGTTCGTTCCTAATATTCCACGGCGCCAGTTTCTCTGGAACATCATGCCTTCTGAGGTATGTGCAGTTGGTTCCTACTGCTTATTCTATTATACAGGGTATCCCACGAGTTGTGCACAACCCGACTCCTACGTGTTTTACAACTCATTTCCGACCAAAAGTGCCTCTTAACAATTTTTTTAAAAGAGGCCTCGTTTCCGAGTTATTCGCAAGTTAAGATGTCACCAAAACTGTCATAACTCCCTCAATTTTGAAGATAGCTCAAATTTGAAGACACCGTTGGAAAGGGCGTTAAATTTCCCATCTATTCGATATCAGAAAACATGTTTTTATCGCATTGAAGATGTGCGATGGCCGCGCGACATGACAGTTTTGTTAAAATCTTGAAACCGCATGTTTTCCATCTCGCCTAGTAACCCCATTAATGCTTGCAGTACTGTGCAGGCCTGGTAAAACGTGCGCCAAATGTCAACTTTCCAACGGTGTTGTCGTTTAGGTTTTTAAAAATATTTTCAGTTAAGGAAATGTGTTCAACTGCAGAAAAACGTGTGTTTTCTGTTAACATTTCTTTCAAAAGTCTCATCGAAAAAAGGTTGGAGGCGGGATATACGCAACTCTTCTCGCTGAATCGAATGGTGACAACGCCAGACACTGTATATTATGTAGGTGGGTACGTGCATCACTTAAGGGAGCAAGTTTTCTTACCCGACATTGATTTTTTTGTAAACTTGTATAAACGTTTCTATTTGCGATAATTTTCGTTAGAATCCCACCATTCAGAAAGTGTAATCGTAACATTTTACATCTTGATTACTTCCTTGTTTTTAGTTAGTCGACGCTGTGAAGTACAAGAAGAAAGTGTTGTGATTTAAACCGATTTGCTGAAGAAATGTGTGCAACTACACTTAAATTAACAAAATGTTACTTTCCACTGTAATTTAACAAAAATTTGTCGACTTGATAACCAAGTTATTCATTTAATCAATGGAGTACTTCGTCCGACAATCTGTTATATTAGTTTTAATGTATCTGTTACAGGAATACCTTGGGAATACAATTTCTACACTCAAACTTTTTGTTCCATACCTTTCTGTTAGCATTGGAGCTGTGTCATAAAAATGGTAAAATTTTTGAACTCTGTTCGAATAGTAACAAATTATTTCAGTCAGTTGAATACCTTGCTCGAAAAGCGAGCCATTTCAAATTTCTCGACCTCCCCATTTTTGAAATTGCTAAACGATGAGATTTGATTCTACGTTATTTTCAAACACACTAAGTACTTCTCCGACAATCTGTTATTTCAGTTTTGTTTCTACAATTTCTACACAGCTTCGTTTGTTCCATCCTTTCTGTCTAGCATTGCTGCTATTCTCATAGAAAGGCCTTCGAGGCGTCCCCTTCTAAGCCTTTACGTGACAAATGTGGTGAGAAAAAAAAATTGCTTTCAGTCAGTACAATGCAAACTCCTAAGCCAAAGTTATGTGTATATATGTTACAGTTAATACCGAAATCAGTTAATTCTAGTTTGTAAATCTAGTTTTCACTAAGCCCCTTCGTGAAAACTAGAAGTCACTAATTGAAACTAGAAATCCCCGCTCGTTTAATTGAGTTAGTCAAAACTAATGCTGCAATTAGTAATCGTATTTTCATGTTTTATAAAAATATAGCTTTACAAAAAACCTTATTTTTCACTGTTCCTAGTATTCACTAGTCCAAACCAGTTGTAACTAACTTTTAAAATCACTTCTTAGCACGGCTTCTCACTAGGTTGTTCTAGTTTTGCTTAACAAATTTCAGTTGAATTTAGTGTTGACTGAAAATGAATCAGTCACTTCTGGTTCCAGCGGTGATGGTCCCAGTGAACCCTAAGAGTGAGTTCTAACTAGTGACTTCTAGTTTTCACGAAGGTGCTTAGTGAAAACTAGAATTAACTGATTTCGGGTATTAACTGTAACATAATATATATTATATACAATTATATGAATGAACAAAATAATAATCATTATTATCATTCCTTAAAATTCGTCAATAGGCTTAGGACATTTGATACCCAGGATGGAAAATGTTTAGATCCGTGAGGGCACTTGACACCCACTCCAAACCTGAGGCTGCTGCCCCTATTAGGCTTCCATAGGGCTGCTAGTTTTTGGGCCGGTATCTAGAACAAGTGGCAACTTTTATTTATCGTTGACTTTTAAATTATCCTGAAACGAATCTAGGTATTTTCCTAAAGGCCCACTCCTTTTAGGCCGTTGTTGATTCCTGTTCCTTTTCGAATCACTTCGAACTTTTGGTTTCAGTGATAAAAAGCTCCTTCTGTTAAATTGTTTTGTTTGAACACAAAAATTTAATTATACTTTGTGGTAACGGTTTTGTGCATGACTGCGAAAGCCAGTCGTAAGCTCTCTTCCTACTCGAACACTTAGGGACAAACTAGACAGTACGCTTAATTGGAGGACATTGTTTGTTGGCAAGTCAGTCTGAATCATTCCTTCTACTAATCTCTAGATTAGTTGGGAAACCCGATCGGGCTTTGTTTTTTAGGTTCGTCATTTTTATCTGTGATAAACCACAGCGTTGGAAACTAATGTTCCCTGTATAATAGGGATGTCAATATCGGCAAAGAATATCGATATTTTTAAAAAGTATCGTTTTAGTAATTCGATATATCGAAGGAAAATATCGATATTTCGATATATCGGTCATCGATATTATTTTCAAACCAATCCGAATTACGTTCACGTCCAGTGAATATTAATGCATTACTGAATTTCATTCTACTACAGGTAAAGAATTCAACCACTCAAAAATTCTATGAAACTTTATTCATGATAATAATTATGTACATGATCCAGATAAGTAAATTATCATATGTAGGGTTGTAAAATCAATGTAAGTGAAATAAGAAGGAAAATGAAAAAAAAAAAAATATATATATATCGATATATCGATATTTTCTTGACATCCCTACTGTATAATATCCTAATGCGATGCGGCCTCCGTTTCAAGCTTACTGTTTTGTACTTGATGTTTAATACTGTCAAGTCTGTCGCTAGCCGTTCTCTCTTCTTCACACTATAGCCTGCATTGGCACAGATCGTGTTCGGTCAGGTCTTGAAACAATGAATGTTGATTGTGTGTGGCGTCACGTCGGTCCATAATGATCGACCTATATACTCGTAATTTGGAAGCAGCTTCCTCCATTAATTTTTATTTTGCAAAGTAATATGTCCCTATGAAAAAATTGTTACAAGTTTTCTGAATACATTTTTTTGTTGGTTACAATAACAAAGCCAAACGTACTGTGATACATGTGATTTATTATTGAATCTATAAATTCTAAATTGCTCACTTTTTTGTGTGATTATCACTCGAAATGTTTGTACGTATTATTTCCCAGGCTTCAGAAACGCTGTTTAAAATGGCTGTATCTCGCAAACTAATCACACCCGTTCCATATGGTGATATATTCGTGTTCTCTGCTAGCACTGCATTTCTGATGTACATTTATAGGCAGTATGGTCTACCAAGAGATCCTGCGTTTTCTTTATTAAGGTAAGTGTAGTAATGTTTTACTATACTGAGAACTGAAACTATGTGAATCCATCAATGCGTAAGTACATGGGTTTTTATAGCAATGATTATTTGCATTCTGCTATATCTGTTGTGTTAATCTCAACAGAAGTGACCATTGTACACGTGTCTCATTAACTAGAGCAATGTGGGATGACGGACGATTTGATGAGAGGGCGTCATTTAGATAGGTATGAACTTTTCCTGCGATGAGATGAACATAAATTCATGATTGAAGATTATTATCTTTAGAAATTTGTTATGTTCAATGGAACACACCATTGGTTATAGTAGTTGATGCTCCCAACAACAATTAACAGAACTCAGATGATAGTGAGTGTGAGATAGAGGAGAGGAATCCAATAGGATTGCTTACCCATATTTACCATCTAATCTGAAATTAATAAATAATCGGGTAGCCTTTTTTAGTAATTCCGATCCAGTACATTCATTTTAGACATACTGTGGACAATTTGTGATTTACAAACTACCAGCTACCGCTTGGTAAAACTATAACAACTGATTCATCCGTTATCGATCCCAAAAGAATTAGATCGAGTCGGAACTTTAAACCTTTGATCTAGAATTGACGAAATCGTTATACTTTACAGGTTCCTTGTTGGACCATATGAGGAACACGGCTACACCAAACCCTCTGAAGTTATATCACCTCCAGAATCCAAACGATTAGACTTTAAAACAGGAGTGATTCTTCACAAGGTTCTCCAATTTCGTAACTGGTTACAAAACCAGTTATTTTTCGTAAAATGTGGTACATCTCACATCACCTGCCCACACCCGTACAGTTGTACCTATTACACTCTTGAAGTAAGTGACAATGTCTACCCACTATTTCGTTAATAAACTGTATCTCATTCATGTATTCTACGTAACTTTTACGTTTCTGAGAGGCATGCTTTTGCATTCTGATCATGTATCCATGAAAAAGTGTGGATTGTTTTCCCTCTTCTTAAAATTGGTATGAATAACCCGGCATAAAAAGGAAATTAGGTGAAATACAAAACTTTCCCAATGCAACTGAAACTACCCATGCTATAGCCAAGGGCGTAGCTAGGATTTTATTTTGGGGGGTGCTGAAATAGGCAGGAAGGTTATAAGGATGTAATAGTTTCATGGGATAAAAAAGCGAACAAGAGACAAAATTACAACAAATGTCAATTGTATTATCGCTTAATTGATTAGAACAGAAAACGTATTATGATATAATTAATTACATGTTCTAATTAGTTCCATAGATACTTGTAAAATTTTTTTAGAATTTCGGGGGTGCTGAAGCCCTTCCAGCACCCCCCCCCCCCCCCCCCCTGGCTACGCCCTTGGCTATAGCTTTAAACATGTAGTGTCCATTAGGTCAAATATATCGCCTTTCTCATCAACTCCTAACTGTCGGTTGTTAGCAGACCTTATTAAGGCATCGCTGTTTGAGCAGCAACTACACTAATCTAATTGATGCCTCGTTGTTCTCTTAATATTTCCATTCATCAACATTCTGAATCACAATATCTTCAATTTATTATTGTAAAAGATTATTTAATTCATGGGAAGTTTTTGAATTCAATTTTAGAGAACAATCATCTTGTGTTGACTTCACGTTATTTGGATATACAATTCTTGGATTGTTCGGTTTGATGTGTAGATGGTCCCCTATAAGTTGCGTGTCCCCCGGATCAATAGTAGTCTCTGCACATGCGCAAACGAAATCCTTGTTACGCGCATAACTCCGAGAGTTCTTGACCAATTTCGATGAAATTTTCAGGGATTGTACGGTTTGATGTGTAGATAGTCCCCTATGAGTTTCATGACCCCCGGATCAATAGTAGCCTCTGCGCATGCGTAAACGTGAAATCCTTGTTACACACATAACTCCGGGAGTTCATGACTGATTTCGATGAAATTTTCAGGGATTGTTCAGACTGATGTAAAGATGATCCTCGCGAGTAATAAAGAGAAAATAAAGTTTTAGCATCTACCTTTATTTTCTCAAGTTATGCTAAGGTGCATAACAATAAATTTACCCTAATTCAATATTTACTTCGCCTAATTGAACGAAGTTCTTTAGTCAATAATAATTTTCAATGATCTATGCAGTCATGTTATGGATACGAGGAAGCTATGTGCCACACCCACTTGGCAGACGTTTTTACACTTGTGCTCGTACATTCATACAAATGTGTGCCACAGTGGATATAAATCTGAATGAATCCCTACTTACAAATATGATTGTTATGCTCATATAACCAACAACTAACTAGTAATGAAAAATTGAAACATGAGTCCCATTAAACTATCGTATTGCCTACAACAATACTATTTTTACATACGTATCTATTTACAGGGCGTGAGCAAGAAATTCTTCTATGGATATGTTATTCAACTCTGCATAAAACTTTTGTTGAACATGAAGTTAATTATGAAAAATCCTTCTAAAGCGCTGAAAATTCCTTTTATGCCAGAAACGCTGCGGTTAGCTGTTACATTCAGTTTGTTCTGTGGCGTATATCGGGTAAGTTGAAATTTTGGAATACATTTGCAAACTGAATATATATTCGTAAATCGTTTCAGTGCTTCAAATTTATTCAAATTAGAACACTTTTACCGATTTTAATTAGATTTATTGCTTCAAGGATAGAATTAGTAGGCACTCAAGCCTAGTTATCCTCGAAAATTCGCTAGCATTGTACATTTTTTTGTCGAATCTTGTTTTAATAATTTGTGTAATTACGGTAGGCTGTTAGTGGTTGGGAATTTTAGATTATCATGTGGTACAAAACATTTCGGTTTTGGAAAACTGGAAAGGCCTGCGTACAGTGGTCCAAATCGAAAATCTTGCTGGACAGAAGTCCTAACTCCGTTTGATTCAAAATGGGGGAAACTTGTTTGCTCGATGCAATAGGGTATAAAATAAACAAACCAAAGCAATCATTTGCATTTTAGTATTTAAGCATAGGCATTTCTTAACTCCCTCTTTATGTTTTCAATGCTGCTAGCTCGCAGATTCCAGATTAGTTTGATTACAATATTCCTTGTGTACAATGCTATTAACTAACTTTTCATCTGATCCTTCTGTTTCCTCAGTGTTGTACAACTTGGAAAATGAGTAGAAAATGTTCAAGTCCAATAGCAATCAATATGATAGGAAGGAGGTAATAATAACTTAGTTTGATGCCAATATGCCAATACGTAGTCGCATTGTTTCTGTCGTAAATCATAGAGCTACAACAAAAGTGTTTGAAGGTTGTATTCTATAAGGTAACTATAAGGTATAACGATGTTGGAATAGGTAACCTTACGTGGCTCACGTACACTGCAGCCACTATCTCAAATTTGTTATTACAAAACGGACTGCTAATCAAGGTTAGCTATTCCATCGTCGTTAAACCTTTTAGAATATACCTGTTGAACAATTTCGTTTTACTGATTAGTAGCTCAAAAGTTTCAACAAAAAAAATACGACTACGTGTTGTCTATTGTTACTTCCTGCCATATTGACTGATTTTGAACTCGATCATTTTCTACTCACTTTCAGGGTTGTACTCCATCGCCGAAGCAAGATCAGATGAAAATTTAATGAGTAGCATAGCTCTACTGTTAACAATAAGCTCCAAGCTTTTATGAATAGATGCCTGAGATCAATCTTGCGAGTATGGTGGCCAGATAACTGGATAACCAACGAAGAGCTGCACCAAAGATGTTTCCAAAAGCCCATATCAGAGTGCATCAGGGAAAGAAAGTGGAGATGGATAGGGCACACTTTGCGAAAAAATGCGCATGAAATCCCGAGACAAGCACTGGATTGGAATCCCCAAGGATCCCGCCGCCGTGGAAGACCGAGAGGTACATGGCGCAGGAGCACCCTGGCTGAGGCTCAATGTGTGGACCAATCGTTAACCTGGAAGCAGGTAAAAGGAATAGCTGCCAACCGGACCCGGTGGAAAACTTTCACTTTGGCACTATGCACCCGTGACCCGGTGCGATAGCAATAAATAATAATAGCTCTACTGAAGGAATATTGCTACTAAACTGATGTTGGACCTGCAGATTAGCGGGTATTGAAAACCATGAGAGAGAGTTAAGAAATATCTACACTTGCGTACGAAGAACTCCATCGCTTTGGCTGGTTTATTTTACATCTACCGCATCGAATTTTGAATCAGATGAATTTTGGACATTTGTCCAGCTAGATTTGCGATTCGGACTATAGTGTGGCGGCCCTATTCACTCGATATCAGCAGCTTCTCGCCATTTCTTTAGTATTTCGTATTTGGCTTCAGAATATAGACTAATTTTCTAGTTTTTCGTAAGTTATATATCAGTTGGATGTGAAATAAGTTTCATTATTTCAACGTTTAGGTCATAAGCTGTTGGAAAAGGCATGCAAAGTCAGAGGATTCTTCTTTGTCAGCAATTCCTGCCGGATTCGCAGCTGGTCTATCATTTTACTTCTATCGGGATAACACCATTGCTCTCTATTTCATGTGGAAACTTCTACAAGTAAGTGTATACTTCCCACCAGTTTTTTCCCCAGGTAAGCGGAGTGTTTTTCAAATGATCCGACATACCAGTTAACAGTAACTGAGCATTACTTTAGAATACAATGGTCAGCAAGTGGAGAAAACCCCTTTGGAGCTTTGTCAGCCTTAGGACATAACTCTCCCAACAGGGTGTGAAACTCAAATACAGAACTAAAATGTGGTGTATAATAATAGTTTATTTTTGTTATTTTCATGAGATTTACCAATTTATTCTGAGGATTTCCCTTTTCAACGGTTTTAGTGATTTCCTGCTGGGCAAGATGGAGTTCTGATTTCCAACACAGGAAGTTGGGAGGAAAAACATTTGTCATATTGGGAGGGAATCCAACATCTGCGCAACGAGGGGTGCGAAACTTAATCGAGAGTTCTTGATATTGTCGCTTTTCATTGCCTCTGAGCCATGGGTTTGGGTGAGGGGGATCACAAAGATTTGGGAACTCAGAAGAACCGACTTGAGTATAAGTTTCAGGGAACTTCTTACCCAAACTTTCGAAATGTTAAGGTTTCTTGCACAACTTCGGATAATCATGAAAATGGTTAACGATTGCAGACTATGCTGTATCGACAAAATTTATCACACATAAAGACATACATTCATTGGTTTTTTTCACGGATTTGTCTTAGAATGTTCTGAAATGGATTTTTATTCAGTTTTTTACTCATGTTAGAGTTGTCAGAAGCCTTGTTTCAGAGCGACGTTCTTAAAAAACATCCTCAATGACTTTTTTACGATACAAACCTGTGTAAGTACTCAGACACACCAATTTCTGTCCTTTTACTAATATTTAGTTTCAGGGAATTCTGAAACTGGTTTCTATGAAGGTTCCTCTCTTTTGCTCTCCAGTGTTGCCATCGTCTCTCCTAAATAAAAAAGCGTCCTAGTTTTCTGTTGTTGGTACGACCTCATGTACAAAAACGTTAATCTGCTTCCTCTGCACAAAAGTGTGTACGGGGAAGGGTGTTGCATAATTAATGGATATAAACGTTGAAAACAGGATGATCCCATGTGCTCACGCTTCTGAAATTTGCTCTGGAAGTAGTTTGGGGGTTGAGCGCTTGCTGGACTTGTCATGCACATACAAAAACATCGGTTTAGAAGTTTAAAATTCAAGGCATTCGATGTAGAATCCGAATCTGCTATGAAAGAGGGGGTTTTTATATGAAATAGCCAAGTTATTGTGCGTTTCACACATGCGCATTAGTGAGTTCTACAACAGTGAATTTGAAGAAATAATTGAATTCATCACAGAAAAAATGAGTTTATTAAATAACCATTTCCCAGAGAATGTCGATTCATTATGAAACTCCATGTACATTGTACATGTAGAGGCAGATCTTAGGTAGGCATATCTTCCTTTCATGCTCCAACATTTCACAGCTATTACAACAACTAATTTTTCTTCGATGATTCTCTAATAAATTGAATATGGTCTTGCTCCAAATGTAAGTATGACCTAGTTACGAAATTAGTTACCCATCTTTTCTCTGTTTCAGTTGTGTTATAATTTGGGAACGGAAGCTGGTTACTTCGTAGAACTACCATATGCACCTGTTTTCTTTCACGCGTTTTCCACTGCTGTGCTATTTCATACTGCTGTTATGGAACCTACCAATCTCCGAACATCGTATTGGAACTTTTTGCAGGCCATGTCTGGTGGGAGGTTCGTTATCTGAATGATTTTATTGTTTTCGTGGAGGACTCTCTCCAATCGTTGGACTTCTATTCGCAATTCATCATTTAATTAAATTGTCACAGAGGGGCTTTTAAGTTATTAATTCATTACTGCTGTTTCAATAAGAGGTATGGATTCAGAGGGTTGCACTCAGTGGCACTCCACCTAGCTTTTACATAGAATCGAATATTACTCTCAGCAATCCAAAGAGGCTAATTATTTGAAAATTATCAAAGCAAGTATTTGAAGTTACGGGAATCACTATTAAGTACGAATTGAATGAAGGACTTCCACCATGACTAATGATCTGTTGTTATTCATCAATATCTATCCATGTAGTTACAACTGCTTTGTGGTTTGGGACGAGGTGTAATCTTCGAGTACATAGATCCAAGATTGGTTCTTATTACCGTTTTCTTGGTATATACTAGTCCATATTCCTAGAGTTATCAGAACATCAAATGAAATAAACTTTCTAAAAGTAAGCTTAATACTAATTTGGTAGACACATTGACAGTGGTGGCTTGGTGTTAAGAAGTTAGCTATAACATACAAGTCAGATCTATTAATATAAATTAGATGTTAGTTACAATGAAAGGATGTTGGGCCCTTGTTAAACACACAAAATAGATTGCAATCTCTCAGTATTTCTTGAAATAAGCTCGGTAGGAACGTAGTAATGATGGCAGTTTTAATTGCGAGTTCAAACAAATTGTAAGTTGAACGATTTAGATCAATTTTTTGAGGTTCGGAGGATAATAAATATTTATTATAGATGTATGGCAGGTGATGTGATATTATCACATCTTATACTTAAGTATTGGTGCTTGAGTAAGATCCTGTAAGGCTTTGATCAGAACAACAAATTGTATTGCTCCTCCAGATTTTTAAGATTCAGAAACATTTTAAGTGATCTTAGTTAACACTCTCGATGCTGTTGTCGTCTTAAGACGACACACTGAGATACGCGCCGTGCTGGTGTTGTCTTAAGACAACATCGCATCCTAAAAGCTTGAGTTCACTTCAGGAGCAAGCACACATTCCAGGAAGCGTTTTAGGGGCTAGGTGAGGTAATGTCTTTGTTCAGTAGTTCCCCACCAACGCCAGAGAGTGCGCCGTTGTCGGATAGCTCATTTCTGTGAATCACAAAGTAGTGTACAAAGTGGAAGGTGGTCCATTCCTTGGTTACAGACGGATATCGCTTTTCAAGTGAGTTTTTCATTATTTTCACTTCATTTCATTGTTGATACGTGATAGATTCATGATAAAGATGCTTACAGAAGTTCATTCTGAGCTCTCAGCATTTGAAGTAATTGAGCAAAGACCCTACAGCCTAACGCCAATACAAAAATTTCCGACATTGATAGTGTCAGCAAGAACGCGTCAGCAACCTTCAGTCCCAGCGTGGAGAGTGTTAATAGGGAAGTTAATAGACCTTGTCAAGTTTGCCTGTTCGAATGTCGTCAAGAACTTAGGTTTGTTATCCTGAATACAGAGCTAAAACATTGTCAATTATATACATATATTGAAGACAATGGTGACAGTAAGGGAAATTCGAAAGTGCACGGAGTTGGTACTCAGCCAATATTTGGGTTCCAAATTGTTGACTTAGTAGGAGCGAAAGACTCAAAAACAAACAAAACAATCTTAGATAGGTAAATATTGTGTTCCATACAAAGCGGATGAAGGATTTCAGAAGAGGCTTTACTCCCCTCAAAGATCCTGTTTGAAACTGATACCACAGAGTTCTTCTGAAGGATTGTAGGTTAGTAGTGTAAGGCAATACTTTTCTCCTTCCGATGACATCTTCCTAAGGAGTTCTTTAAAAAACACGTGTTGACGCCGATTCTGTGCTGTAAAGCTGGATTCACGTCCATCCAGCAAGCTATCCGGAATGTGAATACGAGCAGCTGATTGGTTGGACACCAGCTGGGGAGAGGGAATATTTTTTCAGGACGGGCAGTTTTGAAGCAAACTGTACGCATCCGATTTTTCGAATATTTTTTGTACGGGATGGCGCAGTACACTACTGCGCATACGGAATGGCGTCGGGAACTGAAACAGCTGTTGGAGGAATCGCGGGAAACGAGTTGTTGGCTTGTGTTCTGCCGATTCCCCTCCATCCCCTCCACTGCTTTTTACTAGCTTCCCCTATCCGTATTCCCAACCGATCCGGATGGATCTGAACCCTGCTTTAGTCTTCCTTTACTAATTTATGCGCTCACACTTCCGTTTAAGATATGCAATTTCTTTGTATCTCACTCGATTTTTAGATTAGATGTAATAAATGTGGAACGGATGTGTACCAACTGTAAGATGGAATTAGAAGAAAATGTTTTATCTAGACTACAAACCAAACCATAGAGGGTTGCAACTGCATTAATAGGTATTGATAAAGAAGTGGATAAGGGATCCCTTTCAATCAAAACAGAATAAGTTATCTCTTTTTGAAACATGAAAAACATGTGCTCTGAGCTAATATCTTATGTTTGTGTCGCACCTTCGTTTAACAATTTGATAATGAAATTATCAATTGCTGGGGCATGGGCTACAGTTACGTCAGGAAAAGTAATATTAGGTCACACAAAACAAAGGATTTAGAATGGAACAGTAAGCCGATGGAACAGATGTTTCAAAGCCTTTCGTTTATTTCAGATTTATTGATAGCTGCGAGTGATGAATGAATCTCTACCTTACAAAAAATGGAATCTTCGCAATCATAAATATATTTTTGTTATTAATTAAAGTTACCATGTTCTGATCATCAACTTTTACAGGATCGGACTGATGGGAAGGGAAGGTTTCGACGCATATGGACTTGAATCCAGCAAACAGCTTGCTCAAGTGCTTGCCAAAAAGAGCTCCAAGTCTTAGTAATTCACTTCTACGATATACGATGTGCTGCGATTCGCCAGACCTTCAGACGTATATATGATTCTAGTTGTAAGAATCAATTGATCTGACTAATTCTGTTGATAACTAGACGGTATGAACCTAATGAAGTTTGTATCTAGTGGGTGTAGAAGGTTTAATCACACGGTGGCAGGAAGATGAACTTGCACAATCGTAGAAACAAGCTAAATTAAAATAAAATTCCAGATCCTTGTGCCAATTAAGCAAAGACATTGCCCCTCCAGCCCTTCATCGCAAGAAATTGTGATCACATTTAGTAATTAGCGCACTGTGTGTAGTGAGATTGTATTCGAATAAAATTTGAAGCCGCACAATCACCATAGTAAATGGATAAAGAAAATGTCTTGCAGAGTGTGGGTACATGATTATAGTTTTCAGCGCACTCAGTTCAATACATCAATTTCACTAGCATTACTCTTATTTTCAGTAACAGAAATGTAACAGCACGTCTCAGTGGGCACTATAGGTTGTTTATTACTTTTCAGCCTTCTGAGTGCACTTTTTTTGCAACTGTTTGTTTATAATTTAGAAAAATCTCTAAATATATTTATAATATGAAATCCGTGAACCCTATGAGGTAAGTTTGTGACGGTTGAGCAGTGTGGCACTTGGATTAGGAAGCTTTACCACCCATGTCCTACGAGACCTTCAGAATTCTCAGCAGTTTGTTATTTGGAACACATCATTAGTTCACTGGGCAGTACTAATATGTTTGTGTCAGGATAGCTTCTCTCATAGAGCTGTATACGAAGTAAAGCGCTCCTGAAATAGCTAGAAATTGATAGTTATAAAAGAATAAACACTATTCTTCATACTTCTGACATATCGTAAAAGAAATGGTCGAGTTATGTAGTTTGGATACCACAGAGGTTCACTAGAATAGGTTTGCTTGTATCTTTCTTTTCTGAAAATTATCAGACTGACTGGAGCCACTTTTCTGGTTAGCAGCGCGCAAGCAATTTCACTTTCATACTCCCTGCGGTCAGGGAACATGGGGAGTACGCTTAAAACTAAAATCTGATTGGAACAATTGCAAAAATCTCTAGTTTCACTCTTTAACCGCAGGATTCCTTTGCAATTAACATTAATTTTTCTCGACTAAATTATTTACCTTTTGTTTTAGCATCTTTCTTTATTCCCCGAGATCGGACCTCTTCCCACAGACGTCAAAATACAACTGTTTAATTAGTATATTGATTAAACCTCTAGTAGATTGATTAAATTTCTAAATTACTCCTTCTCCTCAAGAGTAAACAAAATGCGGTACTTACTAACTAGAGTATGATGTTTTATCAGCTTATCTACTAGTAAGCGTTATTTTAGGCAAAAGGATTTTTTTACAATAATTTCGTTCGTCAAACGGGATTTCGTGCACCCAAACCTCATTATCTTTCTTCTGAATTACAGTAGAAAATAGCAACTATTCAACCGTAGTGGAAACGAGTTGTCGAATCGAATTTCAGAACATTTGCACTGTGTATGTGAGTATCTATTCGAACTTGTTAAAAGTAACTCCTTAAGTTCAGAATATTGTAAAATTGTACAATATTGCTTGTTCCTTGAGGAATCCCGTAGCGTGCTATCGTCTCCACTCCAACCAGAAGACCAAGACTTGACACTGCTTCGCCATCACAGGCTTGCCTCACCTCTTCGCTTTGTTCTAGAGATATATCATGGCAATTCCATCTAAATTGTAATGGTGATCGGCTTTATTGTCTCTTCTCCAGAATGCGAGTCATATAAGAATCAGAAAGAGGTGCGAATAAGAATAAAACATTGCTCTGCGCACTGAGTGGACAGTGTAAAAGTAACAGCGTTTAATTAGCCTTTGCTAGTTGGTATCCCGAACTTCTACCTGAGTTTGATTCCGATTCTATTCACACTCGTGGAGTAGTTTGTCTGTTTAAAATAAAACAACAGTAGGCAATTGTTAGTTGGCACAGCAGCTGGATCATTAATATGAGAACATGTGGGTGGTTGCCACTGGTTTTACCCGAGGGTGTGGGAACTACACTATTTTCAATTTCCTTTAATTTTATCAAACCGGTTTTCCCGTTACTGGCACCATTGGCCCTTTTCTCAGAGCACAACCTAGTATAATTAAACATTTTGTTTACCACTTGTAAACTTGACTTTGTATTTACAAGGAAACTAATATTATTTGTGTTATAAGTAAAACCCAATCCGAATGATCTATCCACTATTCATGAGAATTATTCTCAACGCCCCAAAAGGAGGCCTTATGAGCGAAGCTAGTAAGACAAAATATTCTGTTTTTAATCTTGAAAAACGCCCAATTCCTTCACCTTCAGTTACATATACACATTTACCCCACCCTGGGTGAAATACTCGTAGTTCTCGTGTGAAAAACAAATAGGCATTTCCAATTAAAGACTTAACAAATACTTTTATGTAGCAACTAATTATTATAGTACCGTTTTAAGCGTGGATTCTGAAAAAGGATTAAATTGGTGGCTCACGACATCAATAGCTAGTTAAGTATACCAATTGTGATTTACGTAGGTAATAATTATTCTGAAATAATGAAGTAAGTACTGATTCTGTGAGAAAGAACGTGAAACCTAAGGCAAAGGTGTTATGTAACTTTAATAAGAAATAGATCTTACATTTGTGATTTTGCACTGATTTAGTATCCGACTACGACTGGCAGCAAATCAGGAACCAGACGGTAGGATCACGCGCGTTATCTGGTTCAAGTGGCTGGTTAGGTTGATTCTGAGATCCAACAATTTTGATGTAAGGCATTGTTTACAATCGAATGTAGGGGTGCACAGTATCAACGCACAGCTCTTTAAGCAGAGACAAGTCAAGCGGTTTCTCACAATCTCAAAGAAACGCACACACTCCCTATTGTCACTGAGGTGTTCAGGCCTTCGCAAACTTGTGAGACTCCTCACTGGCCACTGTCCTCTAAGGTACCACCTTAACATTGGGCATTACCTTAAGGACAATAGAATAGAATGCTGGCTCTGTTGCGAAGAAGCAGAAACAGCTGAACACGTACTCAGCGATTGTCCTGCTGTTGCATCAATAAGATTCCGGCATTTCGGAAAGGGTGCGCTAACACCCGCCGATATTGCCAAGGAAACACCTGAAAACCTCCTTCACTTTGTGAATGAAGAGGCCATTAGAAAGATTCTGAAGTGAAACTGGTAAAGTGCCACAATAGATCATAGGTTCCTCCCATCCCATATCGGAAAAGAAACGCACAACTCAGGTTGCTTTGTCATAAGATATGTAGCCAATTGATATACAAGAAATTAGGTTTCTTAACTGGGAGAAGACTACCCATTGTCCTGGGATCCTGTCCTGCAGATGTCCTCGAGTCAGCCAGATGGTTCAGGAAATGATTGTTGCCCATAATCCTGAAAGATGAAACCTGACTGATGCACTTTTTCCTTAGGACTTCTACAGGTGCTTCTAATGCTCTTAACACACATTTAGAGCAGAAGAATCCCTTAGATTTGACTGTCATGTGATCCCATTTGAAATGACCATCTGCACTGTTGACTCTTCCTATTCCACAGTGAGACATTCGCTTAAATTAAAAGGAGTTTGCTAGTGTGACGTTCCAATTGGGAGCATTTCGTAGAACCTTATGTTGAGGTGGAACGATTACAAATTTTCCTCAGTATTTTCGATGTCAGTGATGACGAACGGTGATTTGTCGTGGCTTGTTTTTGCAAGTTCAAATAAGAATTTACACCAACCATAATATCATCATAATATCACTATCAACTTTTATCATTTAGCTTCAGTAAAGGATAACTTAGAATTACGTGAATTTCATCTACCTAGCTCTTTTCTATTCTAGTGAACGGAATCGTGACAACAGACTGTTTAACTGGAGTTTACGTCCAATCTCATTGTGAAACTAAAATCGGTCGTTTTGCCCAAAAATATCTAGGACCGTGAACTTGTGGAGCGTACTCGCTCTGGTACCGTTCCGAATTTTTCGTGGAACGTCACAAGGCAGTTGATAGTAAACACTGAAATCATCACGCTTAGGCAAACAATAAATTAAACTTCGTTTGAAAGGCTTCATCATTTTTCATGACGTCTGCGGTTTTTACAGGAAACGTACATTCAAAATATAGGTTCCCACTCATGACTTAATCCAGGTCGTATTACCGTTGACGTAAGTTTGACCCAATGAACCCTTTTCATCTTTACAAGATTGGCAACCGATACGATTTCACATGCTTATCTGACTATAGTACCTACCAATCTTTTTTCGTCCTCACCCACGTCTTCATTGTTGGACTATAGATTTGGTTTAGTTTGTTCCATTCAACTTGAAACTCAGAAATATAACTTCCATTTCATGGTTGGTTCGAACATCAAAATTCGTGCCTGACTGAAATGAAATCCTAGCAACGGAGCAAGCGAATTAACGTGAATGGAAATTGGTGGAAAAGGCGCACAGACGAACGAAAGTCAACAAATAATTGATGCTGAAAATTTTACTATCAATGCTTCCACATACATCAAGTCACCTAATCACTCGCTATCGTTGATTATGCCACTGCCAAAGTATATCTGTATGAGATGACGTATGCCTGCCACACAAATTAAGGTCTACTCTTTTTATCACTTAAACAAGTAGGTAACTGTTTCAAAACTTTAGTCATAACTTTTTAGTTATTTACAAGAGATACAAGTTAGAGGTCAGACTTGCTGCCCTATTATCTTCACTGGGTAAAATAATTTGTGACAGAGTTGAGGCATTCCTGCTTGTAACAGGCAGAGCAAGAGAAATGTTCTGCCTGTGTGTGACTGTCTATACTAAATTTTGAGGGAAAATACGTTTTTGCAATTCAGGATTCTAATTGTTTGATTAGATCTCGGAGGTTTTCTTTTTTCAATGAGCCTGTTAAAATTTGGCGAGGAGCTCGATATTTCTCTTGAAACAAAACTAAGAACTTATGGTTATTTAGCTGAAACCTTTCCTAGGAAAGGCTGTACAGCACACCACAATCTTAGAGTTTAAGAGGTCCTGAACTGATGAAAATGTGAATTCTCTCAAAACTATTTCAAGTCGCATCACATTTACATACCAGTGATTTCATGAGTGTTACCTACCTTTTAACGATGACATAAGTGTATTTTATATATATTTTTTACATATATTTTTTTACAAATAGATAAGTACCTATCGTACACTTTCAATTAAGAGTAGGTCGGCATATAATTACTTGATTATTTTTAAAGAATCATTGTAACTCACCAATTTCTTTTGAGCTATGAATGTTTTACGTACCTACATGTATGCATTACACTATATTTCTGACTAGAGGCATGAGTCTGTGAACAATGTGTGAATATGAAAACAATAGGTGACTTTGTTACTAACTACCTCCAATTACTCAACGAACTCAATTATATTTGAATTGTGTGCAATCTGGATACAAAATGATGTTAATTATGGGAGGGAAGCTTTAGGCACAAAAACTTTCAATGTTCAAATCTTAAGCTTTTATTGTATTAAATAATATTTTGATATAAAAAACAACCATATCCTCTTCAGTCATCACCTGGATGATTCAGTGGATTTTTTCACAGTTTTTAGTGACTTGGAGTTTCATTTTTATTTTCAATTTTGAACCTTTGTGATCGACAAAAAACATGTTAACCTCCTCTTACTTAGTTGGTTTACGTTTCAAAATGTAAAACACGAACAAAAAAATCATTTAAAATTCAGTCAGCTGGATTTTTTTCTTCAAGTTCCTAGGAAAATGATTATATCACTCAGTCCCACCTCCAAAATTTTGTTTATTTTTTTTATGTTACTGAACAAAGTGTCTACCTATTTGAATTCTGTTTTACAGTTGAAATTTCTGTGGTAGAGAGTTTGGATTTGCTGAAGAAGGACTTGATTGTGAAAGTTAGCAGGGAGTCTCTGTTAACTTTAGTGCATAATAGAAACTGCCAAAGATGTATACTCGTGTTACTTAGTGCGTAATCCCATTAATTTTAAAAAATAGGAAAACCTAATAATAATATAAACAAAAATTTTGAGCTTTTTATATAAAAAATGGTTCAGATTCTGCATGAACGTCTCTGGAACAATTTGACTGTACACTTATGTAGATCCGAGTTCCTGGAATACCAATCATTGATAAAAGTAATTATTACTCTACTCATCACATGAATTTTCAGGCTAGTCAAATTAACTTTGGTGATGGTTCTTTGGTTAACTGTTGGAAAGAGTGATATAGTTTTGTAGGTTATGGTGCTGATATTAATCAATATTTTGTATTTTTATTCACTGAACAATACATTAATTTGAAATTTAAAACTCAATTTTTCTGTACCTATGACAAAATAATAAAACGGTCCTTTCATATTAAGTGAGTGTCTTTTTTAAAGATAATTTTTTGTCATTTATCTGCTCTGATAGGTAGGTACCTACTTAACCAAGTTAAAACTTCATATAAAGCAATCATCGCTGTATGAATGAGGGCCAGTAAATATAGCAACATGATTGAATAAAATTCATGACACGCACTAACTTTCCTTGGTACTGTACCACAGGAATGAATTTAAGCAATGAATAGAAAATAATTAATTCTCTCGTTCAAGCAAGTAGAAGTGAATCTAGAGAAACCAAACTGGTTTCTTTCATGCACCATCATGAAAAAAAATGCTTTTATTTGTTATTTCTTTTAAATAGTGCTTGAGCAAAATAAGGTACACTTGTTTGGATTTACAAGCGTTTGAAAGGTGAATGTCTACAAATTTTACTTTTTGGAATAATTCTCCACGTTTGAATAAAAATTTAAAACATCAATTTGCTCGATGGACATTTAATGGTTGGCTTGCATTTCTATAATTCATTGGTAGGTTGTTACTGGAATCTGTTTGAAACAATGTTCAATTTCATTCATGTTTGTTCCTCTATTACTGATCAATATTTGTATTTTACGATAAATCGATTTCGTGGATCATTGACATAGCAGGTAGGAAAACTGAGTTGTAGGAAATCGCCGTCTGAGCAGCACCATCAAGTTGAGCGTCACCGAACAGAGTTGTAGGAGCTCTTGCATCATATGGAGTATTATAATATTCAGAAGGCTTTGCCTCGTTTTCTGACGATTCGGGAGGTTGTAATTTTTATTGACAGATCTTCCCATTTCGTATATCCTCGGGAACCTGCTCAAAACCCCGTTTTTAGGGAGAAATCCCCGATATTCCTCTTTTCCTCCGTCCGTGACGGCTTTTGGAGGATAAATACCTTCGATCCCCTCGGGTTTCTTAGGAAAAACATCGCGACAAAAATGAAACTTGTGATGTGAAATTTGGGGAGTGCTTTCCGCGAAGTGTCGAGTAGTTCCCACCCCTTCTGTGACTGTTTCCCAGATTTTCCGTAGTTTATATCCGTGTTTCCGCGTTTCAGAATTTGAAAAGTTTTCAACGTGATGAGTGGCACGATGAGCGTCGTTCAAGGGGGACTGAGCAAACTAAAAAAGAAGCATTTCCGAGTGAAGCACCAAAAAGTCAAACTGTTCCGGGCCAATGAGCCAATTCTTTCCGTTTTCATGTGGGGTGTGAACCACACGGTAAGTCTCTCTACTCTATTTAGTCAATTATTATTTATAGAATAACTAATAGATATCTCCCTAGGTATAATATCCGATTCATGAATTTTCTATCGGTGATAGATCTTAGTTTTCTTGGATCTTTCGCAAAGGAAATCGCTGTTGGTTCAACCTTCGGCGCCCTGTTGGGTAAACGATGCTACAAAAACTTGACCAATTATTTTGTTAATCAAGTACTTATGAATTCTCGTTCTAATACAAAAGGAACAATTCTGCAACATACACTTATCAATCTCGTGAGCTTGTTTCTTCGCCCTACTAAGTAGATAACGAATGTAATCATGGTAGTATATACCTAGTGGAGATACCTACTCTTCTACCGACTTCCTATTAAATACAATTTATTGTACGAAATCACAATGTCATTGCTGGTAGTGACTTAATTACTCAGGTCGTTACACACATTAATACAGCATTTGCTGCTTATTAGGTGGTTACGCCTTTTTACTTGTATTGTGGTCTGGTTAGTACATTCAAGGGTTCATTAGAGTGAAGCAATAATTTAGATTTAAACTTCTACGGTGCAACATTGTTGCAACACAATCATTTTGAAGTTGATAGAATTAGTCATATACCAGCTTCCGCTTGCCCCACCCTATAGATGATTATCACGTAGGCTATCTGTGAAATAGGGAGCTGTCAGTGTGGGTGGGGAGTAAATAAAATATTTAACTGTAATAATGTTGACCTAATCATGGGTTTGAAGAAAAAACGCTGGAAATTCTTTCACTGGGGTTTATTATTCAATTGGCTTGCGTTCATGATTTGAATTTCTACTAAGCTTTGGAGTGTCCGTGTTTCACAAGTGATAGAGCGATTATTGGATTACAGGAGATATGCATTGACCACGTAAATCTGTTCTCAACCAAAACACCTATTTGGATTGATTAGTTGATCATATTTGTGTGCCTCCTGAAATTCAATAATCGCTCTATCACCTGTGAAACACGCAGACTCCAAAGCTTAGTAGAAATTCAAATCATGAACGCAAGCCAATTGAATAATAAACCCCAGTAGAAAGAATTGGCAGCGTTTTTTATGGTTATCAGAATGCTTCAACCCGTGTATCGGCTACAAGTTCACTCCAGTATCCACATTACTATATCACTACGTCACTAGGTACTGATATCAAAACAAAAACAATAATAAACCAAAATAACGCGCATGTTGGCACCATAAATCGGGCCATAGATCGGGAATGGTTTGACCTACGGACCTGGGGAGGGGCTCATTCGATTCCTCGTGGAGTGTTCTTCAAAAAGAGTACAAATTTAGGCCGCTTCGACTTTTTTTGAGGTTTTTAGGGATTTTACAAAACTTCGACTACCCTTAAAGGGCACTTTAAATTAAGTGAGAGAGCTGGCTCAAAAATTGGGGCGTTGTCGGACCAACATGGATTTTTCCTGAAAATTTCAGATCTTTCGCTCCAGCCGTTTGGGAGAAATCGTGCGTACGGCGGACGGACGGAAAAATTTTTATTGCAGATTCGGATTCTACACCCTTTGAAACGTAAACCATGAAATTTTCAGGAGGGGTTCGAGTTTTTTTCTCAAGAGCGATTACAATGGTTTATTATTGAATAATAAACCAAAAGTAGTAGTCGAATCGACAATTGGCTAATACTTAAGGATAGATCGGATTGAAGACTGGTATATTATTCTTCTTGTCGTCATCTTGTCGTAGCTTTGATTAATCATGTTTTGAGTATTACAAATGCCCACCGATTTAAGAATTGGATCGTGTATTTCAGTGGTGTCGCCCTTATTTTAATCTACAAAATTTGTATATAGGGGATCGTTACAAATGGATACATCATACATTGAAGCATTGAAAAAGATTATTTCCCACGGATCATTAAGGTTGGGGCGAATAAAAAAATGTCAACAAGAATGAGACATTGTTGTTGTGCCACCCCTAATTTCTACCTCACTCGGATTCTATAAAACCGCGGAACAGTTGAACGAAAAACATCGTGTAGCTCAGACTCTTCAAATTCAGACCATCCCAAAATTTGAAAATCCCATCAGCTGTGACAGGGGGAGTGTTATCTCAGAAGTTGAGTTCTGCTCCTTGGGAAGTAGTGTGAAGTTGCCTGCTTGCTCTTATTTTAGTACACGATATCCTGACTTGGAGGAGAAGACAATTTCCTGATCCCTGATTCCTTTTTATACTCGCCATGTGGAAAAATGTATAGTTTACCGGAAAACTGAGTGCATGAGCCTTAATTGACTGCGGACATAAATTTTGCCACTTACCGTGAAATGACCCATCTATTTTATCATACTGAGAGTTCTTTGAGACGATATATGTGTATAATAAAATTAAAGGTAGGTCTTCACATTTATCTGCTTTGTAATTGGAAACTTAGTACTGGACACATTTCTAGATGGCTCGGTATCTGTTATTGCTTAGCAGCGAACTAAATCACTTATAGCGATGTTGCGGAAAACCATTTCAATGAATAAAATGGAAGTCAGTGAAGAACATTGACTATTTCTCCAAAATAAAAAGTGTAAGATAGATTCATACAGTTGTGCCATAATCAATAACAACTAATAACAGATCTGCAAAGAAAATTTTTTGATCAGCTGCATTAAATATTTAAGCTAAATTTTATGTTTTTTGGTGTGCTGAATCCAAAAATGACCCCTACTTTCCTCCATCACGTACAGTTTTCTTGCAAATTAGGGGAGAGGGGACATAAAAAGCGAAAACGTAGAAAAAAACGCCATAATTTGTAATGTTTATAAACTCAAATAAAAGAAAGTATTTGTTTACTATTCTCTACAAAATGCTCAAAAACTTCATTCAGTTTGCTTGTCTTTTTTGAAAATTTTTTCTTACAAAATTTTTTTGTCTCCAAAATCAAAAATTCCACTCGCATTCTGCGTTTTAGACCTTTCTGAACAATTTTGGTTCCGTGTCTGTCCGTGTTTCTGTCTGTCTGTCAGCAAATCCTTGTTACGGGCAAAACTACACAAAGTTATAGTCCGATTTTGATTAAATTTTCAGGGATTGTACGGGTTGGGGTGTAGATGGTCCCTTATAGGTTTCATGACCCCCGGATCAATAGTAGCCTCTGCGCAGGCGCAAAAAGTGAAATCCTTGTTGCGCAAAACTCCGGGAGTTCTTGACCAATTTCGATGAAATTTTCAGGGATTGTTCGGTTTGATGTGTAGATGGTCCCCTATGAGTTTCATAACCCCCGGATCAATAGTAGCCTCTGCGCATTTTTTTCTTTGATACTTCTCGCACACGTTTTCGTGCTCCAGCATTGTCCGTATCCCTCGAAAGCATCCAACAACAGTCAGCTAGCATATTGACGTTCCATCGTCCTTGGTAGCGTTTTTCCATATCCCGAATGCCTTGGTGAAATCTTTCTCCTTGCTCTCCACTAAACGCTCCCAGGTTTTCTGGAAAGTATTCGACATGGGAGTGTAGGAAATGAACTTTTAGGCTCATGTTGCATCCTTGAGCTTTGTAGGCAGCCAACATGCGATTCACAATTGTTTTTTAGTTAGGGTCTTTCGTATTCCCGAGAAACTTTTGCACTACATACAGCAAGGCATCCTGACTTTTCAGAAAATCAAATAAACGTCGTGTTATGACATGATTTTGGTCATCCTTACGCTTCTCCTACTTCAAAAATATCCCACTCCCTTCTTCCCTACCCCTGTCTTTCATTTCGTATCAATCCTGGGCGTGGCATGACTAAATATGAGAGTGAAAAAATTCATGCAATTCATAAAATTGACAACTTGGAAGCAACTACCAAATAGAGGTTTACCGCTGAAAACACCGTATGTGGTATTCAAAAAACCAGTTTTGCGAGAAAACTAGACGTGATGGAATTTTTCGATTACTTTTTTCGGTTTTAGCGTGCAAAAATCCATGGGAAACAGTAAAAAAATCGTATGGAGTTTTTTGGTTGCAGACATGTGTAATTGTAGTCATATAACATTATGACTCTGTTTCGTGGGAATAGACAATTCGTCAGTAACTTTGTCGAATCTGTTAATCATATGCTTATTAATCTTGCAATCACGTCGCATGTCTTGTTTAGCACTTGGTGGATTATTGAATGATCTCATAATATCCAACTGCTCCCCTAAAGGTTCCACTCGGTTGTGAGAACATCCTGCAACTTGCTGATTGGATGGTTATCTCGTCGTCGTAATAGCTGTTCACCCCTTTTTGCTGAATTAACCGGGATTGGTGGTTCACGTGACCGTTGTATACCATTCAATATCTACACGTAATGCTCCCCAATCGACACATTTGCACGTATTCCAAATGGAATGTACGTAAATTCATGCAAATGACGGTGAACGGCAGGTCTTCCAAGGTGCTCGGGTTCATTTGAATAGACAGGCAACGCATTCGTACCGTCACCTCAACCTTGCCGACATTGATGCCGGTTAAGTCACCCTGAACAAAAGTAGTTAATATTAAATCAAAAATAATTTTAAACTTTTATAATAATTTCGATAATAATAAAAAACGCTGCAAATTCTTTCACTGGGGTTTATTATTCAATTGGCTTGCGTTCATGATTTGAATTTATACTAAGCTTTGGAGTGTGCATGTTTCACAGGTGAAAGAGCGATTATTGAATTTCAGGAGATATGCATTGAGCACGTAAATCTGTTCTCAACCAAAATATCTATTTGGATTGATCAGTTGATGATATCTGTGTGCCTACTGAAATTCAATAATCGCTCTATCACCTGTGAAACACGCACACTCCTAAGCTTAGTAGAAATCCAAATCATGAACGCAAGCCAATTGAATAATAAACCCCAGTGAAAGAATTTGCTGCGTTTTTTATGGTTATCAGAATGATTCAACCCGTGTATCGGCTACAAAGCCTTTTAGGAGTTCACTCCACATTACTACATCACTGGGTTACTGATATCAAAACAGAAACAATAATAAACCACCATAAATCGGGCCATACATCGGGAATGGTTGGACCTACGGACCTTGATAGGGGCTCATTCGATTCCTCGTGGAACGTTCTTCAAAAAGAGTCCAAATTTAGGCCGCCTCGACTTTTTTTGAGGTTTTTAGGGATTTTACAAAACTTTGACAACCCTTAAAGGGCACTTTAAATTAAGTGAGAGAGCTGGCTCAAGAATTGGGGCGTTGTCGGACCAACATGGATTTTTCCTGAAAATTTCAGCTTTTTTGCTTCAGCCGTTTAAGAGAAAGTTGTGCGTACGGCGGACGGACGGAAAAATTTTTATTGCAGATTCGGATTCTTCACCCTTTGAAACGTAAACCATGAAATTTTCAGGGGGGTTAGCATTTTTTTTTTTCAAGAGCGATTACTTACAATGGTTTATTATTGAATAATAAACCAAAAGAGTAACTAATTCAAGTAAGCTTTTCATAGTTAGGTATGAATAATCTGAGCTGGTTGTTAGCTGTCCGTAGATAATGAAGCTTTCGCTGTGGAAAAACAACTGTTTCGAAAACCTTTCCAGGGAAATCTCATGTGTTACAATTAAAGAAAACCTTGAATTCTGGCGTACATGGTTTACTGTGTTTGACAATTTGTTGCCGACCTCGGAACATTTAGTTATCTCAATATATGTTACTTCACGTTTCAAGATATTACAGGATAGCTACAGCAGGTACCTACTAAATTACAACAATCTTGATAAACATGTATGTATGAATTGCAGGGACCCTTTTTTGGTTACGCGAATGGAATCTCGTTCTTATATTTTCGTGATGGAGACAAATTGGGGAAGACTGTCAGAAAAGTAATAAAGAAAGCTATGCTTTCATTCTACAGGTAAACCAAGAAGCAACCACTGGAGTCAAACCAAACGTATAGTGGCAACTAGAAACCTGGACAGCCTGAACAAAAATTACTTCAAAAACATAATTTTTCTCCTTTAACCCTCTCTAAATTTCAAAGACGTGCTACAACGCCTTTTCTAAGTTTACATCTTCCGCGATGTGTTCGGACTTGTCTGTTTCATTATCTCTTATTGTTTCAATTGGATTCTTCTTTCTGATAGTAACCGTGACATCGTGTTCCCATGGTATGTGAATGAACTTACTTAGTTTAGGTTATGTTATTTACCAGGGATGCCCACAGGGGGGGGGGGCTCTGACGCAGACTGCGTCATTAAAATTCTTGAGGGGGGGGGGGGGGCAAAAAAATTTTAGGGTGTAAAGTTGATTGAAACCGTTTTCAACTTGACAATATTTTACATCACTAGATACAACGCAAATAATAAAGAACCTAATAATACCTAATATACATATACCTAATACCCAATGTACCTAATAATGAATAATTAATTAATGACAGTGCTCGAATATTGTTTTACAAATAAATATTACAAACCCTCGCCTTCCGTTCAGGGTTCAAAACGCTTTCGAGCTCCGTGAAGGTAAACGGTAAATATCAACTAGTAAGCTTGCCTATCTCTGAACAACAATTCACAGGAACAGGGGTGTTGAGGACGTGCAGGTATGAGATATAGAGCGATGAAATTCTTTGATCGAAAGTTAAGAGGTTGAGACGCGATGTTGGTAGTCGAAAATACTGTTTGACACAGTGGGGGGGGGGGGGGGGGGGAGTACCGAAGAATTTGACATGACAAATACTTCGATATTCCCCTCCCCCCCCCCACTTATTTCATGGCGAATTTGGCTTTTACAAAGTTGTTGCTTCAAAATATGAACACACACATCAAAAAGTAGACGAGCTGAAGTTTCCAAAAATCACCTCAACATCAAATTTTTGTTAGATTTTCATGAAGCGACGAGCGTTTGAAAATGGGGGAGGAGTAACGATGAACACCCCGCTACTGCTTTGAATCTATTCTAGAGAGTAACGTTTTCGTAGTTGAAATCACCTGAAGGAAAAGTTTTTCGTGGAATCGCCTGTGGGATGAGTGAAGGCTGTTGTACGGTGATACGAGATTAGTGAATAAGGCACGGAAGGGCAGTGTAACGGCAACATTCATTGTACTTTCCCTAGCCGCATTTTTGTCTTAAAAATTGCCGTTGATCTTGTTCTTGGTGCAATGGCACTGCAATATGAAAGTCGGCAGCTTCAACTGGGTTATTCTTTACTTCCCATGCCTTACATAGCCAGAATCAAGTTTCGCTTCATACTCTCATTTTTAGGTGATTCCGAAGGTAGATTCCCGTAGTGGCACATTAAGAAAGTTCTTGGAAAAAAAGAGAAAAAAATCTGCTTTAATAAAACTGATTTCTTTATCATTTCGCCTTTTCATTGTTTAATAAACGTAAAAACGCTCAATCATTTGTGAGAATTCTACGTTGCTCGCCCTGCCTACGTAGCTCTTGCACCTCGGAGTCGTGAGAGGTTTAACCTGCAACATAAAGAGGCTATTCCTAAAACTAAAAGCTCAGGTGTAGGGGTTTCAATCGAGATGGGGGAATTACCCACATCCATCTCAAGGTTTGAGTTTGGAAAATTGAAAATCTAATCTAAGAAAAACAATCATTTTCCTCCCTCTCACAGGTCCACACAAAATCGTAGCTTCACAAAGATTGGTGAAATTGCACATTTAAAAGGTTTTCTGAATAATTTCAAAACCGTGCTACTGTAATATTCATATGGATCAAAATAAATTTAAAGAAGAAAAGCAATTTAACCTCATAAACATTAAATTACCTTATAGTTGGAACATTTGAAAATCAGGTTAATCTTGGTTCCAAAATCTCCTCCCCCGTCTAGATTTGTGCCCTTCAAAATCATCTTGAAACTTAAATATTGGTCAGATTTAAATTTTTTTTAGATTTTTAAAGAAATGTGCAGCTTTCCCATTGATTTTGGGCGTAGTACATGTTTTCCGTGATTTTGGTGAGCAGTAAACGGCGTTTGATTTTTTATAACTTAATGGATTTTGTATTCCACGAATTTCGAGATTTCCAGACAATGATCTTCTTTCTTCGAATGGACTAGATTTTCATTATCATAATTTTAAAACTTATCTTGAAATTACATCCAATTTTCAGCCTCGGCTCCTGGGCTGATATTTACTTCTCGAAGAAGAAAATGATGCAATTGCACAGGTTATCTCAACATTGAGACAAACCACGAAGGGTAGGCTCGTTGATTCACTCTCAATCCCTTGTGTTCCCTCACATTTATGAAGACCGAAAACGTTGTTTGCGTAACGTAAAAAAAAAAACCCAAGAGATTCAATCTTAAAAAGAAAGATTGGGTGAATCATGTCTTGGGTGGTAATCATTTGGAGTTTATTTGTGTTGTTCAGTGACACCATGAGTCATTTAGATATTTGACCAGTGAGTAAGCAGTAATTGGAGATACGTATAGTAACAGGGCTCTTAACGGGGCACTGTCCACTTAAATACCATCTCCACAAAATGGGTAAATCTGACACCACCCTCTGCCGGTTCTGTGGGGCTGAGGATGAGACTGCGTGTCATGTGATCTGCCACTGCCCTGTGCTGGCAAGACAGCGTTTTCTAACCTGGGGGCAAGCTTCCGTTGATCCCCAGGTTATTAAAACGGGAGAGGTAAAGGATCTCCTCGCATTCGCCAGAACGTGGTGGGGAAGGGTGGACCTTCCAGCTTTATCTGGGGTTGACGACGATAGGCCGCCACAACAGACTGGGATGGTAATGCCCACCCAGTAATTACCAGGCAGTTAGTGCTTGGGTCCCAGGCAGCTCCTGACGATGGGTACAAGTGCCGTTCACTGGGCATTCAGTGCTCGGTTCGGCAGGGTGCTCAGGTCGGGTAGACAAATGTGCCTGGGTAGGAGTTGGAGATCACGACCTTCTCCTCCAGCCACAATAGGCCCAACAGGGCCTCAGTGGTTATAAAAAAAGCAGTAATTGATATAAAATTTATATTTTTAATTATATTTGATATACCATTAAATTTGTAAATTTGTAAAATTTGGGATTGTGCGTACCTGTCAGTCTAAGAGGAATCTGTTAGGGCACCATCACAACTTTCTACTGCAAGTTTAGTCTAATCGTGGAACAAACGTCGGAAATTTTTAATTTTCGGTCAGGAGGGGGTAATAGACAATACTGTCAAGATTACTTTTTTGTTCAATAAAAACTTTGGTCTAGTTTTGAATCGTAAATCTTTCAAAAATTTGAATCGTAAAATCTTTCAACTCTAATTATGGAAGGGTTATTAATTATCAATTAATGGTGAAGGGGGATCAATAAATCATATGACCTTCATTTTTTTCCCGTTACAAATCTTTCCCTTGCAATAAATTATACAAATGTTGAATTCGATGGTTGAAGGGAGATGGAGGGTGGGGTAATGGCCGATTCATTCATGCGCTGCTCATGTCTGCTAGAATCCTCAGCCGATATTCTTACTTTTTTTCATTCAATTAAGAATTTTTTCTAGGTTTAAAATATTTATATGTGTTTATAATTACGTTTATAAGTGTGATCATACAGACGTCCCAGTAATGTATGCATTGCTTACCTACACGTTTACAACTCTGTTGAACATTTTCTAAGTTAGTATAAACACATAAGTAGCTCATTGCCATGTGTACACGTCTTTAAAACTACGTATAAACGTAACAATACTTCTGTAAATGTTGCAGATAAACGAATTGAGCCACGTTACCATTCCGGTTATGCTTCTCCCAGATGACTTCAGAGCCTACTCAAAACTCAAAGTAGATAACCATCTGTTTAACAAGTGAGTATTACACAAATTTGAGTCCTCTTTGTTGTTGATTAAGTGTAAACTGTAACGGCCTTCTAACATCGGTACCTGCAGAAGAGTATTCAAATCACGTGGTGGTGGGGCTGTCGTGAATAATCGGCAATGTTCTTCAATTTTTGTTGCATTACATTTTAATTTTAACCGTTCATTATATTTGAGGATGGGAAAATTTCCATGAAGTAAGATTTGAATTTGGATAACATATACTCCTTGAATAGTGCTGATATGGCCGATAGGTGCTGTCGTGGAGAGTTCCATTTTGGTCTATCATTTCCAAGGGAGCAAATTTAATGTCGACCAAGTAAAACAAATTTCGTTTAAACTTTACATTTTTCTTTCTCTATATCTTAGTAGCAAGATATTCCTATTCTTCCTACTACTGAGAAATTCAGCTCGCCGTAATTTCATCAGCTGATAAGTGGAGGAGGTTAAACAATCGAACTATGCAGATGATTGAAAAATCATTGATAGAGTTTAGGTAATCATTTTCCTTGGGAAGCGAAGTTACTAGAATTTCCGTGAAGTCAGTTCCCTTCGAGATTGAAACAGTTTCTAAGTTGGGACGACCGATTTGGGTGGTGTGACACAATCGGTTTGCACGAATTAAACTAATGCGGAGCTCTAAAAATAGAGGAGAACAGCCCTGTCCCAACATCTCCGCCCTACCCCCTTACCTTTATTCTTACTCATCTTCTGTTTTATTTAGACAAAGTGATGAGATGTGGTGTTTGGCTGCATACAAAAACGTAAACATTGGACCACCACTATTGAATGTTATTTTGAGATTTAAAATCAACCATGATTCTTTTGTTTTTCTCTTGTTTTACATCTTGCTTGAATATTTTTGTTGGGACTTGGTTTCAGGGGCAACATAATATTAAACTCTTGAGATATCTCAATACTCCTTAAATAAAAATATGAATTACTTTTTTACATTCTCTTTGACATGTGATATTCTTGAAGTAGTTGTAGAGTTTGAATTGGAGTCTTGAATCAACTGATATCTTTTAGAAGGACTAGCTTGCAATTAGGAATTTTTTTGGATGTAATAAAAAAATGTGAGCTTGATTGAAAAACGCTGCAAATTCTTTCACTGGGGTTTATTATTCAATTGGCTTGCGTTCATGATTTGAATTTCTACTAAGCTTTGGAGTATGCGAGTTTCACCGGTGATAGAGCGATTATTGAATTTCAGGAGATATGCATAGAGCACGTAAATCTGTTCTCAACTAAAATACCTATTTGGATTGATAAGTTGATCATATTTGTGTGCATCCTGAAATTCAATAATCGCTCTATCACTTGTGAAACTCGCACACTCCAAACCTTAGTAGAAATTCAAATCATGAATGCAAGCCAATTGAATAATAAACCACAGTGAAAGAATTTGCAGCGTTTCATGCATATCAGAATGCTTCAACCCGTGTATCGGCTATAAACCCTTTTAGGAGTTCACTCCAGTATCCACGTTCACTACATCACTAGGTTACTGCAATCAAAACAAAAACAACCATAAACCAAAATAACGCAAATGTTGGCACCATAAATTGGGCCATACATCGGGAATGGTTTGAGCTACGGACCTGGGGAGGGGCTCATTCGGTTCCTCATGGAAAGTTCTTGAAAAAAAGTCCAAATGTAGGTCGCCTTGACTTTTTTTTTGAGGTTTTTAGGGATTTTGTAAAACTTTGACAACCCTTAAAGGGCACTTTAAATTAAGTGAGAGTGCTGGCTAAAGAATTGGGGCGTTGTCTTACCAACATGGATTTTTCCTGAAAATTGCAGATTTTTTGCTCCAGCCGTTTGTGAGAAATCGTGCGTACGGCGGACGGACGGAAACATTTTTATTGGATTCTACACCCTTTGAAACGTAAACCATGAAATTTTCGGGGGGGGGGGGGGGTTAGATTTTTTTTTCAAGAGCGATTACAATGGTTTATTATTGAATAATAAACCAAAAATGGTCAGGATTAATTTTTTGGGTTTAACCTTCCACGATTTTTTTTCGAATCTGCATATTTTAAATTGAGTTTAAATTGTCATTGTAATAAATGCCGTTATCGGTTTCATGTCAAGTAGGTAATGTATCTGTTAGTTACCCAATTTACATTGATTAGCTGTAACATTCAACACTTTTGTTTACTTTTTGTTCTCCAGGGAGAATATGCCTAGCCATTTCAAGATTAAGGAATACTGTCCTTTGGTGTTTCGTAACCTACGCGAGCGATTCGGTATTGATGATCAAGATTTCAAAGAGTCAATGACAAGGTAAGCGTAATTATCAAATTCTAGTGAACAAATTGTATAATCGTTCATTTTTCATGCGCAGTATTAAGGTGATACTTAGCGTCAATTAATTAGTGTAGTTAAAGTAGCGTGTAGTTAAATTGTGTGGTAAATTTTAATTATATCTACCACCTGAAGTACATAGACAGCTTTATTTTTCTGTAGAAAAATAGATTCCAGGAAGGTTATAAATTCCAGCTGGCTTTATCGGTAAATGTCATGGATTTATATTGAAGCACGTAGAGAAGGATGGCTTGTGATCACATGTGAATACTTTGGAGATATCTATGATTTTTTCGTTCGTTGAATTCGGAGGAGTCAGTAGGACCCAAACTCTCAACACCGCTTGCCTGGCAGTAAACATCGTATTTCCTGACGTGGCATCTTCGCTTCCTCACTCACTGAGTAGAAAAGTCGTGACCTAGCTCGACTTGACCCATCGTGGAACTGATAAGCGTTAGCCCTCGGTTTCACCTGTCATTCATTCAACCCCATCCGAGCCGAGTTGGCTAATAATGACCGTTACTCTTGTATTTTTTCAAAAAAGAAGTTTTTATGGTGCCACTGCGCACTGCTGGAAGTGTATGTATGAACATTGAGTTTGTTGATGCAATCCAACAAGCAACCTTCAAAGGCGCTAATAAGAAACACTCCACAGTAAGAATTACCAGTCAGGAGGTGGAGAGTTGGTTATATAAATGAACATTCTAAACAAATGCTTTCAATATGTTTTCAATTGTTAACAACTGAGTTTCATACTGTTTCTTTACACAATCAGTCAAATTGATAGAAATTTCATTAAGTGCGAATGCTCCAATTGTTGATATTATATTGGTCGGCTGAAGGGTTGGTAATATGTTACTATGATAGTGATTCGTTAAAAACATATCTCGGGAGTGTACAGCGGGGTTAGTGATACTATGTATGTTGTACTACTATGTCTGCATGATTCAGTAGATGGCAAAGAACTCCGACAGTGCTCTGAATCCCCCATTTCCTCCCAATGGGTGGAGTGGGCTTCAGAGGGCATTGGGGCCCGCAACTAGAGACATTTTCACGCCGTCCGGGTGGCTACTTTAGCCACTGCGGTGAGGTGTTTGAGAGGTAGTTGCGGGACTGTAGATACCCTTTGCCGTGCCTGTCGGGGTAAAAATGAAAACCGCTACCATGTGGTGCAGCAGTGTCCAAGGACTCATGGTGGCCGCATACTCCGTCATGATGCGGTTGTCAAGCAGATAGCAGGTGCATTGTCATCCACCGGCTGGGATGTTGAGAGAGAGAGGCTGTATCATATGCCGAGTGACCAGGGCAAGACCCCAGATATCGTTGCCATTAAGCCCGATAGGCCTCCCATAATCCTGGATGTCCAAGTTGTCAGTGGCAGCGTGGACATGGAGCAGACCTGGAGGGCTAAGATAAGTAAGTATGATAGAAATGACCTGCGGCAGGCGGTATCTGAGCTAAAAGGAGTGGCGCCTAACAACATCAAGGTTATGGCTGCGACCATGTCATGGCGCGGGGTGTGGTGCGGGAAAAGTGCCACGGAGTTACTTGAGCTGGGCATCTCATCAGGAGTACTTCGTGGTATCACCACCCGCGTCATCCGGGGCTCTTACCTGAACTGGTGGTCTTTTTATAGAGGCACTTCCTTTCATCCCTCTCTTCCTCCTCCATCATCCTCAACTTCCCATATCCCAAAGGCCATTTTATATTTTAATGGCGTGCCCCCTCCGTCTTCGAGAGGAGATTATTAAAAAAAAAAGTATGTATGTTTACTATTTGATCGTCTTCTGCAGTTAGCAATTCTACGAATTTGGATTAGGAAAGTAGATATTTGGGATTTTGCCGGAACTATTTCACTTTTCCCATTAGGTATGAAAACATATGGCCCATCATCTTTGGGCCATTAGGTTGGCATTTTAAATTCGAGTGACCACTTTTTAGTTCCTTCGAATTCTGGACGTTGAAGTACAGAAAAAGATCTATCACACGTTTAAACCTGTTTCATCCAGTTGAATAGAAAAATAATGATGAATCAAGAATAATAAAAATTGTGCCATAACAAAAGATGATGTTGAAAAGTATTATCGTAATTTTGAATTCAAAACGGAAAGGATCGGCTTGAGGTTTCTCCAATTTGATCGGTACATATATTTTTTTAAATTTTCACCTGAGTATTTATATATCATCACGAGTAGTGGTTTTTTTGTAACGCTTGCGAAAATTGTTAATGTAATGAAGATTGTCTCACTCGCCGAGCTATACAAGCAAGAAGAGTCACCCAAGGCTTTGCCGCAGCGACACCGAACCTCGCCTCAAACGGTTCTATTCCCTCCGAGTCTCCAGGTCTGATGTTAACAACAAGGTCTGACTTTGGTTTGGTACCCTCCCTCATACCATCCGAAAAAAAATTGTGTTCCCTTGTGAGTTTCCGAAACCTCTTTGGAGAGCGGAGGACCCGACAGGTTACGATTCTCACTAACATTGTTTTGGAAGTTTGAATGATAATCATCTGAATATGTCTGAGGGGTTCAAATGCTTATGTAGGACAAATTTAAGCTACCACTGTTGATGACACATCTATCTTTTTCGGAGCTAAGATAATTCCCGATTTGATTTTTATAAAACAAAGTTAATCTCTAAAGAACATGATATAACAATAACTATACCGTCATACTCGAGTTAAATTGTCTAAAATTCAAATTGTAACACAAGTTACCCATGAAAACAGTAACATAACTTATAATGTTTCATGATAATTGGATTCTAATGCTTTACAACCTTCTTCGCCTTCACATTCGGCGACTAGAATGTTTTCCAATAAAAGAAAGCTAGAAATGTTTCAGAAGTCGCAAAAAGTGAAAATACATGGTTTATTGTCCTCTTATTTTCTGACACGAACTTGAAGTTAATACTTGAAATGAATTAAGTCAATGATTTGTATCCTTTGTTGTTTCACATGGCGGGTTACTTTGCAATAAGGTCGAAAGATACGTTCCCGGATCGCATTGAAGATACCACCGTCAGTGTTCACGATAGCTGAAGGGCAGTGTAAATTACTTGCTTTGACGAATTGAATTCTCGTTAGAGATTGTTTACCTTCTTATTTCCAGGGTGTGTTATTTTGATTAATTTATCGTCGTATTTGAGCTCTATCAATTGACACAAATTCACAACTGCCGAATTTAACGGAAACAAAACTTTTCTAAAATACGTTTTATGCGTAATATTTTCCATATGGCTTAATAGAAACCTTCTATAAAAGATAGTGTGATAGTGTGCTATTCCCTTAAGGATTGAGATTATTTCCTCTCTTTATGATTCTTAGCATATTTCTAAAAATAATTCTACTCTAAACACTCCTCAATTTTTCATCTCGATTCTAATGACACTCGCGAATCCAAATGGACTGACACATATACAGATTTTAAAAATATTGAAACCCAGGAACCGTTTCAAAATATCTCCAACGGATTCCTTAGGTGGAAATCAAATTTAAGTGTTGAAAGCTAATATGAATTTGTAAATATAATGTCAGAAAATGTTGTTGACAACGATCTATCATAAACAACTTCATCGTGTTGCTCAAAATCCGGAATGGATTATGAAGTGTCAAGGCTGCCTACTGAATGCTAACAATAGATTCCACAAGTTCACATTTTCCCGGGAGTGCGTAAGCCCAGAATTGTCGTTGGCACATTATGGTTATTATCACAAGTACCTCTATGACTACCATCTGCTCTATCACCTGCACGCAAGCATTTGTGAATTACGTCTCCCCAGGTTTGAAGGTGTTGAATGCAGTTTTCGAGCATTAATTTTATTTTTTATTTTTACTAACTTGGAATGGGTTTATACTAAATGACTGTGGATATGGATTTTAAAAATATGCAAGGATAGTTGTCGCTCAAAAAAATGTCGAAAATGGTTCTTCAGTTACCATTTGAAACAATTTTTATAGTTTATGCGGCTTTCGTTTCGTTCACTTTTTCATTCCAGTTCTTCTTATTTGTTCATTGGATATGAGAATAGATAGGAATAGAGTTCAACAATGCAATGAATCATTCACACAAGGTAAATTCACTGTAGCAGGGGTGAGCTCAAAAGTATGTTTGAAATAGCGAAACTACATCATAGGAAGAAGAACTATGTAACGTACAAGAGAGACCGCTTGGGAAGGTGTAAATAGTCGCTCACAAATATGAAAATAAGGTGTTATAGAATTGAGTGTATCGCACAAGGGATTAATAAATGTGATTTATTAACTACTTGTTGAGTTGAGACGATAATAATGTTTCGTCTTTTATTGAAAACATCCGGATCTTTTGTCTTCAAATAATAACGTCCAATGTCATACCATAATGGTTATAATATAATGATTGTCTCATTAGTAGAACCAACCACATTAGTGGCTCCGTTAACGACAGACCCGCTAGCAAAAATGTCAAGACCAAGTTTGGTCGTAGGAGTTACAGGGTCGCACGCATATTCCGTTGTTCCGCCGTTTTGGAGGGAAACCGTTCGGCCGAGTTGAATTCCAGTTTGGAATGAAAAGCATTATTGACGAGGATCCGTTGATTGTATTATGCTTATAAGTTCACACAGAAAAGTTAAACAAAATAAACCAAAAAAACGTCTGCCAAGTGGGTGTGGCACATAGCTTCCTCGTATCCATAACATTCCCTGAAAATTTCATCAAAATTGGTCAAGAACTCCCGGAGTTATGATTGAGGCAAGGATTTCACGTTTGCGCATGGGCAGAGGCTACTATTGATCCGGGGGTCATGAAACCTATAGGGGACCATCTACACCCCAACCGAACAATCCCTGAAAATTTCATCAAAATCGGACTATAACTTCGTGTAGTTTTGCCCGTAACAAGGATTTGCTGACAGACAGACACACACAGAACCAAAATTGTTCAGAAAGGTCTAAAACGCAAAATGCGTGTGGAATTTTTGATTTTGGAGACAAAAAAATTTTCACATTCCGAAAGTGAAAACAATGCTTCCGCTACCTTGGTAGACTCGGAAGCAAAATTTGTCAAAGTAGGGTTACAATTCAGTTCATTTTTGAGATCTCATGGAGCAAAAATTACCCGTCCACCTTTTGTTACTTGTTTGCTAACCATTATTTTTCATGGTTCCTCGTTGAAGGTCTCAACCAGTAGTCATGGACAATCCCGGGAAGTCTGGAGCCAAGTTTTACCATTCCTACGACCGCCTCTTCGTCATCAAAACGTTCCCAAAGTTTTCTGTGTTAATCTAGGCAAACATTCAGATTATCTCATTTTTTGCACTCTATATGTTTTCTTATTGGCTTTCTGATTGTAATTTGGTAATTTACTGTACTAATATTCATTCAACTGTGCGTGTTTCAACAATTAACTCTTATTTTACACAGTATATCGTCGAAAGGCATGGAAAAACTCTTCTACCTCAGTATCTCGGCATGTACAGGCTAACAGTTGATGGCGTCGAACACTACATGGTTGCCATGAGAAATGTCTTTAGTAACCATCTCGCCACGCACAGGTGAATAATGATTTTATGAATAACTTGGGAACCATCAACATTCAAATACACAAACAATAAACCTTTGAATAATAATAATTATCATTCAAAGTTTTATTGTTTCTGCGTTAGTTACCTGTGCCATTTATCAGTTAACGTAGTCTAAGGAATATAAACATAACATAATTATAACACTATAGACATAGATAGGCATCCGCTGAGAGGGAATTAATGAAACTAAATAAAAAAGGTACATTCAACTAGTTCCACTGTACATATAACGGCACATCAGAATCACCAAGAAGGATGATGGGGCATTTTTCATGTAGACAATGCCCAGTCTCTCCCCATTGTCATCTGAGATTTTAGCCCTGAATTGTTGATAGAAATGTCTACCTTGGCACACCTACATTGGCAGTTCTCTCTGCAAAGAAGTTGTATCAATTTCCATGTGCATACGATGTACTCGTGTATTCCTGTTTATTTAAATCGGAAGAATTAATTTAATGGTCTCTATTGACTATTGGAACATCGTGAAACTGTTGATCACAATATGTAGGTATCCCATCACCCGTCTTAGATATTCTAGGTCGGTAATAAATAAAATGGGGGCTCTGGTTTTACTTATTTATTTATTTATAAGAACGGGCGAACCCAATTACAGGAAAATAGTATTATGAAAAGAAAGTTTAGAGTCACTGGAAATATAAAAGAAAAAAGTACAACTATGGTGAAGATTTGAAAATGGATGTGGGAATGTAAATGCAAAAATCAACATGCTGGAGAAGACAAAATTAACGACTTCAATAATCTAACAGAACTGTTGAAAAAGTCCAACTCAGGGTGTAAATTAACGAGGCAGTTAGCTAAACGGGGTGTGCGGCACAACGGGCTATCCTGAAGGTAATTTGTGGGAGCAAAACTCACGTAGAACGGTGGAGAGCTGCGAGCGGAGAGACGAGGCACCAGGAGGCCTATCTCACCGAGTAGTGCTGGCGAGACGATTGCTCCATTCAACAGCTTGTGCAAAAACACCAGGTCTGCCACACGACGTCGGTTCTCCAAGGGCAGAAGGTGACACACGCCCATCAGGGCAGCATAATCGACTTCATCCTGAGGGATTCCAAGCTTGAAGGCAATATACCGAAGAAATTTATGTTCTACCCGTTCCAGAGTATGCTTGTGTACTGCGTAAGATGGCGACCGTATGGGAGAGGCATACTCCAATAGTGGAAGGACCAATGCCTTATACAGAACAGTGATGGCCTGGATGTCATTGCACTCCCGAGTATTCCGCTTAACGAAGCCCAGGGCTCTCATTGCTTTACCAGCTGCACCAATGATGTGGCGTGAAAAGGAAAGCTGCTGATCAAGAAGCACCCCAAGGTCAACAATCTCGTCGACCCGTGAAAGCCGAACACCACAGAGCACATATGCATAGAGGAGAGGACGGGAAGAGCGGTAGAACGTGATCACAGAACACTTAGCCATCTTTCGTTAGAGTTCATCTGCTGCTCTCTAGCATATAATCGAAACCTTTCACATTTTTACAAAACTAGAGTAGGTGACTTGAGTCAACGCCTCAACTTTTATTTTATCATTTTCCAATCCTTTGTATGATATGGTTAGTTCCCGATTCTTGAATCCGCCGTTCCAGGAGATATATCAGACGCCTTCCACCGTCTTCGACATCCTTTGATCGATGCGGGTTTTAGCCGCATTCAGCCCTTGGAAGGAGATATCATTAGAATATGGAGCAAAAACGTGGTCTTCGATGTTATTGCTGACATTAGCGTGCTTTTCCTTGTATTTTTGGGTGACGAAACGACTGAGATAAGTTTTTGCTCCTTTGAGATTCACCCATGCCAAATAATCGCAATATCTGAATCCATAATTTCCCATCGAAATCTAAACTAGATAACCTAAAGTGATACCCGTTTTCCTTTTCCTTTGGCAAGTGTCCATGGGAACCTTTGTGTAATCATTTGTAGCGTTTCTTCTGGTAAGATTTGGTTACTAGCTAAGATGTTATTGTAATCCGTTGAGTTTCGCCTCAACTTGTGAGTATTCCAGGGAGAAGAAAACTATGTAGTTTGTGGCTCAGACATGATATATGTTACTGTAGCGGTAATACGTTTTTAGAGGGGTTCTTCGACTTCAACATTTTTATGGTTTTCAGGAAATTTGACCTCAAAGGATCCACAGTTGACCGAGAAGCATCTGATAGAGAGCGGGAAAAGGACTTGCCTACTTACAAAGACAACGATTTTGTTAAGGAAGGAACCAAGATCTACATTGGTGAAGATGCAAAAGATAAACTTCTGGAGACTCTAACTGCTGATGTTGATGTGAGTCCTTTAATAATTGTTACTGTTCTGGATAGCGTACAACTATTTTGCCTTAAATTTGGTGACTAATGACGTTCCATTTAGACCGAATAGTACATTGACAGATGCTGGTTATTACTATTAGTTTTGCTATAACAGAATACCTGTAAGTTAGGTTGTAGTGGAGTCATTAGAGGTCTTCACTCTTTCTTGTCTTTACATTTACTTCATGTGTTACTTCGATTGTGTCAATCCGTTCTGTAATCTATTAAAAAACTTTTCGAGAAAATTAGGAAATGAAAATTACTTAACCTCTTGGGGTCAGTGTTGCATCCTCATGCAAATTTTCAAGTTAATCTTGGTTTAATAGTTAATAACTTAGAACAGATAGTTATAAAACTCATTTTACGTTTCAAGATGCGTATATTTGGAATTAGCAATGCCTGTCATCCATGCGGCCATAAAATGCCTTGGGCTTGGCTTGATGGGAAAAAATCTGCTCTTTCGCATATAGACTTCTCTAAGGGTCTAGTTGATCTTAACGAGTAGGCAGCCTGATCCATAGATACATAGGTGGGCCAAAAACTAGGCTTTTTGATGTTTTTACAGGCATAAGCCGTGGGGTGTAACTGATTTTTTTTTAACGAACAAATCGTGAACGATGAATAATGGCAGTATCGTAAAATATCGGGTTTTATAATAGCATAATAAGAATAAGTTAGTATAGAACAAAAAGCTTTCAAGCATTTTCAAATAAAACGTAGCTCAAAAAAACATTTACAAATAACTGCTATTATAAATTAACCATGAAGAATAAATAGTGACTTGTTATATACTATACATATCATTTCTAGGAAAGAACATTGAATCTGGACTGCTAGGTATTGATGTGTTTAATAGAAGACAGAATACTCTATCTATAGGGAAATAATTTCTAGGTACCTGACGAGGCCTAGACAATAAAAATGACAACTATGTTATTATTATTGCAAGACGAAGAACAATAATCACTGCACAGTCTTCTTAATTTTTTTTTGCTGTTTGCGTCAGTGTGTGGCTATTTGAACCCATCACAACTGGAGAATGTGACGCAGGCGTCGAGTGAAGACTTTAAATGAACTTGCTCGTTAACTAACTACTATCCATTTGCCTCTCATACCGTTCTCAGTTCTCAGGGAACTTATGAAAATGAACCCCCTTGTCGTTTGATGCCTCCTGTGATTATTACACCTAGTGACCGTGCAACACATTATGGTTAGCAACTACGCGATATATTTGGTTAACATTAAAACCCTTTTTTTTAGTTTAACACAAGTGAAAAATACACTTTTAAACTGTCAGCAGTGAGATACAAGACGGAGCAAGCGAATGGATTCCAAGGTTTATCTGTGAGACACTTTTTAGGTTTTCAAATCAAAGACTACTGGGCCCTACCCTCTTCTATACTGACTGGTGGAGGCTTCTTGTGGTTAAGGCTTTTGAAAAAATGCATTGTGCGGTATATCCAAAGAATAGGTAACGCACCTCTTATCAGTGATAAGTTATCACACCCGCGATATCGATATAGGTCCACGGTATCGATATATCGAAGAAACGTGTTATTAAACATCTGATTAATACCTCAGCTGTGCAACAATATGGGGGTTTTGTCCGAAACAAAAAAACATCTCAGCTGGGCTACAATATCGGTGTTTGGTCCGGGATTAAAAGAAACATAAATACGAATGAAAGCAACAATTTCTGGTTTGAAAGCAAAAATCTCCTACCGTCTAGTTTGGTGGTCTGGATGCTCGCTACGCTCGCATCTCAAAAACAAAAAAATATCCTACATCAACCCTTCTAGTGAAGTATAGATCAGAAGAAATGGAAGAGAGTGATGGGGAAAATGCGGTGGGGAAAATGGCGCGTACTGGTGTCGGGTGAAAGTACAATGGTCGTGATAATCGTTTCAAGATGGCATTATATCGATGTAATAATCGATAATTAGATCGATGTAAGGACACATCGATCTTATCTGATAAGATTGTGATAAGAGGTGTGCGTTACCTATTCTTTGAATTAGCCCATTGTGCTACATATTCGATCGATATCACGGCATTTTGATTCATTGAGTTGATTCTTCCTGCAGTTCTTGACTCGGCTACACTTGATGGATTACTCTCTTCTTCTTGGGATCCATGACTGTGTTAGGGCTGAGAGCGAAGGCTACGATATGGACGATATGGAAGGTGGGGGTGACGACGATGACGATTCTGAAGGCGGTGGAGGATGGACGGGGGCCACTCCTCCTGACTCACCCCTCCAATTGTACAGGGAAACGTCACTCCAATATGAGACTGGGATCGTTCCTGAACTTGATATCTATGCTATACCTTCTGCTGAAAGTAAGCCATTTCTTTATGTAGATATATGTTTGAGGCTTATTCAGTGTGTAGTTATCATTAATTTTACGAAAACTTTTTTATTCAAATGAGTGTGTTAATTTAAGGTTTGGTTTAATAGTATGGTCCTGAACTGTGGTGATTGATACCCCAATAATGTTCTAGATGCCCCTGTGAAAGAGATTTACTTTTTGGCTCTTATCGACGTCCTAACTCACTATGGCGTCAAGAAACAAGCGGCCAAAGCTGCCAAAACCGTCAAATACGGCTCCAACGTGGATGGAATCTCCACCTGCGACCCGGATCAGTACGGCAAGAGGTTCATCGAGTTCCTCAGCAAAGCCATAGAATAGACGTCGGCCTCAACTGGAAGGTATTGCATGTAAACCCTACCGAGCCATGTAACCTTCCTCCAACTTTGGAGCTGATACATTTTTAATTCAATGCTTCATCATCACCTCGATTTTTATTGTGTAACTTGCTTTTTCTCAATAATTCCGCGGTACACTTCATCACTCTCGACCATCATAATGGTTATATTTCTTGTGAAATTGGCGTTAGTTACCGCTATCAAAGACACCTTATTTTGTAACTTAACGCACAATGCCGAAAAGTCAAGTCAAATATATTTATTTCGTTCTTCATCATTTTTCTCATTTTTAAACTCTTTTGGTTCCTGAAAGGTAATCAAAATTGGAGTCATGTTTATCAGACTGAAGAATTGAAAAGTAGATAACTCGAATGCAGTGGAAGTGTACTAGTAGAATAAAGAAAACATATTTTGTACCTAAGGGAAAATTACAAGTTTTAAACTTACTTATTAGTGAGAATTGGTCCTTTAAGACTTGGTACGAATAGAATTCGTATTGGGAAGTATAGTGGACAAATTTCATCACTGTTGAATGTGTTGTCGGTTTTTTAAAATTAGGTTTTGAACTTATACCTAGGTAAAATCTATTTTCTATGTTTTCTGTAATTTTGAACGAAATGACTTTATTGAGTAGGTACTGAATTAAAATTTTCGTGCCATTTCGGATTGTTAACCAAAGTAAAAATCTGTTGAGTAAAAAGTTATAAAATCCTTTATGATATAATGAAATAATGGTTGGATCAGTCAAAGGGTGGGTTTCTCCTTAAAAAAATTAAGTCTTATTTTCTGAGAATAAAATGGGTGTGACCATTCTCAGTATGTTGCTGAATGCAGTGCTTCATCTGATCAATTTAAATAAAACTGAAATATTTGGGTTAGTTTGATTTACAGTTGTTTGGCGAAATCTTGGAACTCCAAATAATAAGTTAGCTGTCGTCGGAAAAGTTATCATTCTTCTCTTAGTGTTAGTTTCACCATCTTCTCGAGTTTGCTAAATTCTGTGCAATGGGAGTTGCTAACATTTGCTGCCCCGAGCTACGAACAGCTACCAAGGCAATAACAAATATCATATCAGAATTTTCACTGCCACGATATTTTTGTTTCCCGTTGAATTCCGGAGTCATTTACCTTTTTACTTTTGCTCTTGGAATTATTAATTTATAAAACCATTCCGAAAATTGGGATATATGACACTTACAACAATACTGTTATCCTTCTTCTTTATTGAAAAACGATAAGTAATATGATTTACATCAAGTTTCATTACGCTCTCAGTAAAAAATATCGTTCGTCAAACCCCTTCCCACACGTTGTTGCTGCATTGAAAATGGAATTTGTACAACGTTAAGATGTAACATTTAAGCATCTGCATGCATTCTACTTAACATTTTATACTGAAAATTGTAGGAAAAAAAGGCGAAATGTTGGGTGATAATAAACTTCGTGAACCATACGTTGACTTTTGAAAAACCTAATTGCTATTTAAGCCTGGAGTTGTGAAATGCGCTAAATTTCCTCATTTGTTCAAATTACTACTTGTTGTATTCGGTTCTTTCAATTTAGTTTCAATAGCTCGATCAAACTTGGATAGCTAACGCCACGTTTCCTTTCATCAAAGCTTTTGAAATCCACTTTTTCTTTTCCTTCTTTCAGCAACTTTTGCGCAGTTAATTTTTAACATGGAGTGTTAATTGTGTTCACTGCTTGATTTATTGTGATCGATGCGTATGAAATGTCGAAGGAACAGTTAAGAAGTAGGTGTGAACACGTAGATCTAATTTTGTCGACTTGAATTCAGTTTTAAATCCACGTATTTCGAATATTCAGCGGGGTTCCTACAAGGATTTGATAAAATATCCGAAGTTTGGATTCTCCGTGTAGGATTATTTTCTGGCGATACATCTTGCGTTGATCTTGATTTGACTACACATTCTTATCCATTATGAATTCCGCTCTTCCGAGGTCATTAATCAAAGTCCTATTTCAGTTTGCTTCAGTAATGAATTTTAATTTATTGTTTGTCTGAAATGTGGCTAAAGCAGTTCTAGCTTTGGTTTCCTTTTTAATCTGGAAACCAGGATATTACTGAAGCATTCGAAGTTGATATTACTGGTTGTCGGTAGTAACATGTATATTTATATATTAAACTTTCCCTCCGACAAGATACCTTATTACCACATCGTTGACCCTGAAGCAAAATAAGGAAGGATTGAGTTATTTTTCTTTTGTTGACTTGACTACACAGACTAGTGAAGATTGTGCAAAGAAAACGAAAATCTCTCATTCGCCTTAGAGAATTAAGTTAGGGCCGAAAATGCAATCACTTCGTGATGCGGCTAATGATTATGATGATAATCAGTTGTTTCGTGTGATTATAATATACTTCAAAAACATTGTATCCTTGATCAGTAATTTATTCGAAATAGTTCTCTATCGTATTGCCACACCCTAAACTTGTTCTCAGGAACCTTTCGTTTCTCTAAAATCAGCTAAATACTTGGGTTTAAAACTGTCTTTCATAGTTTTAAATCGAGATATCCATAACTTATTTTGATTTGAAACTAAATCCAGCTCTAATTCAGTTGTTCATTCAAGACTGTTCCTTAGCGCAATAATCACTGCGTAGAATGCTGCTGCAAAACTTGTTCAGCTTGTCCGAAAGTATCGTATATTTTTCCCTCCATAATTTTTTAAACTGTATTTGTGTCAATCAGAAATTGAACCGACATGGATTGAATTTAAAAACCAATAGGCAACCATTTTTCCCAATAGGGACATCGCAACATTGTTCAAGAATCCTCCATTGTGTATTTCTAATTTTCCAATCCAAAATAGTGTAAGATCTTTTGTATAAAGCTTAATATAAACTAAAACCAGTTTTATAAACGAAAACTCTACTCTAAATCTCTGTGTGAAAAACTGGTTTTTTGTAAAAAAGTAATTTGTTTCAAGGAAAGTAATATGTTTATGAACTGTGTAGCAGGTTAAATACAAATGAACTCTTGATCATTTACCTAATACCGATTCCCGTACGTCATTTATTATTTAGACCGTACAGTTCTTTCATAATTTAATTCGAAATCATTTTTTGTGGTTGGAGCAAAATTATGAACTGAATGAAATGTAGTTGAAGCTGTGAACCAGCTCAAGCTATCTATAATGAAAATGATGAGTTCGTATTTCCAAATTAAAAGTAATGGATATGGATTTTCTTCAATTCATGTTTCTTGTAACTGTTTGCTGAAACGGAAATAATACCTGGGGCCTTATCATTTCAAGGGTTATCCTATGGGTGTCTACCAGCTAATCGCCCTTCATATCCTTGTCATAGAACTCAACTAATGGACCGAAGCAAAGGTTTTTTTTTTCGGTGGCAGGTGAGGAAATCTTTGAGATCCTTAGGTGGAAATCGGATCTCCTAAGATACCCAAAAGGGACCGCACTTTGGGTTATGTGGGATTCAAACCCACTAAAACCTCACCTTCCATTTCCCTCGACGGAACTCAGCCTGGAACTGTTTGACACATTAGAGACTTTTTGGTGCAGTTCATGCGACGACGTTGACGGTACCGTCTGGAGAAAAATGCAGACTGCGCATGCAAGCCGTCATGACGAACCGTCTGAAATCGGTTCTCCTATACGTCTTTCCTTGACGAGTTGGCAGTAACATAACCTTCCATATTTATAACCCATTTTACCTATTTCTCATCTTCCGTTTTTGGCATTGTACAAGTTTTTTTTGCACGTGGTAGCAATAACGAACGTCCGTGTTGTTTGTCAACAATCCACAAAATACAACTTCAACTCAATAACACAAACTTCAATCCACAATAACGACAGTATACAACTTCCAATGAATGTTGACGTCACGTTAAACGTGACTTCAACAGCCGGTAGCCTTGATGCTATTCATCATGGAAATGTTAGCATCCAACTGCTCGCCTCAACTCGGCGACCACGGTTTCCTAGTCGTCGTCCACCAAAAAGTCTCTATTACTTCAGGCTGGGAAGCAAAGGGTTGGGAGACATAGTATTGTGTGTTTATTCTTTTGGCTAATGAGATTAACGTAATATCATCGTGAACTGCTCCCTTGCCTATTAAAATACCTACCATTCACTACCTATCAACAAAAGATATACACAATAAACTAATAAAGCACATCAATAACAAATCTCCACTATTCTTAGAATGATAATCAAATCAAATCAAATCGTCCTTTGATTTTTCTGTCTGTAGATGTTTATTTCATTTCGGACAGTCTTATTCTCCACCTTGGGAAGTTTTTTGGCTTTTGTTATTTGCCCGGGCTATGTCTGAAAAAGTTTGTTGTATTACATAAGATTTGAATCTTTTAAAAAGGTTTCAAGTACAGGGCTGACACATTTTTTCCAATTTACTCCTTCGAATGAACTCGAAATAAGTCGACCTACTCTACTTTACAAATCCTCTCTGCTGCAACCACAAAAATTGTCTTCGGCAGTTATACCTACAAATCAAATTCATTTTCAGAAAACTCAATGTTATTATAAACGTGCCAGTCAAACTCGGTACGTACTTCAAACATATCTGCCTAGCAGTATGTCAAGGCCTCGAAACGCCCCGTCTATTTTATTTCTCTCGCCTTTACCTACAGTTTCAAACAAAAAAATAACTTAATTTAGTGATATCCATACTCAAATATAAATGTCGTTAAGTTTTATATTAAGTCCCTATATGGACATTGATGTGATACTTTTATTTTTAATTTATCTAGGCCAATGTATTATAGAATGTTCGTATATAGTTTTTCTCCCTATTTTATTTGTTGTATAAAGTTGCATTTACACTTTTTGAAAACTATGCATTATTTACGCTGATGCTAATTTTTGCTTAGCCTAAAATGCCATTTTGTAAGTTGAAGGGCTCAAATTTTATCTAAAAAAAATATATATATTATCTCTTGAACTTTTATTCCTCACAGAAATATACCTATAGCAACTTATAATTTGCATTTTGTGTTTTATGTTCTTTTTTTTGTGATACAGATGTTTTATCAAGTTTTTTTTTCAATGTTGAATATATTTGTGTGTAATATAACATGAAAAAAACAAAACAAAATAAAGCTTGTTAAGATTTGGTAACACACAAGTGTAGTTATTATTTTGGGTGCCTACTTTTGAACTACCTATTTGGGAATTGAGCAGAATGGCGTGTTTGCGGCTGACGGTACGATTCATGTTTTGGTTTCAGCAATGCTAATTAAAACATCCATAAAATCAATGTAATCGTTCCAGGTAGGTAGCACTCCTATTTCTGAGGTTGGTAGAGTTCCTGGGAACACAGCTGCTTATTAATGGTCTATTAATAATGACGGTAGATTACGGCTAATTCGAATAGGGGCGTTGGGCCCTTGAAACAAGCTCGCCAATTCGAATGAAAAAATGCATTTCTTGAACATCAATAATTAGAACAAAGTACGGGAATCACCTAGTTGTTGGAAAGGCTTCGAGATGCCACATCTCTTTCTCTCTCTCTCTAGGGTTGGCAATCGATTTTCACAAAAAATCTACGTTTGACCGTTGTTTCACAATCGATTTTCATGTGTCGATTTCAATCAACTATCGATTTTTGTTAACGATGAATCGATTCTTTCTCAAGCTTAGTCCACACTCATAAATACTTTTTTACTTGAAAAGACATACAGTTATGTCTTTTCAAGTAAAAAAAGCAGGACAGTAGACCTCTATGGTTCTACAGCCAGATCATTTAAATTATTAATTTTACACATTTAAGTACCGAAGATGAAAATTTGCCTATGCAACCTACAAATATGGGATTCTAGCTCAGAGGAGGGGAGCTAGTAAACAGAGATGAAAGCTACGGCTGGGGGGGGGGGGGGGCTAACAAGGGTTTACGTGAGCGCATTCTGTGTTCATAAACGGTACTTACTAAGCCTAACCAACTCCCTGGAAAAATCTGTAGATTCAACCAGAGAGGCTAGTGCTTACCAAGGTGGCAGGTACACGATAGACCAGGCGGCTCTAAAAATATCAGGAAAGGATTTTGAATAAGGTCATTTTTACAGTAAACACACCAAGAATACTGTCGGAACATGATGGGTTCGATTATTTGAAGCATATCATTTGTGTCACGTCACGAGAAATCCATCCATACATCCCTAGACACAGGTATTTTTCAAGTCTTGTCTGCCACCTACTGCTTATGCACCACCACTATTTAATATATCTTTGCTGTTTGAGCCAAGGACTGTTTCTTTTCTTTTTTCAAAGCACCTTTCCAGGGTTTTCTTAGCACCTTTTTGCTTAACGTTCCCCCTTATTTGAATGATGCCAACAATTACAGTGGACCTCGACATCCTCTTATAATCTACTTGTTGGCCCACAGTACGAATTGTTGATTTGCAAATCCACTCTTGTCCTTCTCCTAAGCTTGATACTTCAATGAAAGTATCATCACTGAGAAGGCTTATCACGTAAGTGTTCCTTCTGCCTCTAATGATGTCTTTACGCTACAAATAGAAGACAAATTTGAAGAATTAGACAGCTAATATTGTATACACGTTTTTCATTTGCAGCTACGCTATCTTCTTAGCTTTTTCATTTCCAGCTACGCTATCTTCTTAGCTCACCTCACCTGCCTTTGGACCTCAAGAGATTGTTGTACACTTCTCTAGTCAGACCTCTCTATGGCTGTGAAATATGGAGTTCAGGATCAGCAACTCAAATCCGAAGGATCCAAACAACACAGAACCGAGCCATTCGTCTTATGACGGGCTGCCCTTGGTTTGTCAGAAACGACTGCCTACACGATGATTTGAATCTCCCATGGGTTAATGAAGTCCTGAAGACTGCATACACCCAACTTGCCTCCCGAATCATGTCCCATCCTAGCTCTCTCGTGAGAGGAATCCTTGAGGAGCCCCGGCCAGCACAAACATCACGACGTCTTAAAAGAAAATGGCATTCGGACCTGCTTTAACCGCCTGGTGAATCTATGGAAGTATAACCCCCAGCATATCTAGATAGTACAGCATTACACATGAACTCTATTTAAAAAAAAAAACACTCATTGCACTACTAAGCCTCATTGTTTCAGCTACCAAAGGGTAGACTGATTTCTTCATGTTACGTGTTATTTATTTATTATATTACTACGTTATATTGTGCATACTTGATAGTGGCAATCCACAAAAAGTAAATAAATATTTAAAAAAGGGAAAGGGAATGTACGAGTAACATTCTTCGTTAAAATTCCATGAATTGAGATATATTTCACAAAACAACACAACAACTAAATTACAGATCAAAACCTTGAGAAGCGTTCGATTCCTAACAAATGGAATCTTCCACAAAATTTTCTGTATGTAGAAATTCACACTACGGCTAGCCGCATTACTATCTACACACAATTCAAAAACTCTTTGATGAAATATAAAAAATGGAACATATTTAAAAACTAGTCAGTCTTAGTGTAAAAGTATAAGCTTGACTAATGAACTGTTGCGAAATGCTCAGCTTCATCACTTGACAATGTTTTAAAGATACCTACAGAGCATTCTTGTTTTGATTATTATTGAGAAATCTCAACTGGTTGAAGATGTAATGTGGGTATAACGCAACATTGAACGAAAACAATCTACATACAAAAATATACCTACTGAGAAAATGAAGAAAAACGCACTTCTATTCAATTCTAATGCTAAGCAAACTTTAAAACAATAACTTAAAACCTTATGTACAATATGAGGACAAAAATTATTTACATGAGTAGACCTCCTCTATTTGAGGCTTTTATGGAATAAACGCTAAGGTAAAAACTTTTTAAGCACTGGGTACTGACATACCTAAAAATATCGAAACGACGAGATGAATTAGTAAAACATGGACACATAATACAAATTCAAATATATACAAAATGACCTAACCTGATTCGGTGGCAATGACAAGTCAGAAAGCAGAAATAACATTTGTAAATAACAAAGCATTATATCAAATTTGGGCCCGAGGTAAATTTAACACGAGGACTAGAATTCCAAATTTTCTGCAAGCACTTCGTCATATGTTCTAAATGCAAGAAAATGATAGGTTTCTTTAGTCTGCTCTCTCTACAAAAAAAATCAAGGTTTTTTCGACGTTTTTCAAGCCACTTATGAAAATGAGGACATATTTATTGAGGCTTAATATTGTACGATAACAGCTGATATTTTGCATTAAGCAATTCAATATGAGGTCAGTCTTATAAGGCTTGATTGTCAAATTAAAAGCTGTAATTTTGGCACCTGACAGGATTTTTACTGTAACGTTGATATAATTCAATAGCTACGGTGCGTAGGTCTCAGTAATGTTTTGAATTAAATGATTTATGACTTAAGCATCAATTTGGAGTTATTACTATATACTACAGCTATGAACCTGCCCTAGTATTTTGACTGCCATCAGTAGGTAATAGTAGCTTACATGTAACATTAAAAAGGAAAGTGTTACTACATTCAGCAGAAGACATAATAGGTAAACCAATTAATTCGTTTCGAGAATTTCGACGTTGAAGATGAACTTACACGAACTAAGATACAAAAACATTTTTCCACGACTTTCAAAAAGAATTAAAAGAGTTGGTACCTAATCTTGATATGAGTAGGCACATTATTGATTGAGTAGGTTCTCACCTATACTCGGAAATCGTGGTTTGTTCATTACAGTTCGATGTAAAATTTCCAACATGAAAACATGCATTTCTAGTCTTTTTCCAAATTGCATTACGTAAATTCTGTTCGAAAGCAAAATTACCCAGCGATAGTTATCAATTTTGGAGATGCCAAAGAGTGTTACGATTCACAGTTACTGTCAAATTTAGTTTTTGCTGGTTTTACGAATACAAATTTGAATATACGTAACGATTGGAAGAAGTACTTTGACCACACACGAAACGATTCATTCTTCAATAGCATGTTGGAGCAGGTCATTGGTTTTCTGGTGTGATGTACGGTAAAGCGACGCGTTTTAGATAGGTTTGGTGTTTGAGAGAGTTTTCAAGGGCTCGATGATGTTGAATGCGGGCGGCGTGGTGGCAGTGCCGTTCTCTGGTGATGCGATGACTTGTTTCTCATTGTTAGGTTCGCGCCTCCTTCGGCAGAGGGAAGGAATTCCCTTGGTTATCTCCGGTGGATGCGGGAGAGCGTAGAGAAGCTTGTCCCAGAACCAGGGGTCGCCCCATTTGACGTAGGTGTTCATTGCTAGGTAAGCCTTCAACTCTGGATCCAACGCTTCAGTATCTCCTGAAAAAACGAAAAAAAGGGAATTTATGATCAATATCAAAGTTAGTAATAACATGAAATGGGGCAGCTGATAATTGGACTTTGATAATCGCAATTATGTATGGAGCCATACGCAGAACGAGGTAGAAACGATGAGAGAATAGTAGTGTCTATTCATCTTAATCTTCAAGAATAAATTCAGGAAGTCCTGGACAGACAATCAGAATTTAATCTAATTACAACATACTGTTGAAGACTGTTGCCCTAATCCACATCATATTACAGAATAGAATTGTCAATTGCCTACAACGAAGAGGGACTCTGCCATGGATTAACAGTGGAAGAAGTAAAACGAGCTGCAATAATCCCTGGTGCCTTATTCCATACTAAGTGACCAAAATAGCAACTATACTCTTGCCCACGTAGGAGCGATCTTCCAGTTTTCTGAAGACCTCTGGGTCTGGCAACGCCGCACAATTCTATTACAGAATAGAATTGTCAATTGCCTACAACGAAGAGGGACTCTGCCATGGATTAACGGTGGAAGAAGTAAAACGAGCTGCAATAATCCCTGGTCCCTTATTCCGTACTAAGTGACCAAAATAGCAACTATACTCTTGCCCATGTAGGAAGCGACCCCGCGGTTTTCTGAAGACCTCTGGGTCTGGCAACGCCGCCCAAATACTGCATAAGATTATCTCCAGGGTAGAGGCTTGTTTTCGAAGATCCCCAGGGCTCTCATCGGACCCTATTTAGTTGTCAATGGACCTTCCACAATCAAGGGGGTGTGGTACTTACACGTGTATGCAATCCAAATGTGATCTAATAGTTAATTCGATCACGCCATCACCGTGTTATGCAATCCAAATGTGATGTAACGATCATGCCATCAAGAATCGTGATGTACGCGAAAAAAGGGACACAACGAGTATAAATTTGAACTGGAAAAACATACCTAGACGTTATGTAGGTAAAAATACCCCATGGCGGTTTTCGTCAAACTCTGTGTCATTTATCTACTATTGATTATTTGATGTCATCATTGTGAGTAAAAATTCCCAAACCTGTGCGATTGACCCAGAGCAAGGAAATCCATTTTCATGGGGTAAAATGGTGCAAAAAGACATTATTTCCGTACTTTTTCGAGCCCCATCCCATCTGACAGGGTTGGATCAAAGAAACATGTGTTTAAGTGTAATAAAGTTCGACACAAGAATAATAAACCCATGTGTAATCAAATTTGCAGCGTTTTTTGCAGTTTATTACACTTTTGCAATAAGGCCACACACTTGTTTGATAAGGTGTTCCTGAACCGATTAATATGAAATTTAGACTTGTTTTCCTCAGAACGACGAGAACATTTTGAATCTCACAAAATTTTTCAACGAAAACGTCTTGCGTTAAGAGGGGGAGATTGAAAAGGGCTGCTAATGAGGGATAGTCGGCTGAGTTAGAGGGTCCTCTGTGGTGTTGCCACCTGATGGCGGGGAAGGGGTTTTCGTCCCTGTGGTCCGGGGTAACTCCTATATGGGCAATAGTATAACTACCGATTTTATAATTATAAGATGTTTACCTATTTCTCCGAAAAGAATGATGATGACTCGTGCCCTCTTCTCACTGAGTGCCTGTGAATGAGCAGTTCTGAATTCCATTCGACCCCAAACGCTTTCGATGAATGACGGAGACAATACGACGACTGTTCTTCTTGATTCATCAACAGACCTGCAATCAAAATGAATTTTGTATAAATAATTTGAACTATTTCCAACCACAATGTACTAGTACTGTTTACTCGTAAGGTTTCTATTGACAAATATTTTCATGAGGGATTTCGATTTCACTCTGGGCTTTCATCAAGCCTGTCAACAGTACTACGGTAGTGCTTTTATTAGCAATTAGAAGGATTAGGCTCGGTTGGTTTGTAACTACCAGACGATTTTTGGATGCGAATAGGATGCTAAGCAGTTATCCCCACTCACAAATGTGGCGTGATAGCATCAAGTTCAGCAAAAGAGCGGGAAATTCGATGTTGACTATACATTTTGGTCGGAATAAGTGTTACTTGACGCTGAGAAAGTGTACTTTTACCAAATAGATACTTTCTGGACTTTTCACATGATCAATACGGAGAAGTTCTTCATTTTGCCAGTTTTATAGAGAAGGGAGTTTTTTATAGCAAATTTCGAGGGTACAACCTTTTTAACATACGAAGAATTTCGTGAAAATCATCTGTTGCAATATAACGTTACTATTTTGGTTTATTATTCAATGGCAAGGCGATATGAATCGCTCTTGAAAAAATTCTAACCCCCTCAAATGTTGCAATATAACGCTACTATTTTGGTTTATTATTCAATAATAAACCATTGTAATCGCTTTTGAAAAAAAAGTCTAACCCCCCCTGAAAATTTCATGGTTATGTTTCAAAGGGTGTAGAATCCGAATCTGCAATAAAACATTTTCCAAAATCCATGTTGGTCCGACAACGCAGTAATTCTTGAGCCAGCTCTCTCACTTAATTTAAAGTGCCATTTAAGTGTTGTCAAAGTTTTGTAATGTCCCTTAAAACCTCTAGCCGATACATGGGTTGAAAAAAAAAAACGCTGCAAATTCTTTCAGTGGGGTTTATTATTCAATTGGCTTGCGTTCATGATTTGAATGTCTACTAAGCTTTGGAGTGTGCGTGTTTCACAGGTGATAGAGAGCGATTATTGAATTTCAGGAGATACGCATGGAGCACATAAATCTGTTCTCAACCAAAAAACCTATTTGGATTGATCGGTTGATCTTATTTGTGTGCCTCCTGACATTCAATAATCGCTCTATCTCTTGTGAAACACGCACCCTCCAAAGCTTAGTAGAAAATCATGAACGCAGGCCAATTGAATAATAAGCCCCAGTGAAAGATTTGCAGCGTTTTAGAGGTGAAATCCTCACAGCCTCTATATAATTGTCGACAGAATGTACTGAATTGTGACCCATTTTCTTATTTCATTCGCATCCTGAAATCCATCTGTGGTGTGAGAAAAAGTTCTAAAGTAGAGTATATCATTGGTTTATTACCTCGCGATTTGATTGGGTATGAAGTCTCCCACTATCCAGTCTCTGTAATGTAGGCACAGCTTGTACTTAGGGGTGTTGCCCTCAAGAACGCGGACAAGTTCCTTCACGACGAAGTCCTCATCTTGATGCGAGTAACTGATGAAGGCGTCGTACTTCTTGTCTTTGTCAAGCTCGTCTTCAGTCACGAACCACAAACACATCCGATGCGCGTAGAGCCATACCTTGATCTCCTTTTGATACCTTTAACAGAAAATATTAATTGTTGAACATGATCTACACATTATTCGTTTTCAAGGTCAAGGTTGGGCTATACATTGATCCTTAGCATGTTCATTCGAATATTCGTGAACTGTGGAAAACTTCGAAAAGGACGAACTTTGTACAGAAGAAAATGAAGAAGAATAAGTATGACAGCTGAGAAGCCTCGCGCAGGAAGAATAAAACCTAAAAGGGAATACGTTCGATAGGATCTTGATCAACATTTGCTGTTTTTTCGCCGTCGCATCAAACGGATGTTAACCACGAGATCGACAGACGCGAAAATCTATCTATAGAAATATAATGTAGATGAATGGGAGGTCGTCCACTAGGTTGACAGCAGGGCGCGAAGCGGCTGGATCGAAAATTTGTCGATCCCCGACTTCTCCAAAGTTTTGGATTCTTCTGATACGATACGGTAGTTTGTTACAACTGTCAACGCATTTTTATACGTACTGGATTTCTCAATAGTTCTGATTTTGTATTGTGGTAACACGTACAGCATATTGGATAACTGAAACTCAACTCACCGGTAGTAGAGAGCGACGAGTCCGCCGATAAGGAGTCCAATGAGAGCAATAACTACGCTTCCAATGCCAATAGCAGTACCAGAGATGGGACAGAGATCTGAAGTCGTCAGATTGGCCAATCGTTGCCCGTCAGAACACGAAACGTTCGGGTATTGATAGATCTGAGAATCAAAGATAGAAGTAGTTACAGTTTTGTAGATGTGGATAATATAACGAATTTGATGGATAAACGAAAACAAATGACGAAGAATGAGAATGTAAATGAAAGAAAATTGAGGTAAAGGTAAGATTTTTATTCAAGCTTACAAAAGGTAAGGGCTAAAGGAAATCTTGGTTGGATATTTTTGCACAGAATGTCCATCTTACCCTTCGATGATTATACTGAATGAATTGAAGGAAATCTCTAGCCGAGCAGTCGCACTTCCAAGGGTTGTGAGCCAGAGCGATTGTTCTAAGGTTTTTGAGTTCTTGCAGCGTTTTCAGACTTTGGCCCAAAGAAGAGAAGTTGTTATTGTTCAACTCGATGACCTATAACACGGAACAAAAATAAATAAGTTACTATACATAAAAATCAGTCAGTAATATATATGTAGGGGAATACAAACAGGTATTTGTTCGATAATGATTCTGACACAATGTGATCGAGAACGTGAACAATAAATACAGATTCATGTAAAAGAACAGCCCCCATCTACCTAATTCCACAGTATTCACATTTTTCCAGGTGACTCAATACTTTGAAGGGATGTCGTACTTATATAGATACTAGTTTAATGGCCCTGCTAAGCAGGTTAAAAAGAAATAGGTGAATAAAACAATGAGGGAGTATAATAACAATATGCATAGTCAAAAAATCGTATATCCCAAATCCCCGAGGAGAGGACCACGTCGCTTGCCCTGGGAGACGGGGGCGAGAATTCCACCCGCCCAGCGTTACCACCCCCTGAAACGTCGATATACTCTGATAAGCTCGTCTTTATATAGTGTGATGATTGTATACTATTGCTTATATTTGGTATTTACCATAGCTGATATTCAGATAAACTTACACTTATATTTGGAGAGAAATGAGACAAATTGAGACTCTGGAGCCGATTGAAGGCGAGGTAAAGATGTGTCACGTTGGCATAGGAGCGGTCGAGGAACTCAGGGACCGTAGAGAGATGATTAGAGTACAGGTAAAGTTCCGTATGGTTAGCGTTGAACGGGGTTGGCAGGACAGCGGGCCACGAAGTCAAATTGCGCCCATGGCAGTCAACAATAAGCGAGGAGGAGTGCGGACGGAAACGGCACTCACATCTATCAGGGCATTTAGAACCATGCTCAAACTTATCCCAAACGCAATTTACCATATCTGGGTCCACATCTTTTGCGCGCTGAAACAAAACATAACGAATGTATACACGTTAATACCAAATTTAAAAAAAAAAAATTAAATTCTGTACCTATACATGACAGCCAAATCCTACGCCATCGTTAAGTTCGGCCACTTGACTTTAAGCTTACCTCCCCTGGAGGGACGCTGATGCATATCAGACTCAATCTTTTGCACAATTTATTGAATAATCGTTTGTACTTCCCAACTTTTAAATAACCATTTAAAAATATTACTTTCAAGAATTCAGTATATCAGTATGCACAGTGCGACATGTGTACGACTATAGTAATGAGAGGATACAGGCTATCTACTTCAGCTGTGAGCTTTTATATGGTTTACAACCTAAACATCATTAGAGAGTTTTTGGTAGCCACTAACGGGCCCTAAACGTTGCCTATACGGGCCAGGCCAACTGTACGTGACTTTGAGAAGACGTTGTCAACTTGCAACGACTTGCTACGTCACCTATCTGCCGGCTCAGACGGGGATCCATATATAACCATACGGTGATGTAACGCTGCAGATAAATCTGAAATTATAAATACCCGTGCAATCTTTTGTACAGTGCATACTGCCCAGTATGTTAATGATGGCTTCTGATTTTATACCGGATCCTTTGTCCGACAAGTTGCATCAGGTTGGGAATATTTTTGGATAATGGAATTTTTGTGATTGGTCACTTCAGTGAAGTTTATCCTTTACTATTTAATCCTTAGTAAATCCTATTCTACTGAATCACTACTACTGAATGTATCCAACCAAACTGTGGTCCAGGATTATTTCTCCGTTCTCCATATTTTCACAGAACTCAATTTTCCCCACACGTGTTGTTGACACTCTCGAGGTTAATTTACCTTGCTGTGTAAAATCAGAGGCTCGTGGCAAATCAAGTCCGTGGAATCCACATCTACGATATAGTTGACTTCTGGTTCCATGTCTCCTCTCAACAGTCTCATTAGACTAAACGCCTTGCAGTCACAGATAAGAGGGTTACCTACAAACAATTCAACACAATTTTGTTACACTTTTAAGAATCAGTCTCTTGAATAATGATAGGAGTAATTATATCAGTAATTTATAGGCGTATAACAATTCTTATAACACAGTCTCTCAATAACAAACGAATAACACTGAAATGTTCTATCGTAATGCTGATAACCAATTGCGAAATATCGCATATTCGTTTATTAGCTTACTACGATTACTAATTTTGAAAGTTTGACGAATGCGCACAATATTAACCTACAGGTGATCAAAATTAGGATCCCTGGAGTTCTAAGATATCATTGTTGTCGTTGGGTATTATACCTTTAAGGGAGACACGGGTGCTTCGGTTCTCCATTTCAGTAGTAGCGAGTCCAGCAAATCTGAACTTAGCCAATATCTCAAGCTCATTGAGATCAATAACAGATATGTTGTTGAAGCTGAGGTCAAGAGTCGGTCCAGACGAAAAATCGAAATCATCTTTCTGAAAAATCAAATACGACATGAATTACGCATCATAAGTTCCCCACCATAATGGCTAAAAGCTTTTCGTTGTATGTCCAATTTTGGCTCTCAATTAAAGAGAGGACTTTCCGAATCTACGTTTATTGAAACGTAAACGAAAAACTTTACTTTTGTCTTCTGTATTTCTGATGTTAAAGGTTCATTATTGAAAATAATAAATACAAATAATACAGTTATTTCCAAAAAGCTTCTAACGTCAATGAAAGCTTAGCAAGTACTTACATCGAGATAACTGAAGTTGTTGTAGCTTAGGTCAATGTTCTTCAGTTTCAACAGAGTATTGTGCCAGTCTGAGTAGCTCATCTTGGTGAGACGATTGTGGGAAAGTAGGAGAGTCTCGAGGCGCATAGTGCTCAGGAGTACTGATCGCGCGCCGAACGAGTCTTCGGACGGGTCGTCAAAGTAAGTCAGATCTGATATCTCATTGAACGACAGGTCGACCACGATGAGGGATTGGGGGAACGGATGGCGAGCAACGGTCTTGATCTGGTTGTGTGAAAGATCGAGGGACGTTAGGCTTTCGAGGCCATTGAAGAAAGACCTGTAACAATAAAAGTGAGTAATAATGAACAAACAAACAAAAATCTAGATACCAGGGTAATAAGAATAACAACCACGTTTATCAACATAGTAAACCTCATTGCATCAGGGGAAAATCGTAACCCGCTATCCTTAACTGTCACGCACCAACACTTGAACAATCAATTAGAAATAACATAAGAGGAGAAGAAACATAGTGCAACGTATGTAATTAAAAGTATTATTTCCATCAACTTGTAATGGATATGGTTAGTTGACCCCTTCCCGATTTTAGAATCTGTCGCCTTGGGAGATGAATCGGACGCCTGCAAGCGTCTAGATTATCCTTAGAGCGTGGCGGTGCATTATGCATCCAGCTCATTGGAAGGGGCAACTATACCATTCCATCACCTCACATGGTAGCAGAGCGTGGTTACGTCCATTGGCCCTTTGTTGTTGATTGTCCTGTATATCCTGCTGCCCCTATTCACTCGCAATTCTCACCCAGTAGCTGTATACCCATTTATATGATCAACTCATTGATAGCCCCCCCCCCCCCGATGAGAATCAATATTCCATTCATGCCCCCTCTTCCCCTCCCCCCCGGCTTTTCTCAGAGCCCAGGGAGTGTAATGGATATGGTTAGTTGACCCCTTCCCGATTTTAGAATCTGTCGCCTTGGGAGATGAATCGGACGCCTGCAAGCGTCTAGATTATCCTTTGAGCTTGGCGGTGCATTATGCATCTAACTCATTGGAAGGGGCAACTATACCATTCCATCACCTCACAAACTTTAGTACCAAGTGGTTTCTCTGATTGGTTAAAATAAGTAGGTTTTTTTTTGTATTTTCCAAATTAAGCCAATGCTGAACAATAGGCAGCAGATAACAACAACTAAGACTGTACTGTAATGTTATTTAAAAACAACCTGGTGATTGAGGGCCCTACTTTCTCCTCTTCTAACTCCAATCACTCATACAAGTGCCGGGGTTCATCAGAGTGCCAATCAAAGATGTGCGTTTATCAACTCATCTGCAAAAAATGTTCGCCCCCAGAAGCCTTTTATATTGATAAAACTACGACGTCCCTCAACCTCCGGATAAACAACTAGAGCCTCAGTGAGCCAGACCCGGCAGCTTCCTGTAGCCATCCACGCTCAGACCCATCAAGCCTCATTTGACGACTGCTATGGCGTCAAAGTTTTACGCACCATGCCAAAGGGGAATGATCGGCTTCTTCAGCAATCGGAGAGGGCACATATACGGATTTTGGGTGCCAACAAACCACCTGGGCTCAATTTAAACCAATGAAGTTCAACATGCTGGGAAATGAGGCAAGGAGAAAGAATGGATACCGCCCGACGATCAATTGTTGATGCTGTGCCGGTTGGTTATTAAAAGCGTCATGGAAGAAATCAAGCAACCAATCCCACAACAACAACCTGTTGTATTCATTCTTGTTTCTCCTAAAAGTTTTGAAAAAGGCAATACGCCGAAATATTAACAGTACTCTTTCTTCTTTCTCTGACAAAGTAACAAATATGTATATATATTATTTTCTTTATACTTACTCAGAAATATCTTGGAGGAAGTTGTAGGCCAAATTTAATTTGACAAGCTCTGTCTGGAATACAAACAGATCATCGGGAACTGCTGATATCTTGTTGTGAGAAAGATCCACGTTCAGAAGTTTGTGGTTGTCTTTAAATAATTTAGCTGGGAGAGCGGCGATGCTGTTGAAATTTAGAGTGAGGTTGGTCAGGGCCGGCGAACCCCACAGGAAGTCTTCGGGAAGGGAAGAAATGTTGCAATGATGCATCCCAACTTCGTGGAGATTGGGGAGATTCGAAAGGAGACCAGGAGGAATCACTTTTAACTCTACTCGGTTGTAATTCAAAAGGAATCCTTCCAGCAAGGTATTACTCGAAAATAGACCTGAAAGCAACGAACAATTACAATTTTCAATCAATCACGCAACAGTGTGAAATCAATAAATAATTTCATACTTGAATCATCCTAGATCATGTTTCCCAACTATCTAGGGGGCTAATAGAGGTGAAATCGAGGCATCAACAAGTCAAAGAGGAAGGGATAGTAGAGGAGCTATTGAGTACTATGTTCGACAAGGAATATTCAAGGAAGTCCATTCTGTTTCGTAAATGGAACGAATTTATTTCCAAAAGTTCACGGTCATCCTCGTTCACTATGACTGGATTGAATTTCAAGCTGGGCGTTATGCAGATAATTCTCATTTCTCGTTGCAACAACTTTTTTAAGTAGCTATTGTAAAACCTTCGAATGGCAGAAAAATTTCCATCTAAATTGATCAGGAAGTCCCTCACATTGAATTGTAACATAAATTACTTTTAGTATAAGTCCTCCTGAATTTGAGAATTCAAATATTCGGTACCAAGCAATAGCATGTACTTATTCACCAAGTTATCGGATATACGTGGATGGATTTTATTGATTCGAATACATAAAATAACATTGATTAATCAAGAGAAACCACCAACCATATAAAAGCACAATTCAATTATGTACAATTACCTATCAAGATGGCGAGAAATGGAATATTTAGGATTGAAAGTGGAATGACATCATCATTGGATCCGTCCTAAAGAGGACGCTGAATACAGATCAGGGTCGTTGTGTACCAACAGTCCTTCATACCGATATCCTCCATGCATGCTGGCATCCCGAACTCATTTGTAAGAATTTGAAACTAAACCAAATTTTTAGCGCCGGCGGGTTACACGGGATGAATAATTCAGATAGAAAATACTGTCATCGTCTCGGCTCGAGCAATAGAAACAAAAGTGTATGGGAATGCGCACCATTTAAATACAACTGCGCTTCTTTTTTTAAATTTTTTATTAGACTACTACATGGGAAATGTCATCCATGAATTCGTAGTGGACCTATCCTTAGTCAGGTAAAATCACTGGGGTTTATTATTCAATTGGCTTGCGTTCATGATTTGAATTTCTACTAAGCTTTGGAGTGTCCGTGTTTCACAAGTGATAGAGCGATTATTGAATTTCAGGAGATATTCATAGAGCACGTAAATCTGTTCTCAACCAAAATACCTATTTGGATTGATCAGTTGATCATATTTGTGTGCCTCCTGAAATTCAATAATCGCTCTGTCACCTGTGAAACACGCACACTCCAAAGCTTAGTATAAATTCAAATCATGAACGCAAGCCAACTGAATAATAAACCCCAGTGAAAGAATTTGCAGCGTTTTTTTTATTGTTATCAGAATACTTCAACCCGTGTATCGGCTACAAAGCCTTTTAGGAGTTCACTCCAGTTACTGCAATCAAAACAAAAACAATAGTAAACCAAAAGAACGCAAATGTTGGCACCATAAATCGGGTCATACATCGGGAATGGTTTGAGCTACGGACCTGGGGAAGGGCTCATTCGATTCCCCATGGAAAGTTCTTTGAAAAAAAAAAAAAAAAATCCAAATTTAGGCCGCCTTGACTTTTTTTGAGGTTTTTAGGGATTTTGCAAAACTTTGACAACCCTTAAAGGGCACTTTAAATCAAGTCAGAGTGCTGGCTAAAGAATTGGGGCGTTGTCGGACCAATATTGATTTTTTCCTGAAAATTTCAGATATTTTGCTCCAGCCGTTTGGGAGAAATCGGGCGTACGGCGTATGGCGGACGGACGGAAAATTTTTTATTGCAGATTCGGATTCTACACCCTTTGAAACGTAAACCATGAAATTTTCAGGGGGTTAAAATTTTTTTTTCAAGAGCGATTACAATGGTTTATTATTAATAATAAACCAAAACGTAAATAATATTAACGCTAATAAAGATCATATATTTACCGCAACTGTCACTTCGGGAGAAATGCAAATAGGAATGAAATGCATGTAATTATACACGCCTCAGTACTTGTAAACTTGATTACAAATCCCCAAAAAGTGGTCGGGTATTCTATTTAACTCCAACCAACCAGTAAACAAATAACTTTGAACAAATATTTGTCTTTATTACAATAAGAAGTTATACGTAAATATTGCAAATAAAATCTGCAAACAATCAACTTTGACCTAATGAGATGTTTTGGTGAAATTACGTCTTTAAAAATTATAAAAGCAAATGAGTAATTATGGTTTACCTTGGGGTAAAGAAAAAAAGCTGTTTCCGTGAAGATTTATCTTCTTCAACTTCTGGAGATCAGAAAATATATCTGGGGGGAGAGTTGCCAGATGATTGGAGTTCAAGTCCAAGGACTCCAGGTTGGTCAGGTCGGAAAAGAGGCTCCGGGTCAGGTTTTTCAGTCTATTGCCCCAAAGGTTGAGAAGACGTAGTCTCGTCAGATTTCGAAATATCCCCGGTTCGAGGTAGGTTAAATTGTTGGACCCAAGTTCCAAAACGTCAAGCTTCGGTACGGGGCGGAAGACGTTCTTGGGCAGGTGAAGGAGGTTGTCTCTCAGGTTCAACCATGTCAAGTTACCTGAATAATGAGGGACAATAAGAATTGCTCTTCAAATGTGGCAAATAATGAATGTGATTTGTAATTAACTGAACTGATTATTTGAGCACATTAAATTCAGTAAAAGGTTTGTTAAAATTGATGAATAATTGACTAACTAAATCAGTGACTAACCAAGGTCAGAAAAGAGGTCTTCAGGAATCTCTGTGAGCATGTTGTTGGTGAGAGCGAGTTTGTTCAACTCGCCGAGTCCACTCAAATGGTTTCGCGTCAAATGATAGCTGTAGTTGGAGAAACTCTGTACGTATAGGTTCCCCACACGGGACATATTGGTGTCTGTCATCAGCTGCCGAAAAGGCACGTCGGGCAGAGGACATAACTTCACGACGAAATTATTTCTGGGGCCTAAAACAGACAAATAATACTCAAATTCTCTTCAGAACATCAGAAAGGTACATCTACTGAGATGTTTAAATACTAATGTGATACAATAAACATCACAAATAATTGGAAATGGATGCTCTCTTCCCTCCTTCTCATCTTCAATCAAATAGTAAGTACGCACTAGCAAAACAAGCATACATCTAGAAATCAACAAAGTAGACACAAAAGGGATCTAACGTGTGAAAAGCGTATAAACACCCTTTTCTCTTCGAGCGAGGGACATCAAAAATCCATTTAAAATACAAGCTTTAGTTGACAATTGCTGGAGTGATCCAAGTTATCCGTATTGTTGGGGAGCTGAAAAACCTGTCAGAGTCTGAGAAACGGGAGGACAAGTTTGACGCCATTCAATATTAAAACCCGTTCCACATCTGCCCAGACTCACACGAGGAGGGAGAAAGTTCTCTGCTTTTACTTGACGCTGAGCAGTGAGTATTCGGACCAACGGTTTTATTGATCAATGAAAATTAAACAAAAATATATGGTTTAAGACCTCAAATTTTTGTTTAAACCCATATTCAGATTTCCCGCTGTTACTTTCTCTCTCTTTAATCATGAGACATAAGTTGGCTACAAAAACTCTCAACTCAATACCTTTTATTTTTATTTTGGTAGGGAGTGATTTGATCATTTTTGCAGGATGGGTTGCATGTCATGGGTGAAAAACTACTTCTTCCGCGAATCCAACTTGAAGGAAGGAATGGAAGAGCTTGAACTAAGATATCCTTCCTTTTTTGGTGGGGATGTTAGGGTAGCAGCACACATGTACATCTATATCCGTTGAAACATGCATACAAACAACACATACTTAGCTACAGTACACATAAATTTGAGCCTAGAAAATGGAATTGCCAGTCTCCTACTTTGAAAACTATTATCAAAATCATGTTCATTGTGATATTTCATAGAACCTGTCAGCTAGCTAGAACTATTGGTCAATGATTTATATTTTAAACTTTAAAAAACGTCTGTCAAGTTGTACACGAATGCCAAGTTGTCACATGGATAATTAGATTCTCAAAAACTCTTAAAAGATTGAAAAAAATGATGATTGAATATGTTTCAACATGCCAACTAAGTTGTGAGCGATGGAGAACATCTACAACCGTGTTTCCCAACCCGTGTGCCGCAAAGGTGGGCTAGGTGTGCCGTGAGATAAGTCAACTTAAACTAAAATAGTTGCGAACGAAAAAATGCCTAACGGCTTGTCTAGCACAATGAATGACCGATTTCATCAAACTTTTAACCAGGCATTAACGCTGGGTTATATATTTGGCGAAATCCAGTCTAAAACGTTCGAATATCCTGTGATGGATTTCAGGACTGACTGTACGCGTATAATAAAGTAATAACAAAGAACTTTTGTAATAGAAAGCAAGAAGTATTTTGTTTGCTTTTCTGAGCTCTACTTTTATTGTATTTGATTAGGACAGGTGTGTTAAATAAGTTGCAATAAAATGAGTTATTCCTGCAATGAAATGTTTTCTTTACTTTTCCTAGAAATTAGGTTAGGTGTGCCGCGGCTATTTGTATTTTTTTGTAGCTGTGCAGTAGGCTAAAAAAAGGTTGGGAAACACTGATCTACAACCTAACCCTCACGTTCTCCGAAATTTTCATGAAAATTGATAAAAAATTGGAGAAATTAAGGATTTGCGGACAGGCATGCACAACAAAATGCAGAATGTTCTAAAACGTATTGCGCAAGTGCAATTTTGATTTTGGATACTTTTCTATATGTCTTGGAAGCGAAGAAGGCATCACAACCTACAGGTAAAGTTGAAAACGAGAAGAAGTTTCAAGGGTTTACGTTTGAATCTTATAAATGTGTAACTTCTTACCAAGATTGAGATTCTTCAAGAGATCATAGTCAGAGGAAGAGTCACTTGAAGTACACTTGATCTCTACGGTGCCACCCTGGCCACTGTGGACACTGACCAGAAGGGCTGGGTGGGAAGTGGGAAGACCTCCGGGACATAACAGCTCGTAGTCGCCACTATGTCCGCCATCGCAGGTGCAATTGCAGGCACCGTCTGGGCAGAGATCATCCGGGCAACCGTCAAACCTCTGGGCTGCGACGACAACCAGGAGCAAGGAACAGACCCAAGCCGTGAACAGCCGCGAGGGTACCATCCCTCTGGAAACAAAGAAAACACATTGTTCATTATCACTGACAACAAAGTAATGAAATTCATTACTACAAGGTACAAGGTTCCCTACAAGAACAAAAGAAGTCCAAAATTTGAAAAATCCCCACGAAGGAAAAATTCGGTTGTTGAATTTATGGAAAATTTGGTGGAAAGTGTAATTTGGCAAGAAACGCACACGCCGAGGTCTGCAGAAAGCATCAGAATGTTCATTTTTCGCAAAAAAGCATATCTATTTCCTCAAGAACGAAGTCCGCACTGGACACTCCATATGACGGTATGATTCTCGCAATTTCAGCTACGATGAGAAATCAGCAAGAACCATACAAGACACTTTTCAGAGCAGTGGGAGAACAATGAAAGAAACGATCGAAACGAAAACTTACCAATTCCTCGCATTCTAATTTTGGACATATCTTGTTCTTGCCAGAAACCCCTCAATTCTTTCATTACTTTTTTCGACAATTTTATTAAATGACTCTTCAATACCATTAATAACCTTCCAATATAGAAAAGAATCTGATAGACAAGACGATTAATTATTGTTGGTGATTAACGATTATTTGACTTATGGTGAACTGGATTGACACTTAAGCAATTCCTCCAGCTTATCGTTGATCGGAAATCAACTTAAGTACCTCGTTGACAGTCTTTTGTTGAATGATTTTGTCAAATTGCTCCTGTAAATCCATATACATACGAATCTCCAACTGGCCCAGTACATGTAAAGTGATCATAGACAAGATATGGAATCCAGTAATAGAGTCCTTCCATCAAATGTTGGGCATTTTCGAGATTGCTCAATTGTGAACAACTTTTCATCTGCATAATGCAGTAGGTTTCCTCTATAGATTGGCCATATACTGTTGTACATTTGTGTAGCACATGATTGATACGTTGAACACTTACTAAATGTGCAAAAGGGTGGGATAAAAAGGTGGTGATTGAAAACCCTTGAATATGAGTACCTAGCATACTATTTTCACGTTATGATTTGATCATACAAGAACACTTGACTGAAGTTAACAATTAATAGTCGTGTAGATAATCAAGCATACATCCCTTCATAAAACATAATACAAACCAAGTCTGGAAATTCATGGAACATGCTTCAGCCTTGAGTTACCCGTCGAAAAATGTCACGTGAGGGTGGAACGCGGAGTTGTTACGAAATTTTGCAACGATTTCTACTTACAACCGACATAACCAAGTCGTTGCTACTTAACTTCATCTTCACCATTTGTAATCGTACGAAAATCGTTCACCATTTTAAGGAAAGTCGTCAATTCATGCATAAATTGCATACTACCAAAACAGCTGGGTTGGAAGAACTGTAAACAACATTCGCAGGAAGAACTATCATCGATTTAGTGGAATTTTATTCTTTATATATTTTATTATAAATTTATATTAGGCTGCCATCGTTTTTTACAAAATGTTATCTAAGGAAACTCTTATCTTGTTAAATGGACTTAATTAAAAACAATTAACAACTTTCTCGGTGTAAATACTCCTTATAAGGTAGTAGTGAGCGCTGTTAAAACAATGTTTTAACATGTCATGGAACATTTCATGTTTCAACAATGTTTTAACATGAAGAAACATGTCATGTTTCTTGAATTTTTGCCATAGTCTCTAAGGAAATGCATCCGGAAACCAACGGTTGATTGGTTGCGTTATTTTTTCGGCCGATGTTTTTCCACGTGCTCCATTGTTCCCTGTGATCCACCCTTTAAATGTTTTCTTAGCAGCTAAAATTCGTACGGTTCACGGACGACTTCGAGCCGACTGACGGACCTTTCAATTATGCACTACCCAGAATACGCTCGACCGGAAACTCCGTGCGTTTCCGACCGAATGAATAATTGCTGTTGAAAAGGGCCGCAAAAACTGCATTGTCCCTCGGGGGGGGGGACCTTTATGGCAGCACCGAGGGGATTTGGGTGTCAGAAGGGGGCTCAAATAACAAAACCTAATTTGAATACGCCTCCATCTCCTGTAGGATAATTGATGAGGAAGGGATATATTTGAAGGGAAGGGGCGTTTTTGGTGACCCTTTGGGAGTCACACCAGGTCCTTCATCGCCCTCAGTATCCCACCGAAGACCCCTTTCGTTTTCTCACCGAATCAAAAATGCAAGAGCCCAGCGTGGTGTCGAGAGGCCTGTTGAGTGGTGACAAGAAAATTAATTTCTCTCCCCATTCGTCACCTTTTTCAACGGAGCACCATCGCTATAGTGAATACGTTACGTTCGTACATCAGTGAGTTGATTTCTTTAGCAATAAACCTATTTTCGTAGTCACATTAATAAATACCACGAATGCAGAATGTATTCTTGAATCAAGAACTACTCCTTTATAGCATTCTAATACAATGGTTCTAATATTACTTCAGACTTAGTTGGTTTTAGATTTTTCATCCTTCCTAGTATGTAAACTTCGTTAATTAATAAGGAAAGGTTATTGGTAATGTTTTACAAAAAGGTTGCGATAAAAAGTTGTAATAAGTTGTATTGTCAATTCCAAGTGGTTTTATCCAAGTGATATCAAGTTGTGTAAGTTGGAAGTGGTTGTGAATACACGTATAAAGTAATAGTGTCGTTTCGTCAAATAGTTACTTCCCGATTTAATCTCTACATATTTTATGTAGGAAAGGTTATTGGTAATGTTATACAAAAAGGTTGCGATAAAAAGTTGTAATAAGTTGTATTGTCAATTCCAAGTGGTTTTATCCAAGTGATATCAAGTTGTGTAAGTTGGAAGTGGTTGTGAATAGTTTGGCAAAATCAATTTGAATTTTTGGCATATTATCAAATTGAAAATTTTGGCAAAGTAATTTGAACCTTTGGCACAAATAAGTTTTAATATTTTTGGCATCTTAATTTCCACTTTTGGCGACTCAATTTCAACTTTCGGCATACCAATTCGAGCTTTTGGCATATCAATTTATACTTTTCACACCCCCAACTATTCCAACATTCCACCCAATATAATGATCAATAAATGTTTTTTCTCACTTAAAAATTAGGAACACCCATAATCGATTTGCACAAACCAGCTAACGATCCTTAAAAAACAAATCAAAATACGTTCATCTTTAATTTGCATACAGATATGAATTTAAGTTCTTTAACAACGCCAGTTCTTGAAGCGATAGGTAAACATTGAAGCTGCTAGGTAAAAATTGAAGAATGAGCAGATTTTTTTTCCAGTTTAAGATAAATATGATCAGTGGGGGGGGGGGGGGGAAAAATGTAGGCAAGGCCGGCTACATTTGGCTTAGTTTATGGTTGGAGAAAGAGCTTTCCAGATATTCGAGGTTCATTAAGTTTATCATATAATGTGTATTATTTATGATATTTTAGTGTCAGTTAATTACTGTCACCCTCTTCTTCTTTCTAAACCAAATGTTGAAACTGTGCAAATTATCAAACGGAGGCTTACTACTTCTGTATTAGTATGACTCGTTCACGTAAATCCGCTCTAATAAGCAGATCTACGTAGTCTGTGCAAGGTACATTATCTAATCCCAGTGTCTCGAGCCTCCATAAATCTTCTCTTGCCGAATGTAGATGCCACAGATCCATTTATAATTCAACATGCCACGTCGATTAGGCAGGAAATAAGCTCCAAGGGCCTTCAGCTGAAGGTGAGTGAACGGCTGTACTTGGAGCATCGATTCATTGAAGGGATGTCTCTCAATAACGAACATTAATGTAACTCCAAATTTGTTCGATATTCTGATTTTTTACTACTTCAGTCCTTTGATATCAACCTTTATAATTTTTTGCGAATTATGCCTAGGAATCAGTCCAAACAAGACCTCAAATATGATTTCAGACGCAAGTTTCATTAGGTTTTTTTTTTCTTGAAATTTAAAACAACAAATTTTAAGGTTGGGGGGATTTAAAAAGTTCATTTCTAATCTCTAATTCTAATAATATACCAAACGGACTATACATAATGACTAATTTTTCTTCGAACAAATACCAACGTAATAGAACTACTTAGACGGGATGCAGCGATCCAAAATGAAATGTTTGTCCTCTCTAAAGAGTTTGACTTTCGACGTCCGGAGGTATGTGATCCCATCGACCCGGGTGGAAACGTTCTGTAACTGACACCGCAAATCCGGAGGATGCGATGTGAAGGGGTTGGTCTGGAATCCCTACTGAACGATCTATACACCTATTACAGAAAAGTCTGCAAAGTTGGTTGTAGCACCTAGCTTCCTCATAAGGGTAATATGATGTATAGGTCTTTGGAAATGTTTTATATAATCTCTGTTTTATGTAACAATGTAGAATATAAGCTCGTTACCACGATTCACAGGACAGAAACGTCATGTTCCCGTATACGATCCCGTATATCGTACTGCAACCCCTTCAATTGAATGAGTCGACACGTACGCAATACGTTTTGCGGTTTTGTCTCGCTAATCCTATATCTGACATAATAATGACTCATTTGAGTTGGGATTGATAAGAGGAGAATAAACCGGGGGTTTAATCCAAATCCAAATTTGAGCAGCATCAGGCCACCAGAACCTGAGAAAATTAAGCTTGACGGATTTCAAGCTCGCGCAAGCGCTGAGTGAAGTGTTAATTTCTGGGCAATGAATTAGATAGGGGACCATCTACAGCGCAACCCGCCCATTCTCTGAAAATGTCATTAAAATTGGATGAAAACTTGAGGAATAGCTTGTTACATCACGACAGACATGTTGGTGTCCAAGAACTACATACAGAAACAAAAGTTGTTCAGAAAAGTCCTAAACAAAAAACGCTGCTAATTCTTCCACTGGGGTTTATTATTCAATTGGCTTGCGTTCATGATTTGAATTTCTACTAAGCTTTGGAGTGTGCGTGTTTCACAGTTGATAGAGCGATTGTTGAATTTCAGGAGATATGCACAGAGCACGTAAATCTGTTCTCAACCAAAATACCTATTTGGATTGTTCAGTTGATCATATTTGAGTGCCTCCTGAAATTCAATAATCGCTCTATCCTGTGAAACGAGCACACTCCAAACTTAGTAGAAATTCAAATCATGAACGAAAGCCAATTGAAATAATTTGCAGCGTTTCATGCATATCAGAATGCTTCAACCCGTATATCGGCTACAAAGCCTTTTAGGCGTTCACTCCAGTATCCACATTACTACATCACTAGGTTACTGCGATGAAAATGTGAACAATAATACCCAAAAAACGCAAATGTTGGCACCATAAATGGTTTGAGCTACGAACCTGGGGAAGGACTCATTCGATTCCTCTTGGAAAGTTCTTCAAAAGAAGTCTACCTTGGTTTTTGTAAAGGTTTTTAGGGACTTTACAAAACTTTGACAACCCTTAAGTGGCACTTTAAATTAAGTGAGAGAGCTGGCTAAAGAATTGGGGCGTTGTCGGACCAATATGGATTTTTCCTGAAAATTTCATATTTTTTGCTCCAGCCGTTTGGGAGATATCGTGCGTACGGCGCGCCGTACGGCGGACGGACGGAAAAATGTTTATTGCAGATTCGGATTCTACACCCTTTGAAACGTAAACCATGAAATTTTCAGGAAGGATTAGAATTTTTTTTCAAGTGCGATTACAATGGTTTATTGTTGAATAATAAACCAAAACGCGAGTCAAAATTTCGATTCATGAGAAAAAACGAATTCTATCTCCCGAAAGTGGAAACAAAGCTTCCGCTTTGTAGACTCGCAAGTAAAATACGATAGCTTCATTTTCATAAATGGGCTTGAATGGTTAGCGATGAATTTGGACCGGCTATTTTAATATATTTTGAAGTACCGGTACATCAGTTCCGGATTCGGGTGTCCAATACTTTGGAAAGGTTAGTGATAAAATGTGACCTCACGCCTTGGTCACAGTAGCGGTGATTAAGTAATAATTTATGTCCTTAAGATTTCGGAAAGGAACATGATTAAATTGAGGAATACATACTAGTCACAGCTCTGGTGATTAAGCCATCAATTAAGACAATGTGTTAATGACATTCCTGGAATCTAGAAGGGTCACTGGCAAGTTACGTAATAGGTGCCTAAGAACAAAAGATTTTCTAATCTCTTAAGAACTTATTTTAATTCATAATTCCAAGAAAACTAGTCTTTAAGAATCAGAGAAATTTGAGTAGAAGATACCATACATCCCATTACGCCCGAGGAGCGCCGGATGTCGAAAACAGGAATATTTTTGGTCTTAGATAGAATAACACTCATAAGTAAATAAAAATGTGTATGGGAGAATACACTTGGGTCGTAGTTCGTACTTAAAATCAACTATTCTGTCCATCTTTGGATGGAACTGAATGAATAATATTGAATTAGTGCATGACTTTTGTTAACATCTTACACAGTCTTGTACTTGAGCGATAAATCTCAATTATACGAATAAGAACTCTTCCGTTCTTAACCATTATCCAAAATACATGGGTGGGGGAAAATTTTAGTTGGGTGGGGAGTGGTTTCAAGTTTGACTACTATGTATCTATTTTAAATCACGAATCGCCAACCGCGAGCGGTATAGTTATGAACCGTGTAACGATAGGAATGACGAGGCAAAGGTTTTTCCACAATCTTACTTTCCTTGACCGATGCTTTTATTTAAATAAGGGAGCGAAACAAGGTAGTAATTAATGTCACTGTTGGAATTCACATAGAAATAACTAAGAGTAGGATTCGCAGAGTTGAATTGGTGTTGGGCAATGACTTCTAATGGGTGGTGTCCCACTATCCGCCTAATAATGTTTAGTGAAAGTTGGAAGCCCCCTTCTATTTCGTCGTGGCATTCGACATCGATTCAACTGCTCCGCTTAACGGATAAGTAGATATTCCTTCTTACTGCCCAAGCATAAACTTTCCGAAATCAGAGAGATTTTACGAATTTTATTAGAAAAACTATGCACCACTATGCAATCCTGATCCCTCCTACTCAAGCTGGGAACGTGGGAAGTATCTCTCACTTATTCAAAGCATTATATTGGTATGACACATCAATCTTGGGAGCCCGATCCGGCTAGAAGGGACAGTGATATTTGTAGTAGTCTAACATAGCCCAACACTAAGTCTTACGGTATAATACTCACACACCTGTAATATCCAGGACTTTTGAGTAAGTACCTTGTCCGTTTAAGGTCAACCTTAAGAACAGGAAAATTGTGAGTGTTGATGGGAGAGGACTATTCTTCAAAATCGGAGCAAGAATAAACGAAATCTTAATGAGAAGTTAAGAGGATGAAACTGACCGTTCTGTCTCCCTTCTCAACATGATCTGATCTGGATAAACTGAGAACGGCGAGGGGAGGATTAGTTGCAGCCGACATCCACCAGGTTGGTGAATGATGCGTTCTGACGACAATCTACAACCAATTTGCTTCGCTTATCGTCTAATTCGCAATCAGTTTCAATTGACTCATACAGGGAGAAAGACAATGGAACACAATCAGAATTACGGAAACTAACGTCTCTTGCCCCTGTCATCATTGTTGATCTGAATTAAACCTCCTATTGAACCACAGTTCCATTGAATATCTATTTAAGCGGACACATACACGCATGTGCAAGAGCCCATGAACGCGAACTTGTGCCATGGCATTTCAAATTTGTATAAGATTGGTTTGGTATAAAATGCTACGTACCTAATTCGAGAATTGTGAGGATAACAAATCAAGTTGGTCGGGACTGTTGAATTAAGAAAATGCTAAATTTTGCGATATAGGTACATATCTTCAAATGTAGTTTATTTTCTTCAATGGATGTTGTCATTGGGCGAAGTGTACGCCAGGGGGTTCCTCTGTCGCCCCACAGACACTACGTGTATGTGTGCATCAAGTACAAATTTAGGAAATGTGTGCAGTTTTTTGGGAATCTGGATTGCCGGTTTCCATAGAGAAATTTAGAGATGAGAACCAAATACCAACAATCAGGTCTCCCGAGACAGTCGCTGGAGTTGGACGCAACGGGGACGGACCATTTGACTAATGACGGCAAACAGCATCGTTGTCACAAATATTAATAGCATTGTAATTGATGTAGGAAGAAATGGGAACGGCCATAAGAGCCGCGACTAACGAGCCCGTGATTGTGTGATGAGGGGGCCACGGATTTAAAAATATCGTAGGAGAAACTTTTCTACATTATAGGAATAATAGATAGGAATAGTAGTAGCAGGAATAGCAGACCTAGTAACAAACTTGAGTACTGTAAACAATAATCAAACAACTCTCCTGAATATTAGTGTGACGATCATAGTCACCATAGTTTATACGTCTATGGTTATGAATAAGCGATGTTTCAATATTCTATCGATAACACGGAATAACTTATTGTAAGGCATGAAGATAACTACAATAAATACTCAAAATTTAATGATTTGAATCCAAAGCTGATAACTGCGTAAACAAAATTATTTTGCTTCCGAGTCTACCAAGGTAGCGGAAGCATTGTTTTCACTTTCGGAATGTGAAAATTTTTTTGTCTCCAAAATCAAAAATTCCACCCGCATTTTGCGTTTTAGACCTTTCTGAACAACTTTGGTTCCGTGTCTGTCTGTGTGTCCGTCTGTCATCAAATCCTTGTTACGGGCAAAACTGCACGAAGTTATAGTCCGATTTTGATGAAATTTCCAGGGATTGTTTGGTTTGATGTGTAGACGGTCCCCTATGAGTTTCATGACCCCCGGATCAATAGTAGCCACTGCGCATGCTCAAACGTGAAATCCTTGCCACAACCATAACTCCGGGAGTTCATGACTGATTTCGATGAAATTTTCAGGGATTGTTCGGACTGATGTAAAGATGGTCCTCGTGAGTAATAAAGAGAAAATAAAGTTTTAGCCTCGAGCTTGGATGAACCATATTGAACCATCATTGAACGAGTTGACTTTAGTCAATAATAATTTTCAATGATATACAGTCATGTTATGGATACGAGGAAGCTATGTGCCACACCCACTTGGCAGACGTTTCAAAGTAAAATTGTGAACCAAAAATTTTGTTTTCTATGAAATGGCAGAACTCGTCTGTAGCAAGATATTCAACAGACAGACAATGAACACAAAACTTGGGAATCGAAACACGTGGAATTGAAAACTCAAAACAACAGCAGTCCTACAACCATATGTTAAGGTTATTTTCCTAAACAATTATTCATTTTCATGAAATGCTCAACTCAAGTTACATGCTGTTTGAGGATGATCGGTCATGATTCTCGAACTCCTCTATACGTGATTTGGTCTGCAATATTTGTTCTTTTAAATCTGAAGGGACACTATGGGAAGATGTTGACTTCAACTTTCAATCAATCAATTCAAACCTTCAGGACAAATCAACTTGAGCTTTAAGCTCCTATCCATCTGCCAAATGCAATTAGGACTCATAAACTACATTTACCGAAGGTTAATTTTGTAATCCAAGAAGAATAACTTGTTATAGACTTAGCAGTCGATCTGTAGGCACGAAATGGTTCCACTAAGCCTCCTGATTACTATTTTTAAATTTGTTAGTTGCTATCTGTTTGTAACCTATTCCAAACACGGACATTCTGTTCAAAGCACTACGTCAAGGAGCGACTCCTCTTTAGTTTTCTCTAAGTATCTTTAGCTACCACGAAGAACGTTCGGGAGGAGATCCCCCTAGGTTGACTCAACCGATGATGTTAATTCCACAGAGAACAAATAGACCTACAAATCCTCACGATGGCTGTAAAGAAAATAGAGGGAAAAACATTATTCCTCTCCACGACAGTTGAAGAGGGACTAACGGTTGAACTCTTGTTTACGAATGTTTAACGTCCCCCTCCGTTGTTTACTCCCGGATCCCTATATATTTAGCTTCGAAACATCACAAAAACTAATCTAATTTGTCAGTTGGATGATCAAGGAGCGAAAACACAGCACGGATGATTATTTATAAAGATGTCTGCCCCACGATAGAGAAAGAGCGACCACTAAGCAATGCGCTGGATTGTGTTGAAACCTGAGCGAGTTTGAAACAAATAAAATAATTACAACTTGCAGAAGACTAATTTGATTACCTACATATTTAGTTATACACAATCCTTCAGTCACTTATAAAGATGTTTTTCTTGTATTTTCAACCTACCGGATTTACTGTTCTGCACGTACTTACTTCATTTTCTTCTGTCTAGCAATCACCTTGAAATCGCAGATAGATTCGTATTCATTTCATTACTCAATTGATTATATCCCAAAAAAACGTCTGCCAAGTAGGTGTGGCACATAGCTTCCTCGTATCCATAACATGACTGTATAGATCATTGAAAATTATTATTGACTATTATCAATTAAGAACTCCCGGAGTTATGCGCGTAACAAGGATTTCACGTTTGCATATGCGCAGAGGTTACTATTGATCCGGGGGTCATGAAACCTATAGGGGACCATCTAAACCCCAACCCGCACAATCCCTGGAAATTACATCAAAATCGGACTATAACTTCGTGTAGTTTTGCCCGTAACAAGGATTTGCTGACAGACAGACAGACACGGAACCAAAATTGTTCAGAAAGGTCTAAAACGCAAATTGCGAGTGGAATTTTTGATTTTGGAGACAAAAAAATTTTCACATTCCGAAAGTAAAAACAATGCTTCCGCTACCTTGCTAGACTCGGAAGCAATAACTCCTGAGATGTTGGGTTGTGTTTAAATCATTCTTCTACATTTGAGAAATCTTTATAACCGATCCTCACAACTTCAACTGCATACCAAGGCAAAACCCATTTTTGGGCAAAACTTGTGTTTGTATAAAATAAATTTTTTTATAAAATCATTTTCTTTGTTTGAAAATGAACCCTGTTATAGATCATTTTCATACTTAGAAATAAATATTAAATACTCGGCAAAGTAGGCTTAACAAGCTTAAAACAATGTATCCCGTTCGTGGAACCGTGAGTAGCATTGTATGGCTTTAAATTATCCAGGTAAGCGCTACGAGGTATTTGCGATGTTTAATAATAATTTGTGGATTACATCGACAACTGTCCGAGGGATTTTGTTCAAATCTTCTTGAAATGAAGCAATAGATTCCTAACAGGATGTTGTAAGTTGTATAATGATTAGAAGTACCTGAGGAACTTTAGCTGAAGCCTCTAAGAAGATGCTTTTTAAGCATCAAACATCGAAATGGTCCAAACAAATGTATAACTTGTCATTTTTTATATCGACTGTTGAAACTCTGACAAAAACTGATACGATAATGGTAAGTACCTTATATTGCAAGAAGCATTTGCTGAGCTGCAACACTGGCGGCGAACTTAAGAACAAAAGAAAACACCGATTCTGAAAACCTTGTCTTAAATGGAAATTAAGGTTCAACGTAAACGAGTGTTTGGAATAATTACTTCGTTCACATTTTCACAAACTCAGCAGAAAAATGGAACAATAGTAATTTTCATCATCCAAACAACTGGCGACCTGTCACAATTTTTTTCTTCCTAATTGGGACTTGAAAGGACTGCTTCACTTCAAACCACAAAGACCGAAATTTCTCCGTTTAAATTCATTAGAAATCAACACAAATAGGTATAGCTCCGAACTTACACTTGTATAATTTCAAAAATTCATTAAAAACGCTGCAAATTCTTTCACGGGGGTTTATTATTCATTTGGCTTGCATTCATGATTGGAAATTTACTTAGTTTATTAATAAAATTGAATAATAAACCCCAGTGAAAGGATTTGCAGCATAAGATCATGCCATACATCGGGAATGGTTTGATCTATAGACCTAGGGAGGGGCTCATTCGATTCCTCGTGGAAAGTTCTTCAAAAAGAGTCCAAATTTAGGCCGCCTTGACTTTTTTTGAGGTTTTTAGGGATTTTACAAAACTTTGACAACCCTTAAAGGGCACTTTAAATTAAGTGAGAGTGCTGGCTAAACAATTAGGGAGTTGTCGGACCAATATGGATTTTTCCTGAAAATTTCAGCTTTTTTGCTCCAGCCGTTTGGGAGAAAACGTTCGTACGGCGTACGGACGGAAAAATTGTTATTGCAGATTTGGATTCTACACCCTTTGAAAGGTAAACCAAGAAATTTTCAGGGGGGGTTAGACATTTTTTCTTTTCAAGAGCGATTAGAATGGTTTATTATTGAATAATAAACCAATATGCAGTTAAAAAAGACGCAAGAACATAGTTAGTTCAGTCTGCAAAATATTTGTAATCTTTACCTAGTAATCCCCAAATGGTTCTTTTCTCCAAAAGCGGGTCTCAAAAAGATTTTACCAGGTAAGTAATGATGACTCAGAACATGTGATTTGAACTACGATCGTTCATCAAAAGATTTTATTCTGCTCGAGGCAGATTCGAGATTCTTTAGCCACAAATACCCAGCACAGTATCTAATTTCATGATAGTGAACACTACAATCACGATATTTTCTGACTGTAACTACCAGTACAGAATGCAACCGAATGAAGCAGCTGGAGAGCCATTAGTAAATATTCCCATAGTAAAAAGACACCCAGAAAAATGTGTATTACCAGCGAGGTCAGCTCACAACACTATTCAAACTTAAGTAGCGTTGGATGAAAATTACTGTAATTTTATTCTTATAGCGACGCTCTGAGGTACGCGCTCATACAGCAACAACCGCAAACGATACACGTGTACTAATTTGAGGGAAATTTCAAAAATAAAAGGTTGCTAAGTTTGAGGTTGATGGAGGCTTCAAACGATGAGAATAAGTTGAAATTAATGTTGGGCAATCTACTGCAGAACTAGCAATTTCTTCGAAAAAGTCTCCCAAATGGGTGTGGCTCATAGCTTCCTCGCACTTCTCTTCGTTGAGATATTTAAAATAACTTTATAAGATTCCGTAAGAATTCGCATGCTTTGGGGAAACTAAGGGAGTGAAATCGTTCAATCAGATTTGGAGAAAATGATGCTTAATGGACCTTACGTCGACGAAGTACATTGAAAATTTCTTCAAAATTGGAAGTCTATCTAGTTAATATGATTTGAAGTACAGGCACGAGCAGCAGTTACGGATGATGCGACCGCGAAGAAACAAGAGTTAAGGGTGCAATCAAAACTACATTTCCCAGCTCCCACCGAAAAGTCCAAGAAGAAATGGCGCTTAATGGTTACAGTTAGCTCATGACCAGAGGAAATTAATAGTTTTTCAATGTTCATATTGGAGGGAGACCCTCCTCATTGCAATCCCCGTATTCCTTAAAAATTTGACATAAATGAAGGCAGCAGTGCTAGTTCCAAGGATTTTTGCATACTCAGGAACCAGTCCTGAAACGACAGTGTTGATTTGAAGTTTGCGCACCCTCAGATTAAAGTATTGATTTATGTGCAGTGAAACCCATTGGAGGTCATCTAGCCTAACACGCTTATTCATTGAAAATCTCAGCATATTAATATGAACGAGCGTCAGTTACGGATGATGCAAAGTTGATCCCACGAAAGCCTAAACAAATTTAGAGATTCAACAGAGGTGCAAGGTCTGCATTCCCAGCTCCCACGTTCATAAAGAAATATATAGGTAGATATTTTTTCGCTCACAAATCATGCCAAGGAAGAAGACTCCTTACAGAGCCTGAGTCCAGCAACAGTACTTTGTCAGGCTCGATGCACCCAGAGGAAATTAATAGTTTTTCCAATGTTCATATTGATTGGACTTTCTTGAGAAGCTGAGATCGATGAAGAAACATACAAATCGAACATTTAAAGCTATCTCGAAACAAGAGCTTTGCCAAAATGTGACTGGTGATTTGTAAAAATTTTCATAATGTCTCTGAAGGAAAGAAGTTCCAAAGTAATTGAGACTAGAAAATCAATCATATTGTTATTCTAATACTATCAATTCTTGAATTTCTAAAGACTTTTTTCTGTGATTTGATATTCACCTGTAGCGGTGCAACAATTACCAGTAACCAAATTATTTTGAAACGACAGTGTTTTTTGAGTTCCCAATGCACATATTCCCTCAGATTTTTGAATTGTATTGATTTATGCTGAAGGAGTGGATATTATTTCCAAAGCAGTAATAACCCTTTGGAGGTCATACAAACTAGCCTACGAATTCCAACATTTTGACGCTTATTCTAGGGTTAAAGTATTGATTTATGTACAGCGAAACCCGTTGGAGGCCATCTAGCCTGACACGCTTATTCATAGAAAATTTCATGACATATTACTAAAAAACATCCGCCGAATGTTAAGAGAGCGAGACTTAGAAGCAAAATAACAGCAGGGCGGTTGAAGATTGGGGGTTTCAACTTCCGGACTTCAGTAATTTGTTTTTTTGCCAGGAGGCCATTTCAACTATTGTCCTAATTGGAAGATTTCCCAAAAATCCAGACATTCGAAAACTCGTAAACTGACTTGCCAGGAGGAGTCTAAAAGCAGGGACTTCCTTCTTTTAGATCTGCTTACAGACCATTTCGATCAGGTAGTCTCTGCAAATGTCCCTTTTCGTGCCGTTCATAAATTCCCAATGCTACCTATCCATTGTTAAGCAAGGTACGTTCTTTACCTGTTGCTACAGAGTCCATTCGAACGAACCAAGCCTGCAGTCTGGTGGAGGATTACACTGCTTATTCCCGAGGAGTAAACGATATTTTCTAGCCATCAATAATCATAAAACTACCCATCTGTTTCGGAAGACTTTTTTGAGCTTCCGGGGTTAAGGAATGATATAAGGGATTCCTGCCAATAGGGGAACCCATGTAGAAATTTGTACTGACAAAGATGGCCATAAAGAATCAATATCGCACAATTTCCGAGATTCTCATCGGAACCGGGCAGCAATATAGCAATTTTGCACGTTACAAGAATTAGCGGACGCATATGCTCAGGCGAACCAACATGGAACCACTGTTCAAAACGATATTTACATCTAGAATCAACTTACATAACTATCCATATTGTTTACCAACTCTTTCAAAGTAGCGTAAGCATTGTGCTGTTTTTATGAAATAAGAGTGGAAATGCTGCTTTTGGATAAGTTTTTAATGCTCTCCAAAACTGAGCACAAGGCTGCAATAACTAGATACTAAACCTACTAAACTAATTTTCAAGTAGGTACCTACCATATTTCTTTCTCTGACCATGATGGTCACCTTTCTTGTTAGGACAAAATAAAGATACGTTTAGGGGAAATATGTTTAGTTTTATAGCTTTTCCAAATGAAAATAAACAATTTCTAAATGGAATGAATGTCTTTCAACTTGAATGAACCATTGTCCAAATAAAATGTTACAAATTTTAATAATAAAGGACTACTGAATTCTTCAAAAAACGTGAAACCTCATGTTTTGCTCGTATAGTTGCATTGTTTTTTAGTTTTAGATCTTTGCTCGCCTAACTGATTTGGACATGATATTCAACAGAGTAAATCCATTGCTGTGAAGAAAATTTTCAAAACAACTAACATCCTTATATAACCGCGTTGCCTCCCGACTTAGAATTAGACAACGTTGGTCTAGATTTCTCCTTCGTAGTTTATCACCATGTGAGTTTTCAATTACTTCCACGAAAATTTCAGCCGTTACGTCATATTTATTTTTTTAATTTGTCAACAAACCGGCAACACACGTTTCAACCGTCAAAAACCAAAGCACATCGGGTGATCGTTTGGATTTGTCTTCAGTGTAGTGGTGCATCTGTATGTAGCAGAAGCTATTTTCAATTTCGAGAGAAGAATTTTTCTCACAAATCAAAATTAGTACTTGCAAATTGCTTTTAAGAGCATTATGAACAACTTTCGTTGGGTGTCTCTCTGTGTGTCTGTCCATAGACTTAGTAACAAGCTCAATTCTTCTATAAAGCTATCTTCTGAGAATTTGTGGGTTAGGCGGCAGTGCTCCCGATGTATTTTCATAGCTCACAAATCTGTACTAGTAGTTCACAAATATAAAATCCACGAAACCTCATTATCTGATGTTCTAGTGATCCGATCAACCTCAGATTTGATGGGTAGTTGTGGAAAAACGGTGTGATGATTTCATTTCAATTTCAACGCTAAAGTATCATCAGCAGCTAATACGCATGCTCAAACTTACAATCCTTGTAACAAGTTAATTTCTACAGATTTTGTCCGATTTTTGTGACATTTCCGGGAATTGTGCAGATTAGGATGTGTAGGTATAGTCCCCTACGAGTTTCATTCGCTCAGACGTAAGATACAACATGCAAGTTCTTCTGGGCAGACGGAGCTCATATAAGTAGTCGAGAGAGAAGGGTATACCATTGTTCAACCCACTATAGAATTAGTGTGCTAGACCCACAATGACCTTTTCTCCGCGCACCCACAATACATGACGACTGCATTTGGAAGGCGTTGATATCGCTGAGGTGTTGAGGGTAACATGTTCTGCAGAATTTCTGTTGAAACAAGCTTGCATTCTACATCTATCTAGATTATTTTAAATATTTCAGTGATCTATACATTCATGTTACTAAGATGAAGAAGATATCAATTACACTCAACTTGGGATTCCTTTTTTAGGTCAAGTTTAATAAATAATGGGGTTATAAATTATTCTTCTACGGAACTGACCGAATGACTTGAGAAAATCTGAGTCGATTGATGGCATTACTTAAATAAACAATTTTGTTATGGAGGGACATTAGTTTCAATAACCTAGAATTTGTCATTTCTTTATCGAATAATTATATTGGTATATTAAAATAACTTAGAAAAAATGAGCCGCTCGGACAGCTTCAATTTTGGAGCTATTTAGGGAGTCGAATTCCACGTTTTAATCATGAGAAGCCCATAACAAGAGCCATGCTCAATCATTTCTCTGCTAATACGAAAGACAGGAGGATTAGATCCTTAATCTTTCTCCCTTCCGTCGCGCAGTTTCCCCACCGTGTTAGAAAAAGTGTTGGCACTCGTTAGCTTGTCGTTTGGAATCTTCATTCTAGGGACTGTAGTCAAAGGCAGCTGTAGGTCCACTTTACTGATTATGGATCATTATGTTAGTAATAATAACGTCACATGATGCTAAGTACCAACTTATGTAACCACGTTCAGTTCATTTTGAAATGCGCATTTTCATTTGGAAAAGCTGAAATGAATAAAATTCCTGTTTTAATACCCCAGAGCCTCCCGAATGGGGCCCCCTGCCCAATAACCCCAGATCATTTCATTGTATTCCATCAATCTGAAATCACGTTTGATCATGCACAGAAGCTTTCATTGAAACCTAAAGTTGAATAAAATAATTAGATAAATCGAAGAATCAGAGGTATTATCCATCTGGGAAGCTCTGTAACTCACGATGCGAAAAGAAATTTTGCCGTTGGAAGTTAGCTACATAATTGATGTAAGGACATTGTTTGAACTTATGGGGAAATGTAGTTCTATTTCGTGTTATTACATAGTAACACTTTTTAGTCGTTTTTTAGGAATTATTTACTTGGACCATACAGAATTACTGGTATGAACTATGTACCTACATCTAATGTGAAATGATTAGTCATCCTTATAAGTAATTAGTGGTATTCATTAAATTAGTTAAGTACGTACCTCAAAGATGATGGGTCCGAATGGGGTCAAATGGTCCTGTAAATCCAACTACCACGCTCGTAGTAAATGTTACATGGATGAGGAGAAACGCGGCAGGATGGTGAAGGACGCGAACGGCAATTACACAAGAAACACAACAAAATGCCCTAACAACCCGACGGAGTGGCGGCTCAAACAGAACTGGTTGGAGGTTCGAAAGTACAAGAGAGCAAAGTGGGGGCCAACTGGAGGTCGGCCATCTGCCTCTGCCCCTTCCACCAGCACCCACACCGGTTTCCTGAAGACCCCCTTTTCGACGTCAAGAAAGTACCTCACCTGACAACAGCAGGGACTTCCGAAAAAATGACAATAGGAAATAATGGGAAAACCGAAAAAACCAGTATCATTTTCACGGACAGAACTAGCTCAACTACCTACCTAGAGGCATTCAAGACCTTGCGACTAAGGGTCATCGACCTCGTCGTAAATCAAATAAACGTGTTTCCGTATAGCAAAACGACGTAAACGAGCTAAAACTTTTAGAGGTAGTTTGAGTCGAGGATTTAAAAAAGGTCATCAACTCAAAACATACCTTCCTACTACTACCTTGTAAGCCTATTGAAACCAATAGGAAGTCAAGTAAATCTTTCTCATTCACAGTAAGTCAATTGTACCATAACTATAGCAAGTACAAATGCAGAGGACCTGACGGAATTCGAGTTTCTGCGCCCCTCTACGTTTAAGAAACAAAGCTGCCTGCCAGTATAGGTCCCTCATGCATTTTAACTTAACCACGGAATTAGAAACTTTAAAACTATAGGTATTCGAAGCACCTAATTCTTTTAATAATTAAAAAAAACGCTGCAAATTCTTTCACTTGGGGTATTATTCAATTTCATTCATTTGCCTTGCATTCATGATTTGGATTTCTACTAAGCTTTGGAGTGTGCGTGTTTTAAGGTGATAGAGCGATTATTGAATTTCAGGAGGCACTCAAATATGATCAACTGATCAATCCAAATAAGTATTTTGGTTGAGAACTGATCTAAGTGCTCTATGCATATCTCCTGAAATTCAATAATCGCTCTATCACCTGTGAAACACGCGCACTCCAAAGCTTAGTAGAAATTCAAATCATGAATGCAAGCCAAATGAATGAAATTGAATAATAAACCCCAGTGAAAGAATTTTCTGCGTTTTTTTTCAAGAGCGATTACAATGGAAAAATATTCTATTTGAAAATTTTTAATTTCGTAAGACGAAGCATGCATATCAGAATGCTTCAACCCGTGTATCGGCTATAAATCCTTTTAGGAGTTCACTCCAGTATCCACATTCACTGCATCACTAGGTTACTGCGATCAAAACAAAAACAATAATAAACCAAAAACGCAAATGTTGCCACCATAAATCGGGCCGAACATCGGGAATGGTTTGAGCTACGAACCTGCGGAGGGGCTCATTCGATTTCTCATGGAAAGTTCTTCAAAAAGAGACCAAAATTAAGGCCGCCTTGACTTTTTTTGAGGTTTTTTTTACTTTGACAACTTCACAGTGAAGAGCTGGCTTTGACAACCCTGAAAATTTAAATTTTTTGGAGCACTTTAAATTAAATGAGAGAGCTGGCTAAAGATATTGTCCTATTGCGATGGGTATGACGATGGTGAAGTTGTCGGACCAACATCGGATTTTTCCTGTAAAATTTCAGCTTTTTTCGGTCCGTCCGGGTTAGCTGGAGCGATACTGGACCAAACTTAATGAAACTCGGTTAAAAAATGACAATTGCTGTCTAGAAGGGACTGAATTTGGCGTCACTTTCTGGGCCAGAAATATTTAAAAAAACATATTTCGACAACTTTCGCAATGATACAGATGATTTTCCAAGTTTGTTATCGATAGACATCCGTTCAATGAATCGAACAAGGTTACGTTCAACCGTTCGTTCTTCCTAAGGGCTTAAACTTTGATATAAAAAGATAAGTCAATAGGAATGTCAATGTCTCTGAAAATAGAAAGCTGGCCTAGTTCATTTTGACGATAGAATCATCTGAACTAATTGCAATGGAAATTTGTTTATCGAGTTTTTCATAACTTTGTTCTATATTTGCGGAAAAGTCAAGCCTACTTACCTAGGTGTTTTATTTTCTCTTGTTAAATTTCAGTTATTTTAGTTGAGGATTTCTACATCATTTTGACATATGTTATATTAAGCCTCTACAGCTATTTTGATATCAGCTTTTGTAGCTAGTATATTTAAGACGACGATCATCATGACACCGTCTTACGAATATCCGGAAGTCAGTTACATGGTATGGACTGATCAGCATAAGGATTCTCGTGGTTCATTTCTTTCCTGATCTATCTTCAGTGTTGAATTATAAATGGTGCACTTTCATGGCATCTTTTATATGATTCCATTGAAAATATTTCTGTCAAAGCAAGTAGTGTACGATCCTCTTGTTCAAATGGGGCAAATTTACTAAAGGCTACGAGTACTCACGTGACTTTCGACAACGAAAAATAAATCAGGATCCAATTCATGAAAAGCCCCGAGTATAAAATTCGTTCAATATCTCATCCATTGCTGTACGTGAATTCAGATAAGATTAGTATCGTAAACTGGATTTGAGAGTAAATGAGAATGAGGTGATTCATGCGTAGAGATTGCATAGACCCTTCTTGCGTTTTAACCCATGGGAACAGCCGTTCACTGCCCTTGAAATTGAATTTCTGAAGGCAGCCGCCCCCCTCCAACACTCTAAGGGGTTGTTGGAAATTCGGAAGAGAAAAGCCAATCACGGAAATCTGGGAACAGTAATGGGATTCAGTCGATCAAAGTTCACGTGTGAGATAGTGAACTACGGGTTGGGAGACGTTTATTTGAAAAAGTACGAAAATAACCGGCCACTCATACTAGGGTAGTGCTAAGATTGAAGTTGACAGGAGGTTGGGTTAAAGAGCCAGGAGAAATTTTTATATAAAGGGTGGCTATCGTTAAGGATGACCAAACTTTATGGATTGATTCCGCAACTTATTTGACAACAGCTATGACCTGTAATATTTACACCGTTTTTACAGTTGACAATTTTTTTGGTTTATTATTCAATAATAAACCATTGTAATCGCTCTTGAAAAAAAAATTCTAAGCCCCCCTGAAAATTCCATGGTTTACGTTTCAAAGGGTGTAGAATCCGAATCTGCAATAACAAATTTTCCGTCCGTCCGCCGTACGTCGTACGCACGATTTCTCCCAAACGGCTGGAGCAAAATATCTGAAATTTTCAGGAAAAATCAATAATGGTCCGACAACGCCCCAATTCTTTAGCCAGCACTCTCACTTAATTCAAAGTGCCCTTTAAGGGTTGTTGAAGTTTCGTAAAATCCTTAAAAACAAGATTCAAGACAAATCAAGGCGACCTAGATTTGGACTCTCTTTGAAGAACATTCCATGAGGAATCGAATGAGCCCTTCCCCAGGTTCGTAGCTCAAACCATTCCCGATATACGGTCCGATTTATGGTGCCAACATTTGCGTTTTTTTTTTTTTGGTTTATTATTGTTTGTTTTCATCGCAGTAACCTAGTGATGTAGTGATGTAGTAATGTGGATACTGGAGTGAACTCCTAAAAGGCTTTCCAGCCGATACACGGGTTGAAGCATTCTGGTACGCATGAAACGCTGCAAATTCTTTCACTGGGGTTTATTATTCAATTGGCTTGCGTTCATGATTTGAATTTCTACTAAGCTTTGGAGTGTGCATGTTTCACAGGTGATAGAGCGATTATTGAATTTCAGGAGGCACACGAATATGATCAACTGAACAATCCAAATAGGTATTTTGGTTGAGAACAGATTTACGTGCTCTATGCATATCTCCTGAAATTCAATAATCGCTCTATCATCTGTGAAACACGCACACGCCAAAGCTTAGTAGAAATTCAAATCATGAACGCAAGCCAATTGAATAATAAACCCCAGTGAAAGAATTTGCAGCGTTCGTGAGTTTGATCTCATAGCAGTAAAATGGTCCCAACCCTCTCAATCTACAATATAAGCTCACAATTTCTGTTTTACCTGCAATTAATTGCGTTGTCGTCGTTCACTCATCTAAGAAAAGTTGCTCAGAATCTTGAATTGGAGTAGTCAGTGGTACTTCATCTAAATTCGGCACCTCGCGCGTCCATATCTTGTAATTACATTTTAGGAGCCATAAGAAGAGTTGTATTTACATTTCAGCACGGTAGATCGATTAGGAAGGAAATAAGCCACAAGTTTCATAAATCACATGTCTTCATACATTGTAATTGACTTTTAGATGTTTTGGATGACGTCGATTTAAATATAATTCGCTCATTTTTCTCACAAATGAGCTCAACAGTTCAAAAGTGAAACTAATGCTTTTGCCGACGTTTTCATGTGCGAGACAAAGCTTCACTTTGATTAGCAAATGTGAAATTACCAAGTCATTGTCTTGGTTGGTAAGAATCGTTACCACTCCAAGCAACCAGATGATGTGGAGAAACCGCGACAAATGATTTGAACGTCAGATCAAGCCATGCTCAATTCCAGACGACCTGAACAATAGTTCGGTTCTCCCTCTGTCATCACCTATGACAGACGATCTGTCATAACGCGTACCCTACGTTTAGCCACCCTAATTTCCATATATCCTTGCAAAATGACTCCCTCTCACACAAAGTTTAGCTGTGATCTTTCAAAGTGAACCTCGCATTATAACAATTATAATGACGTCATCGCTGAAGGGGAAGAAGGTTGTATTGTGCGCGGAGACGAGATTGATATATATTTCCCTATTAATTCCGCAAGGATGATTCCTATAATTACGGGCACCGTAAGGGCAGCTGCACTTTTACGTGATACGGTTCCTTTCAGAGCAAGCTGCATCAACATCTGGAATCGACGATATTCACTGAACATCAGGCGGAGGCAAAGGTCAATGGAACGATTCAGGATTTAGAGTGAAACGGCAAATGGTGTAGAACCTTCGGGAATGCAACAAGGTGGAACATTGATTTGATTTGAAAAACTTATACGATACGGCACCTCAACGAGGCGATTAGATTGGGTTGTGCCACATTGTACTGAAACGCAGGAACAGACTTTTGAAGAATATTGGGGAAACTGATTTATGGTGGACACTCGATTTCGACCAGATTTGTAGAGAGAGAACGCCTAAAAATAAAGGAAACGTGCTCCCAAATTATCAGAGGATATCGAAATTTCCTGTGAATGGATACAGATCAAAGAAGTATCATACAGCTGACGCATCAGAGAAAGGTAAGGGGAAAGCACCAGTAGTGGGCATGTTAAGAAAATCTTGTGTGATTGTTGTGTTACCTCATAAATTTTTAGCTCTCAAATTTTTTTTTTTTTTTTTTTTTTTTTTTTTGGGTGTCTACACGTTCTTCAGACATTTTTAGTTGAGTTTAATCAAAGGAAACACCAATTTTATAAATGTTTGAAGAAATAGAGTCAAATTTTGTGGAATAACAGAAAACACCAGTAGTGGACAGCTAACATTTTCTAGTGTTGATGTAGTGGACACTTCATGACCCAGTAGTGGACACGTCGTAGATATCAACAAGACGACGTAAAATCTCGTTTAAAATCATGTATATATCTAATCGGTAGTAAAACAAAAAGAATTCCATTCAACTGGAAGAATGAAGTGAGCACCAGTAGAGAACAATTCATGTATAAGTAGAGATAGCTCATGGACTAGTAGTGGACATCTCTTGCACTAGTAGAGGACACCCCCTGTCCGCCTCTGGTCTGCAACAATATATTCATTTGAAAATCGTACCGAGAGCTTGTTCCAATACAAATGAACAAGTAGAAAATTAAGAAAATATCCTTTCGTGAAAAGGGAAGTTGCACCAGTCGTGAACAGGGATGTCCACTACCGGAGTATCCGTCATTTTTGTTGTACTAGAAGTGGACATGCTTTAAAAGCCAACTTTATCAATATTAACGGAGTTAGGCGACTAGAAAATCGACAATTCAGTTACTGAAGTATATATTCAAACCAATGGGCACAAATATTTGAATATTATATGTGAACATTGCTTAAAACATACTTTCTATTCCTTAGCATTTTGCACAGCGTCCTGCTCAAAATCACTCCACCCACAGACTGGTTGTTTTTAATGTCAAGTTATTATTATTCATTTTGGCCCTAACGTTTTCTTTTGGTTCATCACGTTTGTTAGGCTATTACTTTAGTTAATCCAAAAAGATTCAAGTGCCCTGCTCAACCCGAATCCTTATTCTACAACTTTTTGTCCGAAGTGTCCACTATTGGTACAGTGTTCACTATTGGTGCTTTTCCCTTAGAGGTGTTTTATATTTCATTTTATCAAGTCAATTTCATTAACATTCAGTACTTACATACTAGTGGTCACAACATGATACTTTAGCAAAAGGTACCAATTACCTTAGTTCTTTGTATAAAGATTCTCTTATACTCGAGCACGTATTTATTTATTTATTTACTCGAGCACGTATTATAGGCATTAGTTCGATTACAGATGCGATGAGTATAGGAACGAACAACTTTAGTTAGAATAGCATTGACGAAAAATTAAGCCCTATTGTATAGAATTGAAAGGAATGAAGAGGTGACTGTATTATTGAACGAACTAGCTCGTAGGTCGATTGCCTTCTTGCTTCTCTTTCTGCGTCTGATCAACTTGGCGTTCTCACGAGACTTGAGCGGGTTTCAAATGCACATGAGAGATGAGTACTAATAACGTTATGCATGTTTTCATTGTGTCTCAGTCTACTGTCGGAACGTCTGTGTCTTTTGTAATTCAAAGAGAACGGTGGTGTGCGGTTGTTGCTTATTGCAGCAACTTGAACCTTTCCCATGACTTCTACTGCTAAGAACGGGACGTAGATTTGTATTAGCAAATGAACTGATGGCAAAGTCCGATGATTTTTCATACTTTTTGACAAAGTCTCAAGACTAATTACCTTTAAATATGAGTACGTTATATGCAAGCAAGCATTTTTCTGCATTGTTACTACGTGCAATATAAACTCATACCTAACATAAAATTGAATGCAATTTTACTATTAAATTGTAATGATTCTTGGCGACTTTACAGTTTTTTGTTTAGAAATGACAAGCAATAGAATATCCTTCACAATTTAAGAAATAATATTACAGTATTTAATGTGTGTCCATGTATTACTATACAGGGTGTTACATTTTGTGACGGTCACAGGCCAGGAGAAGATTTTACGGAAAATTTCTGATCGAAAATGCCTCATAGCAATTTTTTTTACACCCTTGGAAATGCGGTTTTTTTCAATTTTAAGATTTTTCTCGTTTTTTCGACCTTACCGCATTAAAACGGCCATATCTCCCACATTTTGCGTGCGACTTCAAATCTGAACCCACTATTGGAAAGAGCGTTAAATTTCCTATCGCCATAATGGGGAACCAACTTTTTTTAGCGGGTGGAAAAATCATCTTGAAAAGGACACATTGTCAAATCGTGGAGATCTCGACTTTCTTCAAACGCTTACGAGTCCCTCTAATAAGGCATGTGAATTTTAGCCTGTAGTGCTAAAAGATGCGCCAAAATCTAGGCTTTCCAGCGATATAACCAAATTTGAAATTCCATGTAGTTTTCTGGGAGAAAATTGCTTTTCAAGTAAGAAAAACGTGGTTTTTCACTGGACACTCCGGTTTTTCATCATGCGTTGATTCGTCTGGTAGAAATTATTAAATCATTAATGAAGCATTGTAATAAATTGTACATTTTTACTGTAGATACTGTTCAAAATGTCCACCATTCTGCAGAATGTCGGCTGCTCGCTCCACCTCCCTGGTGTTTTGTCTCATGTCGTGAGCACATCGTTGGCCATTTTGAATAGTATCTACACTGAAAATGTACAATGTAATTGAAAAACCGGAGTATCCAGTGAAAAACCACGTTTTTCTTACTTGAAAAGCAATTTTCTCCCAGAAAACTACACTAAAATGTGGGAGATATGGCCGTTTTAATGCTGTAAGGTCGAGAAAAACGAGAAAAATCTTAAAATTGAAAAAAACCCGCATTTTCAAGGGTGTAAAAAAATTGCTACGAGGCATTTTCGATCAGAAATTTTCCGTATAATCTTCTCCTGGCCTGTGACTGTCACGAAATGTATATTCACAGGTACTTCCAAAAAGTTTCATAATGCGAGGAGGAGAACGTGGTTCCAAATCAAATTTCACATCGATTTTGAACTCATAAGATCAGCAATTGTGAGACTAACAAGATGAATTGGGATAAATGAAATGAGATTTCCTCGAGTCCGGATAGCGGAGTAGGTAGGTGGGTAAATCACCAAGAAATAGAATTCTGAAACGTGTTTCTTGCCATTGCTTTGCTCTATGACAACTGAATGTTACAGTAGCGTACCTGTTGATGTTAATATTCAACTTCGAGGATGATGGTGTAAAATATTGATGGTTAGGTAACGACACTTATTTCGAAATCCAGAAATTAGAAGCGAGGGAACCAAGCGCATCGTTAATGGAGGTTAAATGTTTCTGAGAGAAAAATTACTCGGTCATTGCACGTTCGAGACGAATTCTGAGAATCCAGTATCTCCGCCGCTGGCCTCAAAAGCTGGGACGCTGGTGCCTACAGTTTGAAGCAATATGATAGTATACCATCGCAAAGACAGAAAAAATGAGTAATGGGCAAGATCATCACATTTAATTTCAATCCATCAACTGAAAAAAAGTATAGGAGAGCTCCCAAAACAAAGCGATATTAGGTCTATCACTTGATTGAAAAAGGACGAAAGAATGTTGAATGGTGTCAGCAGAAGGTTTTCACCCAAGTGTCACTGCCAAGCACCTAGGGAGAATTTAATTCTATTTCAACCCGTTTTTCATACAAAAGAGTTTGAAATTCAGCTGAAAACTAGCAGTCGGAGATTTCAAGAAACCTGAATTCAATCTTTAGGTGGAAATGAACAAGTTCAATCAGAAAAAGTTGCTGATTGTTATGCGCTTATAAAATGTATATTGCCTGTATCTTGACTGTGATTTTCACGCTTACTGCCTACGTCATGATATGTATGTTTAAAGTGAATTTGTCAATAAAAAAATAGCTCATCAACGGTATACATTACCGGAACCCAACAGAATTATCGTTCTCTCTATACATTCACCTACAAGTTATGTTGCTATGTATATAAACAAGAAAGTGGAAGTGGACATGTCATTCATTCATAATCAGCATTTAGACAGCAGTTCGTTCATAAATCAATCATTAAAAAAATAACAGTTCCACCGTTGATGGCAGCATAAAGTTGATCTATTGCAACTTATATATACCGGCTTCAGTTGAGATTTGGTGTTTCTAGGGCGTATTCACTATAATACTATATACAATTTAAAAATGTTCTTTTTCATTATATGGAATCAGATGTGATCATTTTGCTTTTTTTTTTTTTGAAACTGCTAGGTCAGAGCATAAACCTTAAGCTGTTTAACTTCAGGGTGTTGCAGTCATATCGCCTACCTAGTACATTCCATCACGGTCTTGTTACAGATGCAATAGTTTCATATTTTTTTGAAAAATCCGTAAAACTAAATGTTGGGGTTGATGGCAGCATTAAGTTGATCTATTGCAACTTATATATACCGGCTTCAGTTGAGATTTGGTGTTTCCAGGTGAAGCAATTATTACGATCAAGATGCACTGTTATATTGCTAGGTATAAAAACAAGAAAGTGGGAGTCATTCATTCATAATCAACATTTAGACAGCAGTTCGTTCATCAATCAATCATTAAAAAAATAGCAGTTCCACCGTTGATGGCAGCATAAAGTCGATCTATTGCAACTTATATATTCAGTTGAGATTTGGTGTTTCCAGATGAAGCAATTATTACGATCGAGATGCACCGTTTTGGAAGGTGTATACCGGCCGAGGTACATTCTTCACCCTAATGAGCAAGAACTGTAAACTTCACGGTATTCGTACAAGTAAAATAAGGCAGCTTGCTTCCGAATGAAATCTCTTTTGATTTGATCGAAGTTGTGGAATAACGACTAATAATAGACGAAACACGTCTCGAGCAAAGATAGGACCATCGTACCAGAACACCAGTCAAGGTCAGCTGGCACGAATGGCACCCCTCTCCCCGCTGCCAACTTAATCTTCTCCGCAGCAATTTCACCGCCATTATCGTTGACCGAGTTCTCCTGGATACGAGAAACTTTAACTCAGGCATGCTCTGCATTCTCCTAAAACACTATTATTGATGCGGATGCCATCAAAGAAAAATCCAGCTACGAATGTTGATTGTAGTATTCAAAAGCGTGTTCCTTGTTTGATTAAAGCTACCTATTTTTTTCAGAGATTATTTCAACAGGTTTCTGCAGTCTGAAATGTTTTGCTTAGTTGATGGAGTGCTTAAAGATTTTAGTTGTATAACAATGCTGGTCACCATCGCAGATTCATTAGTCAGTAATTTTGAATTTGCAAAAGTTACAAAATGGTGTTCTAACGGTCTGCGGCTCCTTTTGGAATTGATTCAACACTCAATATCAACGTATTTGGAACGTTTTTTAGTGAAAAATTCTCCAAGCAATGATCATTAGAATCCTCAATAGAGGCAAGGTAGATAGATATACTAATAAGAATGTTTGGGCAAAATGGGGAGTGTTTCAGATAGGTAGGTTACCAATTAACAATAAGAATAAAGTTTTCTGAAGGAATTTCAAGGAACTTGATTGTTACTCTAGATGACTGCTAATCTGTTGATTGTAGATATGAAATAAATTTGATGGACCGTAAAAATTATTTATTTATACATATGTTATCCTAATGACAACTTGCACGATACACATTCGCACATCACCATGATGATTGAAATCCTTCCAATTAGCGCAAATATCCTTCATCTCCCACCCGAAATTACTCAAATTAGTTAAGTTCTTGTTCCATCGGATATTGGAACAATTGGCTGATCAAACTTGCTAATGACTTATGCAAATCTATGACGGGCCCCACTGTTGAAGGGGTGCATAAATTAGTACCCATCTGTGTACTAATTGATTTAAACATCTTGATCCTAACTCGGATGTATTGTGGTTAGTGGGCGTTGAACTCGGTCCTTCCACAAAACTCTCTTCCTTGATTTTCCATATTCGTCAAATCGTTTAAAATTACCAATTATATATCAATGTGACATATAAGAATTCATAGTATATTAACACAAAGAAACGCTACGGTGATTACCATTCTGGATTCCCGTTCGATTCGGGGGAAAGAAGAACCATGCATTCAGGTTTAATAGGAAACTTTCCCAATTGCTGTAGTTGTTATCGAAAATTAAATTTTTCAGTAACAGAAAATGTTATTTTCTAAACTATACCAGTGTGCATCACTCAGTGAACCTATACTTTCTCCTTTATATTTGTATAATACGAGTAAAGCATCAATTAAACATATTCATTCTCTTTTCTTTACGTGAAGGCAGTAAGTCAGCATCTTACATTGTGCAGGATATGGACAGTTCCCCCTTCCCGTTCCTTGAAACTGCTAACCCTTAGCATGAACCCAGCATAAAACTTTTAAGCTTCACATGTATATTCAGGCGTATCGTCCCAGCTCACGGAAGGAGAAACTAATACATTTTGTCAGCACATAGTAAGACAAGGGACATTTGCCAAAGCACCCAAACAAATGTGGTACACCTCCAACATACGAGTCCTGCCAGAAACTGAATATGCTCTTTATAATAAAGAGAAATCTCTTTATGATAGTAGAAATCTATCTCTTCATGTTTTCTTATCAACTGTTTCTACAGCTTTTCTCTCAAGTTATATTACCTAAGTAAACATTTACAATTAGTTGTTCAGTATTTAAAACTAAAACTGTTAGAAAGACATCTCATGTTTCATTTTCGACTACATAATAGAGTGAATTTACCCCAGTTCAATTCTATACCCCATAAGCAATCATATCTGGAGGATATCGAGAATATCTTCCAATTATCCTACGACTTCGGTTCTTAATATCTCGAAAAATGTACTTTTGTGCTTGGTAAACGACCAGTGATTTACACGAATTAGGGAGATTCTGGGAATTTCTGATAAAATGACATTCTCATTGCAGTCGTCAACATCAACAAAACGCGTGAAAAAAGTGATGTTTTAAAATGGTTTTTTGAGAAGAATCTTGAAATTAAAAAACCTGGTTCAATCGATTACTGACTATAGGAGGGGGGAGAACTATTTCCAATAGTTTTGCCCACATATCTATCTCCTAATTACTATCTGCCTTATTTCATGATTGAATTAACTTTAATATTCGCATGACCAAGTTACTCTGAAACAAGAAAACATAGCTGTCATGAATGCAATGAGGTGACTATTTTGGAAGCTTAGGAAGTTTTTAAAATGTAGTTTTAACTTGTTTTATGGTTTTAATCATGTGTTCATACGGCACCGTTAGGAAATCGCGAAAGTACAATGTAGTCTACCTCGACATTTAGTTTCTTTAAGGGAGACGATTTTCATTTCCTTACTAACAAGCTTACAGAAGGATGAACCTCTAGAATATTTCTGAGTTTAGTAGTCATAATTTATTAGATTGGCCCTCGTACTGCCCCCCACCGCCAATAAGTGTCACGTAGAATAACTACATCCAAATCGAAATATTATTCCGAATGAGTTCTGATTCAAATGGAGAGTTTTCAGCCGAACCGGATGCGCCGGGGTACTACGATCTACTTGACACTCGAATAGCGTTCAACCAACTTTCTCATCGAAATTCGTTGCACGTCCGAACCTCTTTTTTTCTTTTCCTACCGCGTGCAATGAGCTTACGGTTGATCGTGAAGCAGCCCCAAAATTAAACCAATAATTTAAAAAAAGTAAAAATTCATTAAATTTAATTAGAAAGAACCAAGGCGGTTTTTGTGACCGAGAATGGCTGCCTTATTCAATATTAATATCACAATTTAACAAAAATATCACATTGATGTAGGCAGGATGAAAATTAGATCACTTATGTGATCCTGCACCCTTTCCTTTCTTTTGGAGATGTAACATGATGGACATTGTAACATATAACGTTTATAAGGATGGACGTATCATGGTGAAACACCAACTTCATTATATCAAATAAAAATTCCATTTCACACAGTGTTATTAATTTATTGACTTATGAAATATCAACTTGGAAAACGACGGAAACAACAAAAACGGAAATGGTTGGCTTAATGTACAATTCTGGTCGCTTCTCCAAATCGGTATCAAAAATGTCATAACTGAACACGGAAAATGTGTCAACAATTATTAAGAAAGAGCCTATTAAATATACAATTGAAGAACTGGGTGTTTGCTATTTTTCGAACATTTTGCACGTTTTTGAGCTCTCAAACATTGTATTGTTGGACCATCACGCAAAATGCAAAAAAATCGTAGGGAATCTTTCTTGGGTCAGAACTATTAGAATGAGTTATGAGGGCTTATTTAATATAATACTATATACAATTTGAAAATGTTGTTTTTCAACATTTGGAATCAGGTGTGATCATTTTGCTCTCCCTTTTCTTGAAACTGCTAAGTCAGAGCATAAACCTTAAGCTGTTTAACTTCAGGGTGTTGCAGTCATATCGCCTACCTAGTCCATTCCATCACGCTCTTGTTACAGATGCAATAGTTTCATATTTCTATGAAAACGCTGCAAATTCTTTCAGTGGGGTTTATTATTCATTTGGCTTGCATTCATGATTTGAATTTCTACTAAGCTTTGTAGTGTGCGTGTTTCACAGGTGGTAGAGCGATTATTGAATTTCAGGAGGCACACAAATATGATCAACTGATCAATCCAAATAGGTATTTTGGTTGAGAACCGATTTACGTGCTCTATGCATATCTCCTGAAATTCAATAATCGCTCTATCACCTGTGAAACACGCACACTCCAAAGCTTATTGGAAATTCAAATCATGAATGCAAGCCAAATGAATAATAAACCCCAGTGAAAGAATTTGCGGCGTTTTTTTTATTGAACTTCAATACTCCACCACAATGGAAACATCTAGAATTTATCAAGTCACTTTAGCACTCGTATTGCGTCAAAACTTCCCCAAATCCAAATTTAAACGATGTAGCCTGAGGTAGACTGATGTAGAGGAGGCACACAAATATGATCAACTGACCAATCCAAATAGGTATTTTGGTTGAGAACTGATTTACGTGCTGTATGCATATCTTCTGAAATTCAATAATCGCTCTATCACCTGTGAAACACGCACACTCCAAAGCTTAGTAAAAATTCAAATCATGAACGCAAGCCAATTGAATAATAAACCCCAGTGGAAGAATTTGCAGCGTTTCATGCATATCAGAAAGCTTCAAGCCATCTATCGGCTATAAACAATTTTAGGATACACTACATCACTAGGTTACTGCAATAAAAAAAAATAAAAAAAAAAAAAAAACGTTGTTGTGTTTGTTTTGATTTCAGTAACCTAGTGATGTGAATGTGGATGCAAATGTTGGCACCATAAATCGGGCCATACATCGGGAATGGTATGAGCTACGGACCTGGGGAGGGGCTCATTCGATTCCTCGTGGAAAGTTCTTAAAAAAAGTCCAAATTTAGGCCGCCTTGACGGTTTTTAGGGATTTTACAAAACTTTTACAACCCTTAAAGGGCACTTTATATTACGTGAGAGTGCTGGCTAATGAATTGGGGCGTTGTCGGACAAATATTGATTTTTCCTGAAAATTTCAGATTTTTTGCTCCTGCCGTTTGGGAGAAATCGTGCGTACGGCGGACGGACAGAAAAATTTTTATTGCAGATTCGGATTCTACACCCTTTGAAACGTAAACCATGCAATTGTCAGGGGGGGGGGGGTTAAATTTTTTTTTTTTTTTTTTTTTTTTTTTTTTTTTTTTTTTTTTTTTTTTTTCAAGAGCGATTACAATGGTTTATTATTGAATAATAAACCAAAATCCGTGAAACTAAACGTTCGGTTTGTATTGAAATAATTTCAACTGATTTCGGGAATTATGAGAGATAAACATAGTAGTAACATTATGCAGCAGTAGAAGACAAATATTTAATCAGTGAAGAAGTACGAAAACACCTGTAGAAGGTGAATTTCGTCGTTACGGAAAAAGGTTTCGTCGACCGAAACCTCCAAGAACCCGTGTGACAGCATTTCCGGCCATTACGGCCGACTACCTCGTAGGGTTCTGCTAATTGTTTGAAATTGCTATGGCCCAACCTGTCATCCTCTCGAAGCGTTTCCTTTCAATAATCTCAAAATAATAGTAATAATAACAGTAATCTACTTTCTATAGCAGGTGCTGCCATCTCATCCTTAGCAATTTATTGTAATTTCAGCAGCCCTCGGTAATCAACACAGCGACGGTAATGGCAAGAAGCAACTAACCCAGCAGATTAGAGAAATATGAGCAAGGTAGGGGAATCTAATAACAACAAGAGTTTACAATTAGGTAATAAAAATTCTAAGAGATTCTCTCAAAATCCCTATGTCTGTGAAAATTAAACTAAAAATCGATAGTTTCGATTGAAAAAAGAAACGTTTAGGGGAATGATTAAATGGCAAAATCCATGGATGGATGAATGCATGAAAGAATAATGAGTCAAGTTTTGGTTTTGTTTTCGAGCCTACCTACATATAGTGGAATGGTTGCGTCCATTTTAAAACTAAAGATTACATTTTTTCAACTTTTTACAATTTTAAAAACATTTTGCGTTTTATACCATTCTGAATAACTTGATGTCAGCCCGTCTCTCTTTCTCTGAATTAGATACTTCACTTTGCCCACACACAAACGTAAAACCCATCCAGCATCATTATCTCACGTCCTTGTGTTCCGAAAATTTGGAAAGTAGTAAATATGGTTTACTACTACTAAATATGGTTTATCACTATGTAATTAGACTCTTAATCAGCCTAGGAAGAAAGGAGGTACGTATAGTAACAGGGCTCTTAACGGGGCACTGTCCACTTAAATACCACCTCCACAAAATGGGCAAACCTGACACCACACTCTGCCGGTTCTGTGGGGCTGAGGACGAGACTGCGTGTCATATGATCTGCCACTGCCCTGTGCTGGCAAGACAGCGTTTTCTAACCTGGGGGCAAGCTTCCGTTGATCCGGGAGAGGTAAAGGATCTCCTCTCATTCGCCAAAAAGTGGTGGGGAAGCTTTATCTGGGGTTGAAGACAGTAGGTCGCCACAACAGATTGGGATGGTAATGCCCACCCAGTAATTACCAGGCAGTTAGTGCTTGGGTCCCAGGCAGCTCCTGACGATAGGTACAAGTGCCGTTCGCTGGGCATTCAGTGCTTGGTTTGGCAGGGTGCTCAGGTCGGGTAGACAAATGTGCCTGGGAAGGAGTTGGAGGTCACGACCTCCTCCACCAGCCACAATAGGTCCACCAGGGCCTCAGTGGTTAAAAAAGTATGGTTTACTACTACTAAGTGTGGTTTATAATAATGCTGCAGACTTGTAGGAGTTGACATATGGGAATTTATAACGTGACATTTTGCTCAGGAAATCCTAGTAACAAGCTCAACAGTTCTACCTAAGTATATCAAGATTAAGAAGAATAACGAGTATATACATTCATGTTACTACACTACTCTGTTCAGCATATTAAATTGAAGTCAAGTGTGAATTTCAAGGAATTTGAATACTGTTCGTTCAATTGATACTTGAGTATCCAAAGTTCAAAAACAAACAATTGCAAAGTAATCAGAAATTCATGTTTCTAGAAATGAAATAATAAATTAAATAATAAATGATGAAATAATAAATGATTGTGAGAAAACTAATTCGTTTAAAATCCCAAAACGCGAAATGGGAAAAGAGATTTAGTGTCGATATAGGTTGGTTTCGTCGCTACCCCGCCGAGAATTGATCTGTAAATTGACAGAGAAAAATTGCCATCACCCTCCACGAAAAACGACTTGGGGACTTATGAAGGGATTATGATTTATAACGTGGAAACCGACGTCGTGCGAGGGCCGGACACACTCGGACCCCTCTTTATTAATCCGTTAAAAGGCAGTTAAAACCCTATAAATCACTTTTATCGCGCGCCCCAACCTCCCTCTGTGAAAGAATTTAGAAAAGTTGTAGAGTGAAAACCCTCCATTGAAACGAGCCAAGGGCAGAACGGTGGAGCTCGTAATCTCCGACTGCGGGCCATTGGGTCCGCTAGTGGGTTTCCCAGTTCTCCCCTGAGGGGCGTGTTGTATTGTTATTGTTGAACTTGAGGAAACACGCGTTCATCGATTCTCTCCTTCCTCTTCCTGCATTCGTTCAACAAATATTTGTGTGTGAGCGGGACCGTTAATTTTCCCTCAACAGTTTACACAAATACAGATCGGGCCGGACACTGGGGGAGGTCCATTTATTTCTATTTAAGGAAGGGTCCGGTGAGTGTTAGACAATAACCAACACGAATGCCAATGAATCTACAACAATTGGAAGACTCCACGTTACTATTTTCTCAACGGATCCTTTTACATAATCCTGCTCAACTTAGGGGCACAATCACCAGTTGGGACAACTGACATTTTGTTTGAGCTCGTTACAGCTCTTTCACCAATACCCATAAGTGATTAGATTAAACGGCACAATTGATTAGGCTAATTGCTCGAACTTTTACGAATTAAGAGGTTAACGTACGATTATGACTATAATGTCAATATAAGGAGCCTTAAATTTTCCCATTTCATTACGTAAGTGATGTACTCCAATTTGTTGATGAAATTTAACGTTCAAGTGAAGGTTGGATGGCAAATCATGAGCGAAGCAAATTTTTACAAACAGAGAGTAGAAAGATATTTCTCCGTATATCATTTCACTCACTGATGGGATCTCCATCGGAAAATATCTTCAATATTTTTTAACATTTGGGTAGTTATCACTTGGGTAGTTATATGTACTAGAAACTACATTAGAAATCGCTGTATTTGTTTAGGTAATGTTCCCAAGCCCTGAGGAGAAAAATGTTTGCCCAATAGTTGGGATTTTTGGACACTTTGATGCGCATAGGCATACACTAAACCATTTAAACGTGAGAACTTCAACGTCTGAATGTCGAACGATTTAGCTTAGACGACTGAAACGCCAAACTGCCGGACTTTGACGACAAAAATTAAACGCCTAATCTTTAGAGTCTGTAAAACTATTTTGATAATTAAGAATAAATAAGCTGCCAAATTCGATTTTTCTGCGGTCCTACGGGATCTACAGGGCATGGACAACAACTTCACACGTTTGAGTAGTGAAATAGAAATTCTTAACGGCATTTTTAATCCTCTGTCTCCCATTACCATTAGGTCAAGGGAACTGGATGTTGGCATGATCATAAAAAGTAATCACTTTCCATCCAAAGAAAGTTCTGTTCGTCAAAAGCGTCCTTCTTTATATGGAACATCCTCATCGGGCATCGCATTTTTTCAGGAAATACTTAAGTATTGGGGGGGGGGGGGGGCACTGTAAGCGTATTTCCGAAGAAAATTAATGGCTCACAAAAATACTGTCCAAGCCTGCGATTGATGTGTGTATTCTAGTATACCAAGACCATATGTTAATTTAGTTGCCTATAATTAAGTTTAACAGGATATTCATAATTGTACCTAAATAATCGAACAATCACTTTGGACTTTATTTTTCAAGTCGATGGTTATTTTTGATGCCAAGCCGTTTATACAAATAAAAAACGCCCTTTTTCACGTGTTATTATTTTTTTCCACTAAGTTATTTATACGAAGGAAGGATGAAAGGAATTAAAATACCTAGCCGGGATCCGTGGCCATTAGAGTCACCTCATCACAAAATCACATTAGTCGTTTCAGCCTATTTATAATTCCCTTATTATGACTTGTCATCCGTCACGGTTGATATGTGACAGCCGGTGAACTTGAAAAATATCCGGAAACACACCGTCCACCTTTTGGAGAACTGTTACCGTTCATTAAACCCGAGTGTGAATGGTAAATATATATTCGGATTTCTACCCATTTCGGCAGAGATTTATATATAAATATTTCTTTTTTTCTTCTGAGGCGACTCGAATATAGAGAAGAAACACCTTACGGTGGTTTCACCTTGAAATGTTATTTATAACTCCTAAAGCCTTCCTTTTGGACTTGAAGAAGAACGTTGAATCCAAGTACCTATATCCAGTACCTTCCCTTACGTTTAATAGGTTGTAGACATAGACATAAGTAATAGACATTGAAGCACCGAATGACCACGGTGTGGTGTAAATGGAGCGTATGCATGAACTAGTAAATATACATTTTACTGAGTTTAATAAGAGGGTTATCCAAAAACGTCACTACATACTAGCTATTTTGTCCAAACATTTTTGATAACGATCATGAAACCAATCTCCCGACAGCCCAGGCAGCTTTTAGACTCTGCCTCTAGTTCATTTTCATGAGGGATGTGGTCCGCAGCGAGATGTCCTTAGAGGTTCGTAAACATGAAAATCTGACGGTGCGACGTCCGGCGAGTAAGGTTTTAATTTGCTTCTGGAGCTCAAAGAATATTTCCCTTTGAAACAGTCCACCAGTAAAACGCTGCAAATTCTTCCATTGGGGTTTATTATTCAATTGGCTTGCGTTCATGATTTGAATTTCTACTAAGCCTTGGAGTGTGCGTGTTTCACAGGTGATAGAGTGATTATTGAATTTCAGGAGGCACACGAACATGATCAACTGAACAATACAAATAGGTATTTTGGTTGAGAACAGATTTACGTGCTCTATGCATATCTCCTGAAATTCAATAATCGCTCCATCACCTGTGAAACACGCACACTCCAAAGCTTAGTAGAAATTCAAATCATGAACGCAAGCCAATTGAATAATAAACCCCAGTGAAAAAATGTTATTTATTTATTTTTTTTTTTTTTAATGGTTATTAGAATGCTTCAACCCGTGTATCGGCTACAAAGCCTTTTAGGAGTTCACTCCAGGTCCACATTACTACATCACTACGTCACTAGGTTACTGATATCAACACAAAAACAATAATAAACGAAAATAACGCGAATGTTGGCACCATAAATCGGACCATAGATCGGGAATGGTTTGTCCTACGGACCTGGGAAGGGGCTCATTCGATTCCTCGTGGAGTGTTCTTGAAAAAGAGTACAAATTTAGCCGCCTTGACTTTTTTTGAGGTTTTTAGGGATTTTACAAAACTTTGACAACCCTTAAAGGGCACTTTAAATTAAGTGAGAGAGCTGGCTCAAAATTGGGGCGTCGTCGGACCAACATGGATTTTACCTGAAAATTTCAGATTTTTTGCTTCAGCCGTTTGGGACAAATTGTGCGTACGGCGGACGGCGGACGGACGGAAAAATTCTTATTGCAGATTCTACACCCTTTGAAACGTAAACCATGGAATTTTCAGGGGGGGGTTAGAATTTTTTTTTTTCAAGAGCGATTACAATGGTTTATTATTGAATAATAAACCAAAATTAAGTAAAGGCAGAGGTGAAAAACTGTTGTTTGGATTGTCGGGTAATTATTTTCAAGACGGAATTGAAAAATTCTTGAACTTTCATGCAAAATATTTAGAAAAAATGGCGGTTTTGTAGAGTATTAGTTGTATGTTACTGAGTGCAAATAGGTACTTTTCTTTTTTTTTTCAACTATTAAAAAGAGTATTTCAATTTTTTTCAACATCAGGAAACTTCCTTTTTAGGTAGCCCTTGTAGCTAGAAAGCATAACTACGAGTACAGGGAATATCTCCAAGGTCCGTGTTATTACTTCTCAATTGATTACCCACACGGGTTTATCAATTAGACTACAAACTCATGAAAATTGAATCTAAATTATCGTGAATCATGATGTGCTGTTGCGGAATTTGTGCTTATAAGTAACATACGAAGGTAAATGATTCAGGCAGCGCACCAATTTTAATACGATCGAGTAGTTTTTCATCACTACCTATTGAATAACAAATATTAGTGTAGTGATTTATGACATTCAAATAAAAATCCACGGAACTTGAGTGATGAAAGAAAACGCAAATAGACTCGTAACAATTTCATCGTCAACCGATGAGGTAACGCTAAGTATCTCTTTCGCTTAAATGGCCAAATAGCACCGGTAAAGTTTTTCCATTATAAGGATCGGCGTATTTTGTTTAAGAAAGCATGGGCAACTCAAAGGAGGATGGTTCAAAGAAAGATGGTAATGAGGGAGCAACCGAGTGCAAATATCTTACCAAAAGGAGATGATAAACGGAAAGGGGAACCCTATAGATTTACTGCTCCGGCAATATTCCCGTCTTAAAAAAGCCTTCTTCAAACGATATTTCTTTTTTTCTTTTTCCAAATATATAAGCAGTAGAGTTTTACGATGTGAACGAGTCCCACCCTCCGGAGTTAAACTTACTTTAAGCGCTTATTTCAGAATCTTTTAAACAATCGTTAAGAAGAGGCCGGTATCTTAGTGGGAGGGTGAAGATGGTATTTCGTTGATGGAAGTTTTCTTATTCTAGGGGAGAAATAATGTCAGCTACTTGTTCAAGACAGGAAGAAAGGTTCACGAGGGTTGACAAAAGGTTGAACTTCAGAAACAAAATGTGCTCCCGTTTTATGGCTGTTGCCAGACAGATTGTGGACATCAAAACAACGGAATCATCCAAACGAGATAATTTCAAGATAAAACTAAGAATAAAACTCACACAGTCCACCAACCATGCTATCGAAAGGTGCTTGGAAAAGCGCCTCACAGTACGAGCGTTGATTATATTTGTACGGATACATTCAAGGCTTTGAATGAGATTCACTAGCTTAAATTTCACTCGTAGGTATTTATTAGATATTAGAGAAACCTCATCTTCGGGTAATGATAAACAGTTGTCTACGGTCACGTACGCTCAAGTATTTTCATCTTGAACGCAATTACAAGGTATGGGGGCGAGAGGTGTCGAGTTAAATGAACTACAGACTACTGATGCGCTTAGATAAGTGTATTACGTAGAAGAGCTATCAAAATACTGAAATAATAAACCTCTATTAATTATCAGCGTTTTTTAAGCGCTTTCCAATCCCATTAGTTATTGGAGCAGGTTTCCTAAAACTGCGCCAAAATTTCTGCTTAATGATGCACTAATGGCTTTTTTTGCTGCAACTGAATTTCATAGAGAAAATGAAGTTGAAATGTTGAAAAACGTGGGGTTTCATCTGAATTAAACGTTTTTCACCTCGACTCACTTCAACCGTCGACTTCCTTAAAAAAAATATTGGACTTTTGGCATCAGATTTACGTTGAATCGAACTCAATAAATAAAAAGATTTTCACGATTGTATCAATTATTGACAATTTCAATTAATGAGATAACATACAAATCGCTCGAAATTCGAGTAGCCTTTATTTTATGAGCAGGGAGGCTCGAGAATGTCACCATTCGATTCAAAAGAATGATACATGAAATCCGATGGCAAGCGATGTTTTTTGAAGGAAGTAGATTTTGGGTAAACACATCGATTTCACGCGAAAAACCCAAATTTTTCCACATTCAAACCTCAGTTTCTCTGTGAAATTAAATGAATTGAAAAAAAGTATTATACAGCTATAAAAAACATTTAAAAAATAGCTAATATTGGAATTTTGGCAACATTTATTTTGGGCCTCCATTTCTACGCCTCAATTTTGCCTAATAATTTTTTGTTAAGCATTAAAGATACAAGATTCTCTTCCATAGGAAATGGTTGGTGTGCCTACGTGTTTGTATTAAGATATTGCACATTCTGATTATCGTTCTCTGATATTTAAGTGATCCGACTAGAAGTGCTAGAGGTGGAAATAAACATTTGTGTGATAACTTGCAGGGTTTTTTTCTCCCATTTGAATGTTTTCCTATTCCGAACCAAATCGAAAACATAGGGGACTTCTAGTAAAACTAGTGCGGCAGACTCGAAAAAACGAAAAACAAGTGAGTGTGGCACGTAGCTTCCTCGTATCCATAACATGACTGTATAGATCATTGAAAATTATTATTGACTAAAGAACTTCGTTCAATTATGCAAAGTAAACGTTGAATTAGGGTAAATTTATTGTTATGCAGGTTCGATCCAAGCTCGAGGCTAAAACTTTATTTTCTCTTTATTACTCACGAGGACCATCTTTACATCAGTCCGAACAATCCCTGAAAATTTCATCGAAATCAGTCATGAACTCCCGGAGTTATGCGTGTGACAAGGATTTCACGTTTGCGCATGCGTAGAGGCTACTATTGATCCGGGGTCATGAAACTCATAGGGGACCATCTACACATCAAACCAAACAATCCCTGAAAATTTCATCAAAATCGGACTATAACTTCGTGTAGTTTTGCCCGTAACAAGGATTTGCTGACAGACAGACAGACACACAGACAGACAGACACACAGACAGACACGGAACCAAAATTGTTCAGATAGATCTAAAACGCAAAATGCGAGTGGAATTTTTGATTTTGGAGACAAAAAAATCTTCACATTCCGAAAGTGAAAATGCTTCCGCTACCTTGGTAGACTCGGAAGCAACAAGAAAATACCATTATCATTGGTAAAACCCAACAACTGTATTCCTAGAAGAGTCCCAACTTGTTAGATCTTTCGGTGAAACGCTTCACCTTGAGGAATTATCAGGAAGAGGCCAGGCGTTGTGTACAATGATCTCGCTAAGTAGAGAACAAATTGCGTCCGGGAGTCACGGAGGGATCGTACCTGCCTATCTTTAGAACAAAAGTAACTAATGAAGCTGAAGCCGCGTTTCGAGTAACAAGCCGCCCTTGTGTAGGGTTCCCCGTGAACGGTCGGTAGCCGGCAACAGTCGGATACGAAAAAGGTAAATATAAACTGAGCAAAGTGAGGAGGAACAGACCACACAAGCACTCAAGATAGCTGCGAACTGAAGAAATTAATCTACTGTAGTTTTGATGGAAACGTCTATGGGTATGAAGCCCCATAACCATACTGTCTTAGAAATCACACCTCTTCAACCTATCATCTTCATTGTTGGAAAACGAATTAGTCGCAGTATGTAAGCAAATGTATTTAGTTGACCCCTGATTAAAAAATACACCTAAGTATACACACCTACTTAATTCTCATTATAATTTCCTTATCAGCGATTCATTCTCTTTTCTTGGTTCAGAAGCTCCAACGATAGTATTCACCTTGTTTCATGTGTAAAATATTTTCTTCTGCATCCGGTGCTTGTGGACAATCAATCAAAATTGATGTCGAATTAGAATGGTCCTACAAGAAATGTGAAGGGTTTTTGATTTTCCTCTAACAAAATTTTTTAATCTGACCCAGAGCTGGTTCCTAAAGGGTAACGAGCATTCCTTAACATTTCATTCATATCATTAATGTGGTATTATAGATCCTAGGACATCCTGAACTACTAATCTGAAGAAATCTAAATCAATAAAATACAAAAACCACGGTACCAACACATCTACCGGCAGACAACATGAAAAATACATACCTGTTGTCTTTCTTTGAGTTTTTATTAGTCAGCAAGTGTTTCTATCAATTCAGCTGGTTTTTCTATAAATCACAACTAGTTTTGACTGTGGTAATCCTTTTATTCAATAACTTACTTCTTATTGGCCGTGGAAAACTACTTTTCACAAGCCCTCATCCCTTACTTCTAGAACAAATCGTATTTAGGCATACAACAATGAAACCACGCCAATAAAATCCCTACCATGAAAAGTTTCATTTCCCTGTTAAAAGATACAAATACATCTATCAGTTACCTTCAACGTAGGTGTTATCATCAGTGAATGTAACCAGTTTTACCTGCAATAAAAATAAAGTAAATTAGTATCTTGGTAAAATCTTCAAGCTACATTTATATTATTATGTTGTTATGCACGTACCGCAGATCATACGAAATTGGGGTCTTTAAAAACATTTTTAGAACAAAAAATTTATTATTGGTTGTCAGGAGGGACGTACAGAATTAGGTAATAAAATGGGACCTAATGCACCTACATTCGTTGCAACAGTGGTAGAGCTGATCCGATGGGGATGAAACTGTCTTGATAGATGGCAAAATTCTGTTCGCAGTGGTGGTTTTGAATCCCTACAAAACAAAGCTATTCCAAATTTCCAATCTTTGAACTAAGACTGCATACGAAAACCGCATGAATATTATTCATTCATTGAATAACTGTGTATGATTGTGACTGAGTAGAATAACCAAGAAGCAGCTTTTATCATTTGGTCATTCTCTTACTTCCATAAATATCTACATTAATCCGCTTATTCATGTATTGGACTCCCTACTTGTAGAACTTACGATATTGACTAACGTAAACCTGTTTTTTCTCATAGATATTCTGCGAAATATCTCAATACAGTAAAATTCACTCAAGTGCTCATGATGTTCTAATGAATACTGATGTCATCGTGAAGTGCGTACGTGCGTATGTGTACTGGTATGAATATGAATGCCTTTATCTAGTCTTTACGAATGCTACCTAGTTACCGCGATATTGAACTTGACGTTTGAGACTCATTTAAAAGGGTTCAAACTGTCTTTAGTAGCAATGGCGTATACAAATTGTTGAATAAAAGGTAAATTGTAAACATCAATGTGAGTTGATGAAGCAAGGGAGAGTAAAATAACACAAGCAAGCAAAAGCGTTACCTTAATAACTAATAAATCAATGTAATTCGCATGTCACGTTCTGAATTCTGGACAATTTTCGGAATAAAACCGAACAGTTCCGAATAGGAAGCCAGGTTTGCTAGATGGTATACGAACAGATTTTTAACTGCTGCAATGTGCAGAACGGTTGAGGAAGGTTCTGCACAACGAAGGGACTGCATTACAAAAACGCTGCAAATCCTTCCACTGCGGTTTATTATTCAATGATTCATGATTTGAATTTCTACTAAGCTTTGGAGTGTGCGTGTTTCACAGGTGATAGAGCGATTATTGAATTTCAGGAGATATGCATAGAGCACTTAAATCGGTTCTCAACCAAAATACCTATGGGTCATTCCACGTCAAATCGACCTATCGTTGCAGGTGACCCTCTTGGATTTTGATCAAACTTGGCATAAATGTTTGTTTTTATAAGAAAAAATATTTGCCGAGTGGTTTTGCGAAATGTCGCCGGGTTGCCTAGATACGATATAGGTCTTAATTCCGAAATTGACAAAACCTGTATGTAGTTTTTTGGCCATAACTCCGTTGTTTTTTGACTTACAAAGCTCCCAAAAAAAATATTTTGAAGCTAATAGAACAGGCTTTAACAATTTAGGGCCAAAAAAATCTTTTTTTTAAATTTTAATTCTTTTTTTTTTAATTTTGAAAATTTTAAAATATTTTTTGAATGTCATCCGCAATTTTCAAAAATTTTTTGGGGGTGTTTTTATGTTCTTTGATATGTAATCAAACTGAGAAAAAATTTTGGTGAGGGCAATATTTCTTATAAGGGAGATATTTAGCGTCAACGTTACTGACTTTTGCCTTATGCGTTACTAACTTCTGGCATATGCACAGTTTGGTCGGCCCTGTGCACAGTTCTTAAATTTCTCTATGTTATCAATGTTTGGAAGTTGTCAATGGGTGAGACAGAGTCTTTAATCATAAAGACCCACCCCCAGCCAAATGTATGTAATTAGCATCAAAGTTATTATTTAAGATTAAGCTTGTGGCTTACAAGGAATGTTCGCATAATATATTATATCAACATGGAATTGTAGGGAACAGGTGAAATAAGTAGAAATATTATGTAGTCTGTGCACAGTTTGTTATAGCACGACTGAATTTATTTTGTTAAAACTTATTTCAAGCGAAATTTTAGTCTAAATAGTAAAACTGGTCAAAATGAGAAACTGGGTAAATCATATGGCGCTCCGCCGGCTGTGGGAATTTTCGATATTCGAACGCTTACAATGGTTTTTTATTGAATAATGAACCAAAAGCCCACTAGATTCTTCGTGCAATGAACTGGCAACGACCGTAAGTACGTAATATCAAACAACGTTGTTCTTGAAGGTGTTTCTTACCTTCAATACGGAATAACTTCACTGAAGATGTTACTCACCATTCAATGACACGTACAAATTCCATTCAGGAGGCCGGGAATCAAACATTCCGTCAAGGTTCTAAAAGGATCTACAGGAGGTAATGGTTCTAGTAATGGCCCCGTGATAAACGATGTGCACAGAACGCATCGCAACAGTTTCAACCACCCCAGTCCATTTCCACCGACAAAGGAGAAGCAGGTGTCCACCCGAGGGGGACCTGAATGGCAACATAGGCGAGAAGGGCTTTGCTTGCTTTAGTTCTATACCAACTTCCACGGTTCTTTACTACCTCTGACCCATCGAACCTATTTGAACGAGAATAATAGAAGTTGGTTCCCATTCCATCCTCACTTTTATGCTGTACAATAAACCAGTTTCTTGCCATGGGTCTTGGTTTCTTGGTCAGAAGCAGAGGTAGACAAAAGGTGGTTTACACAGAGAAAATTCCTCTCTCTTCTGGAAGCCTTGGACCGGTGAGTCAAAATCACCCCAAATTCCACAAAACAGAAACATAAATGCAGTCACAACCAGTGGAATAGATCAGCTGATATTTGGCATTTCAATGGTAATAGTCTGCCCAATATATTGCGTTTAACTATTTCTTCTCACGGAGAAAGAAATTAAAGGCAAAATTTACGGGATCACTAACTACCATTACGTGTTCACAACATCTAGAGTTGTTCAACTCTGAATGTTCTCTTTTGTCACCTACTACCTTGCAGCACACAATGTAAGTTTCTGATAAGAAGATGGTAAAGGAGACTGGCAGCAGGAAAGACATATTTCTGAACGCCGTGTACACCTTGACAACTTGAAGATAATGGTGTAATCTAGACTGTGTACTAGGATAGAGTATTGTAAATCGAGTACTACTTGCATGGTTTCCTCGTTCAAAACTATATGCAAAGTTCAAGTGCCTCATCAAGGGTTTTGGTTTATTATTCAATAATAAACCATTGTAATCGCTGTTGAAAAAAAAATTCCAACCCCCCCTGAAAATTTTATGGTTTACGTTTCAAAGGGTGTAGAATCCGAATCTGCAATGAAAATTTTTCCGTCCGATCGCCGTACGCCGTACGCACGATTTCTCCCAAACGGCTGAAGCAAAAAAGCTGAAATTTTCAGGAAAAATCAATATTGGTCCGACAACGCCCCAATTCTTTAGCCAGCACTCTCACTTAATTTAAAGTGCCCTTTAAGGGTTGTCAAAGTTTTGTAAAATCCCTAAAAACCTCAAAAAAAGTAAGGCGGCCTAAATTTGTACTCTTCTTGAAGAACACTCCACGAGGAATCGAATGAGCCCTTCCCCAAGTCCGTAGGTCAAACCATTCTTGATCTATGGCCCGATTTATGGTGCCAACATTCGCGTTATTTTGGTTTATTATTGTTTTTGTGTTGATATCAGTAACCTAGTGACGTAGTGATGTAGTAATGTGGATACTGGAGTGAACTCCTAAAAGGCTTTGTAACCGATATACATGAGTTGAAGCATTCTGATAACCACTAAAAAAATAAAAATAAATAAATAAAAACGCTGCAAATTCTTTCACTGGGGTTTATTATTCAATTGGCTTATTGAATTTCAGGAGATATGCATAGAGCACGTAAATCTGTTCTCGTCCAAAATACCTATTTGGATTGATCATATTTGTGTGCCTCCTGAAATTCAATAATCGCTGTATCACCTGTGAAAGACGCACACTCCAAAGCTTAGTATAAATTCAAATCATGAACGCAAGCCAATTGAATAATAAACCCCAGTGAAAGAATTTGCAGCGTTTTTTGACAGACAATCCAATGAATCAACATTGATCAATTGGAACGAACCGGTCCATTTCCTCCAAGCAGCTTTTCAAATATTTTCGAGTAATGTTAGTAGGATGTCACTGACTACACAATAGTATTTCAGATCACATCTCACTCGTTGTTTGACCGTGACTAATCTTGTAAAGAAATTCCACACTAATTAATAATATTTAGAAGACAATATTTACGAAGGGTTAACATTAGTTCTAACAAGAACGTAAAATTTATAAAAGCTTGAAAGGAATGATTAATGTTGACGGCGAACAGAGAGGGCTGGAGCTTCAGTAGATTCCAGACGGCTGAGGATGAGAATTTTTCTTTTTTTTCCAAGTCAAACCAGCTGAAAAAGATTCTATTCTTGATTCGACTGGAAAACATTTCACCTTTTTGGAGAGAAACAATTTTTTTTTTTTTCGTGTCAATATATTTTACGAAGGGCGGCAGGTGCTCTCTAAAAAGGGCTATCACGTGTTTAGCTGGGCAAGGTGAAGGTATTTACTAAAACCCCCTGAGTCATGGACTGTTTTGGCTATTGAAGCTGAGTGAGTGCCTCTAACTTAACTTTAAATCAACTACAGATAGGACAAAATTTATCTGAAAGGTTAAAAAAGGGACTGAAAATAGGGTTTCCGTGTACGTGGCCATGTGCCCTCCACACTAATACAAGCGCTGACTCGAGTGCATCCACGTATACTCGAACAGCAATCTATTTAGGGAAGATGCTGACATCAAAGGGAATGAGATTTGTGAGTTCGTAACGAGGTTAAGCGCATGACAGTACGTGGATTTCCGAGGGAGGCCACCCTTTCCCAAGTTCTGAAAAGTAACTTAATCAGCAGCCGAAGATGAAACATATTACTGGTTTTCTCACGTATATTTCTTTTTTCATTGATGAGAATTCAATTTACAATCAATTTTATCGATTCAGTATTTTCTTAGTAGAGGAACGACATGACATAAAATTGTAGTTATTGCTCGAAATTTGGAGAACAAATTGAGACATATGGATATATGTACATTGATGTCACAAATCATTGTTCTAAGAGTTGAAAAATAAAATAAATAAAAAAACGTCTGCCAAGTGGGTGTGGCACATAGCTTCCTCGTATCCATAACATGACTGTATAGATCTAGGCTAAAAAATATAAATTGACAGTTGACAAATTGACGCTGAATGGATTGATAAATAAAGTGATAAATTGACATTATAGCATTTCCAAAAATAAAATGCATCGTTCAATGAAAAACTTTATTTTCTCTTTATTACTCACGAGGACCATCTTTACATCAGTCCGAACAATCCCTGAAAATTTCATCGAAATCACTCATGAACTCCCGGAGTTATGCGTGTAACAAGGATTTCACGTTTGCGGATGCGCAGAGGCTACTATTGATCCGGACGTCATGAAACTTAGAGGGGATCATCTACACATCAAACCGAACAATCCCCGAAAATTTCATCGAAATCGGTCAAGAACTCCCGGAGTTATGCTTGTGGCAAGGATTTCACGTTCGCGCATGCGCAGAGGCTACTATTGATCCGAGGGTCATGAAACTCATAGGGGACCATCTAAACATCAAACCGAACAATCCCTGAAAATTTCATCGAAATTGGTCAAGAACTCCCAGAGTTATGCGCGTAACAAGGATTTCACGTTTGCGCATACGCAGAGGCTACTATTGATCCGGGGATCATGAAACTCATAGGGGACCATCTACACCCCAACCCGCACAATCCCTGAAAATGTCATCAAAATCGGACGATAGTTTCGTGTAGTTTTGCCCGTAACAAGGATTTGCTGACAGACAGACAGACACACAGACAGACACGGAACCAAAATTGTTCAGAAAGGTCTAAAACGCAAAATGCGAGTGGAATTTTCGATTTTGGAGACAAAAAAATGTTCACTTTCCGAAAGTGAAAACAATGTTTCCACTACCTTGGTAGACTCGGAAGCAATAAGGAATGGGAAAGCTATTTAGGGGATTGGCTATTTAGTTCCTAATCGACTAAATAACAGATTGGACTGCAAATCGTAAGCCTACTGACTTCTCACTTTCTCGTGTTTGGGGAATTTTGACTAAGACTGTAGACCTCATGAGAGGTGTTTGACCGCATTAGAGATACAGCTCAGACAACGAAGAGGTAATAGCGATGCAACAAGATATTTCAGAGGAACGAAAATGGGCTCCGCAGCCTTGGAAATCCATGACGTTGTCCAATTAAAGCACGACAGCTGAAACTATTCAACAAGGAACATGCTTCAGCTCGGTGGCTGTGGAAATCAATCAGTTGATCAGACCAACTGCGAACCTGGTGAATGTTACTCGGTAGGCTTCAAGGTGCTCCCTTTCAAATGCCAACATCATAGTACGAAAGAAAATAGATTTGACATGGATATCAGATCCAGCCAAGTTCTGATAAGTCACCAATACTTCTCAGGATAGGGAACTTTGCAACATGAGAAATAATGTAATGTTTGACAAATGGAGCTTTTCTGTGAGGCTAACGATTCAAGTTAGTGATGAACTAGTGAATTTCGGCAAATATACGAATTGAGGAGCTTACTTTCAAACAGGCACATATCCATTCCGACAAAATGTTCAGGAAGTGAAAAAAAAACGGTTTGCAGATTAGTGGAGATGTTTTTCTGCAGTTTCTCATCGGAGTAATGTGTGAGAAGGCACAGATAAAGATGTCTCAGAATATGAATCAATTTTCTCCAAAACACACTTCACTTTGGAAATGTGCCCTTTTGATCAAAACTCATGAATTTGTGCCTTTTTGAAAAAGAAAGAATTCATTCTCCATTCTGTAGGTTGTATTAAAAACTTTACCTGACTCCATATTTCCATTTGTCATGCCTGCCATCAATCGAGTCTCGTGTAAATATTCAACGTCAAGACGAAGGCGCAATGCTTCTTTTTGGATATGTGCCTTTTTGAAAACCCACGACTTATCGCCTGACGAAATTCGGAGGATATGTGCCATTTCGATTGCAAGGCACTGAAAAAATGTAGGGGACGGATTTGTTACCTTTTGATGCAACACATAACTTTAGCCCCGGAATTGCCGTGGATGTGTTCTGTTTTGTTCGGAAATGATAGGGGTATCTGATTCAACTCATATTCAGAGATAGAAAATTGAGAAAAAAACGTTTTCTCCCAGATTTGGATATGTGCCTTTTTGAAAGTAAGCTCCTCAATTGTAGAAATGATTAGCTTCTTTAGGTATCACTAGAACGTAATGTAAGCTTTGTTTGTTTTCAGCAAATTCTGCACCTTTCCTACTTCTCCCTTCTACCCATTTCAGTTCTCGTCCTTCTGTTGTATAGTGCGTTACGTCTATCAAATAAATCATTTTCTTTCTCATTATTTTCAGTTTTTCTTTTACTTTACCCAACACGAACGACAAAAAAACGATCAACCTAGATTTGTAGCAGTTGTTATAGAATTGTAGCATCGGTTATTTATCCCTTGATGGATCTGAAGGACAATATCGTATTTTTCCAGAAGTTTCAGGAGTTGTGCGACACGCGTTGCTAATCAATTTTGTCTATAGTCTCTAAACTACCACTAGAAAAAATTCAAAGAAATAGACAAGGGTCTGATGAGGCTTTTTCTCCCGGATCAATTGAGAAGCCTTGGAACCGACGCGGCAGCTGCTTTGAACTTCGTGCGAGCGCCTCACAGCTGACGTTTTTTTTCTCCATGCACTCTGCCGAATCGTGAAGCTGTGAGCTTTTATAACTTAAACCACTCGGATATTCAACGACAGTTTATTATGACGTTTACAACTTCGGCAAGTTGACATCTATGGAAAAGTGTCAACCTGCCCTGTCAACCTATCCTGAAAACAATGTGAGGGAAACTGGTATCCATTTAAAATTGACATTAATCACTGATGAGGTAACAATGATTATTATTGAGGTGTTGGTGGTGTGATGACTAAAATGATTTTGAAATAGATCACCAATCTGTAAAGTTGATCAGTTCGTTATGCTGGATCGAGGAAGTTTTTCCCCGTTAGGGCTACATTAAACGTGAAAAATTTCATTGGTGATATGGGGGCCCAATACCTAAAATGAATTTAGAAATACCCAAAAGGTGAATGAGATTTTAGATCTGCAAAACATGAATGTAAGTTCATCTGCTTGTAAGATTGAATCGATGCGACTTTTTCCCATACTATTTTATTTATTTTATTTTATTTTATTTAGTAATTTACACGGGCGGAGGCCCAATTTACAATAATTATAGTTCAACATATTTATGTGAGCAATAAAAAACAAAAAAACCAAAGAAAAAAAAGAAAGAAAGTGGTACTGCACAATATACATATATATATCTAAAAGTTCATTCAATTGAAGCATTCATCAGGATAAACAAACACCGAATGCGCACAGCTCAGTCAGGAGGCGCAAGCGCCATCAAAACATCACGACGAAACCGAATATCAACTGCATCATTTAGCCAAGTTTCAGTAAGAAAAAAGAGATCGTAGGTTGACCGATGGCAGAGGCCCAATACCTCTGGTAAATGAATTTACAAATACTTCCAGCAACAAGACTGTACAATTTTGAATCCCACTGAAGTACTTTATTTTATTATTTTCACATGAAACAAGAACTGAATGTTAACTTGGTACGGTCTGTGATATCTTGTAAGGAGTGGGCGGGTTTGATGTACGGTTCTCAATCAGAATTCTGGAGGCCACAGCCGGATCATTAAAAATAACCAACAAAGGACGGGTCTTAGCTGGATCTGGCTTTCCAATACGAAGGATTCTTGAGACAGATGCATCATAGTCAATCGAGAAATCAATTAGCTTTCCGAATAAAATAGACCTCAAAAGTGGCTGCCAATGATTCCACCACATCGAAAAAAATTTTGATCTGATCTCCTCCACCGGAAAACAATGAAATGGTCATCTAGCTGAAAATCAATACGTTCAAAAACGTTTTTCTTGAGATGGATTGATTAGGATCACCGATAGATCCGGTAGATCATCACTATTTTTACAAAGGTGCAAATCCATTTATCCCGCAGATCCTTTCTCAGTTTCCTGTAATTTTCCAATGAGGCCCCACATTTCGTGCATTTAGCAGTCTTTTTCAGTGTGTGTAACTTGGATCAGCGCAGTCCATCTCTTTTACTTATTTATTTATTTAATTATAAATAAATAATTAAGAACGTTGGGTTTCAAGGCACGGACGAACCTTTATTTTAACACGGGACAATCAGTTGAGCGAGCGAAAGTAAGAACGACGAAAACAAATATAGAAGCAGCGATACCGCACTGATCACGAGTAAATAGAAGGCGAGAAAATAACACGATGAAGACTAGTAAGAGAGCGACGCACTAAACGGCGTCCCGATGAACACTGATAGTTCTATCTATAGATCTATCTGAAGTTTTAAAAATACCACTTTTTTCGATTTTGATCACATGAAATCTCAAAACTTGCTACTTGTGCTGAAAATCAATGGGAAATGGTTTGAGCTGAACTTTTTTCTATAGAAACATTGGAAAGTATTCAACACTGAGTAGAATGAACCTTAATCAGACCTCAATTGGATCAAAATTAAGAACGTTGGGTGATTTTCAAGGGCAGAAGTACTGATACTGGGAGAGAGGAAATGTTAACCACATCTGAATTTCCAATTGTTCGAATCCATTTTATTTTAAAGGTTGACTTATAGTTCTTGGGGTTAAAACTCTACAGTTTTGGTGCCCTTACAAATTTGTGTAGGGCGAACGGTTTAGATATTGTAGGAGAAAAAGAGGAAAATGTGTCTTTTTAAACATCTTTCGTGAGACCATCATTTTGTGTTCAACCATTTAGAGATGGTAGACAACCATTTATTACCTCAGAGGAGTGAAGTAGGTTGGTTTTATAAATGTTATGTTAATAATAGAAGTATGTAATTATTTTTTGACCCAGGTATGAGTATGATCATTGATCATACTGGTATGATTACAACTTTGAAATAAATGTATATGGACTATTTTGTTTCCCCGACAATTTTGAAATCCTCCCAATAAGAAAGGTCATCTAACGCGGAACGATTTAGTTTCTAGGAGTTCAACTTAATAGAAGGTTTTACAGTGAAGATCCCATGTAGAAAGTCAACAGAGGGAAACAAGGACACGTAGAAACGAAACTGAGCAGACAAGTGACGCTCGAGCGCAGAACGATGGGTGGGTCACGGACTACCAGTTCCACGGCGGCTAAACTTGACATTCTATGACGGTCAGTGTGAGTCACATCCAGTCACGTTCTCAACTGACCGTTCAACAGTAACATCTTATAACAGTAACTACTCATCTCAACAGGACAGTAGAGAAACTCCACTAGATTCTCAACAGTTCTCACATATCACTTTGAATAAAACAAATTACATGGTTATGCACTTCAATTGCATTGAGGCAGTGGCGTATATATGTGATATTTTCGGGGAGGGCCGAGAAAAAGGGAGGGTCCGGGGGTCCACCCCTGGGAAAATTTTTCAAATCAAGTGTTTAAAATCACATGTTCAACTATTCTAGCACTAAAAAAACTGATAGAAAAGTGGTTCTTTTCCCAGGTAAAGGATATTTTAGGCCTAAATAATATTCAGTTAAAACGAAAAATACTAAAAAAAAACGAAATATTTTCCAAATTTCGAGGGCATTGAGGCTACTCTTTTCGTTAGGATATATTTTCATTTCTTTATGGTATTGCTTTAGAGCCCAACGACAATTCTTAAGCCAGTACAGCTCTTCCACCACCCATGTCATTACCCTACAGGACCGAAAGTTGAAGTTCCTGAAGACCCAAATACGAGGATATAGAACGAACCCCTAAAACGATTACAATGCAGTGAAGCCCCTTCAACGTCTACTAAATGGGTGAGGTGTATCATCTTTAACACATTTCCATTATACAGTGCGTCCCAGTAACTACGCTCCCCCCCCCCCCTTATTTTCTCTAATTGTGGACGAAAAAAAATCGGACCAACGCTATTCTTCATAATTTTTTGAGTAGAGTTCAAAAATGACAAAATTGCGCAGCACGCAACCGCGCAACCATGCGCAACCAAGATCAACTTTGTTTTTTCAAATGGAAACCCCCATTTTTTATTACAGATTCGGATTCTACGGAAAATTTCATGAACATTTGGATCCTCAATCGATTTTTTTGACCGCGCGCAACCAGCTCAGCGAGCGCTAAAAGATGCGATGCGCCAAAATTGAGATGAAGGTAGTCCTCAAGTGTGGCACACGAATTTTAATTGTTTTTCAACGCTGATTCACGTGCTATCCATTTTGTGCTATCCATTCTTTTCGAATATGAAATCATCGATTTTCTCATGAAGGATAATGAATCAATCCCGATAAAGTGTCAAAAAAATAGTAAAGTAACAGGTAACTTTTACACATCACAAAATTTCGCAAAGAATTTTCAGTCTTCTAAAAACACCTTTAAAATAATAAATAATAAATTGATAAGTTGTTCCGAACATTGATGATAACTCTCAAAATATCAGCTAAAGGAAGCAATATTACCTGTGCTTCATCTGTTGTACATCGCAAGGTGAAAAAATGATTAAAACAATTAAGCGATAAATTGTTCGAATTGAGCTCCTCCTGCAGCAACGCACGCCCCTGCTCTGAGTAGAAAATTTTCGGATTGATTCTTTATCCTTCATAAGAAAATCGATGATTTCCTATTCCAAAAGAATGGATAGCACAAAATTGATAGCACCACGTGAATCAGCGTTGAAAAACAATTAAAATTCGTGTGCCACACTTGAGGACTTCATCTCAATTTTGGCGCATCGCATCTTTAAGCGCTCGCTGAACTTACCTAAAATCACATCTAAATACCAAAACATACCTACGTGCATTATTAATGTTATGGGATAAAAATGAATGAAAATGAACAAAAGCAACTAAATTAATAATTGGACAATATATAAATTGGTCGAAAATTCCTAAGATAGAAGCCATGATGGTGTTGATGGCAGAAGGTGATTTTGTTGTTATGACTTATTAGATTAATGAAAGTATCGGTGGTTAACTCATTTCATAGATTTCCATGGCTTAACTGACAGGGACTCAGTATTTAGTTTTATATTTATTTATTGCTCTGGAGATAGCCGTGACACGCTCATCAGTGCTTGACAATAATATGAGAACACGAAGGGTGAATCATCAGTGGTCGTCACCAAAATCGTATAGTTCATCGTTAAAAAAGTTCCTTCAGTCTTCAAACGAAACAAACGTTCGCACAATTATATGACGATAAGAGTAATAAACAAATTACTGAAACCGATTAGCGTTACGCAATTACGTTGCTCGCTTCACTTTACATGACACGTTATCAACCAATAATGGAACTAGTCAGCTGTAAGAAATTCTGACGGCAGGAAATGCTATCCGCAGAATGACGAATGACTCAGGCACCTAAGAGAAATTTACGACACTGATAACGATGTTGTACAGCCAAGTGAAAACAAACTTTTCTCAGCCTTCACGTATTCATTAATTGTAAAGTGGTTTGGGAAATAACTGTCGGAGAATCCTTGATTTCAGGACTCACCAACCATTTATAGTCCTCAACACTCAGACCTACTCTTGCCTTGGGAATTGAAGTGGATCGTCCTAGGTGTTTTGTCCTGAAGATTTTAACCATACTGCAAGAAATTGTTTTCTAGGTTTATTTATATTTCATTTATTCGCTTCTATTAGGTGCCTATATACATTGAGTAATTAATAATTAGATAATGCGAGGTTAAAACTCTATATATACGTATACATATCAATGATCTGCATAGAAGGGCTATCTGATGAAGAAATAAGAAGCCTTCCTGTAATGAATTTAGTGATTCTTGATTAAAAAACGCTGCAAATTCTTTCACTGTGGTTTATTATTCAATGATTCATGATTTGAATTTCTACTAAGCTTTGGAGTGTGCGTGTTCCACAGGTGATGGAGCGATTATTGAATTTCAGGAGATATGCATAGAGCACTTCAATCGGTTCTCAACCAAAATACCTATTTGGATTGATCAGTTGATCATATTTGTGTGCCTCCTGAAATTCAATAATCGCTCCATCACCTGTGAAACACGCACACTCCAAAGCTTAGTAGAAATTCAAATCATGAATCATTGAATAATAAACCCCAGTGAAAGAATTTGCAGCGTTTTTTTCAAGAGCTATTACAATGGTTTATTATTGAATAATAAACCAACATTCTATTTGAAATTTTTAAATTTCGTAAGATGGAGCACGCACATCAGAATGCTTCAACCCGCGTATCGGTTATAAACCCTTTTAGGAGTTCACTCCATTATCCACATTCACTACATCACTAGGTTACTGCGATCAATCTTGTTTTTGTTTTGATTGCAGTAACCTAGTGATGTAGTGAATATGGATGCAAATGTTGGCACCATGAATCGGGCCATACATCAGGAATGGTTCGAGCTATGGACCTGGGGAAGGACTCATTCGACTCCTCATGGAAAGTTCTTCAAAAAAAGTCCAAATTTAGGCCGCCTTAACTTTTTTAGAGGTTTTTAGGGATTTAAAAAAACTTTGACAACCTTCAAAGGGCACTTTTCCTGAAAATTTCAGATTTTTTGCTCCAGCCGTTTGGGAGAAATCGTGCGTACGACGTACGGCGGAAGATGATGACATCTTTTCCATTTCTTCAGTGCAATAATCCTATTTCTTCTTGCATGCTTATCCACTGCTGCGCACGAATATATCCTGAAGTGAAGGAAAAGGTTCCCCAAAGGTCCTTCAACGTGTAATTTAGGATTCTCGATTCAATTTCTAGGTGAAAGGAAATATTATGCAAAATCTACTTGGAAATGCCGACTTGTCAGATACAGCTGGCGGAGGAAGGACATGTGCAGACGGAAGGGGCAGCCTTTCTTTAGGGTTCGTGTGCGTGAAGGAAGAACTCGGGCAGGGGACACAAAGCTATAAATGGGGGAACCGGAGAGCAGTTGGTGCGAAATAATTCCGTATTTCCGAGCCAGAAAAAAATTGAGGGGAAGATGTGTAGAAATCAGTATTCCAAAGTTAGAAGTAAATGAACTACTTACAGAGGTACTTAAAAGGTACTTAAAAAATAATGTGTAAGTTAGAATTGGGATGTCATTATTTACTATATGTATTTCAGAGGGAGGGATTGGAAAAGAGGTAAGTAGTGACTATTTATTTATTTTTATTATTATTGGCATTAAAATATTATACAGCCATACTATAAATCATCAAATAATAGGCTATAGGTAATATGCGCATTTTACACCGCTAGTCTTTACACACTTCTCGAAATAACATTTTTAAACATCAACACTTATCGATTTTAAAAATTTGTAAATATTTTTATAAATAATATAATTTCCACTTTGTAAAAGCGTAACATAATTAAAAGGGTGTTCAATTAGTCCAGAAATTAAATTAAAAAAGTCCACTCGTTGCGCCTGGAAAATGGGACACTCCATGATTAAATGCTCCAAGCTGCCAACTGGTGTTCCGCATCTACTACAATCCGCCGATCCCGACTGTCCTATTTTGGCTAGGTACTCATTACATATGCCCACCATGATTCGATCTCAGTCTGTATATATACTTCTACCGAAATCTTTGTCAACCTCGATCGAACCATGGTCTAAGAGGAAGGCTGAATGTACTTATAAAAGCCACCCTCTACTATGTTAGTGAATTTGTGTTGCCATTTTGACCGGTACAGGCTAAGTAGTGACTAAGAAGTTAGCTTACTTATATTTATTCCTACTCACAGAGTAACAGAAGATTTGATCAAGCAATGAATGCGAGTTTGCTACAAACCGACTTTCATACAATGATTACATGCGTGCTTGATGCTCTCCTACATATCTCGATCTGTGAAGAAATTTCAATAATTAAATACTTTTAAAAACACAAATGAATGCTGGATGGTAGCCCTCATTTTGCACACTGATTGCAATCACATTTCCGTTGCAGACTTCTTTACGGTGCACCCAAGCACCCAAACCAGGTCCGTCGGGAGTTTGAAAGTTGGTAATCATTGGGAGGAAAAGCTTACAGTCAGGAAAGCACAGGCGAACAAAGATAATAAAGAAAAATGTAGCAGAAGCCCTAGACCCTTCTTGTCAACTGAACCATCTATTACGACCCCGTTTTCCACATCATTGGACCCACACGCTCAGTCTAGCCATCACAGTGAGCTCTTCTCAGCGTTCTTACAACGGTTGAAGTACGAGTCTAACCTATAATGCTGTAGTCCCTTCTCCTGTCAGTAGTTAGTGTCAGCCACCGTCGTAAACTTTGCCAGTAGGGGACGTAATGTGGCATCATAATAAGCCGCAAATAGCCCGTGACAGACCATTATCGGCCCATGATTCCTTTTCGACCGTGAAGTGAATTATTTGGATTCGATGGTGGCAGCTGTCGTTGACATTGCACGCATTTCCTGAACATTTCAGAATAGATCAAAAGTGATTTGTCGATATAATAGAGAGCAGCATCGTTCATCCGACACTGTGGCAATCCGGCATTCTTCAGAAAACAAACATTTAGATGTTCTGAATACTATGTTGCTTGAAGAGTAAATAGAGAGTAGGATTCAGGAGTTACTTTTGGTTAGAATTTCTATTTTGCTACGCCTATTAAAGAAATAACCTCTAAAGATCTCAAAGGACTATGGGGTGCTCCACCGTGCTTCTCAACCCACCAGAAGCACCAAAAGTGGACACCTTGATCTGCAGCTACTAGGAATTTGCCTCTGTTGTGTGCAGTTCTGTGTAGTGGACACTCAACTGCCCATAGGGACGCGGACAGAATTGATTTCTCAAGATGTCCTTGCGCCATACCAATAAAGAATGTTGAGAATTCTGAATCGGTCGAGCATCGCCGACAAATGAAAGCTGATTTAATTGCGTTTAAAAACATTACAATAATCTAGGCGTAAGCTTCATCACATATAGCTCAGATCCAGGGCCACAAAGTACGATGTTCCTTTCGATCCCGACCAAAGTCACCCCGTTCTCTCTACCTGTCATCGATTAATCTCGGGATGAAGACTGGCGAATCATTGATGAGTCACCATTACACATTTATTGAACTCTAATTAGTTTGTTTGCTAATTAAATATGCTACCATTAATGTACTGAACTTGTGAATTAAACTGTATTCTGAATCATTTTACTAATCCTACTACATATATTGGCTGAGCTTGTTTGTCCTATGAAAATGGATTTTAATCCCGATTAATAAGAATAATAATGGGTTTAAAGGTAAAATTGTTGAATGTGGTTTTTTTGTGAGAAATCAAATTTTTGGCTCATAATTTATGGTTTTTCAGTTCTGAACAATTCGTGTATTCATCAGACTGCCATATACTAAGTTTCAGTCAAATTTCAATGGAATTTTCAAGAATTGAGCGACAATACTCTCTTATCTTTCATCGCCATCAGATCAATCAGTATTGATCAGTGCGTGCACTAACAAAACTCCTTATAACGCCAACAGTTTGCATTCGATTTTGGACCCCTTCAAAATAGCTACGAATCGGAAGAGGCCGGATGGGCGGTTCTGCCATTGGTTTCATACGTAGAATACATACGTCGATGACTGAATCATCACGTGTACATACCAAACACAAAAGAGGAAAGGTGCAGCTGTTTCAGGAACATCTGAATAAACATTGGTTTCCAGATTGGATAACTTACAGTTTTTTCCGAATGAATAAAGGTTCATTACTTCCAATTTCAAGCAATGAACTTGAAGCATGACGTAAATTACGAATGTGCATTGGGATTAGAACCATAACATGAGTAGTATTAGTAAAACGGCAATGAAAGGTATCTTGCCTTTGAGCGGCTAATCTCAATTCAACCTGCTTAATACGAATAAATGTATAAAAATTGGCTGAAAATCGGCGCTAAGGGCCTCGCCGGGGGCTGCGCCCCCTGGACCCCCCTTTTGCTTTTATTTATAGCCTGCTGCTACAAGTATAGAAACGTAGAATACGCTTTAGCCTCGAGTGGACGCTGAACTGCAGAACGTTCAACGGTGATTATGAAACGTGTATTAGCGTTTAAGTAACGTACACTAACGATGTTATTGATATGGCGGGCGAATATGGAATCAATGTACGATCCACCACGATAATCCGCATTCTTGTATGTGACAATCAATACAAACGTGCGCAAATCAATAGAAAAACGACGGTTTATTTTATTGAAAAATGAAACATAAAATTATTAAGGTAAATGTTCCTTCAATTAATTTAATAAAGTCTCCGCTGAGCGCTGCACCCTCAGGCTCTGAGCCCTTAATTCCTCGAAGGAGGACAATCTGGACCGGGGCAGGAGAACATCACCGAAGGACGATTCGCGAACGACTGAAACTCCGATTTACATAAATAAAATTACTCACTTCAAACGGGTTTGTCGCAACTACTACACACGGATGTAAATATGCAAGTTGTTGCTTGGTGATCGCCTTTAGTTACCCAATGTGCTTATAAACATCAATTATCGGTGTTTTATGATCATATGATCTGTTTCTAAAGCAGCCCAGAACGTTCTAGACTTTTCCGTGTCACATTTCGTTACGCTCAAGCGTTCCTTTTTTGGCTAGTTAGTCCATGGCTAAAGCGTATTCTACGCTAAAATCGGCTTTCTGAAAGACAACAAAGTTTTGGACGATTGCACGCGTAGGGGCTGTAGCTGATGATGGCATGCTGAAATTTGCAACCAACCACCAAAAGAACGTTGTCCACCAACCCGGGGATTTGAGCGTTATTGAACCGTTTGATCGTAAAGCACGTACAGGGTGTCCAAGGAGTTATGCACAATCCGACTCCTACGTGTTCTACAACTCATTTCCGACCAAAAGTGGCTCTTAGCAATTTGTTTTTAGAGGCTTCGTTTTCAAGTTATTCGCGATTTAACATTTTTTTCGTGTTTTCGATATTATGTCACTAAAACTGTTATAACTCCTTCAATTTTGAGATAGATCATATTTGAAGACACCGCTAGAAATAGCGTTAAATTCTCTATTTGATGTCAGATAACATTTTTTAATTGAATTGAAGATTTGGGATTGCCGCGCGAAATGGCAGTTTTGTCAAAATCTTGAAATCGCCTGTTTTTCATCTCGCCTAGCAACCCCATTAATACTTGAGACACAACTGTGCAGAACTGGTAAAACGTGCGCCAAAAATGTCAGCTTTCTAACGGTGTAGTCTTTTTGGTTTTAAAAATATTTTCCGTTAAGAAAATGGTGTTTAACTGCAGAAAAACGTGCGTTTTCTGTTAAAATTGAGGTTGAGGTGTTTTCGACCTTACGTCACTAAAACGGCCGTAACTCCGGCGTTTTCAAAGTATTTACAAATCTAAGGATACCGTTGGAAAAAGCATTGAATTTCCCATCGTCTCAGTCTTCAACAGTGATTTTTCAAAGGGAACTAAAAGGTTAAAAGCTAGCCTGAAAAGTGAATTTTGTCAAATTTTGAAAAAACACTTTTTTAATGGCTCATTAGTCTCTCTTGATTTTAATGATACGTTTGAGCCTGTCAGCTTAAAAAACGCAAAAGCCTCAGCTTTCCAATGGTATAATTGGTTTTTATTTTTTAGAGGGAACTTTTTTGAGAAAATTGAGATTTTATGCAAAAAAAAAAATTGTGTTTTCAAGCACATTTGAGGTAAAAAAAAAGTACTAAAAATTTGAAGCTTTAGGTGTGTGCAAACTTAAATTTCATCTACTTATTGATCCGAAATAGCAATTCGGGTAATTCAATAGCAAATGGATTACCAATGTGCGAACGTTAAATACTTCATTACGATCTATCTACACCGCAGTTTCTGTTTACATTTTCAGGAACAAAGCGGCACCTACAGGGTCACTGACGCCAGACCACTAGTAATTACTAAAATGGTTGTCAGAATAATTGTTGCCGTGTACTAGTTATTAAGTTCACGCTGCAATACGTGAGGAAACTACACTGCCCGTCCTACTTGGCAGACATTATTAACCATACAGATTCAGTATAAATTAGGGAACTTGCCAAATTTCTGGGACCCATGACCTATACAACTATAATCACGTTGATTAGGAGAGCCCCATTTCGCATTACATCCTGCCATCCCACGTTTTCCTTGTTACGAATCTTTGGTATCATATCGACATTTCCTCTACACACTGATAGAACGAATGTACCAACAAACTTTTGAAGAACCAAGTATCAAAATTGACGTTGATGCTTGTATTTTTGATATGAAAAAAGGGTACCGCCTGGTTGTTAATGATTATTGTATCATAAATGCATCAAGTGAAAAAAAATATGTATATTCAGCCTCACGATAGAGTTTTTTCTAATTGCTTAATGTTCATATCCATTTTTAATATATTTTGACTGTATGTCTCAGCATAAATTTGGGCAATAAAACGTTAAACGCCCCAGTTCATAGATGATACACTGATTTTGAGTGATATTCTGCAAAATCACTGGGGTTTATTATTCAATTGGCTTGCGTTCATGATTTGAATTTCTACTAAGCTTTGGAGTGTGCGTGTTTCACAGGTGATAGAGCGATTATTGAATTCCAGGAGATATGCATAGAGCACGTAAATCTGTTCTCAACCAAAATACCCATTTGGATTGATCAGTTGATCATATTTGTGTGCCTCCTGAAATTCAATAATCACTCTATCACCTGTGAAACACGCACACTCCAAAGCTTAGTAGAAATTCAAAATCATGAACGCAATCCAATTGAATAATAAACCCCAGTGAAAGAATTTGCAGCGTTTTTTTATGGTTATCAGAATACTTCAACCCGTGTATCGGCTATAAACCACCTACTTTTTGAGTTCAGGAATGTCAAAAACCCTCTGATGTATCACATCCTCTTCCATCGCACGGATTTTCCTTGCTCCTTTCTCCATTTAATAATGTTTTCCAACTCAATACTTTTTTTATTCGAATTTGTAAATCTAGATAGGTTGTAATTTCATTTCTATCACATTCATCTGCAAGATCTTAGTAGGTTAGTTCAGAACGTACGTAAGGATTTAAAAAATGAAATTTGCCGCTGAAGCTACTTTCTACCCCATACAGCTAAAATGCTGACATTTACTATGGAGTAACTTAATGACGATTGGGTGATATTAGCTTAATGACATTTCAGGCTATAAATGATGTGTGAAAATGGACAGTGCGGGGTCTACATGATAAAATGAATTTTAGAAGGCTACTTTTTATGAATCGATCGGAATTTTCGGCTCCATTGAACATACTGAACGGCCGCCAAGCCTGAAATTAATTTTGCCAAGGTCAGGAATGAACGTAGTAAATTATCTATTTCATGGTTTCTTCTTCATCGGGCAAAAGAAGGGGATTTATGCAACATGCGCTAGCGTCGTCAAATGATAAGAGTTGATTTCGACCTCAGATCTCGTGATCCGTGAACAAACAGTTCGTTGACAACACGAATACTATTTTCATAGTTCTGATTCAAATACTCGTATAGTATCATGAATCACTGAACTCGAAACAATGTTTAAGTAACATTTTGAGATCAACACTGTTCCACATTTACAAAGTTTAAATTTCAATGTTTATCTACTAGTTCAAGAAAAAATGTCGAACAAATCACGGCGTTGGACAAAGTGAATGATGCTTATCACAGGAGAAAATTTATTACAAGATCAATAAAATACAATTTCATGTGTTCGGCCCGTTGGTTACAGGTAATATATGTGTTCTGAGACAATTTGCAAAGCAGATAGGTAAGTAAATTACCCCAACAAATTTCTCGCTGCTTCACTCCAAACGAAACTCCCGTGCAGTTGTCAAGTCCAATTACACGCTTCGGAACAGCGCTGGGATTCCCGCACGATCTCTGTTAGGTGGTTCAAAATAGTTTCCAAGATTTGTAGATAATTCTGTATCGTTTAAGTAAACGTTCAACTGTTATTACGATCAACACTAATAGACCTAAAGATACCAACTTTTCGGAGAAAAGAGGGTATTATTGAACCCTTTGAAACGGTTTGGGTTTTTTGCTTCCTAGTCCACCCCTAGGAAGCGGAAGAATCGTTTTCATTGTCGGCAGATGGAAATTTAGTTTGCATGCGCAGATGGAAAATACGTCAAACATCACGCTTTCACGTTTTACTCTCCAGGTCCCGGTTAAATTTGGAGTGTACAGGGCATAGTCTCTATTGTGGAAGTTTACCAGTTACCTAAAGGTTGAAGGAGCGTGAAACAAAAACAGGATGCGCATTAGCAGCTCGCCATTAGTATGGTAATAAAATTATAAAGGGGAAAACTACCGGAGAGAAGGGACATGTGGTTAGAAATCTCTGGCATGAATGGTTCCACTTTGCTGTACTCTTGCATTACGCATTAACTTACCTCAGGTGTTTCTGAGCTGGAAAACATAGTATTGGATGTTCCGTACTTGTAAGACATGGGCAAATCCATAACCTGGACGATTTCACTAATCACTGCTTCAAGAGTTTCTATTTTAGGATTTTTTAGAGCCTGATACCACGGTCGGATTCATATTTGCAACAACACAATGAGTAAGTGCCTAATTGAATACAGCAACAGAAAGGTTGAAGCACAGGATAAGTCTAACACGATGGCGTTTTGAGCTTTGCATATAAATATCGAATTATAATACATAATTATTAACGAAACATCGAATCGTAACCATCATGGAAGGCAGAATAATAAATTCTAGTCTCCATGATAATTTGAGTTTTGATTCCAACTCTGTGATTATGATGTTTACGCAAGACGTAGGAAGTTGTTTTTTCCATCCCGCTCTGGATGTGACTTGCATTTTTAATAGGTTAATTTGTCTAGTTACAAGCTTTATGTACTCTACCAAAGCTCTACAACAGAAAACTAATGGTCCAAGCTTCATATCATGATACAACGGGAATACCAATTGAGTTACAAATGCTCGTTGCAAGGATTTTCAGACAGGCCAGCAGACACGAGAATTCTTGTTGTGAAGCTAAAAGAGATGAGGAAGGGAATTTGAATATAGCTTCGTCGAAAACGGGTCCAATTCCTCTTTTAACATTGGATGCCTTTAAAGAAAATAGCATAAATAATTTAATACGATCTGATTTTACTTGTGTTCACCCTTTCATCTTTAAAACATACAGAAAGCAGTAGTACTTGTGTTTTACTCACCTCGTATCCTGCTGTAGCAGCAAAGAAACAGAAAATAACTAAAACGCACCTGATCTATATTAGTGAGTGGTATAGGACAACTATTTCAACACTGAATCATCCTAATTGTGAACTGTTGATCTGAACCTTCGAAACTAAAAGGTAAATAAAGAAAGAAAAAACTGAGTTGACATTAGTGTCGGGCGAGGAGAACTCAAATGAGTTCCTCAGATTAGCAGAGAATTCTCGACAGATATTCCCCACTACTTTTTGCCATCACGGGCAGAGGCTATCAGAAACCCGTTAGATCAGCTTCGCCTTCTATCGGAAATCCCCATGGGTAAACCATTCATCATATAATTTATTTGTCGTTCGGAACAAAAAAAAAATCCAACGAGTCCTATTACCAGGACTAAGGATTTTCACAGAAAAGATCGTGCTACGATAATCACCTGTGGTTTACGTAAATAAACGTCAAAGGAAGCCAAGAAATAATGTGAGACGAATTTTGATCGCCAAACTGAAAAATTTAAAGTCATTTGAAGAAAACTGAAATCACTTGAAAGATAAAGGACACGAAGTATCTAGTAAAAGATAACTCAAGTTCTTTCCGAAGAGGATTGTTTGTTTTTCTGCATTGGATCCTTCAACAGCCGAATGTAAAGTGTGATTCTACAGTTAACGGCACCATCTGAATAATTTTTGGCATTATTTAAATTTTGGGAGATAGGCCTTGAAATAATAGTGAATTTTCATTAGTTTTTGTGCTGAAAATGTAGTAATTCAGTTTTTGTGTATTCAATAAGATTTTATCCCGTCTGCAACGATTAAGACACACGACACACAAATATGAACAACACATTACAGAAGCTACCTCTAAATCGCACAATTCAACCTTATGCCTAGAAATTAACAAATAATTTGAACGAAAAATAAAAAAATAAATTAAACAAAAAATTTAATTCAATGATCGTCAATAAAATGCGTACCTAGAAAACCAGAATTAGAAAATCTGTGAGCTAGGAACCAGATTAGGATAGAAAAATAATGTAAATGTGGTAGGAACAATCCTTGGAATGGTTCCGAAGTAATAAAATAGATAGAAGAATATAAAAACTCGTTTAGGAGCTCGTATTGGAGTCCCTGTGTTCAGGTTCTTAAGAAATTTGTAATTATCCTTTGTAATTTCAAACAGGTAGGCTGAAAATTGATGGTTCTATGTATAGTTCATCGCAAATATCAATAGTTTTCACTGTAAGCGCAGACGTACATTGCGCCAGTTCTGCATGGTCTATTTGTTAGATCTCGCTCAATCGATTGAAAATTACTTGATAGAATCCGGCCAAAGATAGCAAAAGTGTGCAAATGTAATAGGTTTTTATTAAAAATAATTATTAGCCAATACTCTCAAATTGTGGCAAGTGGCAAGAAATTTTAGAGCACTTTTAACCATTGTAACCACCTTGACACTACCAATGCTATGCGACTCAAATGCACTCGAAAATTCAAAATCAACGTCGTAGGAAATGGAAGGTGAGGTTTTAGATGGTTTGAATCCCACATAACCCAAAGTGAGGTCCCTTTTGGGTATCTTAGGAAATCCGATTTCCACCTTAGGATCTCAAAGATTTCCTCACCTGCCACCGCAAAAAAAAAAAAAAAAAAAAAAAATGCTATGCGATTCAAATGCACTCGAAAATTCAAAATCAACGTAACCGTTGAATTCAGCCTTAAAATTAGTTCAAGTGTTGAAGTCTGCCTAATTTCTGTCTCCTATTAGAAGTCACGTCAAAATTTGAATGAGGATCGATCGAGTGTTACCGATTTAGTGGAGTAAACTTCAGAGTTTGTTTTAAATACAAAATAAGGGATAGAACACCAACGGAGTGATTCCTTTATCTCCTCTAAATAAAGCGATACAATTATCCCTTTTTTCTGTTCTTTTTCCTGCAAGAAACAAGTACCCTTTACAACCAAACCTGATTCGGTGTTTATTTTCTATCGATCAAATAAAACCTTTCTATTTTAACAAAATAATGACGTGAATGCTACCGCATTGAAGAGAACGACAAAGAGAGTTACTTGAGCATTACAATACATACGAGTAGCTTAATGGCAAAAGGCGTCAACTACAAGAACAAAAATTTTGAAACGTCATACTAGTAAATTACCATTGAACAGACATAGGAACTGAGCGATAATGATCACTCAATCGACAGTGGCGAAATTAAATCAGGTCAAATCATTAAAACTTCAATATCCTGCAAGTGAAAACGTGTAGTACCCACCAGTCAAAAGAAGTGAAATCGACCAGAGAACAGGACCACTTTCACCTATGATCTGGCCTTGTACCGTACGAATAATTCTATTGCTCTAAATAAGATCATCTAATTAATTTACAATATTAGAAGTGTGCATTTAGCAACCTTATTGCCAAAGACAGCGCAGCCTCGTATTTGTGCAAGAAGTTAACAATCAAAATTCCCACTAGGAGTGTTTACCCTCAAGGATTTTGATGTTGATTCTACTTTGATATTTTTGTAGATTTAAAATTCAAATACTTACATCAGCACAATTTTTTTTTATTGATTATTCAAGTACTCAATTGATAAACTTGTCAAAAAAAAAAAAAAAACATTCTGCTTTTAACAAAAATGATAAACATTTGATGATTTTTATCGTTTAAACCTCTCTCATTTTTCGGCAAAAGAACGGATATAGGAACATCTTCTTTTCCGCAACATGAATAGATGGATAAGAGAAATGTTCTAAATAATCTTTAAAGATCCCACAACTGGAGGAAAGTCAATTACGGTAAGCATGAAATGTCCAATTTGGTTAAAAGGGCAATGCGAAAATTATGCCAGAATTAAGACAGAAATTAAATTTGAGTACCCACAAAATCTACTAGTGAATGAGGCCAATGAAAAGCCATTAAAAACGCTGCAAATTCTTTCACTGGGGTTTATTATTCAATTGGCTTGCGTTCATGATTTGAATTTCTACTAAGCTTTGGAGTGTGCGTGTTTCACAGGTGATAGAGCGATTATTGGATTTCAGGAGATATGCATAGAGCACGTAAATCTGTTCTCAACCAAAATTCCTATTTGGATTGATCAGTTGATCATTTGTGTGCCTCCTGAAATTCAATAATCGCTCTATCACCTGTTAGCTTAGTAGAAATTCAAATCATGAACGCAAGCCAATTGAATAATAAACCCCAGTGAAAGAATTTGCAGCGAATGGTTATCAGAAACTTCAACCCGTGTATCGGCTATAAACCCTTTTAGGAGTTCACTCCAGTATCCACATTACTACTACGTCACTAGGTTACTGCAATCAAAACAAAAACAATAATAAACCAAAATAACGCAAATGTTGGCACCATAAATCGGGCCATACATCGGGAATGGTTTGAGCCACGGACCTGGGGAAGGGCTCATTCGATTCCTCATGGAGAGTTCTTTACAAAAAAAGTCCAAATTTAGGCGTCGTCGCCTTGACTTTTTTTTGGGAGAAAGGTTTTTACGGAAAAATTTATTTGCAGATTCGGATTCTACACCCTTTGAAACGTAAACCATGAACATTTTTTTTTTGACAATTTTTTGAATTAAAATGGCAAAAATTTGCGATCACTATATGGAACGAAAGTTGTCTAAAACATAACGTACTCATACGAATAGAAAGATAGAATTTGGCGAGAACAAGTCTTCTGCGACTAGGTAGTCAAATAGACCAAAAAAAAAAAAGGTTATGTTTTTCTGTTTTAGAATGCCTCAAAACGGATTTCCATGGAGGAAATGTTGAAAAATTTGAATTCGTCGTCATAGCTTCATTTTCATCAACTCGGTAAAATGACATTATTTGTGTTATTAGCTTTTATTGAGTTGTGGTTTTTTATTTTTAATAATTAACCTTTACAAAGTCCAAGAGAAAAATATTTTCCGGCAGTGTTCTGCTTTTCCATATAAAACCACACCTCGGAACTGGATATGTTTCATTACATCCCAAGGTAATGGAAAGTTTTTTCCCATTTAAGAAGAGTAACGGAACCACACTCATTTTTCGGTTTCACGAAAATATGTTTTCAGTTTGTACTTAAGTCTACATTTTAAGGGTAATTTCAACAAGCTCTTCACAAACCACTTATATTGCCTGCCATTTTTCCTCCAGAGCGTTATGCAAGTAAAATGCGGGTTCGCCTACTTATCTGAGAAAAACTATAATTTCGGTAAAATATTGATTTTTTGTTGTATATACTTAAAGATCCCAGTTCTACATACAGCTCATATTTCTCTCAAACTTTCTTCTTATAATTTTTGTTGGCAACGTCAACTGTCAGTAAAATGTTGAGTAAGCTTGTACTGCCTCAATCTCCTGAAGGCAGTGCTTATATGACTCAAATCCTGACGCACTTCCCGATAATGTATTACCTTAAGAAGGTGACGTTGAAAAAAATAAAAATAACAGGAAACGAACCTTCTTCCTTCACGTAATAAGATAACCAGAGTTATAAATAGCCGTTGAAGTGGAGGGCTGAGGTGGTAGGTAAACTTCCCTTCTGGGTAAGCGCGTGGAAGGGCGTGATTTACAGCATTAGAGGTGGCGATGTTGATAACAACTGAATCCCAACGCAGCCACTACGGCTGCACAGGAAGGGAGAGCATTGGTTGATTCTTATCTACCCTTTCACGACCCCTGGAAACACCGGTAGCACTCAAAATGAGCTGAAGTGGAGAAGTTCCTATCTTCTCGAAGCTCTAATTCCAAATGGTGCACAGAGAAGATAGCTAAGGGACCCTTGATCTAACTATAACTTCGTTGCTGCATGCTGACTAAGTGATTGTTGTTCATTGGTTCTTACTTACCGAAAAACTAAAGGACCAAGGAGAATTTCTGTAGTCACCCAGATAAAACTATTCAGAAATGTACGCGTTTCATGCTAAATCAGAAGTAAAACTAAAAACTCAACTACATAACGACTGAAGATCGTGCTTTTGACTTCCACAAACACCTTAAATAACAAAGTTTTCCAAACAGAAATCCTTCAAGTTACGGAGAAGGAAATTGTTTCATTGAGTTCTATTTATACGAGTAAATGCACGATACTAACTCTAATTGATGAATTGGATCAGTCAACCACATGAATTGTGAACTGAATGAGTTCTGATTCGTAGGAAGGTCACAATTTCAGTTACTTGTTCAACAATATTCGGCAGCATTTACTTTGAGTCATAGATTTAACAGAGTAATGTCACTAAAACCTCTAGAAACACTTCATTTTTGCGGTTTATTATGGTAAAATCTCAAAACTTGACTAGGGGGCTCTCTTTTTCCAAAACTATATCTTATTACATAATATAATTATAAGGCCTTGTGATTCATCTCACTTTCACGGTAGATTGAGTAACAAATAAATGCTAGAAGGAAAGGTGCCATCAGCGAACCCTGCTTCCCACCATTACCGTAAGGACGAAAATAATAAAACTCGTTTCTCTTGACCAGAAGCAACATCTCTTGACCAGAGCCATAGTATCTGTGTGTTTTTTGGTTTATTATTCAATAATAAACCATTGTAATCGCTCTTGAAAAAAAATTTAACCCCCCTGAAAATTTCATGGTTTACGTTTCAAAGGGTGTAGAATCCAAATCTGCAATCAAATTTTTCCGTCCGTCCGCCATACGCCAGTACGCACGATTTCTCCCAAACGGTTGGAGCAAAAAATCTGAAATTTTCAGGAAAAATCATATTGGTCCAACAACCCCCTTGATTCTTTAGCCAGCACTCTCACTTAATTTAAAGTGCCCTTTAAGGGTTGTCAAAGTTTTGTAAAATCCCTAAAAAACCTCAAAAAAAGTCAAGGCGGCCTAAATTTGGACTTTTTTTGAAGAACTTTCCATGAGGAATCGAATGAGCCCTTCCCCAGGTCCGTAGCTCAAAACCGATGTAGGCCCGATTTATGGTGCCAACATTTGCGTTATTTTGGTTCATCACTGTTTTTGTTTTGATTGCAGTAACCTAGTGATGTAGTGAACGTGGATACTGGAGTGAACTCCTAAAAGGGTTTATAGCCGATACACGGGTTGAAGTATTCTGATAACCATAAAAAACGCTGCAAATTCTTTCACTGGGGTTTATTATTCAATTGGCTTGCGTTCATGATTTGAATTTCTACTAAGCTTTGGAGTGTGCGTGTTTCAAGGTGATAGAGCAATTATTGAATTTCAGGAGGCACACAAATATGATCAACTGATCAATCCAAATAGGTATTTTGGTTGAGAACAGATTTACGTGCTCTATGCAATCTCCTGAAATTCAATAATCGCTCTATCACCTGTGAAACAGGACACTACAAAGCTTAGTAAAAATTCAAATCATGAACGCTAGCCAATTGAATAATAAACCCCAGTGAAAGAATTTGCAGCGTTTTTTAAATACTCAACGCTATTTCAGTATTCTATTTATTTGTCTCAGTGTACAGAAATCCTCTACTTGATACACTACATTTTTTAAATGAAGTTTGAGCTTTTTATATTTTTCCAAAGGGTTTGAACATTTGAAAAACGATCCTTCAATTTTTCCTAAGTCTTGTATCTTTTGATTAGGCAGTTAACAGACCTTCGTTTGATTCGGGAAGACATCTGCTGAGGCCCGAGAGATGATTAAACGACGAAGATGATCATCCGAGATTTGGAGACGTCCATATTCAGATACTTCACCACTATGTGGAAAGGAAGGGTGGGTTATAGATCAATTAAATTATCAGGAGATAAAAGAGGGCGGCAATTTCAGGTTTAGAATAGATAAGGGGTAAAACCTCTGATCTGTTTATGTCAGCTTCTTTGAGAAGTCCAGGCGGCCAAAGAAAATATCGCTCCACTCGAAGAGGGAAACGAAAATACAGCGGATAAGTAAGATCAATGGAGTAGATTGAAAGGAGCCGACAAGAGTGATCAAGCTCAGCTAATTAACGCTCCATAATCTGAACTAAAGATGTTCTATTTCGATAAGACTTCATCAGAACGGCCGCGATGCCAAGAAACTGCAGATATTCTTCCAACACGTGAATAAACGTTGAATCTTAGAAATAGCAAGCGAAAACTTCACCATTTCCCAAAATTAGCGTGTATACAATATATTCATTCTTTAGAAATAATTGTACACAACTGTAGAGAAGGATTGGATATAATTTAGAACTTTGTAACAAAAGAAAAGGCGACATGTTCAATCGTTATAATTATTTGGGTAATTCATTACGACAGCGTTCAAGTCGCTACTGATCTCTGGAAGCAAAACATTTTTGTATTCAGTCGGCAAGTTCTTTTCCTTTCATCCATAAAATATTGGTAATGTCCCAGTAGAACCTAATGCATCGTGACAGCAACAGAAAATTCTGGTTTGTTACTAAACAATGCGACACGGTAGAAGCATACGGCCTAAGCTAACATCATTTCCATAACTGTCGATACAAAAACAAGCTTACATCAAGTAGGTAAACATTTGGATTCGATATTAGCATGATAGAAGGAACCCCCTAGCTTCCTTAGAGAAGCTTGATATTGTGATATGTTTGTCTGGCGGCGAAAGAGGGGGGGTCATTGTTCCCACAAGGCTCGGCAGAGTGACAGGAAGCCCGCATACATACAGTGAAAGCTCTCGTTATTGATAAAAGGCCTACGCACCGTATTGGTGAGACCCACAGCGAACTATAGTTAGCTCCCAGCCACTTCGAAACACATTGAAAAGGGGACTCTGGAATACATGAATGCCATATCACCCACCACCAGACAGGGAGGCCCAACCCCGCCTCAAACCCAGCGAAATTCAAATGCCGACAGTTCACCCGTAATTTGATTCAGGAAAGTCCGAGAGGGGGAGATTGGTCCACTCGTGGACCGTTTCTCTCTCCCCTGGGACTTGGTAATTAATTTCTGAAAGCTCTTTTGTGTTTCGGGAATGGATTTATTCACCGGATACGAGCATAAATTGGCGACCAGTCAGCGTATTTGACGTTAAAACGTTTCACTATATTCCGATTATACCGTTGCCCCATCGGAATAATCATTCGAATACTAACGGATAATGGGAATTCACACAGGAAAGCCGGATGATGTATGTCACTGATGCATGAAACCATGAAACAACCCATGGCAGCTGGTAGATGGAATATAACAACATTTTACATTTAGGGAATTTGTATATATGTACGCTAAACGAATGCTTTCATGAATACGGACACATAGAATTACATTTGAACTTATCTGTCTGCGGAATTACATATTTCTTAAGTAACTTCCAGAACCATCGCTCACCGGAGTTACGAATAAATATCTGGGTCATTCCATCCCCAGACAGACTCGAAATGTACCGACTCCCTCCGATTTGGTTCATACTTGGTGTAGTTGCTTCCTTCAACGAATAAAAAAGGCCTGCCAGGTCAGTTCCTCCAAAAATGAACGGTTATGGAAGCTATATGATATTTTGACGGTGTTTTCGATTTTTTATGACCTAAACAAGGTTTTTTTTTACTATATCTTCGGTTCCAATCGATCAAATTAAGCGTACGCGGTCTGATTTTCTTCGTAATAAAGTAAAGAACGCAACGGACCCTGCAGAAAGCCGGTATGAGCGTCCGTTTTGTTTGTCTGGCGGAGTCAGTAGAGTCCAATTTGACCCATAAGGTGCAGCACTAGTTTGACCCGTAAAACTTGTACTTTTCATCTTTTCATCACAAAACCCGTTGGGAACATTGTAAAACATGCAATTACAAACATTTTAAGACCAAGAACGCCTAATTCTACTGAGCGACTCGGGAGAAATCGCGTTTTTATGATTTGCGGACGTTTTCCGCCAGACAAACAAAACGTACGCTCATACCGGATTTGTGCAGGGTCCGTTGCGTTTTCTATTTTATTACGAAGAAAATGAGACCACGTACGCTTAATTTGATCGATTGGAACCGAAGATATAGTAAAAAACCATGTTTAGGTCATAAAAAAATCGAAAAAACCGTCAAAATATCATACTGCTATAGGTTCCAAAACCGTTCATTTTTGGAGGAACTGACCTGGCAGGCCTTTTTTATTTGTTAATGGAAGTAACTACACCAAGTATGAAAAAATTCAGTTGGGGTCGGTACATTTCGAGTCTGTTTGAGTGTGGATGGACCCATTGAGTATGGACCCATCTACGGAAATAAATTTACGGGATAATTATGGAACAATACACGACAACACGTTCACAGAATAAATTCAAGAAACACGTTCAAAATTTTAAATTCAAGAAACCGAGTTTCTACATATGACAGGTAACAGGAAAGGTTTCAAGAACTCGTCACGGTAAGCATGTGCACTTTATTGGTGTGTTCAATCGAAAGAATAGTCACATCCGTACACAACCCTTACTTCGGCTCGAAACTTTCAACAGGTACATCATCGTATGGTTCATTGATGATGAATTCCTTCCTTTTGCCATCATTTTCAAGCTATCCGCCAAAGTAGAGTGAGATCGGATGAGAATCATGTTTGGTCAACCTTAAATTTGCTCCTGCGCAAGGTGATTCATTTGTGAGCAATGGTGAAATTTGTGGACCATATGGTGTACCGCACCCCTGAAAGTTGGTTCGGGTGAACACTGTAGAAATTAAGCTTGTAACATGGTTTTGCGGTCACATGGTCACGAAACAAAAGTTGTTCAGAATGATCTAAAACGTAAAAATGCAAAGAAATCTTGATTTTCGCAAAAACAAATTTGATTTTGCCTACTGTTTTGTCATAATTTCAGGAGATATGCATAGAGCACGTAAATCTGTTCTCAACCAAAATACCTATTTGGATTGATCAGTTGATCATATTTGTGTGCCTCCTGAAATTCAATAATCGCTCTATCACCTGTGAAACACGCACACTCAAAAGCTTAGTAGAAATTCAAATCATGAACGCAAGCCAATTGAATAATAAACGCCAGTGAAAGAATTTGCAGCGTTTTTTTTTATGGTTATCAGAATACTTCAACCCGTGTATCGGCTATAAACTCTTTTAGGAGTTCACTCCAGTATCCACGTTCACTACATCACTAGGTTACTACAATCAAAACAAAAACAACAATAAACCAAAATAACGCAAATGTTGGCACCATAAATCGGGCCATACATCGGGAATGGTTTGACCTACGGACCTGGGGAAGTGCTTATTCGATTCCTCATGGAAAGTTCTTAAAAAAAAAAAAAATTCCAAATTTAGGCCGCCTTGACTTTTTTGGAGGTTTTTAGGGATTTTACAAAACTTTGACAAGCCTTAAAGGGCAATTGAAATTAGGTGAGAGAGAAGAAATTCTGGCGTTGTCTGACCAATATTGATTTTTCCTGAAAATTTCAGATTTTTTGCTTCAGCTGTTTGGGAGAAATCGTGTGTACGGCGAACGGCGGACGGACGGAAAAATTTTATTGCAGATTTGGATTCTACACCCTTTAAAACGTAAACCATGAAATTTTCAGGGCGGGTTAGAATTTTTTTTCAAGAGCTATTACAATGGTTTATTATTGAATAATAAACCAAAAATTCGAGTAAAAAAGGTTGAAGATGATTAGAATTCAGGACTTTATCAGAATTCCTCAAACATTTTCCCGGATTGACTAGACAGTAACGTTCATAACTTCGAGTCTTCGGTTCTCCTGGAATTAGGAATCTTAATATTTTCCCTGACATGTGATGTCGGGAAAATACCTTTTACCGCATGCTGAAACAAAAATTGAATGGAAGGGAAATGTAAACACGAAAATACACAAGTCACATCGATTGCAATCTCCTATATATACCAAGATTCAACTTCAGCAGAATGTGGTTTTCAAACCGTCCCATTTATATGATCTATGGTACAGTGGGAGATGCGCAATCGATACCAAGCGGAGCTACGGAGATCGTCCTGACCTGAAAACGGTAGCGGTAGGTAACAGAAGCATTTTACGAGTCACGCAATTTTCGTGTAGGTTGTGCTTTAGCAATTCAATAGAAGCGGAAGATGCTAAAACAAGGCCATCGACGAGAAAATCGTTGAACCAATAAACCTGAGTGCTATGAAGAACATTCCTTTTAAGGTAAGTCACAGCGAACACGAAGGGACCCAACATTTCAAAGACGATCAACGTGATCAACAAGGTAATTTGTTTTAACAAACCGAAAATCGTAAAAAGTACAACCTTTTTAGCGGATTTAACTTTAAATGTACAAGCCCAATAAGAATCAATACAAGCCCCTTGTCGGATCAGTGCCTCGTCAACCACGGATTTCCACTCTTTCCGAAACGTAAACCTTCCTCCCCAGGTTTTGTAGTTGTGAGTAACAAGGGGTTTTACGGAGTCGGTCGTTACCCGTGAGCCCAAACCCCAACCTGGAAGGATATGCGACAGCTATTAACTTGTAGTAGATGTATATGTATAAGAAAACCCATAGAAATGGGATTTTCGGTCCCATGCATTGAAGCTCTTTCCATTGTTTTACTTTTCTAAGAGTCTTGCGCTTAACCAGAAAGAGTCAGACCTCTGTGAGGCCATTGGTTAATTGCCTGTGGACAGACTTCACGAAGCATGCACTGCATGTTTGATCTGCAGTTTATTATCATGTTTGATAATAGTTTGAATCTGCGGTGTATCATCATGTTTGATAATAGTTTGAATCTGCGGTGAGCGAGTGCACGGAACTCAACGATTTTGTGGGATACTGGTTCATTTGTCACACCTAGCTTGTACATGCTGAACTTCAGGAAGCCCCTTTGCAATGTAGATGAAATCGCAGGTGTGTAATGCTAGTTGTGAGGCATGCCATTTTATTTAGTTCTCAGCCGTTTTTGTTTCTTTGTCCAGTTCAGTCAGGGTGGGTTTACTGTGGTCAAGTCCTTCAATGCTGACCCATCTTATTGTGGGTTGTTGGTTGACCCCTGAAGGCAGTTTTTGGCAAATTAGAAAACATTTGTTATAACAAACAATTCATTCCTGAGCAAAATTGAAAGTGAACACATGATTGATGGCTATTGACTTGATCGATGACGTGGTTTTGTTGTGTGAGGAGGAGATGGAGTTTTTTTTTAAATAATAGAGCATTTATTTGTTAATATATCAAATAGTTACATCTGAGGGCGGTACAGGCAACTACTAGATAAGAGATGGAGGTGGAAATAAATTTTAATTCCTACAATCACATAATCACACTACCTTCGTTGAGTAAAGATCGATGACTTTCTCATTTTATTTATTGTTTTGGTTAGATTAAATATATGTTATTTTACTAGTGATAGTGGAGAGACCACCAATAAATTAAGATAGGTATTACTCAATTCGATTTTATTACTTAAAAGCAGTTTGTTGGTGCTTCATAATGATTGAGGAGGGGTGCTCCCTTGCATTACACTCATGTTGAGTCATCATGGAGGCGGTCCAACCAATAAAATCATGATCTATTTAATTAACCACTTATTACTAAACAAAAACGGGACAGTAGACCTCTATGGTTCTACAGCCAGATCATTTAAATGATTAATTTTACACATTAATTTTTCAACTTTGATAAAATTCGAGCTTTTGGCATATCAATTTATATGGGGAGCTATAAACAACATGAAACCCTACGGCTGGGGGGGGGGGGGATTATAAATGTTTTTACACGAATGACCCCCTCGGGCGGACGGAAAAGTGGTGATGCCGGGATAAAAAAGGGCGGAAGGAGCCCACCCGAAGGTTAGTTGAAGGAGTGTTAGTCATCATATCATTTAAATGATAATAAGTATGTGACCTTATGTCCCATATCAACTTATCGCCAAGTCTTTATCGTAAGAATGCTGCTAATTCTAACACATGGATTTTTTATTTTCAGATACCCCTATCATGCAGATCACTTTACTTTAAATGATTATTGAAAGCATTGTAAGCTCATTATCTGAATATAACTTGATAGGCACCAATCGTTTAAAGGACGGATGCTGGTTTTGAATGTGCAAAAATGAATTGAAAAATGAATAATAAATACATTTATTCGAGAAAATAAACCTTGAAGAAATCAGGTAACTATCCTAGATCTTTAACAAGCTGTAACAAATTTCCGTTTGAGTGCATTTGTATGAGTTCACATATGATTTTAGGAATTCTCATTCGTTTTCATCATCATATATGATATATATCATCCCTAACATTTCATCCATGAGACCGATAGAGCTACAAATGTTGTTGAACCTGAATAAGTGGAATGGCCTGGATTAGGGATTGATATCGATGTCCATGTTTGAGTTTTGGCATCGTTATGTCGTCCAATATCGGGTGAAAACATCGATATTATCGATATCGGTGTCCTTATCAGTTAACAGCATCCTTATCACACGGTTTTTATGAGGAATATTGATGCAAAATCAACAGTTTTATTCTGTGACAAATGACATCTCATTTTAAAGGTATTTCAACGCTGAAGAAGATGGCAAAAAGTTCCAGTCATGTAGCATGACGAAATGAGCAAATTTTCAAACTAGTTTCGCATGAGGAGAAAGCAAAAAACAATTTTATTTTCTACGCGTAAGAAAACAATGATTTTATTGTCTGACTTGTGATACCTCATTTTAATTTGGAAATTTTTGAAATCTGAAGAATCTCATACTTTTTTTTTCCAATTTTGCCCATCTACCTTGTTTTATCATCTTCAAACTGCTCTAGCTAGAACTGATTGAATCCAATCCGATTTCACCATCGTGTGATAGTTCACAAAACCTATATAAAAGAGCCACTTACTTGGGGGTTTTCAGGTAATTCCCCCCCACTGGAAATGCCCCAAATCTCCCCTTCAAGAGAGGCGATTTTGCCCATCGCTTAACTTTGCCATTTGAAAGCTTAGATAGATTTTTTTGTACAAATTTGAGCTTTCTCTCTCAATTCTATCGAGAGTTATCGTCTGGAATGAGTTTTGGTGCCTTTTGACAGTGGATTTAGAAGGCTTTGAGACGGATTTTGGTGCAAACATTTTTTGAAAATATTTTCGACCGAGAACAATAGTTTTTTTTCTTCGAAAATTCGCTAATACTACAGCAGTTGAAAGAATTTTTGATATTTCTCTTTTTTTACGCTAGGTAGCAAGCTCACCAGATGGAATTTTCACAGTGAGTGAAGAGTAAACCAAACCGATGTTATCGAGGCCAAAACATCGATATATCGATAATATCGATGTCGATGTCCCATCCCTAGCCTGGATGAGTGTAAAATACACACGACGTAAAAATTCACGAGTAGAACAACTGAAATTAAATTTTAACGAGATAAAATTAAACACCTACCTACCCTTCACTTGTTAACAATTATATTACATAAGGCTGGAAAACTCGTTTTCAAAAGGTAATAATATAATTAAATATATCAGCTGATTTTATCCCCACATGGTACTAGAATTTTCACTACGTCAAGGCACGTTCACATGAGGATTGCAATTGTAGGCGAACGGCCTTGAAATGCCTGAGGCGACTCAGCCTCTAAGTTGAATTAGGTAAAAGTTTCCATTGGCATCCCGGGATTTCTAGGATTGGAATTCCTTACCGGGCTATGTTTACACATCATCCATTAACAGAATTTCATAGCTGTTGAGTCGAAAGTTTTATTAATGTTTGTATGTTTGTTGAAGGTTATGTAAACGTTTAGGTAATAGTGCAGAATAGATTACATTAAAGACACCAGATTGGAGCGTATAATAGGTTTTCTTTTCTTTTTTGGAAACGTTTCGTCCCGCTATGGGGACTTCTTCAGTCCTGTCACTATGTCACTAAGTATGCGTATCCATCCAACATCATCCTGGTCAACACTCATGTTATTGTTGGAGTGATTCTATCCTTTTGTATAAAATCATCATTTAAAATCCAGAGAGGTTTCTTGTAAGATAATTCATGAGAAAATTACCACGTTGACTAGGTAATGGATTTTAACAGGGATTGATGTTTCACAAACCAGTGCAAACTTCAATGTCAACAAGTCCATAAGGAACAGCAAACCATCAACTTTTCAGGAACTATGCTCCTCCTCGAATTATTGAATAACATACAGCATGTAGGTCCATTTAGACAATATGATAACTGGAGCTGTAATCATACCAGAGAGACCTACAGATTTAGGCGTACAGAAATGACATGACACAAGAGTCTGTGAATATTTAACCATCTATCTGCGTTTACCTTTGGTTTATGAATTTCATTGTTCATTACAACAAAACACATTTATCAAGAATAATTAGCTGTAATATTATAAACTACTACCTACGCAAAATGCTGTCTATCTTGTTGATCATTAGGAGAAGAAAGGTGTTGACAGGTTAGTGATAACAAGAGATGAATTCCATGTTTACAAACGTACCTTGAATGATGGATCAACTGTTATCGTTTTGTAGTTTCGTTTGTCATGTAAAATGGGAAAAAAATCTAGTTTATAAAACGCGTCGGAAGAAGCAGTGACACGAAGGGACTTGCACGAATAGACAAAAGAACGTAAAGAAACCAACCAAACACAGATAACACGCGAGCGCGGGGATGACTGACGCGGGGAGCGGGAGCGTGGACGTGTCTTCCGGTCGGGTTGGTAGGGGAAGCGGAGGGAAGAGGGAATATCGGCGCTTTTGGAGGGGTATGACGACTGGGATTTACAGTTTACACGAGGAGAAATGGTGATCGCGTATAGTTCTAGAGGCGGTGCTAGCTTTAAGGCCGCTGCAAGCAGGGACGTAGCCAGCCCAAATTTCACCCGGGGCAAGAAATAAATTTGCCCCGCCCCCCTCCTGAGGCCCGATATCTCATGACTCATACCATCTTAATATACCAAAATATAAATATAATTAATTTGATTTATTCACAATGTATAAACTCCATAGGCGGCTAAAGGGAGGGGGCTTGGGGGGGCTTAGCCCCCCCAGATTTGTCAGACAGCCTAAAGTTTATATAGCCTACCTAATCCAAGTAATAACCTTGATTTTTTTAGTTAAAAAGCTACATATTTTTTAATTGAATCCGATTAAACATAGTGTCAGTTAAACAAAGATTAAACAATAATTGTAAAAGTACCGTTCTGGAGTTGAGTTGGTAAGAAGTCAAGTAAAACTTTCTCCTCGACTATTTTAAAGTATTTATCTATTTATTACAATAGTATATTTCATCAGACTAGAAAGTGAGTCATTGCATATTCAAGACCATATGCTTGAAGTGCGATATTTATCGAGCACTTTAAAAATGGTCGAGAATATGTGAACCACTTTCCTCTCCTGTTTTGAACGAGAACCTCGGAATAGGGCTTTCGAGGCGAGACATGAACGATAATTTTCATGAAGAAGCAAAACAACCCTTTAAATCTTCTTTAAAAGATCAATTTTAATAATTGTGTACGAGTAAAATAACTAAGATAGACCAATTTGGTAACAACTGATTCAAATCAATATTATGTTTACTTGCAGCCGTAGTTAGGAATGTTTGACAGACAAATAATAACAATAACACATGAGACATGTTTGTTTATATCAGCAAAATTACTTTACAATAGTAAACATTGTTTTACTGTAGTAAACAATGTAATGATGGATTTTCTCAGGTGATAAACACGCATAGAAAACAGGTAATAACACAGTATTGTGGCAAAAAATATGTGTTATGTACCTATATATTAAAATATAATATTTATCTAGATATTTAAATATATATATACGGGCGCTATAGCCCGTTAGTCCCCCCAGAAAAATCAGTCTAGAGCCGCCTATGATAAACTCTTTTACTAAAAGGAGGAAGATTTGGTAAGTAAGTGCTCAATGTAAAATACCATTTAATTTTTATTAAACTTGGAAATGGAAGCCTTAAACAAACTTTAAAATGAAAATCGTCGGGCTTTTCTTGCTGCAAATGTTTTAATGATACCATCAAAAGATAGTGCTGAAGCTATTTTGTGCTCTATTGATATGATGGCCAAGTTGCTTAGTCGTTGTTGTCCTGTCAAGTTCCTGATGTAGTTTTTCGTTATCCTCAGTTTTCTAAAACTTCTTTCATTCGATGCTACACACACGGGTATTGTAAGAAAAATTCTCAAAGCTGTGGTTATGTTGGGATAGGCGTCATGGAGGCCGTTTTGGCAAATATAAACCAAAAGTTCGAATGAAGTAGACTCGCCTCGTCAACTACCCTGCATACGGCCGCTCAAGGCTAGTTCTCGCCTCGCGAAGTATACGTTTTCTATATCCTTTGTCCTTTCTTGTACGCCTATCGCATTCCTTATTTATATTATTTTTCCTTTTAGTAAATATTTTCAAATTTACTCCAAACGGTCATAATATTTAAAAGAACTTGGTAAGCTGTCACTTTTTGCCTATTTGGCGCCCCTAGTTACGTCCCTGGCTGCAAGTTCATCAGTTAAATAATAAACGAGGTTTTCTTATTCCATTAACTCGTTATCCACAAAAAACGTGCCGAGTACATACATTCTGTGTACCTGACTAGGGTAAATTGGGGTAAATGTAAACAAAATTTCAATGTTTACTGTTCAAGTTCTCCTCGACTCTTTATTCAACTCCAAATAAGTTAACAAATAGTTACATGTCAAAGTGTGGCACCTGCTAAGTCAGCCGCCACCAAAGTTTTTACATTTACCCCGGAGTGTTTACATTTACCCCAGGTGCTCGGGGGTAAATGTAAACAGGCATTTTTCAACGAGGCTTACCTAGCGCAAAACCGTGGCCGACACAGTCACATGGACCCATAGAGAGATACCAGAATTCATTTGCGAGAGGGAAAACCCCAATAGCATTTTCCCATATGCTAAATTCTCAAATTTGCGGGTTAAATGGTGCTGAAAGAATGAATAAACGTGAATGGTTAACAGTCTATTACAAAGAAAGAATTAAAAAATGAAAGAATCGCATACAGTAGACGTAGATTCCCCAACTTACCGAAAAATTTGGGCGAGATCGGAGGATTAAGGCGTGAGATAAAGATACGTGATGGATTTCATGTTCGCTCAGAATTATTTGTGAGACATAAAACTCATTGGGAACCAACAATTTTTCCTGAGAGAGAGAGAGAGAGAGAGAGAGAGAGAGAGAGAGAGAGAGAGAGAGAGAGAGAGAGAGAGAGAGAGAGAGAGAGAGAGAGAGAGAGAGAGAGAGAGAGAGAGAGAGAGAGAGAGAGAGAGAGAGAGAGAGAGAGAGAGAGAGAGAGAGAGAGAGAGAGAGAGAGAGAGAGAGGGATATTTTGAGTTGATGAAAAAAATGTTTTTCATCTTCCGAATGTTAGGACAAAGCTATGCTATCTACAGGACTCGGAAGGAACATTACGATGTCGTTGATCGTAAAACATTTTCAAATACAATTTTTTTCATGTTTGCGCATAGAATGTCAAGAAACTATAACATACGATTTCCGATCAATAATCAGATTTTTCACCGATATTTTTCCTTTTCGACGATCAGGGGCATCTATGGAGGAGAATGGTGGGTAAATCACCAAAACTGAGAGGTCCCCTTCTCGCATGATTCATGGGAAGCTGCACCCCGAAAATTTCTACTCGATTACGTTTCCCACCCTTTTGTCGATCCCTCCTGATATATATTTTTTAAAATTAATCCACCCTCGGCAGCGAGGGCCAAAAAGGTCCCTCTCTTTGCACTAGGGGACCGGGAGAGACCTTTGTAACATCGCATTCATTATTCTAAGTGGTGTCATTAACACAAATGCCGCCCTGGGTAGTTATTTAATTGAATTCGAGAGTCATAAGGTCCCCTTTGAATGGTCCTTTAGCATTTTCTCATCTCCGCCCGATGTAGGCCTGATCTTTCCCCTATGTAAGCGTCCCAGGTCCTCTCCCACCCCTTTGTTAATCTCCTGTACGTCTATTTTTTAACCTCCTGCAGAGCGTAGATCTCAAGACCCCCGTCGTACTTCCATTGTAGAGTAAAGACCCAACAGCATGCGAGCACGTGGGCTATGGAATTTCATATGAGTTCCTTCGTTCTTATTGCATTTCGGGCAATAAAGCGGGGTTTCGGCGTGTAGGTCTTTTGAGCTGTAAAATAAAAATTTCTTATTCAAAGAGGTTTGCTTTTATGACTGAGCTTAGAGTAAGAGGAGTATGAAATGAATGGAAGCTAGTACCTGTTATTCAAATCCTGGACAATAGGATCCCTGCATTTGAATAGTTTCGTCATGTTGAAACAAAGCAAGTTGGCATTTCGAGTCTGTGTTCAGTCCAGTCTGGGTTTGAACTTATGAGTATCCTTGGAGAATTAGATACTATTTATCGATTTCTAACTCATCGTTTGAAGCATTGGACGTATCACGCTCTAACTTTCACCCAGAGGAATACTTCAGGCTGCACCACAGAAGTTGAAAAGGCGGTGAGATCTGGAACCCCACCATCTCACCGTTTAATGCAATGAATAAAACGTCTGCCAAGTGGGTGTGGCACATAGCTTCCTCGTATCCATACCATGACTGTATAGATCATTGAAAATTATTATTGACTATTATCAATTAAGAACTCCCGGAGTTATGCTTGTGGCAAGGATTTCACGTTTTCGCATGCGCAGAGGCTACTATTGATCCGGGAGTCATGAAACTCATAGGGAACCATCTACACATCAAACCGAACAATCCCTGAAAATGTCATCGAAATTGGTCAAGAACTCCCGGAGTTATGCGCGTAACAAGGATTTCGTTTGCGCATGCGCAGAGACTACTATTGATCCGGGAGTCATGAAACTAATAGGGGACCATCTACACATCAAACCGACCAATCCCTGAAAATGTCATCGAAATTGGTCAAGAACTCCCGGAGTTATGCGCGTAACAAGGATTACACTTTTGCGCATGCGCAGAGGCTACTATTGATCCGGGGGCCATGAAACCTATAGGGGACCATCTATACCCCAACCCGCACAATCCCTGAAAATTTCATCGAAATCGGACTATAACTTCGTGTAGTTTTGCCCGTAACAAGGATTTGCTGACAGACAGACAGACACACAGACAGACACACACACGGAACCAAAATTGTTCAGAAAGGTCTAAAACGCAAAATGCGAGTGGAATTTTTGATTTTGGAGACAAAAAAATTTTCACATTCCGAAAGTGAAAACAATGCTTCCGCTACCTTGGTAGACTCGGAAGCAAAACACCAAGTCGACAGTGGAATTTACCAGTTCCTCATAACCGTGAGCGGATCATGAAACTATTATGATTAATAAAATTAAAATTAAGATTATGAAAAAGTCAGAACAAAATTATCGATATCATAATGTACAATGAGTTTCATGCTCAAAAGTAAACGATTGTCAAATACAGGGTGTACATAGGAGTTATGCACAATCCGACTCCTACGTGTTCTACAACTCATTTTCGACAAAAAATGCCACATAGCAATTTTTCACCAAAGTCCTCGTTTTCGAGTTATTCGCGATTTAAGATTTTTTTTTCGTGTTCTCGATCTTATGTCATTAAAATTGTTATAACTCCCTCAATTTTGGAGATAGCTCAAATTTGATGACACCGTGGGAAAGAACGTTAAATTTTCCATCTATTTGATCATGTCAGATGTCAGAAAACGTTTTTTTATTGCATTGAAGATGTTCGATTGCTGCGCGAAATGGCCGTTTTGTCAAAATCTCGAAATCGCCTGTTTTTCATCTTGCCTGGAAACCCCATTAATGCTTGACGCAGAACTGTGCAGGACTGGTAAAACGTGAGCCAAAATGTCAGCTTTCCAACGGTGTAGATGTTTTGGTTTTTTTTTTTTTTTTAAATATTTTCAGTTAAGGAAATGGTGTTTAACTGCAGAAAAATGTGTGTTTTCTGTTAAAATTGAGGTTTTTTCAAAAGTCTCGACGAGAAAAGGTTGGAGGCGGGATATACGTAGCTCATCTCCCTGAATCAAATGGTGACAACGCCAGACCTCTCAAGTGACGATTTGAGTTAGTTTTGTCGGATGCATAAACCCGTTCGTTTGTGAACAGCGTCTACGGCATTTCTAAGCTGTACTCTGGCATAAAAATTGCTATGAGGCATTTTTGGTCGGAAATGAGTTGTAGATCACGTAGGAGTCGTATTGTGCATAACTCCTGGGGCACCCTGTATAGGAATACGTGTGTCAACAATTTTGCAAATCTTCTGTCAAAATAACCTTAGGAGTTTTGAACAACAAATCCGTGAACTTCCACGTTTCTAGACGATAAATTATTTCTAGTTATGTTGTTGATGGTGAATCATCTCACTTTTAAAATAATACAAACCAAAAAAGATCCGAAATTAGGTTTATTTACTGTAATATTCGATAGCGACTTTACTATAACTACCAGAAATAAGAATATAATTTCTACATCTATGATGTAAAAAGGAAATATCATATAAGTATGTACGTATCATATTTCCATTTCAAAATTATTTCAGTTTTTGGCATACCTTCTACGAAAATTCTGGACTAGAGTGTTCCACGTCCTCATTTTGTCGTAATCGTATCGTAAAATAATTTACCTCTTCCCCGATAGGTTCCTGAATGATTGGCCAATTCAAACGATTTGGTAAATATTTCCAGCTGCACGAGAAGGTTAAATACGAGTTAAGATAATGCAAGGTGGGGTAGTTTTGTTTTAATCTCACCTCTTTTGGTTGCGTGTATAGCCTTCTTAGTTTTCAGATATACTTAAGTAAATCTTTTAAATGTCGGTTTATTTAAAAGTTTGGGCAATTTTCGTACAAATCTACATAGAGTTCAACTCAAGAGTTATTTCCAGCCTCATTGGTTCACGACTCTTACAAGGTACTTAGTAGGGAAATCCAAGTACCTAGCAAACTATTTACATTCGATCGACCCACCACTGACTGCTCGAAGCAACACATTTATCGTAGGACTGTGCTCCAACAGGCCAATTGAAGTGAGTTTTATTCGTTGTATGGTCATCGCTTTTGTGAAGACACATCTGGAGAGGGCGGACAAATCGTGAGAGCCCCTTTCAAGGGTAGAATCGCCATGAAGGTCTGAGGTCGGCATAGGTAGGTAAGGGCAAAGGAGTTCCAAGGGCCTGCCAGCTGCTGCAAACACCTTGAGACTATACAGACAGCTGGTTTCAGACCTTGGGTGCATTCCCCTTCGGTCCTGAGAGAAGAATCCCAGAATCCCAACAGAAATATACAAGTAACAATATGTCTTACGATCAAGATGAGAGTAGATGATTGTAACAACTCGCATTCACATTCTAAATCCGGTAATGTCATTTGATTTGTATAGCTAATGATTAGATTGCAGCTTAGCACCTTACAAAACTCGTTTCCCTTGGCAATAGGCTGGTAATTGGGGCACTCCAACCTAAGAACGATCTGAATGTAATTGAATTTGTGAGAAAGCCAAGGTACAATAATGGCTCTCCAAATGCCTCACTTGATTGAAGTTGAAGGATAGTATTTTGAGATTTCCGTTGACTCTTCTTCTTCTATATTCTTCTTCTTATTCTTAAAGATGTTTCTCTTGTAAAATCTATATCGATAGGAAACCAACATGACAGAATCCTACATGATACGTATTATATTATAACGTACCTATTCTGCATATTCTCATATTGTACAACATACTCAACTATCGAAATGTTACCCAACTTAGCGATTGTTCGGGCTAGGGCTTGATATTTATTCTCCCGCGAATTTAATCATAATTGCCTTGATTGTCGTCTCTGTTTATGAGCAGATGAATAGTTATCTGGAGTATAAGAAATTATAGAATATTAAACTGAAATTCTTTCAAGAGGAAAAATTATGTTACAAAGGCAAGTAACTATTTAAACAATAAACTAACAATACAATAAACTTAACATCAACAACTGCAACTTAACTTATTTGAAGCTATTTTTCTGGCCAAATTAGAATTTTAACAACCAGATAACCCAATTACCCGGTTAATCAATAAGTCATACTAAATGTTTTGAAATACAAATCTTATGTTAGATTTTTCATTGATGACGAAAAATACGTAATTATTGGTTTATGGTGACGTTGTTTACAAGCCTGCCATTAGGTAGCGGAAGCGCAGTTTTCAATTACGGGAGATGAAAATTTCGTTTTCTCCAAAATCAAAATGTTCACTCTCATTTTACGAGTCCATTCTGAATAAATTCCGTTTTGGGTTTGTCTGAGTGTGTGTGTCTGTCGATGTGTCCTCAGATCCTAGTAACGAGATTTATTTCTTCCGATTTTGATGAAATTGTCATTGATTGAGCGGGTTAGGCTGAATTTGATAATCAACTACACATCAAAACTCCATACAACATTAAAAACAAGTAATCCATAATTAAAAGTATACGCGTTTATGAAAAAAAGGAAATAACACCCATATTAAAAATGATAATAATAACATGAAAATAGAAGTAATTATATAAATCAAGTCCCAATACGAATTTCATAGCGCAAAAAGCAATACTTCACAGTGCGTGAATTCAACTGAGATTTTGATCTAATTTTCGACAAATGTGTTTTTGTAGATGTTCCCTGCGAGGTTTATTGAAAAACCTCAAAATCAATCATCCTACGCATGCACAAACCAAGATCCATCAAACGTCATTTCCTCAATTTGAAGGAATTTCAACACGATCATTCCTCCGAACCATACGCACTCACTGTAGATTTTTGAAAGATATTTTGGTTTATTATTCAATAATAAACCATTGTAATCGCTCTTGGAAACAAAATTTTAACCCTCCCTGAAAATTTCATGGTTTACGTTTCAATGAGTGTAGGATCCGGATCTGCAATAAACATTTTTCCGTCCGTCCGTCGTACGCCGTACGCACGATTTCTCCCAAACGGCTGGAGCAAAAAATCTGAAATTTTCAGGAAGAATCCATGTTGATCCGACAAGGCCCCAATTCTTGAGCCAGCTCTCTCACTTAATTTAAAGTGCCCCTAAGGGCTGTTTTTATAAAATCCCAAAAACCTAAAAAAAATCAAGCGGCCTAAATTTGGACTCTTTTTGAAGAACTTTCCATGAGGAATCGAATGAGCCCTTCCCCAGGTCCGTAGCTGAAACCATTCCCAATGTATGGCCCGATTTTATGCTGCCAACGTTTGCGTTTTTTGGTTTATTATTGTTTTTGTTTTGATCGCATTAACCTAGTGATGTATTGAATGTGGATACTGGAGTGAACTCCTAAAAGGATTTGTAGCCGATACACGGGTTGAAGCATTCTGATATGCATGAAACGCTGCAAATTCTTTCACTGCGGTTTATTAATATTAGTCATTTGACTTGCGTTCATGATTTGAACGTGAACTAAGCTTTAGAGTGTGGGTGTTTCACAGGTGATAGAGCGATTATCGAATTTCAGGAGATATGCATAGAGCACGTAAATCGGTTTTCAAAATACCTATTTGGATTGATCAGTTGATCATATGATTTGAATGAAAACGTACGCATGTTTTTTTGAGGGGTCAATTGAGGTTCAATACCGCTGGTGCTGAGTTCATGATTTGAATTTCTTCCAAGTTTTGGAGTGTGCGTGTTTCACAGGTGATAGAGCGATTGTCGAATTTCAGGAGGCACACAAATATGATCAACTGATCAATCCAAATAGGTATTTTGGTTGAGAACCGATTTGAGTGCTCTATGCGTATCTCCTGAAATTCAATAATCGCTCTATCACCTGTGAAACACGCACACTCCAAAGCTTAGTAGAAATTCAAATCATGAACGCAAGCCAATGAATAAAATTGAATAATAAACCTCAGTGAAAGAATTTGCAGCGTTTTTTAATGAGGTGTTGATATAGTGGATATTCTTGCGCGGGATTCAGGAATTCCGTCTTGAGTTATTCTGCTAGAGAAATGCGATAAATTTGAAGCCTTAAGCTCAACACAAAAAGTTGTATCTTTTGCTTAAGCTAAATTTTACAAAAGCTAGATGTATTACAAATTGCTGCCAATAACCCGAAATGGCACTGCCAAGCTTTCTTTTTGTGCCCAAAAATTGTCCACAAACTTCATTAATCTGATGCAAAATATCTTGGCACACTTTTCTTGTTGAAGCTGAAGGTTCGTACAATCTATCTATAACTATAGCCACCCTCCTGGTGAAGTTCGTCGCAGCCGCATCGCTTTCTTACGCAGCATGTGGCAAAATAAGAACGCGAGCTGAGAACCCCGTGTCGGAGGATCGACGGGGATATGGATAGACGGGGATAGACTTATCTGAGACAGATGTCCCTGCAGGCCACAGACGCGGACGCACGTGCCTTCACCATTCAACCCGCCCATCCGGTCCGGATCATTCATCAAAACCACCTGGCTCTCAATCTCGAGTGCCTTCCCCTTTTCCAGAGATCCTGGGATTTTTACGACCGCCTTCTTACCGAGGGAGCCCTTCATTTACCTCCTCTTCATCCAGATCCTGCCAACACGAATCTCATGTCAAAATGTCCGACTCCTGGCGGCTTCTCCACGACGCAACAACCATCTATTCCAGTGGTACTTATAAGATCTCAAATTTATAATCTCTTGAAAGTCTACCCAATTCACAAAAGCATAGCGATCAATTTAGGGGTGAACCCCCACTTATCTAACCTATATACCTATATATCCCAGTCGTGCACCATACATCTTTGAGCGAATTTTAGTAAATAATCAAATTGCTTGATATTTGAAGGCCACCGGGGAAAAACGCCCTGTAATTCTTAATTCGAGTAATTTGAAATTTAAAATTTTCAAACTTGTAAACACAACACACGGGGAAATCATTGTTTATTAAGTAAGTGTGCTAAACACACGTGAAACAAGAAAAATCTGTTTAATTTCTGTTCATTTTGTACAAAAGTTATTCAAGAATAATCATCAAATTCAATGGACTGACGTCACTTTTCCCTGGTATCCGGAGTCAATTGGGAGTCCATGTATTCTTCTTCACTTTCTTCAGGTTGGTCAAAGTATGTCAACCCTTCGTAAAAATCTTTAGCCTCTTGTCCAAGTTTTGAAGTCAGTTCTTGTAGATCGACCCATTTAGCCTTCATGGAAACGTTGATAACGTTTCTGTAAAACACAAAACGAAGGCTGAACTGGACTGACGCCGCTCTTTCAAAGGCGCGCGTACCTAGACTCAAGACGTTTTTTCCCAGTATAGCCTATTCTTTTACTCTTGCTCTATGGAATAACGTCAATTTGGCGTTTGTTGCTTGATTCGTTGTCTTAGAATTCTTACCATTCTACTAGATGGCACCTCAAGGTACCCCTCATTTGAGCTTTTTAAGTGCAAAGAGAATTTCATGACAAAAAACCTAATAGAAATGTTGGTAATTTAAACCATAATTTTGAATTTTTAGGATTTGTAACGAAGTTAGAGCGGGGAGAAACGAAATGTCCCCATGAAATTACCACCAGATAAGGAAAGACGAGGGACCTGAGTGGTTACATTGTGGGGTATGCCTGCCGCGGTCTGAAATCCTTGAATTCTCCAGCTCAGTCCACCGACAACTCAGAGGTCCAGGATCATGGCAGATTCAGAAGGCTTGAAGGCAACGATTTTTATCATTTATTATCATTTAAATGATTAACAGGAGTACAATCCAGTTCTTAGCGACTGACCCGACAGTACCCCCCCCCCTCAACACTCCTTCAACTAACCTTCGGGTGGGTTCCTTCCGCCCTCTGTAATCCCGGCATCACCACTTTTCCGTCCGCCCGAGGGGGTCATTCGTGTACCTGCCACCTTGGTAAGCACTAGCCTCTCTGGTGCTCTGGTTGAATCTACAGATTTTTCCAGGGCGTTGGTTAGGCTTAGTAAGTACCGTTTATGAACACAGAATGCGCTCACGTAAACCCTTGCTAGCCCCCCCCCCCCCCCCAGCCGTAGCTTTCATCTCTGTTTACTAGCTCCCCTCCTCTGAGCTAGAATCCCATATTTGTAGGTTGCATAGGCAATTTTCCATCTTCGGTACTTAAATGTGTAAAATTAATCATGTAAATGATCTGGCTGTAGAACCATAGAGGTCTACTGTCCCGCTTTTTTAAAATTATATATGTATAAAATATAAATACATATAACTTTTGTTAATCAGATTGCAAGAAAGTTCAAACGTACAAAAATGAAAGAATTTGATTTTTGGAATGAATCTTCATCAAAATTAGAAGCTTGGTGATTTTTGAATAAAGGGATCGGGCTTGCATCTTGTTGTAATAATCGTCAATATGATGGAGTTACTCATTGATGATATTTCAATTTTTTTTGACATTTATTTATTTATGACCGTTTAGTTACATAACATACCATATTGACATAGAATTTTACACATAGTTTATAACTTATAGAACTTAATTATTGGAAAGTTTAACGGGGGGGATTACAGTTATTTCAGGGCGGTTTTTTTTAAATTCATGAATAGGACAAATTAGTTACTGATTATGTTTACTATTCGTGAGTAAGGAAATTACAAAAAATATAGCGGGGACGTCTTAATCGAGGCATTGTAGGAGGAGAGAAAGGCCTTCTGAAGCTAATGGGTTGATATGGTCACGGTTGTTTCGGATGAAGTTGGTGGTATGTTTGGTGAGAAGTTCGTTGGGTGAGGATATGTTGAAGTCATCATAAATAGTTTTATTTCTGACGATGCTGGAGGGTTGCGTTTTGTTGTTGTTCAGTTCGGCGGAATTCTGATTTTGAACATGTCCCCCAAATTGGAAGGGCGTAAGTTCAAATAGGACGGATGAGGGACAAGTATATCCTAACTTCATTGTGTATTTGAACGTTAGGGTTATCTATTATTGATTTTAGCTGGTTCGTTCGGATTTTTAATTTTCGGAGTAGCAGAGTGATGTGGTTGTGGAAAGTTAGCCGTTGATCTAATATTAGTCCAAGATAACGGTGAGAAGTAGATGATGGGATGGTTTCGTTGAGATAGGTCAAGGGGTGATTTGTAAGGGGTGATATGTCAATGGGGACGATTTGATCCCAGTACGAAATGGTGAGCTCGTCCTGATTGACCGATCTCAAATTTCGAACTCGTAAATCTCAGTGGTAAAATGTAGGTACATCACACGGCGACTTAACCGCGAACTCGGGAAATATAAACGTATCGCACAACAGAACTGAAGATCGCTGAGATGGTAATGGAATTTTAGGATTGACCCCTATCGAATCGGCAATTGGCCTCCTCGAGCGGTTTTCTACATAGCTGGAAATTCCTGTTTCATTGACGCCTCAACTCTGGTTGTTATTGAAACCGGTCCTAATATTTTTCTGAGCCGCGAGGGGAAACCCCAATCACTATTCTCCGACCTCTGAGAATACAGCGACTGCCATTACAATATAAGTTCCAGTCTAGCATCTTCGTTTGAGCTAGGGTTAGCAATCAATTTTCGATTTTCACAAAAAATTGATGTTTGACCACCAATTTTTGATCTTTTACAATCGTTTTTCATGGGTCGATTTTAATCGCCAATAGATTTTCGTCAATGATTAATTGATTTTTTTGTGAGGTTAAATCGGTTTTTATGCATTTGGGCTTATTTTATTCATGTGTCTATATTAAACACATTTACGACGAGAGATATTATACACTTTTGTTTTCAGATTTTGCTGAATTTTGACTCATTCGAACGGTTTTCAGAGCATTTTTGTTTCTGCTTCTAATTTCACGGTAGTTATGGGAAATTTGGAACGGATTGGACCTCTAATTTTTCTGAAATTCATCAATATTTTTTACGATGATATTCTTGAACACTCATAAAATTTGGAATCATTTGGACGATTTTTAGAGAAGTTACAGGTGTTTCAAATATATCACTTTGCGCATGCGCAGGCGAAAATTATCACAAGATTTCGATGATATTTGAATTATACTTGCACACAATTACTCCCGATTTTACAGCACTTTCCACCAATTTCCTTGATCACCGATTTTGACGAAAAAAGTAAGGGGAAACAACCACGGCTTTTGTGCGATCGAGCTGAAAACCTTGAGGGCACCATGTTGGCTCTTGAGGAGTATTAATACTGCAAATGAATCGAAATTTTTGTCAAAAGTTCAATATCATTTGCACCAATTTTGAGGCAGTTATGCGTAACATAGCAGACGGACATTGCATTTTTTGAATCTAGACATCTTGACAGTTTAAAAGTGAATAAAAAATGAAATAATCGATTTCAGACATCCGATTGTGAAATCGACCCCAAAATCGAATTTGGTGGTTCCATTTGACTACCTTAGTTTGAGCAAATCATCTTGAACTACCGTGTCACTTTTGTGGGGAATGGTGTTGGAAATGGAGATCTTTGAATAGGTACAGAGAAATTATACCTGGGAACCAATCTTGTGGAAAAAAAACAACACTTGTTCTAAATAAGATGTTTTCAAAAGAAGATTTTGAATTTTTTCGATTTTGAAGCTCATTTTGATGAAATTGCCGTGAAATTTTCAGCATCAATTTATGTCACTAAGGACTTAATTTTTTTAATTACTTGATAACTTTTCCATAGTTCTTCATATTTTCTCAAAACCCTAGAAGATTGGTACTTGGTACCTTCGAGTCTATGGATTGCATCCCGCAACTTTCGTTGCGATTGTCTGAAGTTAAATTGCAAGTCCGCAAAACCTGAAATTGATTGTTGAAGACAAAACTCCGGGAACAATGGATCGATTTTGTCGACACTTTCATGAATTGGAGCAGCTCATAGATGGTCCGCTATAAACGTCAGATTAATATCGTCGTGGACGCTTGAGCAAACGTGAATTTCTTATGGCTGTATTTATTGCTCCAATTGAAATTGATTGTTACAGACGAAACCCAAAGACTAACGGACCTATTTTGACAACATTTTCATGAATTGTTCGGGTTAGCTCATAGGTAGTCTGATATAAGTGTCATTGCCGTCAGAATAATATTGGCGTGGACGCTTGTGCAAACGTGCATTTTTTTATATGTGTCGATTTTTTCATGATCTATCAGTCCGATTTCGTTCAAACTCGGTAGGTTTTGGCATCTTTAAGGCCCGAGATAGTAAGACACAAATTTAGTTGCGTTTGGCTGTATTTGTTATTGCTCGAAACTGAAATCGAATGTCATAGACGAAACCCCAAGACTAATACACCGATTTTGTTGCAGTTTTCGTGAATTTCCCTGGATAGCTTTTTGGATGATCCTTGACAAATGTGTCTCCCGTCAGATTAATATCTGCGAGCACAATTCTGTTACGTCTGTTACGTCAATATCTTGATGGTTACCCTATTGGTATATCTCTCTCAAATCCATCAAAATCTCCCTCTCATTTCGCGTAGTATCACGTACAAATACAACGCTGAGGTATTTTGCATTCGAATTCATATTATCCTTTGTTTTTCAACTGATTCTCTACGTATATGTTATTTGAAGTGAGAAAGCTTTACTTCCCCACCCAATTCGGCCAACACAAGCTACTCCATACATCTACGAGTGGTCTGGGTTGTGTAATTTGGTAGCTGTTCACTATTTTCGCTCCATTTTTCTCGGCAATCGCGGCTTCACGTCCGTTTGCTCCGACGAGATACGATTCAGCTCTGCGGCTGACTTGACACGAGAAGCCCTCGACTCGGCTTGACACGGTAGGATCTCTCAGTCGCTGCCACATCGGGTTCACTTCCTCTGCGGTTCCCGCTTTCCGCCTGGCTCGCAGAGAAGGGCGCTTCACGGGGTCCGGACGTCCGGCCCGATGCGCCGGGGGTTCTCTCCCACAAAAAGGCGGAACCCCGCCTCTCTTTTTTGTGGGTGTGCTCGTATTTGTGTATCTACCTGAGTAGGGGACGCATCTACACGCCCTGCATCCCGTAGGTCTCTTTTTTTGCAAGATAGAAGCTCCTTTACAAGGATCGAGACAGGTGGCTCTTCGACAGCACCATCTGATGGGTTTCACCTTGTCAAGGTGAAAACGTAACTTCCAGAGAATCTCTGAAAAAATTTCGTAATATGAGTTTTATATGTAAATAACAGGAAACCAGTGTTTCTCACAACATAGGACATATAGTTTTTTTTTTTTTTTTTAAATATAAACTTGATTGTGGTTGTACACTGTTAAGTGTGCTTATAAATGCAGTATACATTGAACTTGGAACACGTAGCATTAGTACCCCCCCTTTGGAGGGCTAACGCACAAAAATATAGTTGATTAGTTCACAATGATTAAGTTTGAACTGGTTGAAGGTCAGGGTGGTGCAGTGATGAGGAGATCGCTATGCCATTTTCGTTACAGCCTGCGCAGGTCTCTTAGTGTACGAGGGGCTTCCAACATTGAGCGTACTATTGGGTTTCGATGATTGTTCATCCGATTTGCAAATTTGTTGTACCCCTCAGAAATAACTTCAGTAACTTGGGGTATGTTCAAGTCTGCATGCAGAGTAGCGTTTCGGATAAACCAATGAGCTCCTGTTATTATGCGCAGTGTCCGATTTTGTAGCGTTTGGATTTTGTTTAGTATTATTGAAAAATCCGTCCTGGCTTCTCCAGTTGCAAAGATCTTCCTCCACCAATAAACTGCCTATTAATAACCATAATAACATAAGTTTGGGAAATAGAAGGATGTTTTAGAAGTTCTGACCTAGCCTATGTTGAGCACTTGACCTCTCTGATCATTTTAAGACCGCTTCCGTCAAAATTAGTTCAGCATTTTGGGCGTCAATACATACTAAGTACAAAAAACTTTGAGTTCTGTATATTTTATGTAACATTAACGTGTATTCTAATTGCACATTTAGCATCTACGTGGAGTCTCATGAAAATATTACATATCAATCGAAGTTTTTGAGTTCACAAAAACCTGCAACAATAAGCGTAAAACGCCAAATATCGAGTTTTGGAACTGCCTCGTGTGATACATAAATTAAATGTACATTATGTGTGTGTTTGAGATACTAACTAGGAAAAACAAGGAACAAAACAAAAAGTTAGTTCGCTTAGGAGCTATTGATAAAATTATTAGGTAAATATGTGATTTGCGTTTGATTTTTCGGCGTTTTCACTAGTTGCTTTTGTAAATATCAATAATTAAACCACACTAAAGGATCTACGAGAATACATACCTCAAAATCACAGACCACAGCCTGTTCCATCAACCAAATCGAGACAAGTAGCCCCTGACAGCACCAAAGAAACCAATAGGAAAACAGAACATCCAGGAGGAGTTTCAGATTTTGGGAAGGTGCGAGCTTTAACGTGGTGAAAAGAGCAGTTTTGGAGATTTTCATGTAGGAATGAAGCTAGCAGTAATGGTGTGCAACACTTCCTTAATTCTGAGTTCTTGCAACTTAGCAGTGCGCATGTATTATTGGCAGATTGGAATGAATCGAGTTAGTCGACACAGATCGTTGTACGTTTGTCAATTCGTTGACCTTTGGGAGGAAAAATAAACAGTACTTGAATGATAACTCGTGTCACCTACAGAGGTGAACAAGATTGAAGCCATTAAAATTAAAGCAATCGAATCTCAATGTAATTTAAGAATATGTTCAGCAAGGCGAAAATATCAAAATGGCGTTGGACCAACCACAAAGATAACTGACTCATTACTCACTCGTTTTATTCCACAAATACTGTAACTTATTTTATATTCACTCACCTTAACCTAAATGATGATGGTATGCCGGTTGTTAGCCAGCCATACCGTGTTGGTGGGAAGCCTTTTCAACATGAGACAAATTACATCTCGAATTACTTCATTAAAACCGGTAGGAGAAGTGGAAATTACAGCCATAAATTTCCATTCTGGGGAGGGGAAGGAGGAAACACCCTCAGTCTACTCGTTGTATCCGAAGTGGAAGCATCCAAATTAGATATGGCGGGTAATTCGTCCTATTAATTTCCACGCTGGCCCAGGCCCTTTTCATTTGCAGATTAGACGGCTGAGGGTGAGAGGACGGGGCTATGTACAAGGACCCGTATTGGGGTTTGTTTGTAACGCTAGAGTTGCTCCAGCAAAAGGGGGGTACTTTCGTGCGCACTTGGGTTTAGATGAGGAGAAATATCAAGTGTAAGTCACGTTTCAACTGGAATTGGTTTCAAGGGAAATATCTTGGTGGTGCTCCATGGATGACTCATAAACTTGAAGGTTCTGTAACTGAAGAAGCAATTGAAGACCCCAGGGATCGGATTTGGAATTTAACACAAATCAAGGTCATTAATTTGAATACCTTTTGACATTCAGTTCCAACGCATCTAATTAAACTTCAATCCAACAGCATTATGAGGGATTGTACGATCATTTGAATTGCACTAGGAAGTTCGAAGGCTTATTGTTTTTCTGGTTTGATAAACGTTACTCATCACTATTCTTCCGTGATAACGTCTTCTTACTAAAATGCTATTTCTTCGGAAGTTAGAGTATTAATGAATTCGAGGTAATACCATTTACATCCAACTAAATGGATTATAAACGTTGGGAAATGTTGGGTGTAACAAGGACAGTCACACATAGACAAAGTGTTGTGTGGCCTCGAGACCAAAATGCGATGGAGACTGTGGATATTGATTTTCGCATCTTCATTGTGAAAGGTTTGGGAACTTCGTACACTTGCATTAGGTCAAAACAGTAATTGTTTCCTAAAATTGGTTCATTGTCCTCAAAAAGAAAATTTTCGACCTGTTTATGCGTTCTAGAGCTTGCTGATAAATTTCGGTTTCGTTTCTATACCATCTCCTTATTACGCCCAAAACTGTAATGCTAACTTTTATTTCAAGTTTGATGATATTGTCAGGGGTTGAGCAGGTTAACTCCTAGACGGTCCTACATGAATTTCGCAGCCATCGGTTCGATATGTCTGATTTCATTATGTCATAAGTGGGATATCATTTTCCAAAGTTTTTGAATCGATTGCGATGGAACCAAAACGCATGCAACAGTATTCTGAGTAAATCATATTTCTCAACGTGTATGTTATCACAGTGTGGTCTTGAGAGGTGGGAGAAAGGCAATTTTGGTTCTAAGATATCGATTTCCGACTTTCTTGAATTTTATATTTCTTGCTCTTCGCTATTTAGATAGTTGTTCCTAGTTAGTAACACCAGTTAGTATCCAGTTACTAGGGATTTCAGAAGGACAGTAGTCAGTCAATTGTTATGGTTTATTATTCAATAATAAACCTGATTGTAATCGCTCTGGAAAAAAAAATCTAACCCCCCTGAAAATTTCATGGTTTACGTTATCAAAGGGTGTAGAATTGCGAATCTGCAATAAAAAATTTTCCGTCCGTCCGCCGTACGCCGTACACACGATATTTCCGAAACGGCTGGAGCAAAAGATCTGAAATATTTCAGGAAAAATCCATCAATTGGTCCGACGACGCCCATGAATGCAAGCCAAATGAATGAGCCAGCTCAATGGAAAAATCTCACTTAATTTAAATTTCGTAACACGGAGCCCTTTAAGTGTTGTCAAAGTTTTGTAAAATCCCTAAAAACAAAAACTGAAAAAAAGTCAAGGCGAAAATTTCAAATTTAGGGCCTTGACTTTTTTTTTAAAAGAATTTTCCACGAGGAATCGAATGAGCCCTTCCCCAGGTCCGTGAGAGTGCTGGCTCAAGAATCGGGGCGTTGCCGGACCAACATGGATTTTTCCTGAAAATTTCAGCTTTTTTGCTTCAGCCGTTTGGGAGAAATCTGCGTACGGCGTACGGCGGACGGACGGAAAAATTTTATTGCAGATTTGGATTCTACACCCTTTGAAACGTAAACCATGAAATTTTCAGGGGGGTTAGAATTTTTTTTCAAGAGCGATTACATGGTTTATTATTGAATAATAAACCAAAATTGCTTTTGATGAAATGGTTATGGATTGTGACGATTAGCTCTGAGTTGATTACCCATATAAGTAGGTGGTGGATGCCGTTAGGTTGATGGTAGGTGTTCTTTTGTAATTCACTAATTTGATCTGTATAAGATTGATACAAATATAGAAATAATAAACACACACGTTATTATTTGTTGCACATTTCTACCTTACCACTCCTAATCTTTTAATGTAAATGCCAGGTAATGCCATTACGGTGTGATGTTTATGTGCTATGCAAGATATCACTGGGATAATGTGGACAGTAGTGGATTCACTTTATTTACGTTCATTTCATTGAATCTATTATCGTAGTTAACCTACATTTTGACGCTAAAATGTAGGAGTTGATGTGCTACAACTACGCAGGCATTTTTCTAGGACCAGGAACAAAATAATTCAAGGAATTCACCTCTATCAATGGTATATTCAAAAAATCTAATTGAAAAAGTTCTATTCTTCCCTAAAGCTTTTCATATAGTGACTCTAGATGATTATGTGGAATTGTAAAAGAAATGCATTTATTTTTGCAAACTCGAAACCCAGCTATTTCTCATCACTAGGATCATACAATTTTACAACTTGTAGGTTACGTAGGATATACCCAACCACGATTCAACTATCCCACCGTTTTCTTTCTTCTTGGAATTCATCCATTCTTCTTTGCTTGAAAAAGCATTTCCCCCGTGAACCAATTAAGAAGATGATTCTAATGGAGAAACCAGGCTCCGGTACATCGCCTAGGCGTTCACCAACGGCGTTGACTATACTAAACGGAAACCCTAAAAAAGGCCAGCCGCTGGGAGCATCCCACCGTGCTTCCTGCTGTTTTCTGATAAATACCTTCTCGGCAGTCACGGCCAGTGAATTCGGAGGTTTAAAAGACAATCAAAGAAGGAACTGAGGCATCGGGAACGTAGTGAGAGATAGAGAACAACGAAAATCGGTGAATGGATTGGGAGCAATGCCACAAAGACCAAGGAGATCCCCTATACAATAATTGTATTGAAATTATTTTAATCTAAAAACGCTGCAAATTCTTTCACTGGGGTTTATTATTCAATTGGCTTGCGTTCATGATTTGAAAAAGTGTGCGTGTTTCACAGGTGATAGAGCGATTATTGAATTTCAGGAGGCACACAAATATGATCAACTGACAATCCAAATAGGTATTTTGGTTGAGAACAGATTTACGTGCTCTATGCATATCTCCTGAAATTCAATAATCGCTCCATCACCTGTGAAAGACGCACACTCTAAAGTTTAGTAGAAATTCAGATCATAACGCAGGCCAATTGAATAATAAACCCCAGTGAAAGAACTTACAGCGTTTTTTAAATACTCAACGCTATTTCAGTATTCTATTTACTCAGATCAACCAGTGTATCGGCTACAAACTTAGAGTTCAACTCCAGTATCCACATTACTACATCACTAGGTTACTGATATCAACACAAAAACAATAATAAACCAAAATAACGCGAATGTTTAATCCCTAAATGTTTCATCGAATAATACGAAAACTGTGTCACCCTTATTATAAGGAATAAGGTTTGCGGTTATTAAGCTGCTACTAGTGATAAAAACATGGTGAAATTCATATGGGGCAATCAAGGGGTTCATTAAGAGCTAGACTTTACCTCCTGATCACCCACACTGATTTAATTCGTTGATGATCCGACAATTATTATCCTCTCATTCGTACACATCTCATGGGTAGAAAAAGAAGAGGATAAAGGGGTTTCAAATATTAAATGAATTGTTCGTAAAGACGACTTGGCAAAACAGAACATTTAGGGTGTACAAACCTGATTGTCAAAAATCAAAGGATGTGGTTCTAAAGGACATTATCCACAAAAAAAAAAAATTGTCAAAAATCAAAAAAAAAAAAAAAAAAAAAAAAAAGCCTCAGATAATTTTTCTTTTACATGCTTCGCTTCCCAGTTGTTTCACTTTCAAGATTTTCTTTTCGTATTTACGATCTTATGTCACTGAAATGGCCATAACTTCCTTAAACTACTCTCTAAAAACGATTTTGAAGACAACGGAAAGAGCGTTTAATTTCTTATCTCGTTAGGGCAAAATAAGAACATACCAACAAGACAAATTATTCTGAAGATAACATTTTGAAGAAAAACAACTATTTCTCATATTTCCTCTCGCTCATAATAAGCAAGTTTTGTAACTCCCCCACCCCAAAAAGAACTTCCACAGAATCTCAGCTTTTCAACGGTATAAGCGATCAAATTTTTTCATACGGCATCATTTGAAGAAAATCAAGTTTGAAAAGGGAAAAACGTGGGTTTAGCGTCGGATTATATATATCCTTTTTCGGTATTTTTCCGTTAACCCTACCCCCACCCCCCAACTAGAATTTGTTAAGTTTGCTGTTCTGGATGCTAGTGTGTGCCGGCAACTCAAAAATAAAAAATATCCTAATTCCTATTAGTGAGATTCTATTCGCTATGTTGATTTTCTCCTTCTGACTGGGGGAATGGGCCCGAAAATACCTTGCTTGTTGAGCATGATCAGTATCACTTCAATTCAACCTAACAAGATGAACCCATTTTTTTGTAGCAAGTTGTTTTTGGGAGAAAAGCGTAAATTTCACGGTATAAACCCATTTTTTGCTCCCTTCAAAAATTATTTTTCTTCAAAAAATTCTCTGTAAAAATGATTGATTGTACAAAAATGTTTTTGCCTATGCCGTTAGGAAACCTGGGAATTCTGTCGAAGTTTTCCCTGGGAATTGGGAGTTATAAAATCTGTTAATTATGAGCGAGAGAAAACATGGAAAAAAGTATAGTTGTTTTTTTTTCATAAATTCTCTTTGGTTTAAAAAAAATTTATCTTTGGTTTAATTTGTCATCTTCTTAGTCATGCGTTCTTAGTTTGCCCTAAGGAGATAGAAAATTCAACGCTCTTTCCAACAGTGTTCTAAGATAGGCCCTTTTACAAAGTAGTTTCAAAGAGTAATTGCCGTTTTAGTGAAAGTCGGAAAAGTGGAAAAAAATCTTGAAAATGAAATAACTCGAAAACCAAGTTTTTAGATACGAAAAGTCTATGGGGCGTTTTTCGCTGGCTATGTTCTTTAGAATGGAACCCTGGATTTTTTATCATTAGGTTTCTTACGCCCTGTAGAACAACAATTTTTGACTGGCTAATAAGACCGCTAACCTTCGTAGATGTCCAAGCTATCTACCAGATACGCTACTGATGAGGCTTCAGATTTCTATTACAATTCTCAAACACGTAAGTTAGTTAGTTTAGCTTTGCGCGTGTTTAGATTAATTCCATTTGAACGGTAAAGCACTGTGTACACAGATGCTTTTTGGACCGATAGTTGGGTAAATACAGAGGCATAATAGGGATACATGAGGGTTGATCGCTTTGAAGCCGAGGACAGTGTGCGCAGCTGTGAGGGTTCAAGTCAAACATTGGCATCGGTCAACCCCTGCCGTTTGCAGTGGGTTTCTGTTTCTGGCGTTCTTGACGGGTTGGGGAGGGTGGTCATTGTAGCTGAAGGGAGGTAAATTACCTACACCTACCAACGTCTACCCCTGGCTCAGGGGATTTAGCTTTTTAGTTCCACTCTGCGAACGAAGATAAATGTGGATGCAAAGCTATTTTCTCTTCCCAAACATTATTGAACCACAAAATAATCGTCCACCCTATTTAGAATAGATATTAGGAAGCCTATAACTTACTTGCCATTGCATAAAACTTTGCAAGTGAACAACATTATAACTGGGGCTCAAAAACATCAAGTTAGACATTGGATGCTTATACAAAAGATAATAAGGAATTCGTTTTTCGTCTTCTCAACACAACGTAAATGTCAATCCAAAAGAAATTTAAAAGTAGAGTAGAGAATCCTTATACACATATGGAATCAGAGGTGCACATTTCAAACCCTTGGTCTCTCTGACCGTTGTGTGTAACTCCCTCCTGCTCATAAACACTTGGTCCAATTTTTGTCTTACAAAAGATTGTTATCGGTAAGACAGTTAAAAAATGTAGAATCGAATCCTGTAGTTTTACAGACCAGTTTCGAGTACAACTCTAGATGTAAATTACTAACTACACAGATGAATAGATAAAAGCTTTGGATGTATCGAGAGAGCGAGCGAATTTGAATGCCAGTTCTCATATGATGTGGAATCTTAACATCTATCCCCATCCATCAGCCATTGTTTTCCCAGTGCTCATTTGAGCGATTTCGACATATTACGCCTCATTTTAATATAGGCACTGGAATTGTTATCAAGATTACCTGTCTATTTAAAACATTTGAGTGATCTATACAAGGAATCTAAGTGATACCCAACTTTTTAAATTCAGGAGTATTTTTTTAAGAAATCGCAGTGAAATCTCTCAGATTTACGAAAAGACTACGGTCGTACACAGCTAAAATCCGTTGGAGAAATCGTGACGATAAATAAGTAAGCATGATTGAGTGAGCTAGGCTTGATTCAGACTGTGTGAGTCACCGATAGAACTATCTAGAGGAGCGATTTGAATCCCATAAAAGCAGGGGTCCCGCAGGGGAGTGTCTTAGGGCCAGTACTCTACCTCCTGTACACACGGGACTTACCCCAACAAGAAGGCACAACTGTTGCCACCTTTGCAGATGATACGGCTATCCTCTCTGTTGGAGATGATATAGAAGCTGCAACACGCAAACTACAGACGGCTACTACTGAGGTTTCTAAGTGGACCAAGATGTGGAGAATGAAGCTGAACGAATCAAAATCAGCCCACATCAACTTCACTAACCGAAAAGTCCCAATCTTAGATGTTGAGATCAATTCGAATAAAATACCGCATACTGAAGCAGTTAAATACTTGGGTTTGACACTTGACTCCAAATTAAACTGGAATAAACACATAGAGAAGAAGAAAGAAGAACTTAAAATCAAGTACCCTCTTGGAGTGTACCGATATTGATGTGTAAAATTGCTAGATGAAGTGTATTTGATTTTTCAGTTGCAATTAATAAATCACCAAAAAAAAAAGATTACCTGTTTATTTAAAACATTATGAATGATCTATACAAGGAATCCAAGTGCCATACCCAACTTTTTGATTCAGGAGTATTTTTTCAAATAAATCGCAGGAAATCTCTCAGATTTACGAAAAGAGTACGGTCGAACACAGCTAAAATCCGTTGGAGAAATCGCGACGAGAAGTAAGCATGATTGAGTGAGCTAGGCTCGATTCAGACTGTGTGAGTCACCGAAAGAACTATCTAGAGGAGCGATTTGAATCCGATTAAACGGCCTTTTCGACCAATAATACTATTAAATGGATCAACTGGACAGTGTTGATTGAATAACCTTCTCACTGACAGGCTCTCAACTGATAGGATTTGTGTGTTTCAGAACCCAGGTGGTGACCCCAGCAAACGGGGCTTAGCCATAGCCAACGAATTAGATCTATAGATCTACTCTTCTACTCGAAGGGTTTGATGTCTGGGGGTACATGCCCCTTGAACCTTGTGCCAAGCTTAATTACTACATCTCTTAAGGTTAAGATTCTTTTAATTATATTTAAAACATATTCCTGATCTATACATTCATGTAACAGGAAGGAGGAAGCTATGTGCCACACAAAACTTGTTGACCAGTTTGAACATACTTAGTTTAAATCACCTTATAAACCACGACAGAATCGGGTGATGTAATTTCATTGGAATTCCCTCTACAAGAAATTGAGCTTATTGTACATTTTATCATTCATTCACGAACTACTGAAAACATTGGATTTTCGATCGAAGAGGTTTCATTGTTTCTAATTATCTAATTAAAATTGATGGATCTCAACTTTTACGCTGAAGCTCCTGTAACAAAATTTATCGTTCCATCAACTCCAAGGGATGCCTTTCAAGAGTTCAAATTTTTAAAGATTCGTACTACCCACTTAGTTAACAATCATAGGTAAAGTTTTCAATAATAAACCATTGTAATCGCTATTGAAAAAAAAAAAAAAAAAAAAAAAAAAAAAAAATGCTAACCCCCCTGAAAATTTCATGGTTTACGTTTCAAAGGGTGTAGAATCCGAATCTGCAATACAAATTTTTCCGTCCGTACGCCGTACGCACGATTTCTCCCAAACGGCTGGAGCAAAAAGCTGAAGTTTTCAGGAAAAATCCATGTTGGTCCGACGACGCCCCAATTCTTGAGCCAGCTCTCTCACTTAATTTAAAGTGCCCTTTAAGGGTTGTCAAAGTTTTGTAAAATCCCTAAAAACCTCAAAAAAAGTCAAGGCGGCCTAAATTTGGACTTTTTTTAAAGAACTTTCCATGAGGAATCGAATGAGACCCAGGTCCGTAGGTCAAACCGTTCCCGATCTATGGCCCGATTTATGGTGCCAACATTCGCGTTATTTTGGTTTATTATTGTTTTTGTGTTGCTATCAGTAACCTAGTGACGCAGTGATGTAGTGATGTAGTAATGTGGATATTGGCGTGAACTCCTAAAAGGCTTTGTAGCCGATACACGGGTTGAAGCATTCTGATAACCATAAAAAACGCTGCAAATTCTTCCACTGGGGTTTATTATTCAATTGGCTTGCGTTCATGATTTGAATTTCTACTAAGCTTTGGAGTGTGCGTGTTTCACAGGTGATAGAGTGATTATTGAATTTCAGGAGGCACACGAACATGATCAACTGAACAATCCAAATAGGTATTTTGGTTGAGAACAGATTTACGTGCTCTGTGCATATCTCCTGAAATTCAATAATCGCTCTATCACCTGTGAAACACGCACACTCAAAGCTTAGTAGAAATTCAAATCATGAACGCAAGCCAATTGAATAATAAACCCCAGTGAAAGAATTTACAGCGTTTTTTAACACTAAAACTTTTTTTGTGGCAAGTATTTTAACTTTTGAGGAATATTTGAATTTTAGTTTTATATAATTTGAATAAAGAAGACATTAATGACTTATACACAATTTGTGGAAATTAGTGATGTATTTGATATTACAGAACTGAGACTCCGAGTTATCACGTGTTTTGACTGAGTAACCACCTACTTCACCTCCACTCGAATAACAGAAAATTAGCTTTAAATGGTACCTACTTTTATTGTGTACGTGGTTCAATACGAGTCCCTAATGAATGCGGTAAATATACTAAGCAAGGCCTCTATTATTCTATTCTAAATATTTTCTCTAAAGTGAATTACGAGTCGGAATAAGAACAAAGCAGTAACGGGAAACAAAGAATAAAGTCATTCTGGGTAAAGAAAACCGGTGCCCAGTCAAAGGAACCGGCGCACCGTAAACTTCTCATTGTTCATGCAGTAGGTAAAGAAGGGGCCATAAATGGCTCTTTCGCCGGCAAGTCAGTCTTAAACCAAGGGGAGAGAAAATTGTATTGCCCGAGCAGGAAACCGAAGGGTTGTGCCCCCAAAGATGCTTGGCAGGAAATGGACTCGAGGAGAAGTTGGTTCCCATTCAAATTTCAACCTCTGATGTCCTGAAACGATGGTTTTCTATTCATTGGTTGGCTCTTTGTGACTTCGGCGGTATATTGTTGATTGAAAGGTTCCGTTTGGAGTCCTCAATCGGAGCTCAATGCTTCAAAGGGACAAGGGAACCACTCCGTTATGCTCCTAAAAGGAAATCCAGCAGTATGTATACAATACATTAGAATCAACGTATTTGGTTGATGTACATCCAACTTGAGAAACGCTTCAAATCATTTCACAAAGGTTTATCATATCTGTACCAGAAAGCCCTTCTACGCAGATCACTTGCCAACTGATCATAATTGAACGAAGTGAATGGTGCAATATCAAAATTACCACAGTTCTAAACGCTCTAAATAATATTCTTCCACTCAAGACGTTTTTGTATTTTTAGAATTTTCATCGATTTTTGTGTACATTTTAGGGGAATTTCGGTACAATTTTCGGCATAAGTTTGAACTTTTAAACTTTTTTTTTGACTAGCGCTCTGCAAAATAAAATAGAAAATTACGATTTTAAACTGTTTTGGGGATTTTCCCTTGAACAACGAAGCCAATTTAATGGCTCCAAAATCAAAAATTCCACTCGCATTTTGCGTTTTAGACCTTTCTGAACAATTTTGGTTCCGTGTCTGTCTGTCAGCAAATCCTTTTACGGGCAAAACTACACGAAGTTATGGTCCGATTTTGATGAAATTTTCAGGGATTGTGCGGGTTTTGGTGTAGATGGTTCCCTATGAGTTTCATGACCCCGGATCAATAGTAGCCTCTGCTGCATGCACAAACGTGCAAATCCTTGTTACGCGCAAAACTACACGAAGTTATAGTCCGATTTCGATGAAATTTTCAGGGATTGTGCGGTTTGGGGTGTAGATGGTCCCCTATGGGTTTCATGAGCCCCGGATCAATAGTAGCCTCTGCGCATGCGCAAACGAAATCCTTGCCACAAGCATAACTCCGGGAGTTCTTGACCGATTTCGATGAAATTTTCAGGGATTGTTCGGTTTGATGTGTAGATGATCCCCTATAAGTTCCATGACCCCCGGATCAATAGTAGCCTCTGCGCATCCGCAAACGTGAAATCCTTGTTACACGCATAACTCCGGGAGTTCATGACTGATTTCGATGAATTTTCAGGGATTGTTCGGACTGATGTAAAGATGGTCCTCGTGAGTAACAAAGAGAAAATAAAGTTTTAGCCTCGAGCTTGGATCGAACCATATTGCATACTCTATACAGTCATGTTATGGATACGAGGAAGCTATGTGCCACACCCACTTGGCAGACGTTTTTTAAAGGTATTTACATACCTATTAGTGAACTTCTTTTAAAGGATGGATTGAGTCGTTTGTTTCACGATTTGAAGACGAGAAAGCGGACAAGATTGATCTTATTTGCATGTTTAAGTTGAAATTTGTATTTTGGCGAGAAATGTTCATTTTTGTCTCACGTTCCCTTCGTGGTTGTCCGTTAGGGTCTCGGTGCAGCCAGGGGCAAGAGCCACCGCTGCTATACACATATTAACTCCTCATGAATTCTCACACCAAAAACAGACCATAACAAACTATGGACGTTGAACTAAAGTACCTATTAAGGATCCCGTAGGTATCAACAACAATTAAAGGTATATAAAAACTCAGTCATTAGATTCATTCATCATTTTTATTTACAGCAACACATTTTGTGCACATTCTATATTTTTTTTGCCTGTGCTACAAAACGACTTCATTTCGATGTGCCCTCGTACAAATTCTTAACAACTATTTTCCAACTGCAAGGAGGCCTGTTTTGCAAGAGACCCTTTTTTTAATTTTCTCAAAACTTTTTAAAATATATTCTTTTGTAAAATTAGTTTTTTGAAATTTACTTTCGTTAATATGTATTAATTAGTGATATGTCCGCAACCGCTTTATTACTCCTACGGTTTCTTTTATTTTTTACATTGTGTTAACTGAAAAGTAATAATCAATTATTGTTATATTATAATAATCAAGGACACATACACAACCGAACTATGACATTCAACAATAAACAGTGACGTATTCAATTATTTCTACAATTTTAAATACATATTTAAACAAGATTTTTTTTCATGACATACATGAGGAAACAGCCTAAAAAGATTATATCCTAAGAAATTAATAATAAATAATTTTGTTTAGGTAGGTATCTAATACATTTAAGTTACTAGGACCAAGTTATCACTTAACTAGAATCACTAACTTAAAGTTACACTAAGCGGTACAAAACCAATTGACAAAATTAATAAACGAACTAATAACATAGTACGTACTTAATAACTTCCAAGCACCAAATCCAACTTGTCATTTGGCCAGAAGGGATCGAAAAATGTAGGTATCAACACCCATGTTAAACATTTTCAAAATTGTAATTTTTAAAGATTGGTCTACTGTCTGTAGAAAGCTGGAAAATAAAAGCTTCCTTGTGACAGCACATGGGTCAGTGCAAATTAAACATTCATTTTGACTGTTAATAAGTTATGCGACAAAAAAAAATATTTTGACATTCTTCGATATTATTAATTTTGAGTGGAAGCCACTTGGATGCTACTTCTGCACCATTATCTTTGAAAATTCCTCATCAGAAATGACAGGTAGTTTTAGCAGGTATGTTTTGCAGTGCCTATTCCCATTTCCTCCTTAAGCGATTACCTAACGTTCAAGTTTTTGAGATTGGATACAGCTAGTTATGTCGCCATCAGCTTCATATGCCTAAGGGAAATATGTAGGTAGGTACTTACATTTAAAGTGTATGGATATCGTCTCATTTAATTACTTATAGTAAGTAATTTATGCATATACCTACACGAATGGGATCATATTTATTATGATCGTTATTATCAATAAAATAATATCTCATCGGCAGGTATGGAATGGTTCAGAGAAGCCGATAACCTGGATATTAGAAATTAAGGATTCTTTAAAAAAAATTACATCAGTTTTGGATTTAAGTCATTAATTAAAAACATTATAGTCCCTTTTGCGGCATTTATTGCCGAAACATATGCATCATAAAATAATGAATTAAGTAGCTGATCGAACTTTGGCGACATGATTCAACTTGAGCTAGACTAATTAATCTTCAAGATTAACTAAATCAACTATCAGTTTTGTAAGTACTAATTGAATGGAATCATTTTAGGATTTCTAGATCACAAATCGACGTGGTTCTTAATGTAGAACGTGGTAGTTCAAGCTGAATAGTTGGGTACTTTTTAAAATAATCTGACATCACAATTACATTCCTAAGGTCCCTTCTTTAAAATCAATCCTGACTGAATCGCATACAAGTATATCTACTTAATATTTAATAAAAATAAGCAGAGCGTTATAAAAAGACACCTATTCGATTGCGGGATAAACATTCATGATACGAAAATCAATTTTTTTTGTATCCCTATACGTGAAAGAGTATCTCACTAAGTTTCCATTTGAGTATAAAACAATAAGTGGCACCGTAATATACAAGGTATAAAAAAAAGCATTAAAAAGTTTGTTTTTATAATGAAACTATAATAACGGTTACTTTTATCAGATATTCTACTTTGATTAGAGGGTTGTGGCCAAACTAAAAGAAGTTGTCTACAATAAGAACTGGACAGGGTAGGACCTACTTAGGTACTCAAAACTAGACTGCGCACAGATTGATCGGTTTTCTACGTAAACCTTGGTTACAGGCTACAAGTACAATGTGACGCATAATTACCCAAAGCAATTCTAGCTCTTCTGATTCTAACGAGAAAAATTAACAAGTGTCAACGCCAAGACAATAAATAATTACAACCGTATTTCGTCCTGGCCCTTTTTACGTGTGCTGGCTAAAATATTTAAGCTTAAAATACAGAGTGTTCCTTGAAGTACACATTCTTTTACAAAGCATCGTTATAAAATCTATGTAGTCCGTAGCTGCATCGAGAATTATATTCTATGCTAGCGAGTTACTGAATGCCGAGCAGAGTGAAGGGGATAATGTATTGTCCTTTTCCGCTGAGAGAATCACGGCTCTTCATTCCGCGAAACATTCTTCCGTTCAAAACGGTCTAAGTTAGGTACGAAACTAACAGACAATTTTTATTGTTTTCGCTATAAAAATTTCTTTATAAGGCACCGAGCAAAGTGCACTTTTCTAACACCAATTGGTATATGTTAAAAAAGCACAGAAAGAAAATTAATAAAACAGAGTTCATGGTATAATGAAGTATTCAAGATAAGGCGTTTAATTGAAAAAATTGTAACAACTAAATTGAATGGTCGGTACCTAAGGAGTAAAAAATGGCGTAATGACATGGAGAATTCCCATTATAGCAGTAAATTTATGGGAACGATTATAGAAATATTTTTACCGCTGCAGTCAGTCAAGAGTTTTAAAGAATAAAATTATAAATTGTAGGGTGATCTGATCGTCCCACAAGTTTAAAAGTCCTTCTATGTTGTAGTTAGTCCTCAGGAAGATATTATTTTGAAAAACACTTCCCCAATTTTAGAAGATACAGAATGGCGAGAGATTATTAATTAATCTCTGAAAATCAAATTAAGAATTAAATGTCTCTATTTTGAAAACCAACTTCCAATAGTAGACAACATTGATCTTTCCGAGATGATAATTGTTATAAATCAATAAGCATGAATTTAAGTTGTAAGTGAAATATTCTCATTCCAACATCTTTTCGAGTTTAAGCAATCGATGTTGCTAAGTTTTTCTTATTGGGCGAAATATTTCAATAAAATAATTCAACAATTCAAACAAAGTTATATTAAATGTCAAGAGTGCTATGGTATCTTACTGCCTAAAACCAAGAAAAAAGTTTTATTATTTAGTAAAGAGGGACCAAATAGGGTGCCCAAATTAAAACTTTGTGTTCCAAAATATAGACAAAAATTCATTTTTTTGTTCAAAAAGATTGGACATTTATTTTTTTTTAATGAATTGTCCTGCACTGAATTGATTGGGTCCCAGCCCTCTGCGATTGCTAGACCAGCAAAATAATAGATTTATAGGCGAAAAGCCCCAAATTTGACTGCACTTTATGATCTAATTATACGAAAACCCGTTCTTTTTGCCATTCTGCATGACTCAGTATTTAAAATTTTTTTTATTTAACTCATTTTGTAACTCAATTTACCGACATATTGATTGACTGTTTTCTTTGGAATTCGAAACTCAACCCAGAATACTATTCATTCCAATAGTTTCAGAAGGTTCTTCAGCACCAGTTAAAAACAAAATGATCGACCCAAAAAAATATCTGGGGAATTCTCCTTTTCAATACGATCAAGTAAATGAACAATCGTGGAACAAATAACAGTCAACGAACAATCAATTGAAATATGAATGGTAGTATATAATTGTACATCCTAGATTTATGTACTGAAAGGAATATTGCAGAATTTAGTTTATCGCAATGGCTACCCATTCCATTTATCTAGCTCATCTTTAGTTCTTAATTATAGCTCACAACTTTTGTATTCAGCTGTACCTACATGACTAAGAAAAAACCATCCCTCAATAAAAATTTGATGCTTAACAAAACTGGCCAGCTTCCCGCTTCCACAATTAAGTACATTTTACCTTCACAACAAAAGTCAACGTTTTAACTTCATAACATTATTTCATTTCAACTTTGCCTTCTTGTGATGATATATCTCTTTCAAAATATATAATAATCATCTGTTTCATTGTTCTAGGTATGACCAGTCGTCGAAAATCGCCTTAGGTATATAAAGTATCCACAGAAATCATATTAACAAGAAAATTATTAAAAGACACAATTTACTTCCTATGCAACATGAGGTACAAAAACCTCACTAAACGAGAAAATAAAAGAAATCACAGTCACAATATGTATTTATCCCTTAAGTTTTACTTTCCTAAAAACCAAAGCTGACTCTCTTCTCCGACATCCTACATAAACTGAAGTGTTGAGCAGAGAAGATGGCAGCACTCTTAATTCATCGTAACAATTACTTAACAATAATAGTAAATTTTACATCATAATTTTTAATTAGAAAATAATAATTATAATAATGTCTTTATATGTACAAATCTTATTTCACAGAAAGAGTCTTTGTTTCTCAGGTGAGAAATTTGATCTTGGAATTTGACGTTAAATGAATAAAGCATAACATTTTTCGATAAACGAATTTTTGTCGCTGCGTTCATTTTGTTTTAAAAAGAGAAATAAAGAGAATTGACAGGTTGAGCAAGATTAGTGGATGAGGCCGGTGGTAACACGTTGGTTTCACGTAGCGATTTGGGCTTCGGCTTCACCAACTTCCATCGGGCGGTCACCGGAGGCTGTGCTGGACTGCGAAAGGGTCCCCTGCTGCTTCTCCTCAAACACTGTAAACGGATGATAACGTTGTATCAACAGAAATTAGCATAACACAAGCTTTTGTTGAATAAAAACAAATATAGTTTTTGACCCTCAAATAGAAAATAATTCTGATCCATACAAACAGACATCAACGAACAGAGTTCATTCTTTTCAAAAACATCGAGATTAGAATCATGGATAAGCCCATTAACCACATCTTTGCACTTAGCGACATCAATATTGATAAATAGGCTCACCACATCAAAAGAAACAAGTTTGGCATTTGGAGGTGCTTGAATATCTTTAATTTTTGAAACCAAATCAAGTGAATTTTTAGCAGTATTCTGTGGCCGAAAGTTGAGTCTATTTCTGAGCAACGTATTTAGTTTTTTAGCCAATTTGTAAGCTGGGGCACCAATATAAGAAACAACTGGTCTCATTGGTGTTCCTACTTTATGAATTTTGGGGAGACAAGATAACCTAGGCGCATGTGGGTTCATTTCTACAAGGCTTGGTTTGTGAGAATATTTTTGGATTTGACAACTTCTTTTCGAATCATTTTTTGATAATTATCAGTTGGATCCGATTTGAGAACATTGCAGTTATTATCGTTCGATCGATTTAACAGTGTAACTCTTTACTTTCGTGGAAATATAGACAACGTTCTATCCTACTCCGTTTTCATTTGAAATGGGTTTCCACAACTTCGTCGCGAGTGACTTAGTCCTTTTCATGAAGTTGAGAATGTAGCAGTTTTCTTAAGGGCAGCTATTACCTACCTACTGTCCAGCCAAAAATCATCTTTACGCATCAAACATTCAATAATACAACTTCTACTCGTCACTAAAGCTATGTGAATGAGGTTAATAAACATTAAAAGGTGCGTAACCTCAATTTTAAATTTATAAATGAGGTAAAACAAAGCAATAAGTAATAGATAAGAAGGTACCACTTCGTCATTTAAATTTGAAACAGGCAGGCATGAGGCGTGATGAAATCGTGACGTTATTGGCACATGTGTTGGTAACAGGGATGCAAACATTGACATTTTATAGGTCAACGCCATCACCATAACTAGGTACCTTGAGAGACGAATTGAGCCTTTTCATTGGTCTTCGCAGCTTTGGGATCTGTTTGGAAACCAATAGATTACTTTTTAAGAACTCCTGCGCTTATTGCAGTTTGTGAGGTGATGGAAAGGTATAGTTGCCCCTTCCGAGCAGATGGATGCATTATTATGCTCCGCCACGCTCAGAGGATGCCTCAAACGCTTGCAGGCGTCTGGTTCATCTCCCAAGGTGACAGATTCTAAAATCGGGAAGGGGCCAACTAACCATATCCATCACAAGTTACAGCAACGATACTGCACCCTGATATTACCCCTTTCCACCACCTGGCACCCTTTGAGTAGCGAGTCTTCAATATGATTTCGGATAAGAAGACCCTTTAACAGATTTTCCTATAAAGTTCTACAAAGTCCTAGAAAGGAACTTTTGATGTTGGTGCATGCTCAGGTGTACACGTGGATTTTTTGGAGGTTTGTCAGCAGAAAATTATGTTGATTGTAGACCAGCACACCAAAAGTGCTGGGTTATGAGTAACACGGATGCAGTGGCAGTACTTGAGAAGTTTGATGAGTGCTTTGCTCGTTTCGGATATCCACATGAGGTTGTCGGATAACGGACAACCTTTTCAGAGTTGTGAGTTACGGGAGTATTTTGCTAGGCGTAACATTGAAAATATATTATTGACCCCGTACAATCCAGCTTCTAATGGGGAGGCGGAACGGTTTGTGCAGAGTTTAAAAAAAAATGTTCATCCGTTCAGTGATAGGCTCTGTTAGGAGTGGGAATCAGAGGAAATTACAGGCACATTTGACTAGCTGTTTAGCAGCAAATAGGTTTACTCCTTTGGCAGTCACTCAGAAGTCACCGGCTGAGATGATGTTTGGCCGCGCAACTCGAACACCCTTGTCAATGTTGTTACCATCAGACTGTGTTACATGGGGTATTATCAAGGGGAATGGAGGGTGTTCGGGAATTCCAAGTTGGGGATAAGGTCCTGGTGAAAAACCATAAAAAAGGCTTATTCAAATGGGTTTGTGCTAGAGTTGTGAAGAGAGTTGGGAGGGTAGTATACTTAGTGATGTTAGAGAACGAACATTTGGAAAGTTCATGTGAACCAGATGAGGCTTAGTAGGTTGAACGAGGCAGACCACCCACCTAGGGAGGATTCCACTTGGCCCCATGCTCACTTGTCTAGTCCCAAACCATTGTCAAACACTCCCCCTCAGTCACCAACAACAGACACCTCAGCTGACCCCTCAACCAGTTAGAAAGAAGAGACCACCACTGAGATTCTCACCTTCTCAGTACCCATAGGTACCTAATATGTATTGAATCAAATTGTCACATCATTATTATTTAGTGTTGAAGTAATGTGTCCCACTTTATTTAAGATTATAATGTATGATGTCTGAGAAGGGGGACGTGTTATGTTGGTAGAACTGTCACATTGAGTTCTATGTGTGTGGGTTCATCTCAGGTTGAGTTGCCTTATTCACGTTGTCTTGTTCATATTGTGCGTCTTATTATACTAGTCATAAACCGTGTTTCTACCCGCTTCGTTAATATCGGCCCCCTTCCCGTAGTTACAAAACAGATCACAAACGAACCTCTAACACTTCTTTTAAAATGTATAATTGTGCGCTTCTCTCTCTCTCCCCCCCCCCTTCCCCAACCTTCAACATCCGTAAAATATGGCCTTGAGTGGTACATGTCGTAATGCAAACAATTTTAGGCCAATGAATATATATGAATTTCTCAAGTATTGTGACAGGCGTAATGAGGTAGGTATTTTATTGGATTTAGAAGGTACCTACTTAACTTGATTAAACTCAAAAAAACTTATTGACTGAGGTTGATAATTCACACAAGTATTTGAGCATCTTATAAAGAAGATAAATCTATCATAATAGTACACAGCTTAGTCACATATTTACTCTAGGGTATGTCCCCACAGATTGCAATTCGTATGTTGAGTTTCATTCATATTCCTCCGCTTCTGTATGAATAAGCAGTCCGTCCAGCGATATAGGTGAAACACAGCATAATATACTATAGCAACATATGCTGCTGAGCAGGGACATGAAGAAGACGCTTTTGTGAGATCAGAATATCTAGTAACCCAATTCTCAGTATATTGAAAGGTGCAAGGATTTATTTAGTAATGCGCTCTCACGTTTGTCGAGACTGATGATGGAGCCTGATGTGACGAGGTCTGAAATGGTGAGAGGAGGAACAGATTCATCGAGATGGGTTCTCCGTCGCACCAGCCACCAGTCTACGAGGAATAACGACAGGGCAAGCAGTTTTATTCCGGCGCACAAACCGACATATCTGAAATGAAAAACAGATTGAATTAATGTTTAGATTCACTTTCGAACTGTCTCCATTTACGCGACGACTCGTTTGTCCATCTTGTTCAGTGACTGGGTCAGTAAGTGTGGTTTGCAGTAGATCTTCGTTGTGTTTGAATAGTAAGAATGACAAGTTTCAACCCAAACAAGGTTAAACTTCAATTTTCAAAAGAATTGAAATGATAACGAAAACCGTGGTTTTATACAAAAATTCGTAGTAATAAATCGTGGTGCACGACAGATATTTTCATTTAAAAAATGAGGATTCCTTGTCATGTAAGTAGTTATATTTCCGAGCTTTATAATGTTTACAGCAAAGACACACGTAAACAAACTATTCTTATTATTTATCGGAAATAATTGGAAGCATTGGAGATCGGCTGTCACTTACTTGTATCTGAACTGCTCTATATCATACAATAGACACCGTCCGCCTTTCTCACCACAGGTGGACTTCCAGAAGAGGCAAGTGGAATCGATGAGGTTGCCAAAGAGGATCGGTGCTGGAATGTAACCGAAAAGTCTGAAGATGACGAACTGCATACCAAGCGCAAACGACCTCTCTTCCTCATTCACTGACCTGATTTTTGAGGAAATAGACAAAAATATTAGTGGGTGTAGGTAGTAGGGTGACCACAATCATTCCGAATCCCTTATTTGGAGCAAGAGTTTTTATTTTCTTCGGATACGTTTCGTCCTTCAACGAGGACTTCATCAGTATTATTATGTCATCAATACAGGTAGAGTTCTGGCTTAGACATGGTGGAGCCACACATCCTTTCACAGTTTTGCCTGCAACTCCTCTCTCCCCTTTTCTTTTTTTTCCTTCAATAAAAGATGACCAGTTTTGGTTTACTAATCATCAGTTTCAAATGTATCCGAATCTGCAATAACAAATTTTCCGTCCGTCCGCCGTACGCACGATTTCTCCCAAACGGCTGGAGCAAAAAAAATCTGAAATTTTCAGGAAAATCCATCTTGTCCGACACGCCCCAATTCTTGAGCCAGCTCCCTCACTCAATTTCTTTTAAGGGCTGTAAAAGTTTTGTGAATTGATCAAAACCTCAAAACTAGTCGAATCGGCCTAAATATTTTCCTATTTGCTTACCATTAGGAACATCCCCACGTTCGTAGGTCAACACCATTCACATGTATTTGCCAACATTTGAGTTTTTTCGTTTATTATTGTTTGTTTATAACCTAACTCCTCTCTCCCCTGGGGTAAATTTTCTTTCACTGGAGTTTTTTTATCCTTTTTTTCACTAATTAAATTAATGACGTAAAACAACAATAATATAAAAAGTTTTTTAATCATGACCAGTTTTTATATAAAAAGGAAGGGCGATTATTGAAAGACATATGATCAACTGATCAATCCAAATAGGTATTTTGGTCGAGAATAGATTCACGTGCTCCATGTACATCTCCTGTAATTCAATAATCGCCCTATCCTGTGAAACACGCACACTCCAAAGATTAGTAGAAATTCAAATCATGAACGAAAGCCGATTGAATAATAAACCCCAGTGAAAGAATTTGCAGCGTTTTTATATGAAGGAAGGAGCATTTAAAAAACTTTAATTGCCCATATTACAAGTATTGAAACAAAGTGAAAGGATGTGTGGCACCACCATGTCTAAGCCAGAACTCTACATGTATTGATGACATAAGACTGATGAAGTCCTCGTTGAAGGACGAAACGTATCCGTAGAAAATAAAAACTCAAGCTCCAAATATGGGATTAAGGACAAAAATATTTAATAAATAGATTTTACTCTTCTAAGAGTGAAATAATATCGTTTTCATAAAAAAAATTAGTTTAAAAGAAAGATTAAATAAAGGAAGCAATTGGGAATGTTCTTGACAACATCCGATCTTAACAGCAACATTTGAATGAGATAGGTCTTACCAACATAGATCAAAACATAGATTTATAAAAGTATATTAATACCTGAGTACTATCATTAGTAGAGGCATCTGCGTTATGGCGACTATAAACGTCATGAAGAACAGCAGGATCAGGAAAGGGAATATAGTATGACAAGGAGAGTTGCAAGGGCCAGCTGTAGCGACAGGAACGACGGTCACTTCCGCAAATTCTAACTGCGACACGTTGCTCACGTTTCCATGAATACCTGGGAAATGATAAATGCAAAATAAGAAAGGAGAAGAAAATTGAAAAATCGTCTCATAAACATGAGTAGTTAGAAAAGAATCTACATTGTGGGAAATGATGAAATTTGTACTCCTCTTAATTAACACAATCACACAACGAAGAGCCCAGTCATCATTTCATCGGAGTGACAGCCGTTCAAACCAAAAACCACTTCCTTCAAAGTTATAGCCCAGTCGATGCAATGTGGGGATTCAGAATAAAGAAATATCCAGTCAGCAAACAAGCTCAAACTAGTTGCTTCGAACCAATTCAAAGGCTGAAAATGGCCTTGAATTTGGCAGTTCCGGCTCAGTAATACTGACTGAGCCTGAAGAGCACTCCAATAACCTAACTATCTCTTGGTCCAAAATGGCTCACATTTTAATGTTGCCTCAATTTATCTTCTAACCAGAATCATAATAATTTCATCAACAACGGGTAGGTACAATGCAGACTGAGGACGAGGAAATATTGAAAAAAACGTCTGCCAAGTGGGTGTGGCACATAGCTTCCTCGTATCCATAACATGACTGTATAGATCATTGAAAATTATTATTGACTAAAGAACTTCGATCAATTAGGCGAAGTAAATATTGAATTAGGGCAAATTTATTGTTATGCAGGAGCATAACTTGAGAAAATAAAGGTAGCCATGTTCAACTATTGAACAAACTATAAAATATACCTAATAATAAATAAATAATAAAGGTAGCCATGTTCAACTATTGAACAAACTATAAAATATACCTAATAATAAAAATTGACATTGTCGCTGAATGGATAGATGACTGAAGTGATAAATAATTATTATAACATTTCTGAAAATAAAATATAAGCATCGTTCAATGACGGATCAAATAATGTTGGGTTGACTGCAGCGTCGTTGCAAAGTACCCAACTGCCGTCATCCCTCCGCACAGTGGCGGTATATATCTTGCGCATGCGCAGAGGCTACTATTGATCCGGGGTCATGAAACTTATAGGGGACCATCTACCGAAACAACAACCCCTGAAACCGAACAATCCCTGAAAATTTCATCGAAATTAGTCAAGAACTCCCGGAGTTATGCGCGTAACAAGGATTTAACGTTTGCGCATGCGCAGAGGCTACTATTGATCCGGAGGTCATGAAACTCACAGGGGACCATCTACACATCAAACCGAACAATCCCTGAAAATTTCATCGAAATTGGTCAAGAACTCCCGGAGTTATGTGCGTAACAAGGATTTCACGTTTGCGCATGTGCAGAGGCTACTATTGATCCGGGGGTCATGAAACCTATAGGGGACCATGTACACCCCAACCCGCACAATCCCTGAAAATTTCATCAAAATCGGACTATAACTTCGTGTAGTTTTGCCCATAACAAGGATTTGCTGACAGACAGACACACAGACAGACACGGAACCAAAATTGTTCAGAAAGGTCCACGCAAAATGCGAGTGGAATTTTTGATTTTGGAGACAAAAAAATTTTCACATTCCGAAAGTGAAAACAATGCTTCCGCTACCTTGGTAGACTCGGAAGCAAAATCACCTTATCCACCAAGACCTTTCGTCCTCACATGACTAACACATTGATAGTAACTCAGAAGTAGGTAGCCATTGAACCAAAACGGCTCTCATTGAGATGATTATTTAAAGTTGGATACTAGTTTGTCTGAAGAGTAGGAATTTCAACTCGTCTACATTAGTGTGGTGCTACTGTGGTTGCGCAAACGTGAAAAACCGACAAACGCACGGAATTGTCGATCTCTTGGTTCAAAATCCCAAAACGAACTGCAAGAGAAAAACTCCCAAAAAAGCAGTTCCAATATTTTAAATTTATATTTAAATCAATATCATTAAATTAAACATTTTAAATTTATATTTAAATCAATATCATTAATTCAATTTATTAAATTTATATACAAAACGTGAATTATTAAAATATGACACATGTCATGATAATCTGCTGTCTATATCATGACAATTTCTTTCTCAAAAGAGTGGAGAAGGGAGAATTTAAAAACCCTTCCCTCCCTAGGTATCCTATTTGAAGGGAGGAACTGGGGGCGAAAGGCGGTTAAATTGTAAACGTAGCTAATCTACTGTGGGTATTTTAGTACCTAAGGAACTGATTAGCAAAATGTTAATAAAAAATGTTAGGCACTTTGATATTCTTTGTAATCCGTAGTATGTTGTGCTACTATTCAGCGGAGTCTCTAGTCTTGGTTTTGTTCCAACAGGTATTTCAAGTGGTTAGCAATTGTTCACAAACTCCTGAACTATACTTAAGTTTGTATAAAGAATGAATGTTATTGTAGTACTTACAAGCGCAGTTCGTGTAGTTAGAACGTGACGAGAGAGCTGTGCAGCCGGCATGGCAGGGACTGAAGTAGGTGAGACCATTGTTACCGCAGACGGGCTCCACGTCAGATGTCACGCATTCACATCCGAAATTGCAAGCAGCAGTCAGATTCACTTGGAAAGGTTCTCCTCTAGTGCTAAAAGGTACAAAGAAAGTGCTTCATGAAATGCTTGTTCAGGAGAAAGGTTACCTCATGTCATACTTACCTTAACTACTCCCTGTTAGGACTGAAGCTATACACGGGGAAGGAGAGAGGATAAGGGAAAGTGAGATAATTATTCCAAAAATTGAGAAGCTTACTTTGAAGTTTAAATCTGGACAAAATATGAGGTTGACACCAAAAGAATGATTGATTCATCAAATACAATCAATAAATGTAGTCCAAAGTAAGAGAAAGTAAATAGGAACACATTAATCGCATGAATACATCGTGATACTTCTTTCTTAAGATGTTGCGACAATTACTCTTTCACTTTCCTTACGAAGGGTGGGGCAAATCTTTGGTAACTGAGGCCTCTCGGTAGGTCTATTGTGGTGCTCTAGGGTTACTTGGATACCAGATCGAGAAATCCAACATCCTGGTGGAGCTGAAAACTACACGATGTTCAGAAGTACAGTTTCTAAATCTTTGTCATCAGCCAGTCCCATTTGCAGATCAATTTTGATTGAAGGCTCTGAAACCTACATCAAGGACCATAAATGATTCAGCTCATTACAGTCCAGGGAAAGATCCTTAAACGCCACATTTATTCTACAGTCAAACCCACTCTCTGGCGATCTTTGAATGAGACCGAATACCACGTAAAGATCCTGTTCACCTTCCATGGACCATAGCTATTTCCCCGAAAACTGATAATGTATGTCAGATATTATCTCATGTAGTGGTAAGAACAAAAACGCCAGAATGTTTCTAAGCAAATACCTTTTGAAAACAATCATCCAGTCACACACATTGTTTCTAGTTGTCATTCAGTCGTTGAGATGAAGTTAATGAAAACAAGTAAAGATGTAGAAACCAATTTAATACAATTAGAATGGGCCTGATTAAAATGCTGGTGGAAGTGGTTGAAGTGACAACACAGTTTGACAGATACTTTGTAATATTGAATCGCCAACCTGTACTGCTACCATAATACGTGTGGCACAACTTACTTCGGATTCATAACCAATAATATAAAATAATTCCTTTTTTATGCGATAAGACCCACTTCTAAGCCCAATATACAACATTATATTCAATCAATGGAATATATTAGAATTGAGAAAACTTAACTTGAAACAAATTAATTTGAGATGGGAGCATCCGCTTGAGGTAAAGATGGGAAGGAAAGGGTGATCACCCTACCAGGGAGATATATCGGTTAGGTTTTATCGTACCTGTTAGTGTATGGTATGGTGGTGCCAGCCATTTTCACATTGTCGCATCCCAAGAAGAACAAGAGGGTGTATAGAGCAAGGCAAACGGTATTGGACACCAAAACGAACTGGACGGCACCTTTTGGTCGGAGTTCCAAACGCTTGAGGAGACAACCTCCCATGAAGATGCCGATGCAGGCCCCAGGAATGGCGATTGACCCTGTGAATGAACGAAATAAGTAACATCTATAAAATTGAATAGCTTCTCAATAAATGCCACAATTTTAAACATGTATGTAATAATTAGAATGAAACATTCAAATCTTTGTAAAACATCCTAAGATAGATTGTGTGGTGGGTTTGGTACGCGCCTACCATTGTCAGATGATTTCCAATAAACTCCCCCAGGGGTGCAAATTAAAGGAATGAAGTTTTTTTTATTAGAAGCAAGCCACTACTGTCATTTGGTATCTGCTAAAGATCTCAATTCAAATTTGTCTACATTTGACGCCCAACGTTTCTTCTGAAGTGGCAGATGAGGCTGTGTGTTCAAATAAAAACGTATATACCTTCACATGGTCTATGGTCATATGTTACTTTCCCATCCTACCATTCTGGAAAAAGAAGGCAGTTAGAAAGAAAAATGGAAACTGATGGTGGCTATCTCAAAGGAAAATTAATGTGTATCCATCCTGGTTGACGGCATGAGCGGCCCCACTCAGTGTGGGAGCACTTGTACCAGCAGCCCTGGTCGGTCTAGGCGTATGTACGAGCAGCCCCATGGAAATATGGGAAATGAAACCAATAGCACCAACTCGAAACTTTTTTCATGCGTATAATTTATTGCTCTAAAATGAACACTGTCAAAACCTGCAAATAGACAATCACAGTCACATGACTCCTGACCCAAGTAGGTACTTCTCAGTTATTCGATCTGGGCTGGTACTTATAAGAAACGATTTGGACATACTTGGCTAGGGTAACCGTTTACCAACATCATAATATGAGGAGATATTTTCTCGGTTTCCATGCAAACTTTTCGTTAACAAGGCTACTTCAGGTTCCATCTTCGCTCGGATATCTTCCAGTCACTGGATTCAACTGGCCTGCAGGCCTTCGCTCGAGCGGGGCCGCTCGTACCATTTCTAATCTGTGCCCTTACACCAGGCGGGGCCGCTCGTACATGCATATGACTCCAAAACATCGCCTTCACTGCCTACGGGGACGCTCGTACAAGTACCCTCCATCCTGGTAGGTACTTATTTGACACCGAAACTTTGTGGTGAGGAGTGGCAAGAAGTGGATTTTATTAGGAAAGATGCGAATTTTAAACCATCGGTATAACAATTTGGTACGGGTTGGTAAACTATTAACCGAAATGGCTTGCGAAAGAGAAAGTCCTAGTAATGATTCAGAAATCCATTTTCAGAATTGAAGTGATGTGCAAAAAAGTGCATACAAACATTTTTTTTTAAATAGATTGAAAAGTAGACATCCAGCTCTTCATTGCAAACTTGGATGACTCTAAACAAAAGTATTTGATGTTTTAATTAAATTAATTAAATTTTGAAATTTTCAAATGTTTCCAACCTGTTACAAAAATAATAGGTACATTGTGAGCAACGAAATGGTTCATACATCCAGTACCAAGTTACTCTGATAAGTAAATAATTAAGTACCAGTGAAGACGCTGGCTTGACTTTTCCCAAGGCTGAATTGCGTCTCCAGGTATTTCGGGAGAAAAACAACGAACCCTGAGACGATGACCAGCTCCATGCAGGCACCTAGGCAGGTTACGACGTAGATCGGGTTGCACACCAACCTCCACATGGACCGGGGGATGTCTGTTTTACAGGAAATAAAACCAATTAGTTTTTAAATTATTTTAAATATTAATGACGTGGATCACATACCACGAACCTTTTGAATGAAACAAGTGGTTACGTTTGTATTTCTTAATTGCAACATTAAGGAACCTAGGTTTTTCTGACCTCACTCCGGAGCTACGGTTATCAGAGCAGTCACTAGACAGCGCTTACCTACACATTTCTCTCTCACCCAAGAGGAAGAGTTCAGTACATCAATCCAACCAAGCTTTTCAATTATTAAATAATATAAAAACAACAGTCAAAATGTTTGAATTCAAGCGAAACTTTTAAAGTTCCCCTATCTCAGTTCTGGTCCATATAGCAAATCTCGTACTACAGGATTGTGAAAGTAGTACCTGTTTATCAAGAGCATTTTATTTTCCCACTTGATCATCTTGATAATGTTATGACATTGATTCGTGTTTATTCTAGTTTTCAAATACTGAATTTGAATTTAAAAGTCAGCAAATACCAGAAAATGGCAGGCCACACACAGTTTAAAACCTCACAATGTCTTTTGGGATGTTAACTCCATCAAGTAGTTCGTTTTACGCTCATCTAAAATTCAAATTCTAATGCTGAGTCTAAGCCAAGACATTGGGAGAGTTCTTAGAACATAATGACTTGGTTATTAAACAAATGTCTCTTAGTAACTTAGTAGAGTTTGTAAAGAACTTAGGTACCTAACTAATACAGGGCTTTATGTAATAAAATATCCATATTTGATATCTAAACTATTTGTGTCTCACACACGTTGTTACAAATATGAACTGATACGTACTGAATTTAAAATGAATCTATTACCTTTGACATCTTTGCCGTATGCAGAGTCTTTCTTTTCCACAACTACCACAGGAGGCTGAGAGTCTCCAACAGGTTTGGTTGCAGCGGCCGCAGCAGACTTTTCCATCAGTCTGATCTTCTCCTTTTCCCTCTATGGGCAGACAACAAAGGCTTAAATCAACCTCATAACTGCACGATTTCCAACTCACGCAACTTTTGCAATATCATTCTTGACGTGTTCGCGACGTTGTTGACAGAGGTGGGTAAGAACATAAATACTGGTAGGTATATCGAAGATTTAATAGAGGACCTAGTTCATGCGGATACTTACATAACACAAAGAGGTAACAAGCATCACAAAACAATACAAATACTATATAGAGAACTCCCAGAACTGATCAAAGTTTCCTATTTTGCTAGGAGTACTGGTTTTTTTTTGGGAAGGATTCAATTAACTGGAGATATCATATAACTGATTTTTTTTTCTATGGGATGGGAGGAACCCCTGGTTACTGAGACCGCTAGGATCTATTGTGACACTTTAACAGTTTTATTTAAGAATCTTTTTAATGGCCTCTTCATTCACTAAGTGAAGGAGGTTTTCAGGCGTTTCCTTAGCAATATCGGCGGGTGTTAGGGTACCCTTTCTGAAATGGCAGAATCTTATCGATGCGACAGCAGGACAGTCGCAGAGTACATGTTCAGCTGTCTCCGCTTCTTCGCAACAGAGCCGGCATTCTATTGTCCTGGCCTTACCCATTTTTTTAAGGTGGTACCTTAGAGGACAGTGGCCAGTGAGGAGTCCCACAAGTTTGCGAAGGTCTGTACGCCTCAGTGACAATAGGGAATGTGCGCGTTTCTTTGAGATTGTAAGAAACCGCTTGGCTTGTCTCTGCTTAGGAGTGTCTTGCCAATATGTTGTTCGAGTCTTGTCCTCCCATTTCTGGACCTGTTGAGTTATATAACTCTTGGTAACCCCTAGTTGCGGTTCGGGTCCAATTGGACTGGACTCTGCTCCTTTTTTAGCTAGTCGATCAGCTTCTTCGTTGCCTTCTATTCCTTCATGACCTGGTACCCAAAGCAACGTTAATTTGTTGCCGTGGGCTGCAGCCTTGAGTGAGGTGAGGCAACTCCAGGTCAGCTTTGATGTTGTTGAGAAGGCAGAAATGGCCTTTAATGCTGCCTGGCTGTCTGATAGTTGTTGACAGCGGTGGGTAAGAACATAAATACTGGTAGGTATATCGAAGATTTAATAGAGGACCTAGTTCATGCGGATACTTACATAACACAAAGAGGTAACAAGCATCACAAAACAATACAAATACTGCATAGAGAACTCCCAGAACTGGTCATAGTTTTCTATTTTGCTAGGAGTACTGGTTTTTTTTTTGGGAAGGATTCAATCAACTGGAGATATCATATAACTGTACTTCATCCGAACACTGAGTTTGTGGAATGTGAATGGTGAAGTAAACATTTAAAACTGATGATTGGCCATGATCTTCATTCAGGATCACTTCTGGTAGTTTGTTGAACAACCCACCATTGTTCTTCCTGAAGGACCCTTAACTGTTGACCCTAAAATGGGGTTCGATAGCCTCTATGAATTAGCTTATCTGCCTTTTCGTCATCAATGACAGATTCCAATAACTTATCCTATTAATTTCAACTAGTATGCACAGTTCTCACATGTTTCAAGAAAACAAAAGATCTGGAAGTTTGTGCAGAATGTTCCAAATGATGGCCATATCAATAATTTCTTTTCAAGTTCCATGAATTAGTTATGTATTCCTAGAATAACCAACACAGCATACAACTTCAACACAATATGATATTCTATGGTATATTCATCGAAAAACCTTACCGTAAGAGTTTTAGGGAAGGAGAAGAAGGGTATAGCGACTATGATGAGGAGTAAGCCACAAATGAGGAAACCTCCCCACCACATTCCTACCCAGTTTCTGTCACCAGGATCTGTAACGAAAATATTCGAAAAATTAATTTACATTAGGTAACTATATGATAGATATTGTTGGCATATCACAAGATAGGTAGTTACTGAGTGTTATTGAAAACGAACTCTTCTTCAGTTTTAGATAACTCGTGGTAAAATTTAAATATTATTAAATTAAATATTTCTGCAAATGAAAAATGTGAAATTCAGACGATTTTGCCATACCAATATCGATCTGGAAGGTGGAGAGGGCATCCATGTGAAAAGAGAGCAGATAAGCTCCCAGCAAAAATCCAAGAACTGGTCCAAAAGCAGCCATACTGTACATGCAACCTTTAACAAGAATACATAATTTTAATTGGAAACTTTACAGTGATGATATCTACACAAATTATTTCTCTGCGTCTCATGAAATAATAGAAGGATAGTTGGTCATGATTTGTGTTTTGTATCAGCAACTATGTACTGGAGAAAGTTTCTGACTATGTCTACATTTCTATGCGAACTTTGTTTCCTACCACCATCATTCGAATAGAACTGTCTGGAAAAAATTGTAGGTACAAAGCTGTGAGGCAATACAAAAAAAATCGCTATCTAAAAATAACGAATGGAGCAGCTATTGAAAACAAGAATTAGAAGATGACACTGTTAACGTTTTTCGTTAAGGAGCAGGTAGGTATGTGATTGGCTTTGATATTAACGGAAGTCTTTCAGTGATCGGTTATTATGTTGTGGCCATGAATTTCTTCAGCTATTGGTTCCTTCTACTATGATGCACAAAACGCTGGTATCAGTTACTAGTGCAACTAGCAGGTAAGCGACAACGTTTGAAGAAGCAACAGTTGCTCAGCAAGAGTTACTCTTTTCTCCGTTTCATCGTCTGCAGCCCCTTCGCTAGGAGACTACTTCGCACATTTTACAGTCAACACTGTCGATAAATTGAGTAAAAAAATCTACCTACAGAGCTTCGCTTTGCCTTAACGACACTTATTTTGATTTATAGAACAATTACCACTTTGTTAGAACACTTCATTGTAAAGAGTCAGACAAGTCAAAATAGAAATAGGGAACTTCAAATTTACCCACTGACAAAACGATCCCTGAGACTTCATTGCACAATTCAGCTGATGGTGATGTCCAGCAGTTGCAACTAACTGCTAATGTTGTAGCAATAACAGTTTGATTTGTTTGACGAAAATAACAGACACGGCCATCCCTAATTCTAGCAGTAATCAACCGTAGTATAAGTCAAGGAGGTAAGGTAGAGGAGAAGTAAGTGCTAATCAGGAATTGGGTGCTAGAGGCAAGATGGTGGAAGTACTCTGATACTGATTCAACCTCTTTGCGTCGTATGTCGAGTAGAATGTGAGAGACCGATCCTCCGTATTTATACTATTTAGACTTTATGTGAGGTAGTTGTACGACTATGAATATTGTGACCCCGAGACTGTCCTTTACGGCACATCTGGCGGACAGAGCATCAGCGGCCAGACTTGGCTTGAGCAGTGTGTACAGGACCTTACTTCGTCAGCCCATGATGCCTCTACATGCTAAGTTCAAGGTGTTCAACGCTGTATCTAGGGCTGTGCTGTGCTATGGGGCGCAGATTTGGGGCTGCTGCTTGTCAAATTCTGTGGAACTAGTGTTGCGACACTTTATCCGGATTGCTCTAGGGCTCCCAATGAACTGCACTAACTACGTTCTGTATTTGGAAACTGGAGCCGATCCAATTTTTGCATATACATTGCACCTAGCATGTGGATATTTTGTAAAAGCACTGCAGATGCCTCAGAACAGATACCCAAGACTTATGGCCACTGAAATTGTTAAAAGGAAGGTCTTCTGGTTCAGGGACTTGAAAGTGTTGGCGGGGAAATACGGCTGCCAATTTGATGGGGACCTGGACAACTTGAAAAATTGGATGCCTCAGCTTGAGAGCCTTGTCCGCTCTGTAAAGGATACCTGGAAAGGTGAAATGGTTGTGAAGGCCATGGAGTCGAGCCGTATATACTGCCTGCTAGATCATGAGTGCAAACCAGCATTACTATCTGGTGAACGAGAAGAGCATCCATTATGGGTGGTGCGCTGGGTCATTCGTTTCAGAGGTGCGATTTTGCAGCTTAACTGTAAACCCTATGACCAGGATGACGGGCCGAACACAATTTGTTCTTTATGCAACATGGGCGTCCAGGAAGATATCAGCCACTTCCTGGGAGTCTGCCCAGTTCTTGGGGAATTCAGACAGAGGTTCTTTGGGTGTGCAGCACTGGACACAAACGCCATGGTGAGGCTCCTTGACGAGGGTGACTGGTTGGCTCTGGCAAGGTTTGGTTCGGTGGCCTGGAAGTATAGAGCAATGCTGGTGGCAGAATTCAACTGGTAGCATGACGTACTCAGTCTTTCAGAGCTGATTGTGAACTCTTGATCTCCTCTTCTCTATCTTTTACTCTCTTTTCTTGATCTAGTTATGCCATTGTTACTATTGGTATTGTTCGCATAATATTATTGTGTACTTCATTTGTTGTCTGAGCTAACTCGTTTTCTCGTTCCTGACAAATGTGCCTGTTGTTCTTGGCGACTTGCTTCACTCCGACGGACGGACAAAGTCCCTAGTCGTAACACATATTCTCTTTACTTTAATAATGTAATAACCATGTAATTATTTGTGTTCGCAAGGTTCAGTACCTCTAAACTGTTTGTAAGGATTGTTTTTGACATGATGTTGTCATAAATGTGTTTTTCTTCTTTTCTTCTTCTATGAATATTGTACTAATTTGTCTAGACATTGCCGTATTTCATTGCGGACCTATAACTTACCGATATACATAGAAGCGTTTTCAGACTTGACGTGGTCATCTATGTAGGTGGTTCCAAGGGTGAAGAGAGGCGAACCTCCGCATCCCAAGAGAAGCTGTGCGACTAGGAACAGCATCACAGGTCCAGCCGTTGATGGGTTGCCCTCGATACAGTTGTCTCTCAGATTGTTGTGTGGTCCCACCAACGATGGCGCGGAAAGACCTTCAAAATGAAAATTCACAGAGTCAAATTCATGTTGTTTGAGTGAATTAGTGAATATCAACTTTCACTTTCAACTGGAGAACAGTTGTACCAGGAGAATCAATAGGCACTGACGTTTATTGAAGCATCAACACATTACAAGCTGATTTCCAGTTGTCAAATCTATAAGATTACCGATAAAACAGGCGTATCTGTTAATTGTGAATGTGCAATCTGTTGAAGGTTACGGCCATTGAAAAATCCTTCCAAAAGTCAATGTTATCCTAGACCTAGAGGGAAAACTCCAGCTCATCATTATTTTCGTAAAACAATAATTATTTAAAATGCCAATAGTAACTACAAGTTGCTGACAAGAGAGAGAAATTGTATAACTTTAACCAATTTGGAGACCCATAAAGAACGGTATTTATAAATAAGTCGATCATCTGGTTGAGCCGTTGCTAACACCGCAAAGGAAGTAATTGGCAAACCACCCGTTTAATGGTTGTAGATTTCGAATGTTCAAGTTGGGCAGACCAATGAGACTTCACCAGCTCTTTCCCGCTTTTGCCACGACTATCCAAATGTGTCAAAACAGTCTGGAACGTATATGCTGAGAGTGTGGTACGAGCGTCTTCCCCTCCAATAGTATACTATGATAATATGTAGTGTAGGTCTTACAAATACGCTGACAGATTATAGTAAAAACTGACCTGACGATAACCGGCCGAGGCCCATGTCCTGCTCTCTGACAGACACCGTCTTGCAAATGTTATCGTGGGTATTGTTGACAGAATGCGCGCTGGAATGAGGCTCAGCCGTGAAGTGAGGTATCATGAAAATGAGCGATCCGATTCCCATGATGACGGCTCCTGAAAACCACAGAATGTAAACGGTTGTGAATGTGAATCCTATTTTACTGAAGGATGGCGATATTTTGAACTTCCTATATGTAGGTATAACCTTATCTTTCATATTAACATGAATACTCTACTATTACTGTTCTATTTTGCATTCAATAATTTTGGCTCGTAGGTACTCGTACGACCACATTACAATAAGATGGTTCACTGCCAATCCAACTGGTCAGAAAATTTCATTTTCTAAATGGTCCAAAAACGATTAAGCCGCTCAGACATCAAAATTACGTAAAATTTATCTGGGCTTTAACTGTAAAGCCATTTTTACGAATAAGATGGAAGCACGACTTTGTATCTGAACGAATGTACGATCAAACTATTTAGTCTTTGTATAACTGGCATAGAGGACACCAGCCCTAAAAATAATCCTCTTTTTGGGTAGGGGTTCTAAAAATAACAGCGATAGATTGCCGACAAACCAGCTTTTACTTTCATTATTAGGACAAAATGAATCGGATTAGATGAAGCCTAATTTTTTTTAAATGTTACTTTTCTTTGTAATGTATAGAGCGGGTTTGAATCGAAATGGTATATAAAAATACATCAAAAAATTGTGTAAAAAACTGCTTCCAAACAGTTTCTGTAGTAGTAAATAGTTCCTAGATCATTGTTGTCACAGATTGGTTTTGGAGATAAACAGCGCATTTACGTGGAGACTCAACCTATTCTATTCTAACTATTCTAACAGAATAGATGAGTTTAGATGAATTCTTGTTCATACACGTAACGGATATATGAGTAAGGAGCTAAGTTAAAATTGAGCATACCTCTCTTTTTAACCCTTAATATCCCTAAATCCTAAATTCATGATGAATTCCAATTTTGTCCACGTTTCCTTTAAATTTCGTTAAAAATTATTTTCTTCTAACTCATCATTCATTTAATTAGGATGAATGATTCAATTAAATTTTACATGTATCTTGTAGGATACCTTTAGGATTTTATAGTATAGTTCAACTTAATTTCAGTGATTTTCTCGCTTTTTCAGAAGACATTGGTCAAACTCGAGTTTTATTTACTTTCAAGGATGATATAACCAACACTAAAACATCAAAAGTTCGGAAATGAGTTTTGTTACGTTCAAACGTAACAGTTAGAGAACGGAACAGGAGAGAGGCATCCTAGATCATGTTCCCTAGCATTTCATTTAGAAACCAGAAAAACAGCAATTACATCCGTTGAGAAATAATTTATCATGCCAGTAAGGTTTTAGAGTGGACTAAGATCCCATTTTTATTTATAAGCTTTATTCTCATTCGGGGGAAATGAGGTTGAAGGAAAAGGTATCCAGGAAGATACCGTCCGTCATTGAGGGATTTTACTATATAAAAGAAATATATTATTCTTAGAGCTAAGTTTGATGACTGAAATGGGAGAAATCAGATATCATTCGATTTGTCTGAAGAATAACTCATGTGAAATACAATTTTAATTAATTTCACAAACGTGAAATGTGAATGGGGTCATTGCATGTATAAAATAATAAATATTTATAAATATAAAAAAAAAACAGACAGACACGGGGACAATACCAACAGTAATGGTTTCAAACACGAGGAATTTTTGATTTTGTAGATTTTATCGAAAAAAAAATTTTCACATTCCGAAAGTGAAAACAATGCTTCCGCTACCTTGGTAGACTCGGAAGCAATACACTGGGTCGATGCTAATCTAACTGTATATGTATGTCACATGCATAATATAATTATGCAACAAAGTTGGCCGTCTAAAGAAGTCTTGTGGACTTTTTTTGTTGTTTTTGTTTTAGTTTTAAACAAACTATCCTTATTGTTTAAGCATGTTTATTTTTATTGAAGCACGATAGTAGGTTTAGAAAGTTAGCTGACCTATGCCAATCCAAACAGGAATGTGCCTTCTAGAGCCCAAGTACGAGACGAATATGACGGTGATGACGTTGCCAATCTCATAGGAGGAGGCGACTAGGCCGGAGAGTGAGCTAGGAATTTCGAATCTCTTTTCGATAGTCGTGATAACGGAGTTTATGTAGCCGGAGCTCAACGCCTGTTGGAGCGTCACCAGGAATGATAGAAGTAAAACGAAAACCTGCAAACAAAATGATGAGTTTAACGTAAACAAAGATACGATACAGAAATTGTATTATAGGTAAAGCATAATTTTCGTTTTCTACCCAGGTTTCATAAAAAAAAATGTGTACACTCCCTGACAACGTTTTGAGCATAACTCATTATCACTGATAAATGTAGATATTTGGACATCATTGAAATTTGTTTCGTAAGATTAACGGAAATCTTCCTCCTTAGATAGAAATCTAATAGTAGATAGCGGCCTAAATTTGTACTCTTTTTGAAGAACATACCATGAGGAATCGAATGAGACCCTCCCCACGTCCGTAGGTCAAACCATTCCCGATGTATGGCGGCCATACTATGACCCGATTTATGATGCCAACATTTGCGTTTTTTGGTTTATTATTCTTTGTTTGTAACCTAGTGATGTCCGGCCGATAGCGTCGAGTTGTAGTGCATGTGGTTACTGGAGTGATAGCCGATGAGGATACTTGTAGTTTATAGCCGATACACGGGTTGAAGTTCTGATATGCATGAAATTTGATAATATATAGGTAAATATTATTCAATATTACTAGGGTTTATTATTCAATATTTTTAATGGGGTAAATAGGATTTCTCGCACTGGGGTTTATTATTCAATTGGCTTGCGTTCATGATTTGAACTCTGTATGAAGGAGGTGTGCGTGTTTCGACAGGTGATAGAGCGATTATTGAATTTCAGGAGATATGGAGCACGTAAATCTGTTCTCAACCAAAATAGCTTTGATTGATCAGTTGATGATATTTGTGTGCCTCCTGAAATTCAATAATCGCTCTATCACCTGATCTTCAGGACAATGATCACAAAGTTGGCCACTATGTCCCAATTCTCTACGTTCTCCTACATCTTGGTTATCACTCTGTCAGGTGTTAATGAACCAAGGTGCTTGATCACTTTTCCTCGAAGAGTGCTCCATTTGGCGCAGGTAAAAACGTGTGGTGCGCATCTTCGTCCCCTTCTCCACAGTACCTGCATGTGGGATTACCTAATTTTCCGATTTTGGTCAGGAACTCTCGGAAATACCCGTGGGCAGTAAGGAATTGAGTCAGGGACTTCCCCATATTTTCTTTCTCGCCATGTCTACTATCAGTCTAGCAGTCCATCGTCCACGGTTCTCAGTTGTCAAGGACAAACATTTCAGTAATATGTCCTCACTAATTGCTATTTCACGATGCAGTCATACGTCACTTACTTTTATATTGGCACAGCCCTGCATTAGAAAAGGTCGACAAGCGAGGATACCGCAGTCCCGCACGTCTTGCGGGAGACTGGCTGCAACTTCGGCGAAAGTAGCATGCGCTCGCTCTTTCGCTTCCGTCTTCAGTCGTTCATTGCTGCAACATACGTGAGCAAAATAAGTGATTGAATTGAAATAACTTACATGTTTGCAGTGATGTTATTTAATCTAGAACCGAAGGCATATCAGTGTTAGGCTGCGAAATTGAAGACGTTGAAATTAATTAATTCTAGCATGATTAATACCATTTTTCAATAATATTTTTGAAAATTTGGTACTGGAGAGGTTGTTCTTAAATTTGATTATAATTCAATGATTCATACATTAAGGGCGTTGTGGGGACGTAAGGTTGAAAACACAAAACCAAATTTAAAATCAATATACCACCTTCAGAGATTTTATAGTCTATGAAGAACTTTTTGTTAGACATTGCAATTACTCGATACTATTGCTAATATTAGGACGACCTAGTCATCTGGTGGTTTGGGTTTGCAAAAATTTCTAACTTTCGGCAAATTTGCTGGGTTGTTTCTACCCCCCCCCCCCCCCAGGGGTGCTACACCTCATTTTGTGGACAAATTACAGTGTGATAACTTGGGGGGGGGGGGGGGGGGGGGGGGGCGAAAAACCGCGATTTTTTCGGACTTTTTTCAGTTTTTCCGCTATAACTCGAAAACTACGCATCCTAGCGAGAAGACCACTCTATTATAAAATAAAGTAGACAAAATTTCGTTTTTTCGCATTCGGACTTGATTATCTTGGGAAAATTCCACGGGAAACATCTATTTGACTAATACCGTTGGATAGCTGTGATTCTACGAGAGTTTTTGCAGAGATGCGGGAATTGAAAAACCTGTTTAATTGTTTCACGTAGATCGCTCATAATAAACAGGTTTTGTAACTCCCACTCCCCAGGAAGAATCTCCCTAGAATCTCAACTTTCTAGCGGCATAAGCAAAAATCTTTTTTCGTGTGCAATTTTTCAAAGAAAATCAAGAATTGAATGGTGACCCTTTTGGGACTTCTGGTTCAACATCTGGTTCAACATTCTTAAAATTTGATCTTCGGACTAATTTATCACCTTCGAAGTAATGTTGAAATTGTCTTACTTTGCTCTAGGAAGATGAGAAATTCAACGCTCTTTCCAACGGTGCCCTCAACGTTGATTTTAAAGAGTAGCTTAAGGGAGTTATGGCCATTTTAGTAAGGAAAGGTTGGAGATACGAAAAGAATCTTAAAAGTGAAATAACTTTAAAACGGAGGTTCTGAAGAAAAGTCTAGGAGGCAATTTTGTTGAAAATAGACTGTAGAATTAGAGGTGTGTCAACCCAGGTCACCTGAGGGAGTAGACTCCCTGCAGGTCACTCAGTCCAAAGACAAGGTCAGTGGGAGAAGTTCACCAGTTCACTCCGCAATTCACTTTCAAATTGTGAATGAATGGGACCTCTATTATCTTCGTGTACAGCCAGGGTTCGGTAGATGACAGTGTACTGTACTCCTTACATGAGTACCTCAGAGGTAGTACCTCTGAGTAAAACAATGATAGGTACCAAAACGAGGTCATTTTCCGAGTCCTCATGAATACATTTCATTTGAATAGTAGGATCTGCTGTAAAGGAAAGGCGACCTGCCCAGGTTGTTAGGTGGGGAGAGTGAACGGTTATCTTGAGCCAAGACTCCTCAGCAAGAGACGTTTGCGACATGCAAGTCTCTTGGGACCTGCAGGTCTCAAACTTCACTTGCCACGGGGAGCCATGCTGTCGCAAACGTCTTGTGAAGAACTGCAGGTCTTCCTTCCGCAGGTCATTTGGGACAAGTTCACTTGAAAGAGAAGTTCTTTGAGACAAGGTCACTCACTCACTACCCACCCTATGTAGAATAGACCTCAGGATTTTTCACCATTCGATTTGTTATAACTCGTAGATGATATATTAAAAAGTACTCACTTGTCAACGATACCCGACGATGGGTTGCGAGAATGGCACTTGACGTGTGTGGTCGGAGGGATTTCGGGGGCGGAGGGGCCGGCTCCTCCCTCATCGGCACCCTCTTCAAGGGGATGCTCGCTGTAGAGGCCCGTCATGGCGTACATGCTCTCCTGACGCCTGTGCCCCTTGTGGGGGGCCGGGGGATGCGCCCCTTCGGCGCCTGTAGTCATCGTTGAGGGAGCCTACGTGACTATCGGGAGTTGATCATGATCTGAAACAACACGGAAAATCATCTTTACAGTACCATGTCTTGTTTACGTTGATGGGCAATTACAGAAGCATAAATCGTAGTACGAGTATAATGTAAAAGCATCCACATAATATTAACAAATGTGAGATGCAACTGGACAATTTATGGCTTTGTGAAGAATATTTTTAAATAGATAATAATCCCACGAATATATATATACCCTTTAAACATGGTTAAATAAACAAATTGGCAACTCATCGATGCCAAGTTTCAGGTTTTCCGGTCAGTCCTGCTTGCTGGAATCTGTTATGGGGCTCAGGTCTGGGGGCATGAGCGGTTCGAGTGTGTGGAAAAGGTACAACGATTTTTTCTCAAGAAACTTTTCCGACTCCCTCAAAATACTCCGAACTGCGTAGTGTACGGTGAGACTGGGCAGGAGCCGATCCATATCTTCACTCTCAAAATGAGCGCGAGCTATATTGGGAAAATCTTGAAACAGCCAATTCATAGATTCACGAAACTAACGGCAGAAGAAGTGATTAAGAAAGGAATTGGATGGGCAGGAGTATGGAGCTCTAAAATCCGGGAGTTGGATCCCGATACAGATCCTTTTGACCCTTCCTTATTCCCGGGGCTTGCGGAGTCGGTCGTGGGCGGGGAAGTGGCTAGACACTCCGAGTTTTTGAGGTTCAGACCGGCGAGCGCTCAGTACCACCTCCTCTATCAGCACCTGAACCATACAGTTGAGTATTTGCCCAGGACGAGTCTTAGCGAGGCAACTATCATAATGGAATGTAAGGGGGAGCTCCTAGATGTCAATTGGAAGCCGTGGATCAGTGGTAGAAATTACATGTGTTCCCTGTGTAACAGCGGTGAGGAGGAGACCACTGAACGCTTCTTAGCGCACTGCCCGATATTGAGCTGTTACCGTAGGGCATATTTCGGTAAAAGTGACCTCACAAGAGAAGAATGTATAGACATACACAAAGGGAAGAATTGGTCTCTGCTTTGTGCCTATTTTAGAGTATCGTGGAAGTATAGGGAATTTCTTGTCTCTGAGTTCAATTATGGGGATATTTAGAGTCCATGTAATAACTGGCGAGCGAATCCTTCCGAATCTGCGGTATCAATATTTGTACGGAAAAGATTATATTAATTGTACATATGAAATAGTATTATTTGTATTAATTAAGTATCACATTGAAAAAAAAAGTTATGTTGGGTGTTACACTGTTGTATATTATAATAACCTTTTGACGGAACTCCCGTTGACGGTTCCTTGAACCAAAACGGTATCACGTCATGGTAAATTGTTTGTTTGTTTGATCTTTGTTTAATAAATGTGTTATTGATTGATTGAAATCTTGGAACTACCCATTATTTTAAGAAATTGATCGAACGGAGTACTAAGAACATAACGGGGAAATCCATCACTCTGCAGGTCTGAGGGGGAGGTCTTAATAGTGACAAATAGCTCGCGAAAGGCAGATCAAAATTGTTATTTTTTAAATGGTAATATTTAAAATGTATTGGCCATTTTTCTTGTGGTGGCAGTGCAAGGGAATGTGGCGTTAAGGAAATAAATGTTATAGTGTGAGAGGAGTTGGTAACCAAACTGTGTTAACAGATGGCAAGAAGGTGATGATGGAGTGATTAGGCAATCATGCTATATGCTTGAGGCAATGTAGGAGCTTAAAGGCTCTATCTCGGGTAGTAGTTCCGAAGAGACGGCAAGGGGAGCTATCTGTATCCATCACATAGTACTTGAAATAACATAATATCTTATCATCAAAATACGGTAATAACCCGCATAACGTACATTCGGACTACCTACATTTTGGTTAACGAACAGTCTCACTCTCGACAATTTTTCTGCATAATGAACATTTTTCCGAAGAACGTACAAAGTTAGGGCGAACATATTTTTCCGAATTCTGAATTTGGCGCGTGGAAGAAGATGGTTCTTGGGCAGATTTCGGCGCAGGCGTACCAACACTGCTGCAAACCCACGCCAACATGCCTAAGTCTCAGTTCCAGTGAACCCATCGTTTCGTACCTGTGCCTAAAAACATTCTCGCTCATAAATAAATCGCTTAATATTTATGTGATCTTTGTTATTATCTCCGTTAAAACCTGTTATTATCGTTTTTTATATAAATACTACCAGTTTTGTGTGTATATTATTATTATTTAGTTGTGAAAAACTGTTGCTGCAGCTTTTGCAGTCATGGTTGATCGATTTATTTATTGCCTTATGTTTTCCTAATGTAGCAATACTGTAAAAAAATAAACATTGAAACGGGTGGGCGAGGGGGACGAGAGAATGGATTAATCGCTATTTCCATTATTTCTTATGGGATTATCAGGTCCGCAGTACGGCCATTTCGCTGTACGGACATTCTCCAGGAACAGATTATGTACGTTAAGCGGACCACTACTGTAATGGTATTATTTGTGTTGAAAATGTACACCAATATTTACAAAATAGAATTCATAGATCCACTTGCTTAAGAAAAGCTAAATCTTGACAATTATTATTTTTTTTTAAATGTTCCTCCGGAAGTAGCAATTATCAACTGAAGTTGTAGACACATGTATATTCTATGTTGTTCGGGTTCATCGTTTGAAGTTTTTTAGATTTGGTCAAACCCATTTTAAAAACCTTGACTCAGACATAACGAACTTTGAACCTTCCGGTTATTGGAAAAATCAAAACTACAAATCTTAAATTGTATGAGACAAATTCTGCCATCATAATAGTATAGAAGAGTAGCGAACAAGATACCTATTCAGTTTCAGATAATAGAAGCAAGAGAGGAAACAAAGTTGTGCTTCTTCGTAGGAGATTTTCCGGCCGCCGTATTACATAACCAAATCCACTAGTTGAATTCTAATCTAGATAAAGAGTATTGGTCTTGTGCAGTTAAGAGCGACCGCTTGAGTGGAAGCCAACACTGAAGCCCCATCGTATAACGAAGAACCAACTGACAGGCAGATGCTAACCCGCACGACATATCGGTCTTGCGTTTTGTTGCCTATCTTCGACCGGTCGAGATGTCGACCTCACAGAAGTTGGAATCTTCTTTCTTCAGATATTCAAGAAGCAATGTACGCAGAAAGTTAAAATCTAAATAGAATCATTCAGGCGATAAGTGCTTGACTACAGATAACTTGAAAGAAATAGTCACAGGAGAAAATGTTCATAAATTAATCTCTGTAGAAACGGGTACCTAGTAATAAATACCCTTCAATTAGTAAAATCATGTGTTTTTCCATTCAATTCAATGTGAAGATAGATAAAAAACATTTATTGATATTATATGGGGTGAATGTTGGAATAGTTGGGGGAAAAGAAAATGTTCATAAATTCAAATCTGCCGAAAGTTGAAATTGAGTAGCCAAAAGTTTAAATTGAGATACCAAAAATATTAAAATACCCCAAAGGTTCAATTACTTTGCCAAAAATCATGATAATATGTTTTTCCATTTTTTTTTCAATTTAATGTGTGTTTGTGTGTTTGTTGTGTGTAATATTCATATTAATGTGGAAACGAATGTAAGTATACTTTTATTATACGATATTATTTGGGACAAAATCACGTGAGACCTAGTTAGGATTGATTTCTCAAAGAATCGAATGAGATCTCTGGATCGCTGTTCACAGTAAACCCAAGTTCGAAAATCTTTACGCTATTATTTCTTCTTCGTTATAGTTCTTAAAGAGTAAAATAAGAAATAAGTCGCAATTTCGAGTTTCAAATTCAAAACAAATAACACTAACATCAATTCAGTGAACAGGTGTTGAACACACATGTAGCTTTAACTATTGTCCTATCTCTCGCCGGAACTCATAATTTCCATAAAAAAATTCAGGACCACGGTTAAATAAAAAGTAAGAAATGTAATTAGAAAAGTTGGTAGGTATAGCACAGAACGACGGATGACAAGAGAATGGAAAATTGATAGAATCTCGGTTAAAGTAAAATTATCATATGTTCGTGACAAAAGCATAATTAGCGTGGGGTCAAAAAACACTGGCGACGCGTAGGACAGTGAACCAGATGTTCCTCTTAAAGCGTTGTCCTGGCGATCAACGTAACAAAATCATCTCTCCACATAGCTATAAAGGGAACAAAATTGCATGCAAGTTCTTTGAAAGGTAAAAAAAAAAAGATGTACAAACCTGCCTACATAAGCTGTAAAATTATAAATTATAATAATCTTCTGTTAATAGAAAGAGGCAATTTAATACGAAGGCCAACAAGAAAAGTGCACGATCAATGTTCAAGATTTATCCCTATCGAAAAGTAACAAATCGTTGTGTCATAAAGCTGCGTTTTTATTCATTTAATATTAAAACGGTTTCGTCTGGTTAGTTTTTCAGATGACATGCAAGAGAACTAAGCACGGTCCTAAACTCTAATCAGAGTGAGATGGAGGGCTGACTTTCAAGAGCTACTATGGAAATGCTAAATGCAGAAAGTGGTGTAATGCATATTTTATGTCCCAATTATTTCAGTGAAAACGCATTAGCAACGACATTTCTCGAAAACGTAAGGCGGAAAACGTCCCTAATGTGACCTAGAAGTGAGCTTTCTATCACGAAACACCTAAAGTTGTTGGGGGTTAAGTTGAAGGGGTAGGGAATGCATCACGCTACCCCTTTTCAAAGCCGCCGATCTCCCACTACCTCCCTAAAGAACCAACCTATACCAGGCGGGCGAATATCCGTCATTCCTGACAACTCGGAATTCTTACGGGGAAACCTCGGAGATTAGTCTGAAAGCACCTGAGTCTTGAAGGCCCTATTGCCAGGGAGCGACCTCCTCCTCCTACAGGGATATTAATAATTCCGGGGACACCTTCATCACTTATTCAATGAAACCGAGAGTGAAGGATTCCTGGGTTTACCGAAAAATAAGATTATGAAACCAAAGGGTCTTGATGGATCGTATCAAAATAAACAAATAAAAGCGATAACTAGAAGTCTTTTAAAAAACGTCTGCCAAGTGGGTGTGGCACATAGCTTCCTCGTATCCATAACATGACTGTATAGATCATTGAAAATTATTATTGACTAAAGAACTTCGTTCAATCAAGTTCGAGGCTAAAACATTATTTTTTTTCTTTATTACTCACGAGGACCATCTTTACATCAGTCCGAACAATCCCTGAAAATTTCATCGAAATCGGATTTATGTCAAGGAACTCGGATGCGCAGAGGCTACTATTGATCCGGGGGCGTGTAACAAGGATTTCATTCAAGTTTGCGTAACAAGGATGCGCAGAGGCTACTATTGATCCGTGGGTCATGAAACCTATAGGGGACCATCTACACCCCAACCCGCACAATCCCTGAATATTTCATCAAAATCGGACTATAATTTCGTGTAGTTTTGCCCGTAACAAGGATTTGCTGACAGACAGACACGGAACCAAAATTGTTCAGAAAGGTCTAGAACGCAAAATGCGAGTGGAATTTTTGATTTTGGAGACAAAAAAATTTTCACATTCCGAAAGTGAAAACAATGCTTCCGCTACCTTGGTAGACTCGGAAGCAAAAAATGAATAGGAGGGTACATGTAATAAATTCTGAAAACGTGCTATGGAATTTAGACATTCATTTTATAGATTCTTGCTCCTAAGTTTCACGAATGGGGGCGAACAGATAAACTTACACCAACAAGAGCGGTACAATTCCTATCACTGAAAAATCTTCCATCATAATCGGCATACAATTCCAAAGTTTCAGGGATAGTAATTTTTTAAATTTCATAAAATATCACTAATATGGAGAGAACCGTTCACCAACTCAAGTGGTAGCGCTCAATTTATAACAATAGCTGTGAATTTCCAGCCTATAAATGCATCCATTTATTTCGAACGTTTTTGAGATCTCGATTTTTAAATGTTTCAAACGTCAAATATTACCCCTTGATCTCGATTGGTTAATTGAAAACGCCAATATTATGGGTACGTTCACAATGATTTTTGAACCAAATTGTATAGAACTTGGTCAAATAGTTTCGGACGGTGGGTGGCGTAAGGAGGAAGTTTCGTTTTTTTTTCTTTTAATCCGATTATTGAAATCTACTTATCTTGAAATATAAACCGACAACTTTTATGGTGGAGGAGGAGAGGAGAGGGAAATGGGAGAGATTAAACTTTTATTCGGTCTTTCAATCGAGAAATACAAATGAACAAAGCATTCCTTTCTTGTTTCCCTTTGGTTGGAAAAAATAGCCCTTATTTTGTATCAGTAACCGTTTCAGGAACTCTTTCAATTTTTCCTGAGCATACAGTTTTGCTTTCCACACCAAATTCAGCTTCAGCCGGCGTCCATCTGTCTCCAGATTACTTCAACTTTCAATTTGTTCTAGTTTTCCTTTGTAGAATTGAGAATTGAAATTTGAACTTGTCTCCCTTGCACACCATTTTCGCCAATGAAAGATTTAAGATTTTTCAGAACGAAAAAGGTTTTGTTCTGAAGGACATTCACCAACGGCTACTGAAGTCCGAGAATTCTGCTAAAATACACAGGGGGAACCATAAAAACAGGTGGTAACATCCCGGTGCAGATAGAATGCAGTCTTTCTAAATAGTTCTTTCCGGAATATTTTACTTTTTGACCTGCCTAGCAAGGGCTTGAAGGATGTTCCGTGATTGCTATTCCTTACTATAATGAGTTTTGATGACCCCGCAGAAACCTACATATTTCTGAAAGAAACGATGAAATAGAGGAAGGATATTGATTGAAGTTCCAGCCCTGAGCCCATAATTTTATTAAATAGATGCGAAACCCTAGTCACATGTGATTTATGAATTCAACTATTCAAGAGCGGGAGAATTCAAAAAAAAAAAAGGAAACATGATCTATTATCGCCTTTTCTTCTGTGGAGTGGGGATCGTTTGTTTACGTCCCGTAAGGGTAGGAAAGTTTGCACCATGCTTCCCTCCGGGAATTGAATTCCCATAGCAATAAATCTCGGCCGTCACACAATATCCTGCTCCCGCTTCTTCGGCCTGTGCTCCAATTTTTCTTTCTGAACTCGAGTCACGTTGGACTTAAATTAGTCCTTGACGGTTGGTTTGTATTATATTTCAGTTTCCATTTACACCAAAATGGGTGGCGGAAATTATTTGCTACGCTCTTGAAAACCTCTCACTACACTGTGAGTTCGAGAATACTTAAAATATGGCCGTTTCCCAAATCAATCTTTTGAGTCATACAGTACATTACCTTAAATACTGTCCATTCCAGGTTTTTCAGCATTATAGACACGTAATTTATTATTATTGTGTTCCTTGTTATATGAGTCGGACGTTGGGGTTTTATTTAAAAAAAACTTTTGCTCTTGGATATTTAAAAAATTTAGAGCCACTACAATAACCCCATTTTCTACTAAACCTGTCATGGAGGATTGAATACGAGGAGTCAAACCAGTGACGTCGTGTGTCGCCTACACACAATATTGAATTATTTAGAATTATGGATACTGTTCATATAAGGGTGATTCTCATTTAACGGGACAATCTAGGTCTTGATTCTGACTAAAAAATTTTGTTCCCCTAATTTATGATTTTTTGGTTTATTATTCAATAATAACCATTGTAATCGCTCTTGAAAATGAAAATTTCATGGTTTACGTTTCAAAGGGTGTAGAATCCGAATCTGCAATACAAAGTTTTCCGTCCGTCCGCCGTACGTCGTACGCACGATTTCTCCCAAACGGCTGAAGCAAAAGATCTGAAATTTTCAGGAAAAATCTATCTTGGTCCGACGACGCCCCAATTATTGAGCCAGCTCTCTCGGTTGTAAAAGTTTTATAATATCCCTAAAAACCTCAAAAAAAGTTAAGGCGGCCTAAATTTGGACTCTTTTTGAAGAACACTCCACGAGGAATCGAATGAGCTCCTCCCCAGGTCCGTAGGTCGAACCATTCCCGATGTATGGCCCGATTTATGGTGCCAACATTTTCGTTATTTTGGTTTATTATTGTTTTTGTTTTGATATCAGCAACCTAGTGATGTAGTGATGTAGTAATGTGGATACTGGAAGAACTCCTAAAAGGCTTTGTAGGCGATACACGGGTTGAAGCATTCCGATATGCATGAAACGCTGCAAATTCTTTCACTGGGGTTTTGGTTTATAATTGTTTTTGTTTTGATAGCAGTAACCTAGAAACGTAGTGATGTAGTGATGTAGTAATGTGGATACTGGAGTGAACTCCTAAAAGACTTTGCAGCCGATACACGGGTTGAAGCATTCTGATAACCATAAAAAAACGCTGCAAATTCTTTCACTGGGGTTTATTATTCAATTATCATGCGTTCATGGTATGAATTTCTACTAAGCTTTGGAGTGTGCGTGTTTCACAAGTGATGGAGCGATTATTGAATTTCAGGAGGCACACAGATATGATCAACTGATCAATCCAAATATTTATTTTGGTTGAGAACAGATTTACGTGCTCTATGCATATCTCCTGAAATTCAATAATCGCTCTATCACCTGTGAAACACGCACACTCCAAAGCTTAGTAGAAATTCAAATCATGAACGCAAGCAAATTGAATAATAAACCCCAGTGAAAGAATTTGCAGCGTTTTCTTAGGTAACACTCTGCTTCATACAAATACTGACAGTAAAATCAATTATAATACCAATTCTACGCAACATATCGGATTTACAGAATTTGTTTGTGTGTTTTTTCAACATGTCGGATACTTGTTCTACCAGTTTGAGAGAAGTGGTTCAGAATGTGCCAAGAATCACAGCTACAGCCGCGTAAACTTGTCCTTGCCGTGCCGATGGAACCGAGCCAAGAAATCGGTGCAGATGCACGTAGCCCTCCGACTATTTTCAAAACCTTTGGCGGTGAAAGGAAAGATAACAACTTAAATAAAAAAGGGGAGCCAATAGTTACGAAAAGTTTTGTTGTTTTGGCGAAGCGTCATTCCAGTCGTTAATATTCGACAACGGATCAGCCAATATAACGTTCTTGTTGTGTATTTTAATTCGGAAAATAAACGGCACGAAAGGTGAAAGTGGTGAACAACGATGGTTTCTCGTTAAGAAGGTTTTTTGAACCAGGAAATTGAAGGATAGCCGGAGCTGCAATAAATATAAGGTTATATATATAAACGCGGAATATTAGATTCGATCTATCGATGATGATTTTCGCGAAATATTGTTTTATGTTTCATGCCGTTGATAATAATTCAGTGATTTTTGAGCAAAGTCAAGAGCGAATATTAGTGACTTTCTTGTAAATGAGGTGGCAAAGAAATCGTGAATTCGAAGGGTTCCATTCGAAAGTTTAATTTAAATCAAATCCTGATTTTTTCAAACGTATCACCGATTTATTATTATTATTTTATTGTCTATATGAAGCTTTTTTTGAATTTTGATTTTTCCCAAAACAAACACTATTTTTCGGACGAGCCTCTGAGGCAATGCCCCCAGTCAATACAGGGAAACTTATTAGAATTGATCCGATGGGGGAGGTTCAACTCAAACATGAAAATCTATTTCACAATTTCACCTATTGTGACGGAAGAGAGGAATAGGAAAAAAACGCTGCAAATTTTCCAGTGGGGATTATTATTCAATTGGCTTGCTTTCATGATTTGAATTTCTACTAAGCTTTGGAGTGTGAGTGTTTCACAAGTGATAGAGTGATTATTGAATTTCAGGATATATGCATTGAGCACGTAAATCTGTTCTCAACCAAAATAAATATTTGGATTGTGATCAGTCTGAAATCATATCTTGTGTGCACACTTTGAAATTCAATGAATCAAGCCAATTGAATAAATCTGCACGAAAGGCTTCTACGCACAACACAAAGCTCGTTGGAGATATCAACACAAAAACAATTCAAATCATGAACGCAAGCCAATTCGATTCCTCGTGGAGAATAAAATTAAAAGAGAAATTTAGGCATCGCCGCACCAACATGGATTTTTCCTGAAAATTTCAGCTTTTTTGCTTCAGCCATTTGGGAGAAATCGTGCGTACGGCGGACGGACGGAAAAAATTTTATTGCAGATTCGGATTCTACACCATTAGAAACGTAAACCATGAAATTTTCAGGGGGGTTGGACTTTTTTTTTTCAAGAGCGATTACAATGGTTTATTATTGAATAATAAGCCAAAACAAGTTTTGTCATGCATACTCACGCTGTAATTCTCAACCGATTTTCGGGATTCCTATTTTAATTAACTCCGGATTAGGGTCAAGTTGTCAACAAATATCGAAAATTGACAGGAGGGGTCTGAATTTGGTCTAGTTTTTAAAAATCACCCAGAACTTTCAACTTTAATTACGGATGAGGGCGAATGTGGTGAAGGGAAAGGGAGAGGGAGAGGGGAGTAAAACAATAAAAAAAGGAAGTAAGATAGAACGTTATCTATATTTCCACGAGATTAATGAGTTACACAGTTAAATCGATTTCGACGGTTAGGTCATCATCAGTAACAAACATGAACATGAGGAGTATTAGCCAATTCATTCAAGCCGCCCAAGCTAAAATTCTCTGCCGATTTTTCTCACTCTTTTTTTGTTCAATGAATAACTTGATCTAGTTGAGGAATTAATTTCAAATTTCATTATCAAAGAAGGTACATGGAGAGGGTGATTCAGTTCTTTATTTATAGACGGTTTCATAGACTATTTATAGGTGATATAACAGTACAATTATTTATAGGAGTGATAATAAAAAAGCGGGACAGTAGACCTCTATGGTTCTACAGCCAGATCATTTAAATGATTAATTTTACACATTTAAGTACCGAAGATGAAAAATTGCCTATGCAACCGACAAATATGGGATTCTAGCTCAGAGGAGGGGAGCTAGTAAACAGAGATGAAAGCTACTGCTGGGGGGGGGGGGGGGGGGCTAACAAGGGTTTACGTGAGCGCATTCTGTGTTCATAAACTTCATAAACGGTACTTACTAAGCCTAACCAACTCCCTGAAAAAATCTGTAGATTCAACCAGAGCACCAGAGAGGCTAGTGCTTGCCAAGGAGGCAGGTACACGAATGACCCCCTCGGGCGGACGGAAAAGTGGTGATGCCGGGATTACAGAGGGCGGAAGGAGCCCAGCCGAAGGTTAGTTGAAGAAGTGTTGAGCGGGGGGGGGGGGGGGGGGGAGCGAAACTATCGGGTCGGTCGCTAAGAACTGGATTGTACTCCTGTTAATCATTTAAATGATAAAAACAGACGCTAGGATTTCCCTGTATTGCATGCACTGATCGACAATGTTTGGAGTGCTGGAGCGGTAAAATGTTGTTTCAGTTGGGAATTTCATGGTAACTCCGCTCGCCCAGTATTTTTGTCTAGAGACGCCCTTGATGCCGACCCAATAACCGACCAGGGGGAACGAACGCACTCGTAAAGAAAGAGAATTCCAGACGCTCGCACCTGCCACCCCAAGGGTCTGGACATTGTTCGCCTGGTACACCGGGCGACAGACACAGTGAGTTGAACCTAACGAAGACACTCTCTTCAATTTGGTGGAAAACTTTCCTGATATTGAAAATAGCGTGAACACTCACGGATAACAGACTAAAGTTAGCCGGAATGTTTTGTAAAATAATTATCAAGGAACAAACATTGGAATTTTACTATCCAAATGTACAGTCGATAGATCTGAGGGGAATGCTGCATGACTGACTCACCTCGTCAACTTCTCATTAAAATTTCGATGGGTTCAGATTATGGTACATTTGCTACTAGAGTTTGGTACAAATTGTCACTCATCTGGGTGTTGATAAGACAACTTTGTGAATAAAATTACGGAATTATTAGCAGACTTGACGTATATATCATAACATATTATATGAGCCGTTCTTTGTAGCAGCATACTACAAAGCATACTTAAAGTGTCCAGCGCTGCGAAAATTCTGTTATCGATGCACTTCATAACATTAGCGAATTCTCTTTGTTATTCTGCATTTTACGAGGGCCGGAGTAGCGATAACGCCCGGAGCAGTGGAAGGGATGAAATAGGAGATGATAAGCCGGAAGGAAGGTAGTTCTTGAGGGCAGCTGACGTCGTTTTATCTTCGGAGTATCACCTTACGCAGCAGCTTGCTTGCGAGCAGTTGAGAGGCTTCTATTGTGAGGGATATCTCAAAGTATCTTATGCCTATCGATACCTACTTTACACTTACTAGTAGGCTCTTATTTTCAAATATCACTAGAATTTTACCGAACTAGTTCATCCCACCGTTGTCAAACTTTATTTAGTGGATTATTTTATGCTAGTGGGTTTGGTCGATTAATTTCGTCAAATGAGAATATAAGGATAATGGGCAAGGCTGGTAGGTACTTGATTGCCATAACAGCAGAAGTCAATTCATAGGCCCATTTGATTTTAAGCAAGTTGCAGAAGACCGATCAATATTTTGTGCCAATTAACAACTCAATGATGATGTTTAAAACTAGAATCATTCTATGGCAACGTCTTCTGATGCGCTTAGCTGATTATTGGGTAATTTCGCGAAAAATGTCAACTTCAGCTTCTAAAAAAAAAAAAAAAAAAAGAAACAAGCAACTCACTTTCATGGAAAACAAAATTTTCCTCACAGTTGTCTTCTTCAATATATTGGAAGTAAAATGCCGGAAAATCTCATCATAGAAATGATTCATTTTCAAGATAACACCATTTTGAAAATTTGAGGGGACAGGGAAGTGATTTAGGTCACAGGAAAATGACTAAAATCGTATGGTTTTGTAAAATTTTTATTAAAACTTCCGAAGATTTAAAGAGAAAGCAAGATATCACAAATACCTTGTAGAAGAGGTCTATTTTCCACAAAACATGACTAGTGTTGTAGCAAATTATTCACTATGTGGTCAAAATGTCCTCTCGGGTCTTTGGTGACATCATGTGCGTCCTGGATGAACACCAAAAGATAGATAGTTAGTTACTTGTTACAACGACATTCCATTCCTTATTAAATCAAGCAAAACTGATTAAAAATTATGAAAAAAGTCACAACCATGCTCAGAAAGTCACTTGCCTGGAAACAGTTTTCCAGGGAAGTGACACCCAGGGGAGTGACGATTTCTAGGACAATTCAAGCTGTTGGCCTCATTTTCGTAACTATGTTGAGTTTCTTTTTTTTTGTCTGATAATACTCCTAAAAAGGCACTAATTATTCTTATTCTATGTATTATGGTACTTTCCACAAGTTCAGGCCCTGCGACAGGGAAGTGACAGGCAATGATTAACCTACACACAGTTCCTTTACATCGGCACTGCACCACGTGAACTGAAGAAGCTCCTAAAAACCAAGGAGGTTATCACTGGTTTGGCGGGATCTTAGCAGTGATGTCAACAGGAAAAAATGTTCAAAATATTAGTTTTCCCGCCTTCACGCCAAGTTGAAAAATTTACAGGGAAGTGACCTGCGACCCAAGGGACAAGCCTGCACTAGCCCCCCAACCCCCTAATTTAAGGAATAATTTCATTTAATTATTATAGTAGGATTGCTGCATCACGATGTGCCGATGCCGACGCCAGGGAAGTGACAAATAGGGGTTTATAATTTTTTTTTAGCTTTACAGCCATAGTTATCCGCATTCTAGTTGATTCATCATGTTCCTCCAATACATATATACGATAGAACATTTTCAGAAGCATGCAATTCATGTAAAATTTCCCACAACTTGCTCAGGACCGGAGTTTGCCACTTTCTGCGAAATGACCCAATTTGCACTTGTAACATGGCTTCACGGATAACGTAAACCTTATGATCCAAATTCGATGTTCAACGTAAAGTACAAAAAATACTATAAAGTTTGACAATATTCTTTATGAATAATCAGTTCTGGCAATTAACCATTTCTAACTATATGAAATGAACACTTGTCTTTCTATATTAAATTCTACATAAGAACTATGGTACAGTTGGGTGTGCTGCTTCAGCATTACCTGTCCGAATATGTCTTTCTTTACAATTAGGATTGGTGATACAACAATAATATTCCGTGAATATAGCGGACTGAAGAGTATATCGAAAGTACTCCATGATGTATAAGTGCATTGAAGTGGTGCAAGGTACAGTAGAGAAACTACGCCCGGGTTCACAATAATTAATCGGTTACGTTGATTGGTAATTTGTAGGTGTACGGAGCATCACTGTCCGAGAGTTCTTCTTCTTTCCCTATCCTAGATACTCACCACTGCGGTAACGTACGATGTGAAGCACGGCAGTGCGGAACAGAGGACACAAAGATTCCATGAATAAAGGATGAGCGGGATGTGGCATGCACCCAGCACCAAACCGACCCAGTTCGCCTGCCGTCCTTGTAACGATGCTTTCAGATAGTCGGGCCTACGGCTAGGTCAACACTCCGCCGCGCCACTTGAATTAGGAGAGATCGATTGAACTAGAGACCATACAAACCTTGTTCGATGCTACCTCCCTACTACTAAGCTACCTTTCCAATTGAATCTACTTTTCATCACAACCAGCCTCGTTGAGGGACGATGAAAAGTTCATTTAAGTGATCAACAACAACATTTTACAAGCTTTCCGCGCTGCTCAATTGCTTTGTAAAGATGAATAAGATACCTATTCAATATGATTTTCGTTTATTATTCAATAATAAACCATTGTAATCGTTCTTGAAAAAAAATTCTAACCCCCTCTGAAAATTTCAATAAAAAATTTTCCGTCCGAATCTGCAATAACAATTTTTCCGTCCGTCCGCCGTACGCACGCACGATTTCTCCCAAACGACTGGAGCAAAAAATCTGGAATTTTCAGGAAAAATCCACGTTGGTCCGACAACGCCCCAAGTTCTTTAGGCAGCACTCTCACTTAATTTAAAGTGCCCTTTAAGGGTAGTCGAAGTTTTGTAAAATCCCAAAAACCTCAAAAAAGTCAAGGCGCCCTAAATTTGGAATTTTTTTGAAGAGCTATCCACGAGGAATCGAATGAGCCCTTCCCCAGGTCCGTAGCTCAAACCATTCCCGATGTATGGCCAGATTTATGGTGCCAACATTTGCATGCACATTCACTAGATCACAAGGTTACTGCGATCAAAACAAACACAAGTGTTTTTTTTTCTTCTTGTTTTGATCGCAGTAACCTAGTGATGTAGTGAATGTGGATACTGGAGTAAACTTCTAAAAGGCTTTGTAGCCGATACACGGGTTGGAGCATTCTGATACGCATGAAACGCAGCAAATTCTTTCACTGGGGTTTATTATTCAATTTCATTCATTTGGCTTGCATTCATGATTTGAATTTCTACTAACCTTTGGAGTGTGAACACCTGTGAAACACGCACACTCCAAAGCTTAGTAGAAATTCAAGTCATGAATCATTGAATATTATTCATTCAATATGAATGAATTTGCAGCGTTTTTAGATTCATTTCGGTTTTTGCCTGCTACGTTAGAAAATTTGGTTGGAATTTGTTGTGTTGGAGATTTAGTATCTAATAAAATCGCCAATTTATCAGGTAGGTAAAAAATTACCCGATATTGAATAAGTTTAATATTGAGTATGATCATCTAGTTATCCCTAAAACGGCAGAACTTCGTTGCTGGACCACAAAACTTTTTTTTTTTTTTTTTTTTTTTTTTTTTTTTTTTAACAGGAAAATCGCTGGAAGGTGCTGCTAGGTATATATTTGTAAGCATAAATTCTAACTTTCACTCATTTCAACTGTTTTCAAGAAAATGTTCAGCCCCTAGTCGTTTGGAGATTGGATAGGTATCCATTATTTTGGAAAACTTGTGCCTATCTTCATATCATGGAGAATAACTTGAATATGTCTTAATATGAAGAAAAAAAAACAATTCAACATTAATGAATATTTTGGGAAGGGTTTCTTGATGCATTGAATACAATACAACAGAATAAATCCTCCGAATTTATCATTTATCTTGTTTGTGGGGCACATGGCCGTTTGTGTGTGCTTTCTCTGGTCCACTGTCGCCTCTCTCAAAACCGGATATTTTCTAGTGTTGTAATAACTCACCCTTCGGGAACTTCAATATCCCAGAGGGCCGCGTGTGGGTTCCGCTTTTCCTGCAACCCCCTCCACTGACATCAGGTCCAGTCCATATCTTCTACACCAAGATTTACCGACCGGAGGTGCAATGCGGGTGGAATCCGACCTACATTGTCTCCAACTAACATAATCACAACCACAATCGGTATCCAATTGGCTGAATTTGGATTCATCCCAGTTTCGCGATTACCAACAACTGTGATTTACTCCTGGTTTCTCTTATTTTTAATTCACCAAGAACAGAAAATGACAGTCCGTATTCCATCCTTGATTTGTACAGGCTTAGTCCTTTACACTCCATACCATGTTCCTACCTACCCACCTCCCATTTGATGATTCCCCATTCGTATAAATTCAAAGCCGACTACAGTGATCTTCATCGCCATTTATCTGAACCTCTACTCAAAACGATTGCAACTATAACTCTCTTCTCACTGTAATCTTATAATTATATAACCGTTTTGTCGGTTTAGCCAGATCAGTAGATCGGTAGTCTAATCTCATTTTTTCACAGCAGGTTCGCTGAATGAATTGTACCGACGTTTACGTAGATTTGAATCCCTGCTCAACACAAGGTCAATGAGAATTGGATCAGTGGTTTTTTAATCAACCTATAAACCATGAAACAATTTGTTCAGCAGGGTCAAGAAACTATTCTTTGTCTGACGTTTCATAAATCATTGAAAGGTCTCCAAGGTTGATATTAACCTACTTTTAACACGTTCCTATGGTTCTTTCTTATCTCGGCGATGCGTCTAAGACTATAAAACTCTGTATCTGCAAAGGAAGGTATATTGACAAACATGTTGGTGCGTCAGGAATGCATTACGGGGACGTCCTTTTTTTCAGGTTTTATATGATCACACTTTTAAGTATCTTTTAAAAACTAGACCAAATCGTCATTGAAAAAAAAAAAAAAAAAAAAAAAAAAAAAAAACGCGAATTGTGAGACTTTAATAGTTATGAACCCTCCGTCACCCTTCCCTACATCGATCAAAACGGGTTTCTGAACTATTTAATTAAAAAATTGCAAAAGTTCTTATTCTGAAAAAATATAAAAAACGCTGCAAATTCTTTCAATGGGGTTTATTATTCAATTGGCATGCGTTCATGATTTAATTGAAAAATCAGCAAAAGTTCGTTTTCACAGGTGATAGAGGAATTGAATATACAAAAAATGCTGAGCACAAATCTGTTCACAACCAAAATACCTATTTGCATTGATCAGTTGATCATATTTGTGTGCCCCATGATTAGAATTTCTATTAAGCTTTGGAGTGTGCGTGTTTCACAGGTGATAGAGCGATTATTGAATTTCAGGAGGCACACAAATATGACCAAAATAAGAGCAACTGATCAATCCAAATAGGTATTTTGGTTGAGAACCGATTTACGTGCTCTATGCATATCTTCTGAAATTCAAAAAGTGATGTAGTGAATGTGGATGCAAATGTTGGCACCATAAATCTGGAATGGTTTGAGCTACCGACCTGGGGAGGGGCTCATTCGATTCCTCATGGGAAGTTCTTCAAAAAAATTCCAAATTTAGGCCGCCTTGAATTTTTTGAGGTTTTTAGGGATTTTACAAAACTTTGACAACCTTTAAAGGGCACTTTCAATTAAGTGAGAGTGCTGGCTAAATAATTGGGGCGTTGTCGGACCAATATTGATTTTTCTTGAAAATTTCAGATTTTTTGCTCCAGCCGTTTGGGAGAAATCGTGCGTACGGCGTACAGCGGACGGACGGAAAAAATTTTATTGCAGATTCGGATTCTACACCCTTTGAAACGTAAACCATGAAATTTTCAGTGGGGGTTAGAATTTTTTTTTTTCAAGAGCGATTACAATGGTTTATTATTGAATAATAAACCAAAAATTGCTGAGACGTAAACGTTGTAGCAAACCGGTTGCCGAATTGATCCCTGAAGTTTGGCCGTTTTTATACCGAACACTCTGTATATACAAGCTATACAGCTATACACATACAACTTTTATTTTCTATTATTTCCTCATTTCGAAAATTCTAGCTAGAAGCTTTTCTCGCTGTCAGGACTTTTCTCCACCTCCTTCAAACGGTTTCGAATACAACAGGTGCTCATAACAGAGGTTACATGGATTTATACGAGGAATAGTAGGGAGTTCATGGACCCTTCTGTTTAACAATTCTATGTAGATACTCGTAACTACTTATTTGACCGCTACTGGAGAATGCGCCTGTGGTCTAGTCAAAACATTGGAAAAATCAGCACTTTTAAAAAACATCGAAAACAAAGTTTGGCCGTTCACGTGAAATGGCCTTAATACAGAATTAGATTCAGAACAATAATCATCAATCACCTGCATATAAATTTGGTATTCGACGGATCCTGGTTCGTTCAGTTGACCTCAATGCGATAGAATAGCAAGTCTGAGTTATCAGACGAGAATCGATTATAAGACTAGGATTCACCGTTGTTTATAACTTCGTTTCCCTCACTTTGAATTTATTTTTGACCTTCCAGACAGGAAAACACAATGGTGAAAGCAGTGTTGTCATATTTATTTATCGCGCTCCCTATCATCTGGCAGGCCAAACAAATTGCTCGGCGACAATGCTAACGGGAGTAAATCTTTATTTATAATCTTGTTTTTGTTCAAGCATCAGCTCCGTAGTAAATGCGGCGAAATACGTAGAGATAAAACCGGGTTAGCACAATACGAGGCAACTAATCCTCAGCTCCCTAGAGGAAAGGGTTTTGTGGTCGTTCAGAATTTTGTTTTTTATGCGATATTTCAGTAGCAGACGATGGCAGCTACCCTTGAAACTATCTTTCAAAAGAGAAAGACGCAATAGAGCGCCGGAATTACTCTTTCATTGGTCGGTATGATTATTAACGTAGGGAAGGAGAGGTTACGGTGTAATTATAATCACTGAGGTGGGAGTTAAATATGGTACGTCAGTTAAGTCAATGGCCCTGAGAGTGGAATACTACCCCTCCAAGTTCTACGGCACCCAGTAGAATTCGCTTACTAGAAACACCTTGGGGCCTTATTGAAGACCCAAGTATAAGCCAATGCTGCATATGGAGATGTATTGTATAGAAAACTAAGGATTCTTAATTCTATTTATCAAAAATGTGATATATGCGCTTGACGTGCATAGTTAGATATGAAACAGAAGCAACACTCATGGAGGAAAACACACACACACAAACGATATATTAGCGCTTTACGCTGTTCAACAGATAAATGGAAAAATGTGCTTCCCTGAAGATTTTTTCCAAAAATTTCACACTTAGGTATTGTTGAGATTCATATCAATAAATTACATCATAATGAGGTCAGCGTGAGGAATAATAAAAAATTATGTATAACCCGTGGCAATCAAGCACCATAAAAAACGTGTTTCGTAATTTAATTTTTGTGGGTGCATATCTCAAGCTTAATAGCGCATTCCGAAATTCGCGCGATCATGAACTATCACGACGTCCTTTTGGTTTATTATTCAACAATAAACCCTTGTAATAGCTCTTGAAAAAAATGAAAATTAGATATCTATAATTAAATCCGAAGCTTCTAAGTGTTGTTATTTCCTACAATTAAGCACAACAAAAAAAAAAGAAGGGGAGGGAGGGGGTTAATTTTAATTTTTACTGAAAACATCAGTGGATAGCTATAATGCAAATAAAATTCATAACCGAATTTAGCAGACTAGTCACAGTTTCCAGAGAGAATATATTTCTGTGTCAAACAAGGCCATATGATCAATAAACATCACATTCATAACATTGTTGTTGATAACTCGAATAATGTAAAATTGAGTGACTTCAGTTCGGTGTCTTATAAGATGGAAACAAAGTAACAAGATGAAAATTGATAATTGAACAGAAAAAACGCACAATTTATCTGATGTAACTAGTTTGAGGAGTAACGTTTTTCGAGAAAAACCGAGGGAGCTCTTCGTCGGTTGGTTTGGAAATTGAGGAAGAGGTCAAGCCCTGAGATACGACCGATCCCGAAACCACCAAACCACTTACGGGCAAGCGATGAGTTTAACCCTTTTCACGGCCTACGTTCATCAGACCGCCCCCTCCTCGGTGTGTTATACGACTAGCCATATTCTCTTCGTGATGAGCTCCTCTGGCAAAACCTACAAACATTACCTACCAACTGACCCAGGTGCTGTTTCTGTTGGTGATCAATAGTGTGAGTATGGTGCTAAGCAAAATGAAATATGTTTTATTTGCTGATGACTTGAAGATATTTCGGATTGTGGAGTCGGATGGGGACTGTCGGGTTCTTCAAACCGCTACTTATGAATACAACATTATCCACAAATGAAATTGAAATTGGTGAGGTACGTGATACATTTCATTCACTCACCAAAGTTGAATTTGATAAGCGTTTTACATCAAAACTGGCCTCCAATTGGAAGTACGTGGTGTGTGTGCGGGAGGGGGCGCAAAGACATAAAATGTCCCTAGTGGTTGCGTACTTGTACGAAAGCTGTTTTTAATTTTGGTTTATTATTCCATAATAAACCATTGTTATCGCCCTTGAAAAAAAAATTCTAACCCCCCCCCTGAAAATTTCATGGTTTACGTTTCAAAGGGTGTAGAATCCGAATCTGCAATACAGAATTTCCGTCCTTCCGCCGTACGCACGATTTCTCCCAAACGGCTGAAGCAAAAAAGCTGAAATTTTCAGGAAAAATCCATGTTGGTCCGCCGACGCCCCAATCCTAGAGCCAGCACTCTCACTTAATTTAAAGTGCCCTTTAAGGGTTGTCAAAGTTTTGTAAAATCCCTAAAAACCTCAAAAAAGTCAAGGCGGCCTAAATTTGGACTTTTTTAAAGAACTATCCATGAGGAATCGAATGAGCCCTTCCCCAGGTCCGTAGGTCAAACCATGCCCGATGTATGGCCCGATTTATGGTGCCAACATTTGCGTTTTTTAGTTTATTATTGTTGTTTGTCTTTGGCTACATCGTTTAAATTTGGATTTGGGGAAGTTTTAACGCAATACGAGTGCTAAAGGACTTGATAATTTATAGATGTTTTTATTGGGGGGGGGGGGGGTATTGAGGTTCAATAAAAAACGCTGCAAATTCTTTCACTGGGGTTTATTATTCAATTGGCTTGCGTTAATGATTTGAATTTCTACTAAGCTTTGGAGTGTACGTGTTTCACAGGATAGAGCGATTATTGAATTTCAGGTGGCACACAAATATGATCAACTGATCAATCCAAATAGGTATTTTGGTTGAGAACAGATTTACGTGCTCCATGCATATCTCCTGAAATTCAATAATCGCTCTATCCTGTGAAACACGCACACTCCAAAGCTTAGTAGAAATTCAAATCATTAACGCAAGCCAATTTTTTTTTTTTTTTTTTTTAATTTTTATTCCAAAAATTTACAATACAGACCAGGTATAATAATGCAGTAGGTATATAATTGAATAATAAACCCCAGTGAAAGAATTCGCAGCGTTTTTTCAATCTCATGAGCTGTCTCAAACCGAATTGACAGGTCCTAACTATTTATAGACAGTAACTGCAAAATACAGTACAGCAAAATTAAACTTTTGTGTAATAATTTACAGCGTTTGCATTACTCTACTATAGCTCAGTGGATTTTTGGGTCGTTCGTATCTTGGTAACCGGACGCTCTGCTCACACGCTCGTTCAGTAGGTCAGCCCCGTGCTATCTTCACCACTCACCCGTTTTTACATAAAACGGCTCCGCCTCGACGGTTCTCCTCCTATTTTCCGGACAAAAGGAAAACAGTGCGCTGTTAAGAGCTTCAATTACCCCTTGGCCGCATCTGTACCCTGGATAGTTCTCCCATTCTGTCAGATAGGTCACGCTGACCCCTACGCAGAGGGTCGTCTCCATCTTCCTTCCGCATCGTCCCAAGACCTCGGAAACTCACCCTGTTTTTTATTCTTGTTTCCACCCGAAGCTTCCGGATAATTGGGGCCGCCCCTTCTCCTCGTACTACAGACCCGAAGATACAAACGATAATAGGGAGGGAGAGGTCGGGTAACGGAGTCGCCCGCTCCTAATCCCGCTGGTGGAAAACTTCGGAATACGAGAGGGATTGTTGAGAAGAAAGAAAACAGCAGGGAGCAACTTAAGTGGAAAAGAAAGCGCAAGAAAATAACATCCTTGATGAGCGTTCCAAAGGGTTGGAAATGTTTTCGACCTAATTTCGAATTTGGCGCTTAAGGAATCCTCTGAATTTTTTATTTAAACTGTAACTCTACCCACTATCTTCATTAAATTGACAGAAGTGCATCGAAATAAAATGAAATTAAATTAAATTAAACAGAACAAGATCAGATAAATAATAACAGGTTCCAGTCATGTAGCTCCATAAGACAGCATTTTCGTTTCTCCTCATTACATTTATGTTAAATTTTAGAGCACATCGTACTTATACAAAGAAATTGACAATAAGATTTTATAATGAAACATATTTTCTGAAAAATAATATTTTATACCAACAAAATTTAGCATTTTTAGGTCTTCGTTTTGTTGGGCTGTTCTATCATTAGAAGATTTTTAAATGACTTTCTGTTCAAGTGAATTGAACCTCATTCATAAGTTCAACAAATTGCTGTTGTATCAGCAAATGATTAAACCCGTCTGGGCCTATGGCTGCCAACTATGGGGCTGCACGAGCAACAGTAATGTCAACACTATCCAGACACTCCAAAATAAAATCTTAAGGAGTATTGTCAACGCACCCTGGTATATCAGGACAACTGATCTCCACCGCGACCTCAAAGTGGAAATGGTGAGAGACGCGATAAAAAGAATTGCAGCGGATCACGAAATTCGGCTGCACAGACACCAAAATCTCGAAATCCTGTATACCCTGGACAACAGAGAAGAGGTACGGCGACTCAAGAGGACCAAGCCGCTGGACCTAGTTGTGACCAGACGCTAATTAGTGTTTGTGACTTGTAGTGGTCTTAGATAATGAACTACTGAACCACAAAAAGTGATATTACTTCATTATAAATTAAGTTGCTAGATGGTTTGTATATTAAATCAGTTGTAACAATAAATAAATTTAAAAAAAAATTCATAAGTTCAAGTGTGGTTTTATGACTTCAGAGCAGGGTGAAGCTCTGGAGGAAATAAAAAGGTAAATCGCCTCGATAAAATCCCTTTCTAGATCTTTCTAAAGACGACCGTCTACCCTTTTCAGTGATTGTCTCGTTTGACGAAAGGCCATTAAAGAAACCTATCGTCGTACAGTCGCTGTCCAACGATAGCCCGGTCGTTCCCAGACGGCTAGACCACCTCAGAAATGGGGTTTATGGAGTTGCGGTGGTATCAAATTGTACTTCAAACCTCGTGATGCACCTTCCATTAATCCCGTATTTAGGTGCTTCATCACGCTCGGCACATTTGTTCTAGAAACCCGGAGAGCTACCTTCCTCACAAACTGTAGTTCACATGGTTGTATAACTATGCACCCAATTGGTTGTTATAAAAATGAATTCCTTTCAGTATCTGGCATTGGAGTTCGGATATTGACGACTCGAACTCTCTCTACTGGTAATTGGGTTAAACGCAAATGTGTAAAAATCCCGATATTCTAATAATTATAAAAACAGTTGCCAAGTTCAGAGAGGTTTCACTACTAGAGAAATTATCCGAAACCGAATGAAAACTGTTATGCTTGAGTATATTCACAGCAGCTAATAATAATAACATTGTCATGAAATTGATTAGGGCTGATTACGTTGTATTTTTCCTACTATCTTTCAACTTCGAGCGACTTAGGACGATAAGGCCATGAGACATTAAGGCTTAATGGATTTTACTTTTTCGCATACGCAGAGTGAAGTTTATATATGTTAACAATGGAAATGATGAGAGCCAAACTCTCAAATCAAAATCAGATGACAACCAGAGAATAAATGGACACGTGGGCATTTGTACGCAACACATAAACACTACCTCAGCAGAAATTGAGCTATTAGGTAGTGTTCTTGTGTGGAGGGGATAATAGAAAAAACAAATAGGCATCGATAAAGGTGAGTTGTTTTTTTTTACGCAACCCTTAAGGGCAACTCAGATTGGGATCGTTGCATTTTGAAATACATTGCTATCACTAGATCTTCCTTCGTTCGTGCTAATGCGTCCCATTTTCAAAACACATTTTTTTGTCTCTCTCGTTTCATATTTATGTGAGGGTGAAAACCAATTCTTACCAAAAACCCAAGATTCTTCGTCGTGTGTTCGCACGACCTACACAATTTTTCGTTGGTTCGCGGCATTCCTGCGTTAGGAATCTCCTCACTTGCAACAAATTATCCTAAATTGGCATCTTCTCATAGACCTCCAAGTTCTCTGCCTCGCATCAGCATTCATTATAGTCGATTTTTAAATTATTAGATTTTATAGATTTAAAAATCTTAATTTGCGAGACAAATGAACTCATTTTAACTGATCCACAATATGAATTACAAAGGTTCTTGACGAACCAAAATCTGCTCAACTAATACTGATAAGTATGAAAACAGAACACAGAAGTTTGAATTCTTTAAGAAGCATTATCAACTTTGTATTTTGAGCGAACCTAAAGTTGATAAAGAAATTTAACTAGAATCTGTCATCGCATTAATTCTTGGAATTGTTATAATTGCTTGATCTGAGAAGGAAAATATGGGCGGGCGAAAAATTGTATGTGAGTTATATCCTAGGTTATGAGGCTGTACATGACTGGAATCAACTGGATTCAATTGACGAGGATGCTATACAGACGTTATCCAGCCGGACCCGGAGGATTCCGGCACCATGAAGCTTTTAACGTAATTTGGTGAGGCACCAAGGATAGAGGGGCATACTTCTTTTCTGAAGAAGATTCCCTGATATTGGATTGAATTTCACTGAAATTTTAAATATCTGTCTACAAACCGTTTTACCGTCCTTCCAACTATAATTAGATTGACAGAAAGTAGTACCCAAAGAAGACCAAATTATAAATAAAGATACATACATTATTCGTTCTATCTTTTGCTGATGACACAGCTTTGGTCATGACAGGCAACTCTTGGAATAGAAATAGTAAGTGTATGAAATGTAATCCTGATAACTACTATTTTATAGCTTACAGTAATACGTGAAATTGTGTTCCAGACATTCTGAGCATCAAGTTTAACTGGGTGTGACAAGGAAGAACAGAACTGTCATCAAGTAGAACGTGCCAACTATCTGTTGGCTCAGAAAACTAATAACTATTTGTCAAGCAGTTACTTTTATGGGATTTTCAAATTGAAGGGTGGTTTATTTCGTACTTAAATAGTCAGACCTAATACACGGATAATTATGATTTCTGTAGGTAAATAAGGTTGACGAAATTACCATCGGCACTATTTAGTAATTATCTACAATCCAGTGAAGGTTATCTTAAACAGATATAGATAAATTGAATGTCATAAAACGCAGTGTTTCAAGTGGGTAGTTAATCATGCAGGCGAGAATCAATTCCTGCCGTGAATAATAAGCAAACCGACGTCCCCTGAAAATGAAAAGTATTTCGAATCAATTCATCTTATTAAATCAACGTCAAGGCACGATTCACAAGCAATTTAATCTCATTCGGGAAATAAGGTCAGATTAGTTTGCATGGATGATAAACATACAACCACGAGTGAAAAGCTCCGGCAATTTTCATTAGTGTTCGCCTTTGAATTTGACATGAGATCTTATCCAATCGGGCAGCGCTTCTCATCAACTGCATCGACGCTCTCCACGGACCAACTCCCGTCCCAAGCCAATTTACCGTAGAGCATTAATAATAGCGGATAAGCGGATTTAACGAGATGGTGAAAATTTCTCAAGTTAATATGAACATGGGATTAGAGAGTCGGGAGCTCATTTTCGTGATTTAAAAGGGCATTAACGAACAAAAGTGACCCAATGGTACAGTTGAGACTCATTTAAAGTTCGCAGGACCTCAAATAGTTTCTATCTACTTTCACAAAGTAGGGTAAAACACGACTACAAATCATGTACCGTATGAGTAAATGGAATGTATTGTAAATGAAGTAAGTATATACAAATATTTAAGGCATAAAAGGTATGAACTATGTTTATCAAGTTCACAAAGAGCACGTAAGCACATACCGTGTTCGTATCAGTATGATACGAATGTATGGGTGATTGGCATGTTTTAAATAATCATAAATAATGGCATATCGTTGAGGAAAACATGATTTTCGATGGGGCACAAACAGTCAATAGCTGCCAGCCAATGTTAGCAGAGACAATGATGTTTACAACATCGTGCATGAGCAGCAGCAGCTATTAATCTCTGATCGACAGGTGATAGTCCTCAGCGTAACCCAAACATCACAGAAAATGTCATCCAAATCGAATTAAAACTGTCAAATTTCTGCTTGTTGCCTGGATCTTATAACATTTGTGCATATTCAGCAGCCTTCCTTGCTCGGCTACCCTCCAAATTATAACGAGATCAGACGAATAAGCCTGTGCAGCTGAAAGGGGGCTACCTGCAGCTGTAACTCACACATCTGACAAATTAGAATCACATAAAAGCAGTGGAACTTTGCGTACTCACGATAGACACAAACCCAGACAGACAGAGAAACACGAATTGTTCAAAATGGAGTAAAACATTAAATGCGAGGAGAAATTTTGCTTTACGATATTTTCTCATCACCTGAAAGTGAACACAATGCTTCTGCTGCCGATGCGGATTTTCTGAAGCAATTTTCCACATATTTAGAGTCGGACTTGATTCCTCCATGGTTGTGGACTGGTGTGGTTTGGAGAAAAATAGTTATATTTTGACAAAAATCGCTCAAAAATTAATGCTTCTACTGCGCATGATCGCGATTTGTAGGCAAACGTACAATCCAGCAAACTCCATTTTCTCCTGGCTAACCACCGAATCTCATTTAGATTACCTCATTTTAGTTTCGTCAATACATACTGATGACACAATATCGTATGAAAAGCAGCTTCTGGGCGTTCGCGAACTAACTTTGTAACCCGACTTCAACCCTTGTAATATACACAATAAACTTCATAGCATTCTTTTTCCCTACGCATAAGCAACTTGACGTCTACCAAGAATCATATTCTCTTTTCCCAACTGATCGGCATATTTTAATGTAGAAATTACTTCAACAATATGAACTCGTCTTGTTAACTTTCACAACCATTTCGATAATCTACGTTCTTGTTACTGTTATAAACTTCAGGTTGATGGTATGAGCCACACCCAACATTGCTAACTGTTTTTGTAATAATCCACAACTACATGAGATCGGGCAGAGATCATGAGGTGCTGAGAGTCGATAATGCGCAGTGCAGAATCATTGGCCGTTGCCCTTTCGCGTGCCCTTCCGTCGGCAAAAAGGGTGGGTGTTCACTGGAAGAATTAATTAATGATATCATAAATAAGTTTACAACCAATAATTATTTTAATGTTGTACGTGCATTGTGTTAGCAAACATTCGTACAACGGACCCATTGTGTCGACCTAATGATTTTTTAATAAACATTCCAACCAACCTCTAAGAACTTCCTTTTGTTAGCTTTTAACATTGTCAGCACTAGACAGCCTTGAGTTCCGAGTATTTATGTAATTGATTTCAAGACCTGACTGTCTTAATCTAATTAGTGGATGTTCATGTTTTGGCTAACCTCATCTTAGAATCCATCATCTCAAAAATACTGAGCCGTTAGGAACATAACGATTTGGAGCTAGGGTACATTAGTGCAGTTCGATAGGAGAAAGGATGTGTTCCATTCTCTTCGAGAACGGTCTCAAAAGGCGGAGATGTGATGTTGAAAGGGGGATCGATCGTAATGGCAGAGCGATGGGAGTCCTTCAGCGACGAAAGGTGCCGTCTAAGGGAGTAGGTACAATTTAACAATCTGTTCAAATTACTCCCATTTAGCTCAAATGTGTGATGAATATTCCAATTTGAATTTAAATAATTACTTTTATTTACAAGTATTTAAAATATCTAACCTTGGCGTAGCAGGAGACTACCGCTACTTAAAACCGTTAAAATCTCAACTCGTCACATATTGCTTTCCAAAACAACGAAGACAGAACAACAAAGAAAATGTCGAAGAACAACAAAGAAAGTTTCTTGAAGAAACAACAAAGAAAATGTCGAAAGCAAAAAGTCTCTGCAATTGCGTTAACTTTAAACATGGGGAGGTGAACTTTTTCCTGACGCAGTTCCTCTCAGGCCATAGACTCTTCTACGCCTACTTGCATAGGATGGGGAAAGTGGATGACCCAGCATGCCCGTATTGCAAGGAAGAGGATGATGACGATGTGTTCCATACTTTCTTTAAATGTGAATACTGGGCTGCCAACAGAAGTTGGCTTCAGCAGACACTGGAGCTATCACCTCAGGACATGACACCAGAATGTATCTTAAGTAAAATGCTTGAGCGTGAACAGAACTGGACCGCCGTAGCATCCTTTTCTGAAAAGATCCTGAAAATAAAGGCTGTGAAGGAACGGGAGAGGCAGAGCAGAGAGAACACGGACCGAGAGGAGTAACGAATCCCTCCCTAGAACCAGCCTGAAGTAATGTGTCAAACAGTTCCAGGCTGAGTTCCGTCGTGGGAAATGGAAGGTGAGGTTTTAGTGAGTTTGAATCCCACATAACCCAAAGTGCGGTCCCTTTTGGGTATCTTAGGAGATCCGATTTCCACCTAAGGATCTCAAAGATTTCCTCACCTGCCACCGAAAAAAAAAAAAAAAAAAAAAAAAAAAAACTTTAGCCACAACGAGAAACAGAAAGAGGGAGTTGCCAAGGATTTCATGTGTATGAACTGGCAGTTATTGCGCCACTGTAATTCGAGAAATCATTGTATGGTAGCCAATGAGCATGTGAAAAAACGAGCCCCACAAGCTTCACTAGCCTTAACGACACATCTGCTTCATGACTGACGATCACGGTCCGACAAATTAATCTAATTATCTATTTTGTAATTTGAATATCGATGTGATGTTACCGATATTCGTTAGCAGATCGAAAGCGAAAGGAAGGATCTCGGCTAATTTACATGTAAAGAAATTGTCCTTCTAGCCAGACTCGGTGATAAGTATTCTTAACTTCAACCCTCAGTTCATATGTACCCTGTTTAATCTAATAGGATCTGATATTTCGTGCGATCTTTTCTAGACAATAAATTTGATTTGATTGACTCGATATACATGATTTCGAAGTCTGAGAGAGTAAGCTGAAACTGCTCGTTTAAAACTGATGAAATTGCAGGAATGTTTTGGCATACTTTCTAAAAGGTGGTTCACATGATTACGCAAACAAGAAATTCGGTCTATTTCGACGGCATTATCAGGAATTGAGAAGATTAACTTCTATATGACATCACGATGCACCATTAGTAGAACTATATTAAGATTACAGTAATGAGTAATGATTGCTTTCAAAAAGTCCCCTTTCGAGTTCCAGAATTCGTCTATATACAACAGCTAATTGGTCGTTTGTACAACAAAAAATTTGAACAGTAGTGAGCGGGGAAAAAATATTTGCACATATTCATTTCAGAAGCACGACAATATTCCTACATTGCGATTTAACAAATATCTATCTCCAATGCCCCTGCATATATTCTAAAACACGCAAATCTGCTACGAGAGGCGCAGAGTCTGCACTGCGAAAACTCGATATATCTATCCAACCGCAAAACAGCTATTCAGCTGTCTAAGAAAATCTTCGAGCAAGGATACGAAAAACTACTAGAAGTCGGGCGAGAGACGTTTGAGGTTGAGTCGGATAACATTAATGGCTAACTGCCGTTTTTCTGGCGAAAGGAGAAAAACTTTACCACCGAAACGGAGAGTTGGGGGTTGGTATCGCGGGGGTTTTAACGGGGAAGTAACGTGGGAATCACGCGAGGTACGCGAAAAAAAGTTTACCCCCACAGAAGGGCGTAAGGTCAGACAAACAACCCTTTCGATGGGAGATTACGGGAAAGGGGAAAATGGTTTATCATTCGAGCAGGATGTTGTTTCACGGCATCGAAAACCCAAATTCAGAAAAACGCGAAGGAGCGGCGTAATGGCACCAAGAGGCACCGAAAAGGCGGAAGATTGCTATGGACGTAGCAAGTGTGCGTTGGAAGATTCCGTAACCCATTTACTCCCTTGATGTTATACAGGGAAAATCGGCACCATTCATGCTACGTACTTAAGTGGTGATATGCGTTCTGAATAGGGACTCTCGGTAATTCTCTGTAAGCCAGGCGCCAAATAATCATGGAGAATTTCAGCAAAATCGGATGTCTTGTTGAATTTTACGTTTAAGCTTGAGCAGAGTGAAACCTGATTGGTGAAAAATGAAACTATTAGTGGAAAACTTCACCAAAATCATATAGAAACTGGTGAAATTAAACTTGTTTATCGATTTGCAGATACAGAAACACAAACAGGCACGAAACCAAAGTCGTCCAGTGCCGTCGTAAACGCACCAGAGTGGTGAAGTTGATTTTGGTTTATTATTCAATAATAAACCATTGTAATCGCTCTGGAAAAAAAAAATTGAAAATTTCATGGTTTACGTTTCAAAGGGTGTAGAATCCGAATCTGCAATAAAATTTTTCCGTCCGTCCGCCGTACGCACGATTTCTCCCAAACGGCTGAAGCAAAAAAGCTGAAATTTTCAGGAAAAATCCATGTTGGTCGGGCGACGCCCCAATTCTTGTGCCAGCTCTCTCACTTAATTTAAAGTGCCCTTTAAGGGTTGTCAAAGTTTTGTAAAATCCCTAAAAACCTCAAAAAAGTCAAGGCGGCCTAAATTTGTACTCTTTTTGAAGAACACTCCACGAGGATTCGAATGAGCCCCTCCCCAGGTCCGTAGGTCAAACCATTCTCGATCTATAGCCCGATTTATGGTGCCAACATTCGCGTTATTTTGGTTTATTATTGTTTTTTTGTTGATATCAGTAACCTAGTGATGTAGTAATGTGGATACTTGAGTGAACTCCTAAAAGGCTTTGTAGCCGATACACGGGTTGAAGCATTCTGATAACCATAAAAAACGCTGCAAATTCTTCCACTGGGGTTTATTATTCAATTGGCTTGCGTTCATGATTTGAATTTCTACTAAGCTTTGGAGTGTGCGTGTTTCACAGGTGATAGAGCGATTATTGAATTTCAGGAGATATGCATAGAGCACGTAAATCTGTTCTCAACCAAAATACCTATTTGGATTGTTCAGTTGATCATGTTCGGGTGCCTCCTGAAATTCAATAATCACTCTATCACCTGTGAAACACGCACACTCCAAAGCTTAGTAGAAATTCAAATCATGAACACAAGCCAATTGAAAAATAAACCCCAGTGGAAGAATTTGCAGCGTTTTCATTTGATCGTTCACATCAGGGGTGCCACAGGATCAACTCAGTTTCCTACAGGTGAGGATCAAGGATGGTGAACACCAATGATAATTCATGTTGGTGAAGATCTTCAAGCCAAGTGTAGGTATGAAGGCAAATACAGTTCGTCTTCTGGTGGGTTCTCAACGGTCGGCCATGCTCTTCTGTAAGGGAGGTGACTTGAACCAAACTTGCTCGTTGTTTAATATGTACGGGAGGACACGTTTTTTTTAACTATCCAGTTCTTTAAGGACGCAGAAAAAGTTAATTCAGAAATGACACGGTTGCCGAATGAAACAGTCTTGACCATGATGATTGAGTGAATCGGCCGCCACTAGCAAGGCACTTCAACAGCAAAAGCTTACCCAGCTGAACTGATGATTCACTTCAATTGAGATCTGGGTTAGCTTTGAGTTGAACAATTCTTCAGAATAAAGAGGAATGTTCGGATGTATTACATATACAATGGGTTCATTCCAATTGTGATGCTTCGTGTGCAGCTGTACCTAAACCACAGTAATGTAATATTTTTTATTAAGTTATGTATGTATTTGTAAAAATTTGTTAGAGACATGTATTTCCTTCTTCTTCTTCAGTGTTTAAGTACGCTTCATTACATTACAAACTTAACTTCAGGAACAAAGAGGAAGCGCGAAGATGAGCAAAATAAATCGCATCGCACCATGGATCAATTTCACGGTTGTACGGACGAATGGACAGCCCCAGAAGTGTTAAACCTTGGCGCCTCCTTCAATGCCAGGGCTCCCCTCGTTTCCCATTGTTTTTTCCGGTCCATCTCCTCCAACGGAGACCAGCTCAGACAGACACTCAGCTGCCAATAATTGATTCGAGAAGCCTTTCACAGTTTGTAGTCATTTCCGTTTGATGTTTCGTTGGTTTCTCACAAACAGCAGATAACACACACACACACGGAAATAGCTTTCCTTGATTCCTTCTTCAAGTATGAAAATAAACTGCTTCTAAATTGTGCGTATGTAGTTTTATATTTCAGAGAGCTGGGTGAAGACGTGAAAAATTTAGGTGCCAAATAATTGAACTGGTTTTGAAACGCTGCAAATTCTTTCACTGGGGTTTATCATTCAATTGGCTTGCGTTCATGATTTGAATTTCTACTAAGCTTTGGAGTGTGCATATTTCACAGGATAGAGCGATTATTGAATTTCAGGAGGCACATAAATATGATCAACTGATCAATCCAAATAGGTGTTTTGGTTGAGAACCGATTTACGTGGTCTATCCATATCTCCTGAAATTCAAGAATCGCTCTATCACCTGTGAAACATGCACACTCCGAAGCTTAGTAAGATTCAAATCATGAACGCAAGCCAATTGAATAATAAACCCCAGTGAAAGAATACTTATTTACCCCAGTAATAATATTGAATAATAAACCCCAGTAATAATATTGAATAATATTTACCTATATATTATCAGCGTTTCATGCATATCAGAATGCTTCAACCCGTGCATCGGCTATAAACTACAAGTATCCACATCGGCTATCACTCCAGTATCCACATTCACTACAACTCGACGCTATCGGCCAGACATCACTAGGTTACAAACAAACAATAACGAACCAAAAAACGCAAATGTTGGCACCTTAAATCGGGCCATAGATCGGGAATGGTTTGAACTACGGACCTGGGGAGGGGCTCATTCGATTCCTCGAGGTATGTTCTTAAAAATAAGTACACATTTAGGCCGCCTTGACTTGTTTTGAGGTTTTCAGGGATTTTACAAAACTTTGACAGCCCTTAAAGGGCACTTTAAATTGAGTGAGAGAGCTGGCTCAGGAAATGGGGTGTCGTCGGACCAACATGGATGTTTGCTGAAAATTTCAGATCTTTTGCTCCAGCCGTTTGGGAGAAATCGTGCGTACGGCGTACGGCGGACAGACGGAAAAATTTTTATTGCAGATTCGGATTTAACACCCTTTGAAACGTAAACCATGAAATTTTCAGGGGGGGTTAGAATTTTTTTCCAGAGCGATTACAATGGTTTATTATTGAATAATAAACCAAAAATCAAAATTAGGTCTTGGTATATAAACAATAGGCTCAAATCTTGAGCATGAGTGGTTTTGTGTGGCTGTAGTAACCCACTCCAAACATTAATCGTATCACAGCTTTAAAAGAACGCGTTACAGATTTAAATGTTGTCTCATACGCACCACCCCAAGCAGTTAGCTAACATGAATTGATGTACGCATGAAATATCATTCTTAATACATTCAACGGAAATATTTTTCTAGCAATGTTGAAGATATAAGCTGATTTACGTATATTCGAACTTACATTGAGCATATGGGCTTTCCATTTAAGACGGCAATCAATGATAACGCCAAGATCATTTGGCATTTTTTTTTTTTTGCAATCTCATTTCACGAAGAGCAAAAACTCAATCTCATCTACTCCGTACATCCGAATATAATCAAGGATTTAAATTAATAGTGCATATTTGTAACTCATAAAACTACTTAGAAGCCTCTGTTATTGTATCCTTCATGAACAATTAATGCTAGTGAAATGAGGCTGCAAATTTTAGTTGAAAGATTTGTTATTTCCGAGTTAGAGAGCGCATCTCCGCCGATTACGATCTTCAAATCATTAAAGACGGAACCCATACAGGATTTAGGAATCCGACAAAAGAAAACGATTAGAATAAAATGAAACGCCGACAAACGCTTCACTACTTTGCATATAGGTAGAAATATATTCAACTAGATTCCTTGGCAACAGAATTGCATTACTTCGACGTAGTTCATAAAAGGGTTGTAATAAATACACAAATACTCATTCACTTAGCAAAATAAAAAGTAAATTAATTGAAACAACTCATTAATTTTCACGCTTTTTTTGCCAGGTAGAGTTAAGTCCAGCTGAACAATCTATCGACAATAAACGAAAGTTTTCAAAAATTGTTAGAAAACCCTAATGTTTGTTTGAAATGTTCCAAGGACTCCTTTAAGTTTGAGAAAAAAAGTCCCGGACGGCCAGTATTTCGTATGATTTTTGTTTAAATCCGAGTATCCAAGTGATGCAACGAAATTCCAGAAGTAGATGGAGTGGGAATGAGCGGATGATAATAACCGCTTTTCCCAAGTTAACTACATATTATGTTCATTGTTGATAATAAACCGAAGAACGAGTCTAAAATCGTTGAGGTTGTTAAATACTATTAACTTACTAGAATCTCAATGATACTGGATATTCAACGTTACCTGAAAAACAAAACAGTAGTTAGTAAGCTAGCAAAATGATAATAAGAATTACAACTGTACAATTAAATAAAATGTAGTACCGGCCTCCGTACGCCATAGAATGCGTCTAACGGCTAACTAAACTGTTGATATATCTTTTGACTACAAAAAGATACCGGGTCTTGCGTCTACCGGGTTTGGCAATTATCCATGCAGGTGTTAGAACAAATTAGTCGTGTAAGTGATTTGAATAATTCAATTAAACATTCACTGGGACCGCATACATTTGTAGAAAGCTCCTGGGATCCTTTAATTTCTTAATGAAACAACCCACCGCATCGAGGAACCAACGTTGTACACCAGCTACCTTTCAACACCTACCGTGTTGTTACAAATTCATTTTGACCTAAAGCCACAGTAAGGGAAATTATATTTAGTAATGCATGCATGGACTGTCCTTTTCGCGACTAGAGAAATTGAACACCCATAGAACAAAGTGAAAACACTGTTTCCTATTCAGGACGGTCAATACATAGCTGAACGTCTATTAGAATTGATCCAGGGGGTGAGGGACAACCCAAATATGAGAGGAAAAAAAAACAACTGAATACAAATCCTTTTGAGACAATAATTATTATTAGACCAAAACCGTGAAAAACAGATTAGTGTATGTTGGTATGTGTGCATCTGAAATTTAGTCACGGACATTTGTATGACACTTGTTTTAAATTTGGTACCAATTTAACATTATCAACATGTTGTGAGGGTGATGGAATGGTACTGTTGCCCCTTCCAATGAGCTGGATGCATTGATAATGCTCCGCCACGCTCAGAGAATGATCCAGACGGTTGTCAACGACTGATTCATCTCCGAAGAGGTCGGACACTAAAATCGGGAAGGGGCCAACAAACCATATCCATTAAATTGTGCAACAAGCCTCGAAAGTTTCGAATTTCTTGTCGGAAGGAGGTAATAGATAAACCATTCAAACGCTGCCTCGTTTACACTGCTCGAGCATTAGCCGCGAGGATTCGTACGAGGCTCAGGAAGTGTAAACAGTAGCTTCGAGAATGTTCCCGCGGAAGGCTCGCTCGTGCTCGAGGCTGATCCACCCGATGTCGGTTTTCCGACGTTTCATCAAAGGGATGCTCGTTCGTCGCCCGCTCAGTGAAAATACCCCGGACCAATGCTCGTCGGATCGAATCTAGTTCCAGCCAAGTTTTTGAAGGTGTCTCGATAACAACACGGGTGCCATCTGATCTACCAGAGGTGTGCCTACCCCTCAACTTTACGTACCCTTAGCCTTCCAGACTGGGTTATCAACCACTGCCACCACAAAGTCAACCGCATTAGGGGGGGAGGGGGGACGGCAGGCAGGTGACGCTTTGCCCAAGCGTTGCGTCGGTTGCCCGGAACTCCATCCGCCCTAGGTACCGATTTGGTGTATGAAATCCACCAGCGAACTGGGCATCCCAAATACCAGAAGCCAGATCGGTCGCAGACCGGCTACAGGGAATGGAACGCTGTAGCTGCCACTTTATCCTCAACCCCACCGTAGTGAGGTCCAATCGATATGGATGATTGAGGATGGGAGACTATGGGTAGCTTCCCAGCGTCGGTCGTGACCGCCTCTGGCTCAGACACCACTAAAGTAGATGCTGCGATACCCGGATACAAAGAATCGGACAATATGAATATGATCCCCCCTGGGATTCGTAAATCCCAAGGTTGATTTAAAGGGAGTGTCCCAGCACACTGTGCTTACGTTCTCCCTCCCCCCTTGCAAGCAAGGAGGAAAATCCCTGGCCAAATGCCGTGGGAGACTGTTGCACCCACAGTCAGGGGCCCCGTGCCTAAGTGGCACGAGTACCTGTTTGCGTAGCGCACAACAGGATGGAACTGGGCGTTCTACCTCGCCCTACCAACTATGCAGGTTGGTACCCGAGTTATTGGCAAGCCACATGACTCACATGCCGGCACTATCCTGGGAGACGAATCTACCAGGAAAATGCCTACCCACCTGCTTTCAGACATAGCCTTCCAGGTAAAATCCGTGAAGAATCGGACAGAAGGAAGTCCCTTTAAAAATATGTTTTTACTAATTTATTTGATTCTTTGTATTTTGGCATGATCTTTCTCTTCGTGTGCTCCCGCCATCATCAGTTTGGAAAGCTAGTGTTTCAGTCAACTGAACACATAGAACTTAATGTTTTCTGATAACACACTCACGAATAATAAATTATTTTGGAGCTGTTCGTATTCAATGATGCTCTTCATCTACCTCAACGCTTCGTTTGACATTTAAACCGTAAAACAGATTAAAAAAAGAGAAAAACCTACGCCCTCCCGATCGACTTTTTGACCGTAATTGGATCTCTTCCGGCATCCCCCCGTCTCGTTTGAATTCGTCGACTTTCCGATTTTCTACCACCCATCTCTTTCCTTAATTTACTTGGCTGCACGGGGGAAAAAGGTATAGAACATTTGATTCCCTCCCAGCTCTCGATTCGTCGATAAAAATGAAGACCCAGCGACGGAACTGTTACTTTATCGGTTATTGTGGGCATCGATTCGGGAACACAGAGCTTCCTTTACGTGATTTCTTGGGCTTCCGCACTGCTACCAAGTGGTATTTTCGTTGTGGTTTCAGAGTTGTTATTTCGGATGGTTTGGAAGTTCGGAAGAACGACCATTCCCGGAGGTTTGATTATTTATTTTATTGCTCGGCTACTATTTTTCCTACTGCATCTGGTCATTTCATCCTCAGAAAAGATGTAATTTTTATGAACGACGAGAGTTAAGGGATAGTATGAGACCAATTCAATGTAGCATTGCCTTTAGGGCGTCATTTCACACAATGAAATTATTGTTTAATTATCTATAAGAACTCAACTCCGATAATTACCAAATGTGCATTAAGACTATGGAACTTTCATTCATTGCACGGCATATACTAAGGCATTGGAAATGACACGGATCTCATAGAACTTAAGGCTATCTGGGGAACCAAGTGAAACGTGAGTGGAAAATTTGATTTTGCAGAAAATAATGTTTCACCTCTCGAAAGTGAAAACAAAGCTTTCGCTTCAATGATCACATCCATGAACTTGTTATTCAACTTTCAACATTATTAAACTAGTATCTTAATTTTTAATTATAAAATTTCCATCTCTTTTGTAACGATTGCACTTTTAATTGATATATCGAATTACTAAAAAGATCTCTAAAATCTATAAAATTATACCACCATCTTAAGAAATAGAGGGAAAAGGTCGCTCAACAGATTTCTTGCATTACTAAGATTCGTCTTATGAAACGCAAGTGAGTTCGGACGGTATGTTATCTAACTCGTCTAGTTTTTTAAACTAAAACTTGCTAAGCTTCAGTGCTCATGAATTTATGTTTGAGATATTGCAAAAATACGAAGATATTCTAATACGTCTTTATTCATCAAAATTTGCTGAATTTCAAGGTAAGGGGAAAGTTGAACTTGACAGTTTTAACTGCTCGTAACGTGGTTCCGTGGAAAGTAGGAAATGTCACGGAGTATTATAATGACCAGATCTCTCTCCGAGAATAACCTTGATCTTGCCCCTTCATGAACTGGACGAGGTGGATCTAACCGGTGACCTTTCGTGACGACAAGCCGAGGTCACCATCCACAGCTCTTTGTGCCCTGCAATGATTCCATCTAAACGAGAGTTCAACTATCGTAATGGAATAGGATTTTTTAAATGGAATATGAACGGAAAATAGATAACAAACTTCGGTGATATCCCTTGATCGTTCAAAACGGCAATGCAGCAAAACGAAGTCGCACTTTCATAGTAGACATCAATAAACTCAATGCTAGTATTTTCAATTCAATTATCTTAATGCTAGAAGAATGGAATTGTGAGATTATGTGATGTAATTGAGAGGCCGCAACATTTTCTAAATTGTCTACTGTTACTATTGACTTTGGCGTTCAAAGTGGGAACGGTCAACGTTAGTTTCAAATTACGGTATTCAGAAATTCAATACAAAAGTCGGTTTTTGTGTTTTTAAATCAACAAAAAGGTAGCCTCCTAGATAGACTAGATTTTGATCAAATTCACCTTGCCCTTGCACCAACAATCTACCGCTGTAGCTCCTTATACGCTCAACAAAATAGAAAAGTACAATCAAGGCAATCACTCTGTTTTGGTTGAACATTACCTGAAGAAGAAGTAGAACTAACAGGATTTCTTAATCTGTAAGAAATAACGATCTCCTGGACAATCTACCCATTAGCTTGGTTGGAGATAGGCTTCATAGCGAAATTTCCAATGTTTCCTTCGACTAAGGAATGTCGCAGTGAGCACCTCCCCGTTACTCTTAAAAGTCACGTTTGTTATAAAGTGGGCAAGAAAGTTTCCAAAGATATTGATTTCCAATGGCGATCTGATTACTCCAGCGCCTAAACCCCCTTCACCAGGACTTTGGATGACCAAACAAGATTCGATTGGGAAACTTGACTCAAGCCGCAATGAATGACTCCTCGCCTTCAATACCTCACAACCTGAAATGAAATCTTTCCAACTTGATTGATTCAAAGGGAATCACATCAGCTGGTCTTTAACTTCACAATTTTTCTAGTTGATTGCACTTCTCAATCTAGCAACGTTGAAATCATCATTGATAAAATACCAATTTTATTCTTACAGTGATACTATACCTACGTCTAATGAATTTTGAAGATAGATGATTGAAAAATGCATTCATTAGTAAATAAAGTCACTTCGATTGCCTTTTTCGGGAGAATCTGCAGATCGTACGGCATACAAGTAGAATGAGTTACCTAATCTCTAGGTGAATCAACCTTGATAAATCTATTCAACAAGCCCGGTGGATGATAGGTACTAGTAACTGTTTTATAATTAAGCTCTAAATAATTTTAAACTAGTTCGGAATCTGTGATCAATTTTGTCTTTGTTTTGAAATTGTTCTCTTATTTTGGTTTATTATTCAATAATAAACCACTGTAATCGCTCTTGAAAAAAAAAGTCTAACCCCCCTGAAAATTTCATGGTTTACGTTTCAAAGGGTGTAGAATCCAAATCTGCAATAACAATTTTTCCGTCCGTTCTCCGTACGCACGATTTCTCCCAAACGGTGCCCTTTAAGGGTTGTCAAAGTTTTGTAAAATCCCTGAAAACCTAAAAAAAAGTCAAGGCGGCCTAAATTTCGACTTTTCTTGAAGAACTTTCCATGAGGAATCGAATGAGCCCCTCCCCAGGTCCGTAGCTCAAACCATTCCCTATGTATGGCCAGATTTATGGTGCCAACATTTGCATCCACATTCACTTCATTACTAGGTTACTGCAATCAAAACAAAAACAACGGCGTTTTTTTTTGTTTTGATCGCAGTAACCTAGTGATGTAGTGAATGTGGATACTGGAGTGAACTCCTAAAAGGGTTTATAGCCGATACACGGGTTGAAGCATTCTGATAAGCGTGCTCCGTCTTACGAAATTTAAAATGTTCAAATAGAATATTTTTCCATCGTAATCGCTCTTGAAAAAAAAAAACGCTGCAAATTCTTTCACTTGGGTTTATTATTCAACGATTCATGATTTGAATTTCTACTAAGCTTTGAAGTGTGCGTGTTTCACAGGTGATAGAGCGATTATTGAATTTCAGGAGATAGTAGAAATTCAAATCATGAATCACTGATAATTAAGCCCCAGTGAAAGAATTTGCAGCGTTTTTTGGTTCTTCTTACAATGTGGCCAGCTGTGCTGTAATTGAGTAAGTATTACTATTGCAAATAGATGGTTGCGTAATTTTAAAATGTCGTTGCGTGCGGCATGGTTCAGAAGCGTTGTTTTTGCAGAGGTGTGGAGTTAGAAGCAAGGGGTTTCTATTTTTGGCCGGTGCGGATCACCGCTCCTCGATTACAGTGATGGATTGCTTCCAGAATAGGATTTACCTCCAAGTATGAAAAATAGTCTCGAGCCAATCTTTATATATGCCTCTGATGTTATAGGGAATGATCTAGGATCCACCCCCCTAGTCTTCTATATTTACAGAATCGATACCAATAGGGTGGTAAGAAGTTTGAGTTCAATTACACCTGCGTTCGGTCAAGAGCACAAGCTGCTAATGCTCCACAAACGACGGAACATTTGGTAAGTGTTAAGCCTAGTACAGACAGTGCGAGGCTGCTCGCTTCGAATGCCTCGCCACATCTGCCTCAGGTCGAGGCGAACGCTTTTGACGAAAATTGCAAACACGAATGCTCGGTGCGAGCACGCACCCACCCAAAAGTACGGAAATAAGTCAATATGGTGCCGTCACACCGTATAATATTAATTCATTCACTGACAACGATATTTCGCGCCACACATCTTCCTTCTTGTTTTTTTGTAATACTCCGGGTGTTGTCCCACAAAACGCGTTTACTTTCACATATTTTCACTATCTTGTAAATCGCTTTTCCATCCATAGCGTTGCTCGGCTTGAGGCAGATGCAAACAGGTACCTACACACAGTACGAACGGATCGGTGCGAGGCGCCTTTGAGCAGGACCGTTTTACCGACAAGCTCCCTGCTCGCATCGAGCAGTGCGACCCGAACGGCTCGTAGCGAGCATCCCCGGAACACACAGTCCGAGCATGCGTCCTGAGGCATTCGAAGCGAGCAGCCTCGCACTGTCTGTACCCGGCTTCATGGAAGCTGCCGCGATTAATCCCTAAAAATGTAAACAGTTTTGGCTAAATTTTATAGACGTTTGGTAAATAAAAACGATAACCATGGTTGTTTTAATCATAAAGAGATACTCGGGACCTTGAGTCCATTCCCCAATTACTCCAATTATGAGCGATTGCATGCCATTCATCCTTGGGGAATAGCAGTTTCAATAAATCCACTTTTTATCAAATCCATTCCTTCTTATTGGCTCCACAGTGATTAAGCCTAGAGGAAACTATCCAGGAGTTAACTGTAACAATCGCTGAGATTTTCATAGAAATCAGAATGTACTCATGTGCTTTCTGCTAGGAATGACGCAAGAAGCAAGTGCAAATTCCTCTTTGTAAAGTAAACCTTCGTTTTTCTCAGCAAAATAGAAAATAGATAAACAGTGGAGTTTTAACGGGGCTGCGGCACATCTGAAGCAAACATTCATAAAGCAGCAGTTCACCAGAAATATCCTGGGTTTCATCCAGGACCTTCAATTTCATCTTGGATAGCTTTTACCGGTCGTCTGTTAGTTTTTCTTCCCTACCCCACGATGTTTGGAGAGTTAAGTGATGTTATTGAGTTTGGGTGAACGCCAAACAGGAGTTCACCTCCTTCCATCGGACTTCTTTCCAAGCACGTCCTTGGACGAAGGAGGAGAAAAGGGTTTGGAAATACGTGTTTGAGGGTATTCAGATTTATAACTCTCTCACAAATATTAAAGTTCACCTTTTTACGCCGAAACTAGTAAGTCCTCCTCCAGCCACAATGTTGATGTGGCGCCATCACAGCAGATTTCAAATTTGGATTAATTGAGCATCAGCATTTTCACTGTTTTAAACATTTTATGAAATCGGAAAACTTTTTGTGTAAAAATTTTACAGAAGCGATTCTGTGGGAAATGTGAAAGCGAATCTATGTTTAATTCGCTGGTTCATCTCCACGATGCGTCTCGTTAACAATTTTAGAGCTCCAATCGCTAAATTTCGGAAGCACGATTTAAGCCATCAGAACCAAATATTAATATCGCTGGGTCGGAAATTGTCAGTAATAGTAGCTCAGTAAGTAAAAAAGTAGAGTAAAGTAAACAAGGAATTTCACCTTGGATTTTCGTCCGACTACCCGGAGGTGTAGCGGACGTCGCCAGCCGTCCTCCAGAGAGGATCGGAACTAGGTCTGACGATTTCGCTCGTGGCTTCCCATTGCCTCACGCCCATGGGTTGGGAGCGTTTTGAATTCACGTGATATCGAGATCAGAGGTGAACGGCCTAACGAAAAGACAGGTATACATCACTTGATAGGATTTTGGCCCTAATCATTGGTGCCAGCCGGATTCGAACCGGGGCAATCAGTACTCCCACTGATATAGTAGCTCTAGTCTAGACTGGTTGACTATCTCCATCAAACATTGAATTCTGTATGGCTTTCAATCAAATTTGGAACCACCATTCAGTGATGAATATTGGAAGATACTTCCGAGAGCGGAAGCAATTAGTACGGATTCGGTATGGGATATGAAAAGTTGAGAACTAAGTTGCTAGGTAGATTGCCGTAATTGCAACTTTACCGTAGAATAGGAGCTTATTTAGCTCTGGAAAAATTTTTCTTAGAAAATGAAGCAATTGTGATGGCTCCAAAAATTTTCATTGTCGAAACTTTATTTTGGTCAAACTGAAAAAATGAACTTAAAAAATCATAAAAAATTACAAAACAAATTGCTAAAAATCTTCAATTTTTTTTTTTTTTTTTTTTTTTTTTTTTTTTTTTTTTAAAGCAGAATATTACTCCAATAAGTTCATCTGCCATCAAATAAATAATTTAAAAATTAATGCTCAAATTCGTGCTGAGTTGTACTCAAATTTCATAAGCTAAAAATCGAAAAAAATACAAACCATTGTAAACATCCAGATCTTGAACGAATGAATTTTAGAACAATATTTCTGCAATTAAATGTATAGTTAACAGTTCCTTTGTACACTGTTCATATTTTAACTCAATTTAACTTAGATGTAGTAAGATCATTTAGATAGCTCGCTCACACGCGCATTCCTGGAACTTTTTTAGGTTTGGAGAGAGGTTCTGTAACTGAATGATTGATTCGACAAGTTCTATTTAGTATTTTTTTGTATTTCCATGTCAAACTGCCAAATTAATTCACGTCTATCAATCGATGTATCAGAGTTTTGGAGAAGTCCATTAGCTTTTGGTACTAAACCATACCTTTATAGCCCCTTCATTATACAAACTTAAACATCAAGAAATCCTTTCTTGTAAGAATTATATTAAGCAACTCATGATCATAGGCCATTATTTGAACATAAGAAATGAACTCATCTTATTTCTTTGATTATGTAAGGCGGGAAAATTGTCAGTCCAGATTTGAGATAGTTGTGTAGACGGATAAAATCCAAAACTTCGATTACACGAAAACAATAGAGATTACGAAAGTTCCAAGCAGCAAAGCACAGCCCAAGGTGGTTTCATAATCACTGTTTCATTGTGTGGGAATTTTTTTGCGTTGGGAAGTTTCTCGTACGCCATACAGCAGATTGACCTTCTTAAATCTGTGAAATCTTGGAATATGAAAGATGAGGAGTAATTTGCAGTAAGGATGTTGATTTTCGTAGTCTGAACGAATTTGACCACTTCTGATGGAATCAATTGATTATGACCGATTACTCTACATAATAAGTGTATTAGGCCCACTCCTATACCTCCTGTACACATGCGATTTACCAGAGTTGCAAGGAAACACCACAGCAACGTTGGCTGGCAGTTGGAGATAGCAATGAAGAATCAATCAGCAAGCTCAACAGATCTGTCTCCAAAATCAGTCATTGGACGTCCAAATGGAGGATAAGGTTAAATGAGGCAAAGTCGGTGCATGTTGATTTCACCAACCAGAAAATCAACTACATCCCACTATACCTCAACAACGTGGCCATTCCCTACGCGAATGAAGCCAAATACCTGGGCATGACGCTTGACGCCAAGCTCAGGTGGAAAGAACGCGTCAAAAAAAAAAAAAAAAAAAAAAAAAAAAAAAAAAAATCTGAACTAGTGTTAAAACTTAGACGAATGTACTGGCTTATCGTCCGAAGATCCACCATGACCATTGGCAACAAGCTGCACAAGTACAATCAAGTACTAAAGCCAGTTTGGACCTATGGAGCACAGTTGTGGGGCTGTACAGCTCCAACCAATACACTGATTATCCAGCGTTTTCAGAATACCGTACTGCGGTGCATCACTGACGCGCTTTGGTACTTTCGAAACGATGCTCTTCACCGCGAACTGGAAATGGACAGCATAGACGAAACAATCAAACAGAGGGCTACCTAGCGCTCATCTAGCCAGACTACGAGGTCATGTCAATGAAGAAGCTGTGAAGCTACTTGATGTGCAAGACCTAACTAGGCGCCTTAAGCGCACAAAACCACACGAACTTGTGTAGGAAGTGAATGTGCCGAACCTCAGAAGGACATGGACTGGAGTAATGGATCTTGAGTCCCAATAATTATGTAGAGAATTTAAGTCAGAATAATATTGTTAATAAATTATTACTTGGTGCAATTAAAAAAAAACTCTACATAATAGTTTACGCATAAATGTATAAAAAGTGATGTAAATTCGCAGATGCATAATTCAAAAGTTCCGGAGACCTCAGTATGGGCTGCAAGTTTTTAGTTCGGTGAAAGTTGCAGAACGTGCTGTGCTGTTCACGAAGTCGGTTCATTACGGTACCAACTGACATCGCCTTCCTGGAGGAACTAACCCGGTGAGCGGCGACCGGGTCACGACCAGCGAATGTCGATCGTTCAGCGGGAAAATCCATAATGATTGGAATGAGGATGACCACTCGAGGAATCATGTAAATCATTATGCAACGCCATTGTTATCCGAACCTTTAATTAAGATGATTACGGTGATGGACGGAAAAGCCGTTCGTTTTGGATTATTATTCAATAATAAACCATTGTAATCTTTAAAAAAAAAAAAAAAAATCCCCCCCCCCCCCCCTTGGTGGGATGGTTTACGTTTCAAAGAGTGTAGAAGTGTAGAATCCGAATCTGCAATAAAAATTTTTCCGTCCGTCCGCCGTACGCACGATTTCTCGAAAACGGCTGGATCAAGAGATCTGAAATTTTCAGGAAAAATCCATCTTGGTCCGACGACGCCCCAATTCTTGAGGCAGCTCTCTCACTTAATTTAAAGTGCCCTTTAAGGGCTGTCAAAGTTTTGTAAAATCCCTAAAAATCTCAAAAAAAGTCAAGGCGGCCTAAATTTGGATTTTTTGAAGAACGTTCCATGAGGAATCGAATGAGTCCCTCCCCAGGTCCGTAGCTCAAACCATTCCCAATGTATGGTCCGATTTATGGTGCCAACATTCGCGTTTTTTTGGTTTATTATTGTGTTTGTGTTGACATCAGTAACCTAGTGACGTAGTGGTGTAGTGATGTAGTAATGTTGATACTGGAGTGAACTCCAAAAAGGCTTTGTAGCCTATACACAAGTTAAAGCATTCTGATAACCATTTAAAAAACGCTGAAAATTCTTTCACTGGGGTTTATTATTCAATTGGCTTGCGTTCATGATTTGAATTTCTACTAAGCTTTGGAGTGTGCGCGTTTCACAGGTGATAGAGCGATTATTGAATTTCAGGAGATATGCATAGAGCACGTAAATCTGTTCTCGACCAAAATACCTATTTGGATTGATCAGTTGATCACATTTGTGTGCCTCCTGAAATTCAATAATCGCTCTATCACCTGTGAAACACGCACACTCCAAAGCTTAGTATAAATTCAAATCATGACCGCTAGCCAATTGAATAATAAACCCCAGTGAATAATTTGCAGCGTTTTTGATTTTGAAAAAAATAAGGTTTTTAATCATAACTTAGTAACACAGCAAATTAATGACACATATAGCAATAGTAATAGCATGAGTCAGTATGGAATGACCTTTTTTCACTCCGGTTTGAAGCCTGAAATCTGAAGGTGGGGTTCGACAGCAATTTCGAAGATAACTATCTACCTTTGAAAATAAATGAAATATTGATCGTATAATGTTCGAATCTAGACATACACTTGTAATATTGTTCAGGTACAATATCCGAATAAAGACAATGATATTTGTATCTAAGCATTAATTTACAGGAATGATTGTGTCTTGAATGTCGCGTGTGTTAAAACGTTAATTAAGTTGAAATTTATTAGGCTTCAAGATTTATCCAACGAGCCTGGTGAACGGTAAAGGTGGGGTTGTCCTGCATAAATTTGAGGTATAGATACAGCCATCTTCAATGATCTAACAGAAATAATAAGCAAATTTTATTATTGTAATAAACTTTCGGGTTCAAAAACTGTTTCCACCTAGACTCACCTTTTCTATTGGAACGCTTGCTTTTTGAGGCAAGAACAAATTCGTAAATCTAGATATATCTGAAATTCGATGAATCCAGTAATCTTTTTAGTTCTTTTCAAAACGGACCTATGCAACTATGCAGGATTAATATAATGAAAATTTACAAAACTTGATGCAGCTGTCGTAGCTCCATACGCTAAAGTAAACAAAACATGGGGGACATAGGTGTTTTGTTGAGATCAACAAAATGGTGATGAATGAGGTCATTAGTATTACAGTCATTAGAGAACGTTGAGGGTTGGCCAAAGAAAACTCTTCTGATTTCTCCAATGTTTTGAAAATATTTTTTCACACCTTCATTTTATTAAAATGGTTGTAAAAAAATATATCTAAGGGTGTGTAGAATGAGCAGGGAAACTATATTTCTACATTTCAGATGTTTACATCGAAAGAAAACGCTGATCCATGTTAGGAATCATTGATTAGAAAGTGCTCGGGTTGATTCCATGAGCATTTCACCAAATTTGCAGTACAAACGGCTTCAAAATACATAACGGCATATATTCGAGCCTTATCACCACAGCCCAACAACGTACTCAACCAATCAAATAATACAACGATGTATTAAATTGATTAAATAATTGTATTAAATTTAACATGCTTTCTCATACAGAAAAACTTTTGTTCTAAAATTAAACAATTCTACAACCCAAATTGAACGCCTCTTTCCGTTTTGAAATGGGTAGAAATAAATAAAATAGAATTGCTGAGACAACAAGACGGTACTTTCTGAAGAAGAAGAAGGTGAATGAATTCTGAAGGTGAATGAATTCAATTGGTGAAGTTTTTTCCTAATATCACTCATGCTTAAAACTGTATTAAAACACAAAACAAAAACATGACGGTTGCTTGTTATAGGAGAAGTAAGACCGCTAGTACCATCCCGGTACTTCCTGCTTCAGGCAAAAGATAAATCGCGTTTTATTTGAAGATATATTCGTGGTGAGCGGAATAACTCACAATGACAGATTATTAAGATTAAAACTTTCACTGGAAGTTTCGTCTTCAGTTTCTAAATACAGTAGTTCAATAAATCAAAGTTGACGGAATGCAGGAACGCCAATCGATGAAGACATTACCAAGACGAACAGCGCTCAGTTTTTCACCCTTATCTCCGACCTTGGTAGTATCCGCTCCATATTTCAAACGTCTTTCTTCGATCAAAAGAAAAACGAAGGCTGACCTCGCCCTCCACTATAGTACTCGTACTTGACTGATTGCATTAGGAAAGACCATTTACAGGGGGATCACACAAATATCCACTGGGTAACAACGTCTAATGAAATCCTCTTGGCCCTGAACTTTTTCTCGTTTTATTCTCTGACACAACCGGAGTTGCCATTGTTTGATTGCTTGAGGCCTTCACCTCCTTATTTCCAGTTCTGGAGCGGAGCGCTCCTCCTTCGAACGTGACGCTCTCCTGAGGAATCGCGGCCAACTTTCTTGAGGCGTTCGTGATCTACCTGGATCGATTTCATCGTGATTGGTCGGATAAAATCCCACACCTCCATGAGGGAAAATGGAGGGCAACTTTCAATACAAAATATACATATATACGTTTTTAGCCTAGCTTAGAAAATGAACCAATTACAATGACTCTTGAAAATGTCTTCATAGAAATAGATCATGGTAGAAAAAGCTACAGTAAATCTTCTAAAAATGTTGTTATTCCACTAATATCAATTTTTTATTTTATTTTTTAATGTTTTTTAAACTGCGAATGAAAATGAAAACATTTTATCTAGTCATATTCAATTTCAAAATAATATAGACAAAATAATAATAATAGTAGTAGTAGTAAACGCCTTTTATTTACAAAACTCGAACACATAAATACATTTCTTACATCATTATAGTTTTACAATTTATTTTTAATGTTCGTTACATACTTCCAGCTACAAAGGCATCTTAAGGCTTGGCATGTAAGGTTGGAGGGATGTTGGCAAAATAATAATATAGGGGTAGGCGAGGTTTACTATAAAATATCTCCTTCGTCAGCATACTTGTAAAACACTAGAGTTTATTACACTGCTTTTCAGGCGCGGATTCAGGGGTGGGGCACAGGGGCACGTGCCCACTAGGTATAATAGAAATATTTTAATATGTTTTAGAGATTTTGTAATTTGAATTGATAGTTGTCTCTCACATACTTAAATAGCTATACTGGTTTTATTTCACAATAACTAAGGACATTCTTAACGTAAAATAAAACGTCTAAAGAGCCGCTTTATGGACGCCAAACTCGTGCCGGCGCGCCGTGCTAGGCCTTCGGTAAATGGCGTACGTGCATACATATAAAAATATAGGCCTAAAACTCATTTTTATGCCTTTACTTTTCTTAAAATTTTACCCAGCTTTACTGTGGGGTTTTTTCCATACCCTCAGACCTCCCGGTAGGTCCCCCCCCCCCCCCCTACATAAATCCTGGATCCGCCACTGCCGCTTTTGGGTTTGCCCAACTAAGTCCAATGGCTTGTTTCTCTTGAGGCTGCGTTATCCAAGACATGTGAATGTTTGGGTAGAAAAGGTGCTTCCGTCCATACGTTTATCTTAGCATCAATTGATTCGAATCGATAACTACTAAGGAAACATACCACTATGAATAATAATAATAATAATAACTGAAGATAACAATCATTGGGATACGACAAGGATAAGTATCAATATAGCTTGATCTTGTGAAAGATGAATAAGGCTGAACTTCACATTCATAAAAGAGATTCATGATCCAAGGTTGAGTGATGGACGACTTCGACCAAAACATCGGCACTGTCAATAATTGTGGGCAATTATTGCCCTCAACAAATTCATTATACTTTTGTGCTGATTGCAAGAACTCTTCTAAAGGCAAATCACCATATATGCCTACCCAATGAAAACCAAATACATTGCGCACAATACATTAAAAACTTGTTTTTTCGTGAATACAACACTACACAGTTCAATAGGATCCACTAGAAGACCTTGAAAGTTGAGCGTACCGGCGTTTCCAACTACTGCTCTGCAAGCATGTCACAACAGTATAACCTACCTGTCATAGATCGCGAACTCCATGAGTCAGTAACAGAAAGCCAAGTAAATTGAAAGGTCCGAGGGCGGGAAGTTCTGATCAGCGGCCTGCCAACGAAGTTCGGTGAAATTGACGCTTCAACGTTACCAAGTTCGGCCCCTGCCCTCCCGCAAAGCCTCTCTCTGTAGGTAGAAAGTTTAATTCTCAATTTGTTTGACGGCCACCAACTTCTCCCAGGAAACTCAGGGAGAAACCTGTATTTGATAGCTTCGAGTGCATGATGCAGATAACGGTTTACCTACCGTTGCTCGACAATTTTCACAAACTAGCCGCTCACGTCACTTTTCAAACGAAATGTAAATTTTATAATCGATACTGTCTATACTAACACTGATCGATTGATTATTGTACGTAGAAACATACAACTCAAATTGATAAATTCACTCGGTACACATAACGATTTGAAAGAGGTATTTAGCATAATAATCAGCAAGTTTTTGAGGTTCCCTTTGGCTCTGGCTTGGATTCTCATGACATCGTAAATTGATGGCATTTCAGTTATTGCACTGTTCCACAACGATAATTAACAGATTTGCTCCTCACTGGACATGTGAAGCTAATATCACAAATGAAGCTAACCGTAGGTATAATTATAAATACGAGTACATAGGAATCATTCGAGACAACAGTGATCTTCGATATCCAGTTACCTGAATATTTCGAACCGAAAACCAAACGGGTAATCTACTTGCTACTTTAACAGAGCAAGATTGATTAATTTCAATTTTACACTTTTCTCTGAACGAATAGAGCACAGGAAAGAAGAAGTCTCCAATCATCGCTACGTCATCCTCAACTAGTCGAAGGACAGTGATTGAATATCAGTCGTTTGTAACAACCAAACAAATAATCAATTAATAAAATTACGTGAAATGTAATGCAAATAAAATTAGAATAATATTTTAAAATTCTTATTTGGAGCATACGTATTTATTTCATTCATCCCTGAAACGTTTCGTCCTGCAGCGAGGACTTCTTCAGTCTTCCGTTGATCTCCTTGAGGATTGCACCTGCGTCCCTGCCCAGCTCCATGGCAGTAGTGTTAGTATTGGGTGTGGGTAGTGGGGTGACCACATTCATTTTGAAATTCTTATTTGGAGCATACGTATTTATTTCATTCATCCCAGAAACGTTCATTGCAGGAGCAATCCTCAAGGAGATCAACGGAAGACTGAAGAAGTCCTCGCTGCAGGACGAAACGTTTCTGGGATGAATGAAATAAATACGTATGCTCCAAATAAGAATTTCAAAATGAATGTGGTCACCCCACTACCCACACCCAATACTAATAATATTTTATGTTTTTCATAATTCCGAAAAATGAATTTATGTTTCAGAAGTATTTTTGTATGTGCGCTTTGTATTGCCATATCTAATATATAAGAGCGTAACTCCTTGCAATATGTATTTTTTGCAAATAAACTTATCGTATCGTATCGTAATTTTATACTGAGATATTCCCTTTTGAATAGGTAACACTTTCAGTCGTAATAGGATAGCTCATGGCGGTAGGAATATTGCAATTGATCCTGATCTAGAAATCCTGTTTCAACTAGGATGGAGTGGAAATGTAGAGAGGTAATCATTTCTGGGCTAACAAGTTTCAGAATACTAATGCAAATGGGTCAAGGCCGTCAAAGTATAAAAATAAAGTCTAGTGAATGATGGGAACTTTTTTTTAGTACATCAACGGTCGGAAGCAGGCGAGAATTACAGACGAGACGGAAGGAGTAGGCTACAGTAACAGTTAAGAATTGGATCACCTTCGATAGTGAATGATATTAAAGCCGCTTTTGGTAGAACATGTTTTCTAATGGCATCTCACTTTCCGTTCGAGATAAAAAAAAAGAGTTTGAGATCGTTTGGAAGAGAATGGCACAAACGGGGGTGGAAAAGCGGAGAATGAGAAGTAGAAGGGATCGGCGAGGAACGTGGTGAACGTGTTCTGCAGCCCTTTCCGAGAGATATACGCTCTGTATAATGTAGTTGTACGCCCTTACTGGCGGCGAGGATCAGTAAGAAGGGAGAAAATTGAACGGCAGTAAACCGTTATCTGGCGTCGAAACCGTGAGCGTTTCCGCCGCAGATACGAGCTTCGGTGCTCGCCGACTTCACCGGAAGGTGGAGGAACTTACCGGCAAACGTCTTTTCTCAAGGTGAAGAGGGAAAAGTGGGAGGAGAAGCCGGAAGAAATGTCTTTCGCATTGTACGTATTCATTCGAAGCAATTAATTTCGTTGGGAAAATCAGGTCTGGGAAACGATAACAAAACACGAACCTAGAAATCTAGAGCAAACTAACTTTCCAACCAAGAGTTACATGGATAGATTATTGTATACCGCAAACATGGATAGATTATTGTATAACTCCTTATACAATAAGAAATGTGTATTCTGTATTCCGTTATGACAGAATAATATGTTTAAGAAGCGGTTAATCAAAATGAAATAAATCTCCCACGTTCGACATATTGCCTCTCTTTCTGATATTATGTTTGCATATTTGAGAAGTAAAAAATAGCTGAATTATATGACAGTTTGAGCATTTTGCCTCTGAAGTCTGACCTATAAGTCAAAAAATAGCTCATTGGAAGCTCCATCTGTCCTCAATATCACGTGGTTTTTCATGCTAGGAGGTGGAAACACACGAAGTCCTTCGAAAAAGTTTTATGCGAAATGAAAACGTTTCACATCAATCGTCAAAACAAAAGTTCACCTGATGGTAGAATGAAAATAAAGAAATCTTTGGGAAAAACTGAAAGGGTCAACAAACAAATTGATTATAGCTACAGACATGGTTGTGAATGGAACAACATTCCACAAGGAATTATCCGAGGAATTTGCCTCAGAATTTCCGCATTAATCTTTGTTCAAGGGAATACTAAAAGTGAGAACGGCTTACAATGTTATTTTTTTCTCTCTGACGCAGTTCGACATATTGCCTCTCTTTCTGACATTATGTTTGCATATTTGAGAAGTAATAGCGAATTATAACAGTTTGAGTGCATTTTGCTTCCGAGTCTACCTATAAGTAGCGGAAGCTTTATTTTCACTCACGGGAGATGAACATTTTTTCTCCAGAATCAAAATTACCATTCATATTTTGCGTTTTAGAACATTGTGAACAACTTTCTTTAATTGTCTGTCTGTCTGTTCCTTGTAACAAGTTTAGTATCTGCAGTTATCATCTGATCTTAATGACATTTTCGGGCATGTGTGGGTCTATAGGTGGTCCAAATGAGCTTCATTGGGCACAAATCAATCATCTGCATGCGAAAATGTAAAATCCACCAACCATAATTTTCTCAGGTTACAGTGGTCCTAACGCGTTCAAATTTTCAGGGTAGTCGCGAAAAATCCCTCTCGTAATCTCATAACAATTTCAACGCGATAATAACATTAGTCGATCTTGAGCTAGCGTGTACTAGAAAACTACCGTTTTAGGTGCCCTCTTGTGAGTTTTATTGCCCAGAAATAATTAATCGGTCTACACATTCGCAAAACCAAAATCCATAAAGCACCTTTTCCACAATCCTTCAGTTAAAGATTATTTAAACATTTCAATGATCTAGATATTCATGTTACCTAGACGAGGAAGCTTCGTACCCAACTTAATTTGCCAGACGTTCTTCAAAACCCGTCTAGATAACGGAATCGAAACAATACTTTCAGAGACACCACCTTCGGAAAGAATAGGCGATCGCTTAAACAATCTATTCATGCCCACCCAAAAACTTGCACAATGTGCGAATTTTAAAAATTATTTATTCAATTTTTTGGATTGGTAGAATGACCGATCACAAATAGGGGAAATCTATTCATCATCAAAATTTGAAAATTGTATTTATGAGAATCATGGTTATAGTGAGAAGCTGCTAAGAAGAATGAATCCTAGTAAGAAGTTGCTAGCTCATAATTAAATTATCAATAAATAAGTTTCATTAATCGTGAAGTTGACAAACATCATGAACTAAGTGGTATAAGTTTTTGAACCATCCTACATTTGGCTGAAATCAGATTGGCTGAAAGATTCAGCTCATAGTGCCTAATGAACAAATTCTACAAACGTACTATGTACCAATTGTCTACGCTTCATTCGTGTTTGTGTTTGTGCTTGGATAACGCTTACAAGTCCAAACGGCAGGGCTGATTTGAAAGTGGCTTTCGCAAAATTATCATTAAGTTCTTGAGATGCTTTTAAGCCCAATTAAAATCTTCTAAACCGACCGTCCTAAACATCCTAAATCGGGAGAATCCTAACAACCTCGTTCAAGTAAACAGCACCGTAATTTAGAGAAGTTGTTTACTTTGTCTCAGTTGTATAACTCCTCCACGCCTGTAATTATCGAACTCTAAAGCAACGATAAATTGGTCCAACCATGCGTAGGTAATTATAAATGATTCTGAGCACCCCTATCCGGAAAACGGTCTGGTTGAAAACCTGGTTAAAACTTTGACTTTTGAGTTACAGTTAAAATTTGAAGAATCTAGAAACGCAGCAAATGGCGAACTGAGTTAGCTTCTAATCTGTTCGAACCAGGGACTTGAAATTTGATGGGGAAAACTCAGGGTTTTCGCGAGACGAAACCAAATTATGGGCTCCGCTCTGATTTACTCAGTGAGCGTAGTCCTCGCTAGTGTGATGGATATGTGTAGTTCACCCTTGCCGTTTCTTGAAACTGCTACGGCTGAGCATCAACTTGATGCTTTTTGGCTTGGGATTCTCCGAATGCAGCAGGCTTACCGAAACCATCCCATTCTGTCATCTCCATCTTGAAATGTGATAGAGATCCTGTCCGGAGCAGTATGAGACGAATGAAATGGCGAGATCTATCCTGATCAGATATCAAGAGCCAGTAGATCGCTAAAGTAAACTCTACGTCTTGAATTTGAGTCGTTAGGATCTTAGCGGCTCATTTGAATCCAGTATTGTAAATTAAGCTAAGTACGAGTAGGTGAAGAAATTGTAATACGCTCCGATCCAGGAAACGATCGATTATTACACTAGTACTATTAATATCCCCAAACATACAGGAAACACTAAAAAGGTTAATTAAACAGGGAAGAAAGACCACTTTTGATCATCATAGAAAATTATAGGTGGTCCGTGAGGTTATTGGGAAGCTCAAGTAAGTATGACAAAGTTGGTTGTAGATATATAAGTTAAAGGAAATCTAATGAAAAGGGAACTACCACTAGTTTACGGAGATGAAGAATTCTTTTCGTAGGTGAGCTAGACATGATGATATTGGGAGTTGGATTCTCCGGGCTTTCTCAGAAGATACGAAGATTAATAAGGAAAACTCGTAGAACTACGGATAGGAATGTAATCGCGTAGATTGGAAATAAACTGGATTATACCTTTCTCGAAAAGAGTTTCCGCCGCTTTCCTCTTGGAACTTCGATTAAATGGATTAAGCAACTTTATATGATGTCAACATATTGGATCTTTTGTTTTCAACAATAACGGATTGACGAGTGGATTACAACAAATGGTGGTCAACAACTGGATTGCCACTCGATGAAATATACTATAGAATTTCGTTCTAGGAGAATTCGGGAAGTATGCATATATAGTAACAGAATGATTATAATAATACGTGGGGTTTGTGAATAAATCGATTTGCCGAAAAAACCCTGAAGGAGCGAACTATTTTCCACCACGTTCATCTTTCATTCTCGCCGAATATTCGAAGGTTATAAAGGAAAGAAATAATGAGGTGCCGCCCCAACTCCTACTGGTGGGAAGTAAACAATGACATTACCATCGTTACTATAAATTCAACCTAAGAAGTTTGGCAAACAACAAATTTTCGATGGTTGTAAACACGAAAGAAGACATCGTGAATTTTCGGTTCGAAAACAAGGATAACTAAATCAGTATTTTACCGATTTTTCACAAACAAAGCAGGAGTTCTCATCGTTACGTTTAACACAACTTGATATCCTTGGAAATCCTGTCATCTGATTCTAAAAAATCAATGTTATCATCAATACAGGTATATAGCATTTCCAAGTCAGATTCGGAAATTCAGAATTTTCCAAACCAATTTCAAAATTTTCCATTTCAATTTCAGAATTCCCCATTTCAATTTCAGAATTTTCCATTTCAATTTCAGAATGTGATCAATATCCGGGTGGGAGCGGTTTCTGAATTTGAATTAGAAAATTCTGGAATTGAAATGGAAAATTCTGGAATTGAAATGGAAAATTCTGAAATTGATTTGGAAATTGGAAAAGCTATAATACAAGTATTAAACAAATGGTGGAGTAATAACTCAGAACGATGAGTTATCAAGTTATAAGATTTCCGTACTATTTTGGGGATTGCTTACTCAAATTCCTTCAACTATGGAAAATATTATTCAAGAACCCGATTACAAGCTCAAGTTTCAGGAAAAAAAATGATATTATTCATTGAACATGTTATGTTCAATGAAATAAACAAATTAAATATGATAAGATGGAGGGATATTGGAGGTGTATTTATGATCAATCAATAACAAATTTCTTCAAAAATTGCATCATAAGAGCCAAGCATGATTAGTTTTTCTTTAGCGAGTATTTAATAATGACAGTTGTATACACATATATATTGTGTGTATTATCCCAGATAATTTCCTTCAGGATCAATATAAAATCCCTTTCCTGAGATTTAAAAAAAAAGAAAAAAAAAAACAAGCATTTATATTGTAAACGTCAACACTCTCTGGGTGTTGCGGGTATTAATCGCCTTAGCCCTTGGAAGGGGCTACTTTACCATTCTAACACCTACCACGTTGCAGCAGCAACAGTTATTCCTTAGTAGTGAGAAGGGAAACCCCAGTTAACTGTATAAAAATTGTATTCGTCAATATACAACTGCTATGCCCAGCATCGCACCGCTGCAGGGTAGATAATTCACGGCACGTACAAACGTCCACGAGTAAGAGCTTATGAAGGACTCAGTATGCCATTTTTTTCCTCATTTGACCAACAGGCAGATGTGTATCAAGTCATGCAGGAGGGCAGCCTTTATAAATATCTGACGAGGTCTTGGAAATACTCGGAATATTCTTTCCCCTCCCTGAGAGCTCGGTCACGCAGTAGTTCTCCCGTTTATGCCCTAACAGGAGGTCTCAATGTTCTCTCATAACATGCACGGTTTGATAAGCACAGGTGACGGTCATGCGAAATTATACTAAAAAACTTTTCACTTCCAGTTGCTGGGATAACATAAAAGAGAAAATCTCAGCTATTTTCAGAATAAAAATTGGTGGAGACGCAGAGAGTGCACAGAACTTGATTTTTCAAGGTTAATTTGCCCTTCTATTCTACCTCTCAAGAAAACATTCCTAGTACATAAAAGTAAGTTCTACGGTCGTCTTTGGTTTATTATTCAATAATAAACCATTGTTATCGCTCTTGAAAAGAAAAAAAATTCTAACCCCCCCGGAAAATTGCATGGTTTACGTTTCAAAGGGTGTAGAATCCGAATCTGCAATAAACATTTTTCCGTCCGTCCGGCGTACGCGGTACGCCGTACGCTCGATTTCTCCCAAACGGCTGGAGCGGAAAATCTGAAATTTTCAGGAAAAATCAATATTGGTCCGGCAACAACCCATTTCTTTAGCCAGCTCTCTCACTTAATTTAAAGCGACCTTTAAGGGTTGTTAAAGTTTTGTAAAATCCCTAAAAAACTCAAAAAAAGTCAAGGCGGCCTAAATTTGGGCTTTTTTTTGAAGAACTATCCATGAGGAATCGAATGAGCCCCTCCTCCCCAGATCCATAGCTCAAACCATTCCCGATGTATGGCCCGATTTATGGTGAAAACATTGCATCCACATTCAGTACATCACTAGGTTACTGCAATCAAAACAATTACAAGAGTTTTTTTTTTTTTTTTTATGGTCTCAGTAACATGGTGATGTAGTGAATGTGGATACTGGAGTGAGCTCCTAAAAGGGTTTGTAGCCGATACACGGGTTGAAGCATTCTGATATGCATGAAACGCTGCAAATTCTTACACTGGGGTTTATTATTCAATTTAATTGATTTGGCTTGCATTCATGATTTGAATTTCTACTAAGCTTTGGAGTGTGGAGTGTGCGTGTTTCAAAGGTGATAGAGCGATTATTGAATTTCAGAAGATATGCATAGAGCACGTAAATCGGTTCTCAATCAAAATACCTATTTGGATTGATCAGTTGATCATATCATAGATCACATATCAATAACGGATTCACCAGAATACTTTCCAAACCACCAGAGCTTTTTATTATTTATTTATTATTTTCAGTGTTCTCGGAACGGAGCAAAATAGGTGAATTGAAAAAATTATCCAGAATCGGTGAATATTTATGGTTTCACCATCATTCTTCTCGATAATAAGAGACGGAAAAACTGCTTCCACGTTCACACTCGAACGAATGGAATAGTGTGTTGCCACTTCAAGACCCTACGTCATCCCCAGAATTAAAATTAATCCATACCTGCTATGTCCAAGATCGGAAATATGAATGTGGCAACCTTGCAAACCACCATGCATTTTTGATAAGGAGGGCGGGAGAGAGTCAGCTGTGGGTTGTGCGTTGAGTCATATACGGGCCTCAGTTGACTCAGCTTTCGTGCCCCTATCGTATTGAGGGCGAATTTCGCATGTATAAAACGCCCCAACGCTGGGCTCACTGTAGCGCACCTTGGAGGAACATCTCCTTTCCCTTGTGAGTCATCGAAAAAACCAGTGAAATAAGGGATGTTCGACGGTTCAACTACCGATTTCAAACACGAAAAAGTATCCATTTTGGAAAGAATGATTTAAACACTATTATTCAACATTGAACATTTTCTGAAAAACCAAATGATAAATGAAAATTTTTTTCATATATCGATATTTAATATCGCGTAATCACCGGATTTGCATGATTTACCTGTGTTTTCTAATTCGTAGCCACATCAGACACTATAAATACATTTCCACATGGATTTGTGATCTCGTTATTTTAATTTTGATAATAATAGAAAGACAGAATATTGTAGTTATCGAAGAAAATGGCCTCCAATTTTGTTGAACCTAAGCTCCACAATTATATTGCATATTGAGGTTTAATTACAAACAGTATACGCAAGCATACACATACATATCGTAGCCACCACCCCAAAACCCCACGATCAGGAAAAATCTATGCTAATATTTATTAAGTCAATAATGCTTCCAAAAAGGCCTTGAGAGAAAAATTTTATTTACCATGTACTTTTAGGTACGTTCAGGACTTGAAACAGCAGAACCGCGGTTTTGGTGTTATTAATTTTCGTAAAAACTAGAATAGATTTTCATGAAAGTGACGATTCGTAGTTGTGGCAGTGTAAGTTTTGTAGTATTTTCCCGTCCCCCTAATATTTTACCCCAATGAATTCAATTTTTTTCGATGAATAAAAAGCGCTGTCACACCAGTTCAACCTCTTTCTTATTCAATACAACATTTTTCAAAGTGTAATTCAAGTTTCACAGTGAGACGTGTATTCTATCTGAAAAAGATAGAATTCATTGCGAAAAGGAACTAGAACTAGATGGAAAAACACTATACAGGGTATTCAGACATATGATTGGTAACCTCTCGATCGATTTTACAACCGATTTGAAAAAAAGTGCCACGGAGACTGTTTTTTAAATGCTTCTTTTCCGACTCGGGAGAAATCGCGTTTTTAATATTTGCGGACGTTATCCGCCAGACAAAGAAAACGGACGCTCATACGGGCTTTCTATAGGGTCCGTTGCGTTCTTTACTTTTTTACGTAGAAAATCAGACCGCGTACGCTTAATTTGATCGATTGGAACCTAAAATATAATCAAAAAACCATGTTTAGGTCATAAAAAATCAAAAAACGCTGCTATGGCTTCCAAATCAATATCATACTGCTATGGCTTCCAAAACCGTTCATTTTTGGAGGAGTTGACTTGGCAGGCCTTCTTTATTCGTCAAAGGAAGCAACTACACCAAGTATGAACAAAATCGAAGGGGGTCGGTACATTTCGAGTCTGTCTGGGTATGGAAAGACTATATACTTTGAGATTTTCACTTTTATTAGTAGTCTGGCATTGAAACAATTTTACCTTATACACATGGTACTACCTTGTGAATTTTATGTTACCTCTCTAACTTGGCGCTGAACCTTTTTGTAACCATACACACAAGGTAGTACCTTTCAGTGCCTCACAGACATGGCTATTGATAGTTTAGTCGTACAACCAAGGATTTGAAAGTCAGTTACCGGACTCCATTCTTTGGCGGAATAGTTCTTTCACCCAGCAACGGGTGACGCCTTCTCTTTCTCAGTAATCAAAAAGCAATGATGATGGCTCAAAATTCAGGGGTTTTATCGAGGGTAGAGATTGAGCTCTTTTGGACATCGTTAAGTCGCGGTAACTGAGGGCTCGCGGTTTTTCTCGCTCATCAGATTCGCTGTAACGCTTGACGAGAACTCCTCTCGAGGTAGATTCGCACCTTCCTAAGCCAAACTCAAAAGCGCTCCCACATCACAAGATTCGCGGTTCTGGAAATGTCTAGACTTGAGTATTTGCCCATCCAGCTCACCACCTAAACCCACCTTGCAAGTAGTCGTTGATTCTGCTATTTATCAATTTTAACGCCCTTGTGCGTTGTTGTTGTTCTTTGAGGGATCTACATAACGCGTGATTTACTTCGGCCTTTTAAGCCTTGGCAGGGTCGAAATGAGAAGAACAGCAAGGCGGCCTACTTATCTAACTGACTGACTGAGAAACATTGAAATTTTCCGGAATGTATACAGTTTGTTCAATTCTGCTATTTATTAATTGTAACGCCCTTGTGCGTTGTTGTTGTAATACTTCAGTGGTTCTAGAGGCCTCTCCGCCACCCACTTCGTCCTCCTCATCTTGAAAATTGATTATGCTAATGAATCTTGGAGTGCTGGATATTTTCCTCAGGTCGTCCAACCCATTCGCCCACCGGCAATGAAAAGTTAAATTGGCGCCGCACCGAGGAGCATTACAACTGAAGATCCACCACCGCAGTAGACCAATCTCCATCCTATCGACCAGCTCTGATTAAACAGCTTAAACCTCTCTAACCTTTTCCTCTTTGCGAAATTGATTTAATAAATAATATGAATATTGAATATTCATAATTAGTTTTCCCCACATAGTTCTCATTATTAGTAAATAACAATCTGCGTTTAGATTAACATTCTCGTACGTAGTTTTTCTACATGGGATTGCACTGTTAATCTACAAGCATAATAAAACAGAAAACGTCTGCCAAGTGGGTGTGGCACATAGCTTCCTCGTATCCATAAGACGACTGTATAGATCATTGAAAATTATTATAGACTATTATCAATTAACAACTCAGGGTAAATTTATGCTTGTGGCAACTTGAGAAAATAAAGGTCACGTTTGCGCACTATTGAACAAATTATAAAATAGGCAATAAAATTGATCCTGAATCATAGATGATGAAGTGACCATCTGCACATTTCAAAAATAAAATATAAGCATCGTTCTGACGGATCAAATAATTTCATCGTCGTTGGTCAATTCATTCCTCCGGAGTTATGCGCGTAACAAGGATTTCGTTTGCGCATGCGCAGAGCTACTATTGATCCGGGGGTCATGAAACTTATAGGGGACCATCTACACATCAAACAAAACAATCCCTGAAAATTTCACCGAAATTGGTCAAGAACTCCCGGAGTTATGCGCGTAACAAGGATTTCACGTTTGCGCATGCGCAGAGGCTACGATTGATCCGGGGGTCATGAAACCTGTAGGGGACCATCTACACCCCAACCCGCATAATAGCTGAAAATTTCATCAAAATCAGACTATAACTTCGTGTAGTTTTGCCCGTAACAAGGATTTGCTGACAGACACACAGACACACAGACAGACAGACACGGAACCAAAATTCTTCAGAAAGGTCTAAAACGCAAAATGCGAGTGGAATTTTTGATTTTGGAGACAAAAAAATTTTCACATTCCGAAAGTGAAAACAATGCTTCCGCTACCTTGGTAGACTCGGAAGCAAAATCTATTAACATTACCTAGCCCGTACTTTGTAGTTAAAACGAGATAAATCGTGGAAGTTGTATTCATAGGCAAATAAACCGAAATCAATCCGCGTTAGCGTTAGGATTACCGGGGAAATTATCATTAATATCCATTAAAGTAGTAATGTTTCCATGTATATTATAAAGTTACCAGTATTAACGAAATCATAAATCATGACTATTCCATTTGATCATAAGTGCCGTTCAAAATTAATTTTCTACTATACACCCCGCAACAACGTAAGTGGATGTTTTACATTAGTAACAGAGTTTTTGTATGAACAACTTCGATCCCAGATATTCAATCATTAATGAAAACCAAGAACTACATGTGACACTGAAGGACAGTATTCAAAGTATATATTTGTGTAGTTGGATATATGAAGTATTGTAACCACTAGTCTGTTTCATAAGGTAGAATTAAATGCTTCCACTCCCCGCGCCGCGTCTCTCTCCCGTTCAATTTGCAAGCTGTTCGCTACGCTGCCTCTAATACTTTCATAAAGGTCAGAGGTTACATCCAAGAGGTTAAACTCCCCGTCCGATGTTCAATTCACCGTTCTCCACAGTATATCATTCTGAACTACCAGGCTCAATCCAAGTGTAGACCCTTCAATCGCACTGATATTCGTGATCGATAAATTTCAGAAACGAGACCTTTCGTATAAGACCGAACAAAAACATCGTGCGAAAATATATTTTCTGTGGAGAAACATTCTGAATTATCGTAAGTGAAAATCAACGATATTTAAATAGCTTATATTAAAAACGTCTGACATGTTGGGTATTACACATAGCTTCCTCAAATCCATAACACGAATGTAAAGATTATAAAGTGTTTTAAATAATCATAAAAGAAGTAGGGGCTTAATGGGTGGAAAACTGGAAGAAATACATGACTGCGAATGAAGGTGTATTGAAAATAACTTCTAAACCATTTTCGTTTCTCTATGTATGAAGAAATTGTAAATTCAAACACATTTTATGACTGAAGTTTGATCATTGAGCGATGATTATAACAATTTGACGACCCAACACCCAATTTACTGGTATGCCCCGGGGCTGCATAAACACCAGGAGACCGTCTAAAGCTGCATACCTGCAGACCTAGTGCTCCAGTTGAGTCTTGAAGACAGTGAAGTAGTCGATAAGTAGTGACTCCCACGCAGAGAAAGCTGGGCAACGTGCCCACGATCAAGTCCTAACTCAACTCCTTCACGTGAGACGTCTTTGTTTTCTCTCTCTCTCTCTCTCTCTCTCTATCTTAGCCCCCCCCCCCCCCCTTTGCCCATTGAAGTCCCCTTTAATTTAATTAGGTGTCAAGAACTGGAGTATGTCAAGTACAACAGAGTTTTCACTCAGATAAATAAAGGGAAGAAATACAATCACACAAATTAAATCAACTAATAACAAACAAGTGAAATCAAACCAAACGCTGCAAATTCTTTCACTGGGGTTTATTATTCAATTGGCTTGCGTTCATGATTTGAATTTCTACTAAGCTTTGGAGTGTCCGTGTTTCACAGGTGATAGAGCGATTATTGAATTTCAGGAGATATGCATAAGAGCACGTAAATCTGTTCTCAACCAAAATACCTATTTGGATTGATCAGTTGATCATATTTGTGTGCCTAATGAAATTCAATAATCGCTCTATCACCTGTGAAACACGCACACTCCAAAGATTAGTAGGAATTCAAATCATGAACGCAAGCCAATTGAATAATAAACCCCAGTGAAAGAATTCGCAGCGCTTTTTATGGTTATCAGAATACTTCAACCCGTGTATCGGCTATAAACCCTTTTAGGAGTTCACCCCAGTATCCATGTTCACTACATTACTAGGTTACTACAATCAAAACAAAAACAATAATAAACGAAAATAACGCAAATGTTGGCACCATAAATCGGGCCATACATCGAGAATGGTTTGACCTACGGACCTGGGGAAGAGCTCATTCGATTCCTCATGGAAAGTTCTTCAAAAAAAGTCCCAATTTAGGCCGCCTTGACTTTTTTTTGAGGTTTTTAGGGATTTTACAAAACTTTGACAACCCTTAAAGGGCACTTTAAATTAAGCGAGAGTGCTTTTATTGAGGTTCAATAAAAAAAACGCTGCAAATTCTTTCACTTGGGTTTATTGTTCAATTGGCTTGCGTTCATGATTTGAATCTGTACTAAGCTTCGGAGTGTGCCTCCGGCGTGTGCGCGTTTCACAGGATAGAGCGATTATTGAATTTCAGGAGGCACACAAATATGATCAACCGATCAATCCAAATAGGTATTTTGGTTGAGAAGAGATTTACGTGCTCCATGCATATCTCCTGAAATTCAATAATCGCTCTATCCTGTGAAACGCGCACACTCCAAAGCTTAGTAGAAATTCAAATTATGAACGCAAGCCAATTGAAAAATAAACCCCAGTTAAAGAATTTGCAGCGTTTTTATTGCAGATTTGGAATCTACACCTTTTGAAACGTAAACCATGAAATTTTCAGGGGGGTTAAATTTTTTTTTTCGAGAGCGATTACAATGGTTTATTATTGAATAATAAACCAAAACCAGTAAATTATTGACAATAATGAATCTTCGTAATTGACAAAGACAATTTTGGAATTGTTGATTTAAGTTTAAGGGCCTAGATATCAAATGAAAATTTGAAATTTCCAGTAACATATTTGGGAAAATTGTAAACTAAGATATGACATAATGTCAATAAAAAAGTCATCAAAATTAGTCTACTCGGCATTGGAAGAATTATGCTTGATGGATATTTCGTTTACCGATCCGCAATGAATGCTTTTCTACTGGTCAAATTGACAAGGGACCATCCTCAGCTTACGACACATTTCCAAGATATAATATCAAAATTGAATCTGATCTAAAATGTTGAAGTAATGCTTGTCACCAAGATTTCTCATTCGCGCATTCGCAACTGCTACTAATAAAATCGTGTTGAATTTTAAAGGGAATGATTTAACCGTCTCTTTCCTACCACGCTCCGAATTTGAGCGAGATGGATCAACTTGGCCATGAGAAAGTCATGCGAGATGGATTTTACATTTGCTCGTCCGCGGAGTGAAGTATTGATTTATGAACAATGAAAGTGGTAGGGGGCCATCTACAGACCCGTGCTGTGGCAAATTAAAGCAGTCTGTGCCCTATACTTACAGAACTAAAGTTGATGGAACTTGGATTTAAAAAAATCTCGAATATGGGTCTAGATGAGCGTGAATCTTCGGCATTGCCTTGATGTAATCCTAAAGGAAGAATTGAAGTCTTTACATTAGATTGGATGAAAATCAATTGAATCAAGTTAATGCGATAAATCGACTGATTTCCCCGTCTCCGTTCTCATTTTCGTACACATGAAATTCAAAATTATTACAATTTAATTCACACTTTAAATCATCTTTTATCATCAGAATAGTCAGGGGAAGTTTGTTTGTTTACAAAGGAACTAGAACCTCGAAGCGTAAATGGTCGGGAGGTGGGAGCGGAGCGTGGGCAAATGTAAACCAGATGAAGTTCCCCTTGACATTTTCGGTTTGGACGTAGGAAGGCGGGAGAAGCCATTCTTTCCGCTGCTCCTTTAAAACGTGGGGTGAAGGTAATTCACGTGCAATAACTCGTTGAGTGCGAAACGAGATGATTACCTCAGATAGTCTTGCCCGCTTCCCTGCGCTACTGCCGAAGTTAATAAAAGAAAAAGCTTCATGTATCATATCGTCGCTGGGCATTGCAACAGAACATGAGATAGAAGAACCTTGTACACCTCTTACATATCAAGAATCGAAAATCGTATCTCTAGATACGAAATACTCAGAATCCTTAACTGTAAAGGAGTGGGTGGAGCCAAAATGTTTGGAAAGTTAATGTTATATCAGAGTTAGAATTTTTGGGTGACCTCGTTGAAGAAACTGGTCTGTGAGAAGAATAATGCTTTCCTCTTACACCATAATGAACTATAATTTGTGTTTGAATTTTTTTTTTTTCTTATACTATTGCCCATATAGGAGCGACCCCGGACCGCAGGGACGAAAACCCCTTCCCCGCCAGCGGACCGTTTAACTCGGCCGACTATCCCTCATTAGCAGCAGTAAAGCCCCTTTCAATCTCCCCCTCTTAACGCAAGACGTTTTAGTTGCTTTTGTTGAAAAATGTAATTTTTTGTGAGATTCAAAATGTTCTCGTCGTTCTGAGGAAAACAAGTCTAAATTTCATATCAATCGTTTCAGGAACACCTTATCAAACAAATGTGTTGCCGTATTGAAAAAGTGTCATAAATCGCAAAAAACGCTGCAAATTTGATTACACATGGGTTTATTATTCTTGTGTCGAACTTTATTACACTTAAACTCATGTTTCTTTGATCCAACCCTGTCAGATGGGATGGGGCTCGAAAAAGTACGGAAATAATGTCATTTTGCACCATTTTACCCCATGAAAATGGATTTCCTCGTTCTGGGTCAATCGCACAGGTTTGGGACCCACTCCAATCGCTTCAGCGTCCAAAATTACATGGAACACGATACCCCACATGCCCACATGGGAAAAAGCCCATTTTTGTTTGAGTTTGACGAAAAGCGCCATTGGGTATTTTTACATAACGTCTAGGTATGTTTTTCCAGTTCAAATTTATACTCGTTGTCTCCCTTTTTTCATGTACATCACGATTCTGGTGATGCCATGATCGAATTAACTATCACATCACATTTGGATTGCATAAGACGTAAGTACCACACCGTAATTAGGGTCCGATGCGAGCCATCAAGCCACTACCTGGAGGCTCGGATTTGGGCGGCGTTGCCAGACCCAGAGGTCTTTAGAAAACTGCAGGGTCGCTCCTACGTGGGCAAGAGTATAATTGAAGATTGTTGAAAATTGAAAGGTGGAGTTTAGGTGGAAATCAAATGTTTGGGATTGTATTGAAGTGTTATTATTGTTCTACTTTAGAACCGTCATTCTCAATAGGTACTTATTTGCATTTCTAGTTGGGATTAAGTTTCGATTGATTTCAAGTAACAATAGGTAAGCTTCATATTGATCCAACAGTAAACGATGGAATTGCATAAAGCAAGGAACTGAACATTAATTAATTTTGAATTATTTTGTTTGTTTGTATTTTAAGAGGCAACTCATAACAAGGAAAACTTGAGGCAATAAATCGATTTTGAAGTTTTGTATCAAGAATGCCCGTAAAGGAGGTAATGTATGATGGATCCTATTTTAATAGTGAGGTACAAATGTTAGTTCAACTATAAAATACGGAAAAATTATGGTTCCGTCTAAGGGCCTATTTCAGACTTCTAAAACAGAGGAAGACCTTGGTGCGTGCTGCATTGTTTGTCTTTAGATGTTCTGTACGATGCTTTAGTCAAGGAACAAAGTATAAAAGACAGGAAGATTCAACCCCAAAGACTACACAAAATCTTTTATAATAAAGCATTCAGAATCAATTGGAAATTGATATAATTTTGTGAAAGTCCTGTTCTCCCCCCCTTTGGCCCTTCAAAACTAAGTTGATATTGGTGCGATTGAAGTCTGTTGAAACTAATTTCACTCAAAGTTTAACCGCTGTTCATACCGACCAAGTTTCGGCTGAGAAATTTTTCCTCTGACTTTCTTCTCTGCCAAGTTCATTCTTAAGGGCTAGGTTGTGTGTCGATGTGAAAGCTTCTTACTTAACACTAGTTCCGTACAAACTGTAGAAAGTTCCATTTCGTCGTTCCTGAGTCAAACGAGGGGAGAGGTCTTGCACAAAAATTAACCCGATTTTCAATCATTTATATCTCTTATGTTATAAAGAAGAACACGTACCGAAGGTAGGGATGCTTTGTGTTCATTCAAGAAGTCGCCAAAACTGTTGTCCTCCAAAACGAAAATGTCCACTTCTATTTCAAGTTTTAAAGCTTGTTGATCAATTTTTGTTTGCCTTCTTTCCTCTCCGTTATAAGGTGATCATGTAATGCCTGTCCATGGTAAATCGTTGTCATTTACCTGGCCTCCGACACGTTTAGTCACAGTTAGACCGACAAGATGTGGCAAGCTAGGGATAGGAGTCGAAAATGCAACTATTTTCCGCCCCTCGTTTTTCCCTGGTAATCCTATCAGAAGTATCCTTTCAGAGGTGTGTCTAGAGTGTAAAAAACAGCAGCAATCATGTTTGAACAAGACAGACCCTCATAAGACAGACATGATCAGTTCCTCACTTTCCTTCAACGACGACGTAATACGTTCACGTTTTTAGTTGTTTGTCCGAGTTTTTCAGGATGAAATGTAAAGAAGAATGTGAGGAATATCCATTTCTCCTGTTTAATCAACCGTTGTATTAGATACATGTATTTATACACTAAGTAAATACTTAGTGCACTTTTCTAATTTTAATAGTAGTTTTTGTTTTGTGAAGTAGTAACTCCACCAGCCCTCGCAAGTTTCTTATAAACTTTTAGGCTGGTGGGTATTATATTGATTTGCGAATCTTGGATGTAAGTATTTTATTCATGTTGTTAATAAATAAATAAGTTGAACCAAGTTTTATAAACGTTGATGATCTTCACATACTTTTGTATATTTTATGTGCTGCAAGTTTTTTTTTTTTTCAATTTCGACCCAAGACAAGGGCGGGCTCAAGATATATCTCCATTCCACAACTATTTTACTCCACACTCATGTAAAAGTTATCTTCTTCAAGTGGCGTTAAACGGTTCTATATCGTTCTATTCTTTTAGAAAATGGGAATCACAAGAATAGAGAATTGATGGATTACTCATCTTGCTACAACACCATCAGAATTGCGTCTGGTTCAAATGGGATTTTCGGAACGCCACTTCAGTGTGATAAATTCCTTTCAATAATAGTACTTTTGCTACTCTGGTTTTTTTAAACGATAAAACTTTTCATTTTTTTGCGTTCTCCCTCCGACACTTAGCAATGCCATTAAAGAGAAATAGGTACTTCTTGGCCGCAAGGGACCCAGAAATACTTGCGGTCAATTGACCTTTGCTGAGCCCAATGACCGATCAAAAGCCCAGTTATGAGTTACGTGAAGGGTCTGAATTTCTACGAAAGGGACACAGTGATGCACGTGCCACGAGTAACTAAGACGGATGGCAGTTAACTGCTGATATGGCAGTCACGTTTGCTGGCTTCAGGCATAAAGTCCGTCATATAAAGTATCAACCCCACAGCGAGTTCTGTGGGAAACAACCATCAACATCCCCTATGTTCAATATTCGACCGAAAATTGAAATACAAATATGTTTTCTCCTAATTTCCATCAGTCCTACATTGCCCTGTTCTATATAGATTTGTTGATTTACGTTCTAGGTAACACGAATTCAAATTTTCCAATCCATACATGTTTTACAGCAGCATAACCACAGAAACATAATAATTAAATTGCTCAATAAATTGCTATTTCATCGACGATCATCATCATTCTACTAATAACACAATTGGCTATGATAAAACTTGAACAGAATACTTGGATTTTAACAGCTGCCAACTAACAGAACATGACTATGAGATTTAGTAAGTAACAGTATTAGGTTGCATCTGTTTGTTATGATTTCAACAGGATTAAGAACTAAGAGACGGGTGATTTCCAAAGATATGACCAGCTGTTTGCCTACCAAAAACAGCGCAAGTTTAATCATACATAACAAACGTTAAATTTATTTAAAATAAAAAACACACACAGAAAACACCTTTAACCCAAGTCAACGAAATACGATTTGAACTTTGTGTAATATGTTTTTAGCACAGTTTTGTGTCTATCTGTTTTTTGTTACTTACTTTTAGAGTTGGCTTACCAGCCTATTGTGAGAGAGTCTGATTTTTACTAGTTTCTATAACATCAAATTTTTAAACTAATACCTAGATCTACTAAAACCAGAACAAGTGAGACTATAATTTTCTTAGATAGCACTTAATTAATGAACTGAGTCTATCCGGATTAAAAGCACTACGATCATTCATCAATTTATACTAAACATTTCACTTTATAAAGATCTTAATTGCTCACCTTCTCTATGCGGATGAGGACTTATTTCACAGCGTCTCTGCAAAACGGAAAAAATGATTATTAACTTGAGTGAAATATGAATGCACCATCAATAATTATTGATGATAAATTATAATTTATCATACATTCGACAGTACAAATGCTGCTCAAAAAAAAAACGCTGCTGATTCTAAAAAAACCGCTGCTGATTCTAACACATGGGTTTATTATTTTCATAAGTATACCGTTTTACGCAGATCACTGAACTGTAGATAATTATTTTACGGAGTGTATTATCATTATCTATGCATAACCTAATATTAACCATACTACAAGGGAACGGGTACGAGTATTAAATATGCCAAAAACTGATTAATAACTTAGTATGGTACATTATCTAAACTCGGCACCTCGCACCTACATATTTTGTCTTGTCCACTCTACATGCCAAAAAAAGTTCACCATATATATTTCAGCACGTTAGATCGTTGGGGAACGAGATTAGCCACAAGGGAATTCAGCTGATCGCTGATCTCCATACCTTTAACTGACATTTAGGCTTCTAAAGAGTTGTTGTCTTATATGTAACTCCGTAAAAACCAATCGTAAAAAAAGTAAAAGCGACCAAATGCACTCTCAGTCATGTAACGATTCTTCTTAAATGTCCATATCATCACTGATGAAATGTGTTCCGCCCAAGATGACATAAAAGTCACCGAAAATGTCTCTCAACGGTTTTCAGTTTGAAACGGTTCTCTCTTTTATAGATTCGGTTGTTGTTGGACCTGGGAAGGCCCTAACTAGACACGCGATCGACGTGAATAATACAAATGGCCCTACAAACCTATTTCAGCTAACCAGCCCTCATAGAACTGTTATAAAAGAGATAATATTGCACAGGTAACATCTCTTTTCACTATTATGATTGTAGAATATCTAGAAATCGCTCTTTCCATTTTCCCAGTCATAACCCATTGAACATATTACCTCAACCTCAAGAAAGCCAAAATCAATAAACTAAAACAGATTTTCAATAGGAAGCGACCGTTGTCTGAATACATTTATTCCACAAGAGGAATGTATTCCAATTGTTTTAGTTATCGTTTAAAATCAATAAACCAAACTTAAAAAAGAAAAAGAAATTGTCCTAGTTACCCGAAAAATAGAGGCCGACCATTTACTATATGCTGTGATGGTCAAATCAAGAGACATTTATTGAGTATTTCATATCTAGTTTTTTTTGCCGATATTCGCTACAATATATATGAATTTTTATGTGGATTTGGTATTTTCATTTGAATTTGTAATTTTCATCCGACCTGTATTTGTGAATTATCGAGCTTAAACGAAAGAGGAAAACATAATATTTCAATAATCGTACCGTCGAATTCCGAAATATCCTCCTCTTTATGGACACCTAACTGATAATGTAGTAATAGCAATAATTATAATCATCAAGCAGCCAACAAGTGGTCGAAATCCTACTCCCAGGTGATGATGTGGGCACGAGTGAAAACTCAATTCTCGGTTCATAGCAGTTTCCATTTCGAGGGAACATGCGAGGACTTGGACTGGAGGACGGAGCAGCAATTTGGCTACCAGAAGAATGAAACCACACACACACACACACATATTTAGGAAAAATAAATAAAATCAGATTAGTTTGGAAAAATCAATTTGAATTTTTGGCATATTATCAAATTGAAAATTTTGGCAAAGTAATTTGAACCTCAATTTAAACTTTTGGCTACTCAATTTCAACTTTCGGCATACCAATTCGAGCTTTTGGCATATCAATTTGCACTTTTCACAACCCCAACTATTCCAACATTCCACTCCATATATATCAATAAATGTTTTTTCTATCAAACAGCCAACATAAATTATTTTCGGCATAAGTTTACAGAAACTGTCACTGATATCATCTGAATAGAGACCAAAATACATGTTAATGTGAGGTAGGAAATTATTATTTTAAAACATGGCCAGTCAATTACTTGACGAAAAGTTTTAAAAATTCAACTAATTTACAATTTGAATTGTAAACTTTATATTGCATTTCTTAATTCCAATCAGTAATGCTTTATGGACTATTATACATACTATTAAGACAACACTGATCATGACGTTGCAGCATGAAACCAAAATCGGTTGACGTAATTATATAAGTGTATTATAAGCTTCAACTATCTGAGTTCATAATACACAAGCTTGGTTGTAAATCTATGCCTTAGCCGCACTATAATCATTAGATACCTTTAAAATTAGGCTTAATTGCTGCACGCTAAATTTACCTTGCACAAATTACTTCGATTATTCGATTGAGCGTTCCAAGCCCTTTCTAACTTTTCAAAGGAACCCTCGAAACAGAATAATTTAACTATAACCGCCACGTTATTTTCGTCGCTCCCCCCAACCGTATTAACATGCGCGAAAGTTCTCCTCCCCCTTTTTCGCACAGTTCATTACCCTTTGAAGATTAAGAACACCGGCTTACTTGACAAGAAAACCAGCCATAATTACAGGGGATGAAAGGAGCTGAGGAGCTTTACGGTCCAGAAACGGCTTTAAATAAAGCCTTTAGATCCAGATGCAAAAAAAGAGTTTTGAGACAGAATATGAAGGAATAAGAGAAGAATGGAAATTCACCAACGTCACCTAAACTGAAATGCGAAACGATTATTTACAATTGGCTTACTAAATACTGTAAAATGCTTTTTTTCACTGAAAATTTTATGAACGAAACGAAAATGTAAGAAGTTACTGGTATCGAATTATAAATTGGGGTCCTTATTCGAATTAATACCATTTATGTAATCCCGTGGACAAGAAACCCAGTAGGGGGCTCCGATGGGTTGTGAACACCTTGAACTCAGAATGATGGCCGTTCATCACCATAGTCGAAACAAAGGTATTCTAGATTGATTTAAAAAACGCAGCAAATTCTTTCACTGGGGTTTATTATTCAATTGGCTTGCGTTCATGATTTGAATTTCTACTACGCTTTGGAGTGTGGGTGTTTCACAGGTGATAGAGCGATTATTGAATTTCAGGAGATATGCATAGAGCACGTAAATCTGTTCTCAACCAAAATACCTATTTGGATTGATCAGTTGATCATATTTGTGTGCCTCCTGAAATTCAATAATTGCTCTATCACCTGTGAAACACGCACACTCCAAAGCTTAGTAGAAATTCGAATCATGAACGCAAGCCAATTGAATAATAAACCCCCGTGAAAGAATTTGCAGCGTTTCATGCGCATCAGAATGCTTCAACCCGTGTATCGGCTACAAAGCCTTTTGGGAGTTCACTCTAGTATCCACATTACTACATCACTACAACACTAGGTTACTGATATCGAAACACAAACAATAATAAACCAAAATAACGCAAATGTTGGCACCATAAATCGGGCCATACATCGGGAATGGTTTGACCTACGGACCTGGGGAAAGGCTCATTCGATTCCTCGTGGAAAGTTCTTCAAAAAGAGTTCAAATTTAGGCCGCCTTGACTTTTTTTGAGGTTTTTAGGGATTTTACAAAACTTTGACAACCCTTAAAGGGCACTTTAAATTAAGTGAGAGAGCTGGCTCAAGAATTGGGGCGTCGTCGGACCAACATGGATTTTTCCTGAAAATTTCAGCTTTTTTGCTTCAGCCGTTTGGGAGAAATCGTGCGTACGGCGGACGGACGGAAAATTTTTATTGCAGATTCGGATTCTACACCCTTTGAAACGTAAACCATGAAATTTTCAGGGGGGTTAGAATTTTTTTTTCAAGAGCGATTACAATGGTTTATTATTGAATGATAAACCAAAATACTATTCCCAACTAAATAGAGATGTTTTGTTGTAACAGCTCAGCTCTGAGGTAGTAATTTCTCACTAAAGACTGAGAAATAGGAAGACGGGACCAGTCAGTCTTAAATCCAAACAACAAATATATTAAATGAGTACACAATGTGTTCATATCATGAACCTGAGTAAAACTACAACCAACATTGTATTTTTCGCGAATGAACACTGGAAGAATCCACTGGAAAATTTACGACTTTCAGTACAGGAAACTGCCGAGTGATACAAATCAATGACGGTACGACGGTGAGCTAGGAGAGAGGTCCAGCGTGGCACAGTTCATGGGAAATAGGACTCCACTTGGAATTGCCTCAACTTCCCGTTGGCGCCTGGTGAAATGGAGGGAAAGGGAATATCGATTGAAAGCGGAAACAAGGGAAATCCCATCCAACAATGTCCCATTCTCTTTGTTTTCCGCGTCCCCTCCTCACAAGTCAAAGTGAGCTTCAAAAGGTAGGAGTCTTTCTGGCGAAGACGCCAGTAAGTTGCCTAATAGCCAGGATGGAGGATTTACAATGTCTTCCCACACAATTTCCGAGTTCTGTACTGGCGAAACAATGCCGAAAAGCCGTTTCGACAAAGTTGCTTCATCCCAAGTATCTAAATACTCAACTTCCTCCCGCGAGTCGGAGAAAGACGGAAGGGGAACGGACGGGTTCAAAGGGGTTCTTCTGAAAGCGAGTTTCAAGAGATTCATTCTAAAACAGAACCGTAAGGATCGGTGACCTCATCACATGTGTAACAAAGCATGTTATGTAATTATGGGATGAGAGCGCTACACCGTTTCTGTCATAGAAAGAAGTTCTTTATCCCTTCAGTTAAGATCGATAACGAGGGTTAGTCAGATTGCATCATCCGTTCATCATCATTCGCTATATTGTACAAATACCTTTAAGAATGACCCGATTCTATGGTTACCTATAACCACAAATAATGTTTTATAAATGGTAAAACAATACAACAAAATATACGACACATTCGTTGCTTTTCAGTACAACAATTGTTTTCGGCTAAGGCTCTTTTGTAGCAAAGGAACAAAGAATGATACATCGTAGGAGGGAAAAATTGTGGACGTGTTGTGTTCTGCAACCTTCAGACGAGGTGGGCGGACGCACAAAAGACAGTAATAATTGAATTCAGGTACAAAAGGAGGCTTTGTGCCTCCTCGATACTCCTTTGACGATGACATTGTGTTCTGTAAGGGAGATAAGCAGCTTAGTCTAGAGGTCAACGGATTGATCTACGAGCAACCTAACTACTCGTCTTGGATAGAGTTATATTTATGTGTCTTTGAACACCAGTGGTCCTACCACAGCCCCGCATTGGGTTGGAGAACATTTCCACCAGCTCCATCATCAACCATCCCAGCAAAACTTTCGTAAGTAGAACTAGTTTGGCCGCTTTCAGTCTCCCACTGTTCTTATTACACGGTTCCTTTAAGTGACACTGTAAACCTCCCCACTAAGCTGTGTTTTATAATTTGTTCAGAATTTGGTGTTGAAGGAATTTATATATAGAAGAAAGAAAAGCTCCAAACTCAACACCTGTAGCCCTTGTACTGTAAACGAAGAAGTCAGGGAGTTAAACTATTCGTCAAAATACACCATCAGAACAGTAAGACTAGCACAAAGCTCATTAAAATCCATTATGTTGTGTGACAAAGGGTTAGATCACACAGCCCTGAAACGTGGGGAAATGTTTGTTGTGAGAAGTTGGCTTTTACTGTTACGTAAATCCAAAACACCTCCGTTGGTTACACAGAAAAAGCAAGTAACAAACCCAGTCATTGTATGAAACTAAGGAGCTCAAAATAATCCTTATTTGGTTCTCCCTAATATAAAATTTTGTCCCAGAGCTCTCTTGATCCACAGCTTGGCATATCTACATATTATGCATCCCATTTTCTTGGGCATTTCTCATTCGCAGAGTTTGGTGGGTCGAGGTAAAAAAGGCCTGTAGAATGTTGCAAGAAAATAACAATCCATCTTTCGAACTTCCCTTGAAAAAAATGCCCATGTGACGAGGTCGTGCGAAGAATGAGCTGGGTTTTCAGAAGGGAAAGAAAGCGGCCATTCTGGCTTTTTGTGCTTTTGTCTTTGCGTAGCTGCTGGTCGTACATCTTTCCGTTTCCTTTTTTCCCCGGGTCAGAGTTTTGTGCTGAGCCAACGAGGTGCTGTGGGATCTCTTGATGGCCCTTCAATCTTTCCTTAGACCCTCACGTAACCCTTCCGACCCCTTTTGAATATTAGGACGTTGGTGTACCATTTGCTTAAAAAGCCTTAGCAGAGGGTAGAGGGAGGCTTTGAAAACCCCTTGACACGAATAGACGGATACCAGCTGCAAATCATTGTATCCTTGTCAAACCTCAATCCTGCTACACCTTCCTACTTTAGCTCAAGAAGCGAATGAAAGTGTAAGCGGACGATGAATAGTGAGCCAAAGTTTCAACCGAGAATGCAAGCAAAGCATTATTCTGCTTATCTTGCAAAGTAAACTAACAAATAATGTATTTTCTTGATTGAATACAATGCAACGACTTGATTGATTGAAAATATTTTTCTTTCACTGATATACCATATAACAAAAATAACTTCAGAACAATGGACAGATATACCACTGATAGCACTGTCAGTTCACTATCGACAGCCTGATAAGGACGGAAAAAGCGCTCCCTCTCTGCATTAGACCAGCTGGGCTGACAGAATTCTCCTTGAGATAAATGAGAATCTGAAATGCTCCCGGTCCAGTAGTTCGCAAGAAAAGCGATAGACGGTTAACCAAGCCACTAGCAGAAAAAGTACTTGCGTTTTGTAATGGTTTAGCGTTGGGGACACATTGGGGAAGAGTTGATAATTCATTGTTAACCTGGTAACCATTATGATCGATCCAGATGGCATCTATAGTTTTTCATGAGCTCACAAGCACGTTTTCCGTAAGAACCCTCAAAGGACCCTTTAAATGATTTATCAGCCTATAATGATTTTTATATAATTTATTTTATACATATAGTAATCTAAAGTATTTTATCTTCTAAAAAAGAAATAATGAGAACTGAAACAAGTCACTTATGATTAGACCCAATCATAACAGGTATTAAACCTTCATAATTTATAAAAATTGTGTGAAGGTCAGGAGTTTGAATAAGCTATCAATTCATAAATAAATCATAAATGAAAAAAAATACTCATAATTTTAGTTATTAAAATAAAACGTGATTAAATCTACAATCCTAATATTGCCAACAGTGGTCGATCGGAAATATTCTCTACCTGAATTCCTTCTTTAAGTATAAAAATAAACTGCTTTTGAATTGTACGTATGTAGTTTTGAATTTCAGAGGCTGGGTAAAGAAGAAAAATTTTGGTGCCAAATAATTAAACTGGTGTTGAAAAAAATCAAAATTTCTCGGTATATAAACAATAGGTTCAAATCTTGTCCTAGTCAAACCCTAATAAAGGCATTTCAAAACTGACATTGTTCTATATAAATAAACATATCTGGAGGAAGTTGATTTGCGCATGAGTGGTTTTGTGTTCTGTAGTTTTAACGGCTGCACGTATGGTAACGAAAAAGTTACATTTAAATGTTGATACGCACCATCCCCAAGCAGTTATACAGTAACTAACAATGGAATTGATGCAACTTAATACATTCAACGGGAATATTTTTCTAGCAATTTGAAGATATCTGATTTGATTCGCACTTACATTGAGCATATGGGCTTTCCATTTAAAGCAATCAATGATAACAAGAATACTTTTTTCAACTCTGTTAATTTTGGGACACTTCTGACAAGTCCGATACGGAAAGGAACAATTAGGATGATGAACTGATTCATAAGGAATACCCGATCATGATAGAAAAAGTTGAATAATTTGTCTTTAAATGATTTATCAGCCTATAATGATTTTTATATAATGTTATTATCATAAAATGAGTCTAAAGTATCATTTTATCTTCCTACAACCAACAGATCGATCGTAATGTAGACAAGTTGAAACAATTTACTGTCGTTTAGACCCAATCATAATTGTCAAAACAATTTTTTTTAATGAATTTGAAGCGGTATACAAACTGTAACATGCAATTAACAGCCAACACTTTACTATAGATTTTGAGTTCGTAAAATTTACTAACACTATTTAATAATTAATGATTTTGATCTCAAACGAAAACAAGTAGCTAGTGACTCTTTCCCTCAATCGTTGTTAGTGGCCTAAAATCAGAGGTCGAAGGTTGACCGGCCCATCAATTTTTTTCTGGATTCCTGCTTATGACCACAATATACCTAACTGGTTAGTCAATGGCCAAAATAAATCTCACGTAACGCAGAAAGCTGTTCCCAACAACTTTCCATTTATTTAAACGAACCGTTTCGATGACATTTCCAAAGATTGAGTGGAGTGTACTCTTTACGATCATATCTGAATATTAATGGCTTCGTTCCAGGAGACGACATCAACAGTTTTGTAATGAAGTGGATTGGCGTTCGCGAAGTTCTTCTAACTGGTATTTCGGGTGGCTCCACCAATCGCAGCCGCTTTCGACGGCTGCACGAATAGGATTGATTGGAGATTGTTCAACAATTGTAAGACGGAAAACGATTGCTAGAAGAGTATGAAACCTGGCAAAGTTACCGTTCAGTGATCATCGTTCTGTCGAAAAGCAGTGTAACGCCGAACAAAACGTTGTGGTGTGTTAATAATACAATTGACTGCATACAGCCGTAAGACATAAAACACCATCAGTCGTAACAATCTACAGCAATGAGATACAGTGGAACTGTAACTGGAAGTGGAAGTCAACTGAATCTCTTGATGGACCACCATCATTATCGTTATCAACACACAATACTATACGATTATGTATTGAACTGTGATGAATCTAGATAGTTCACTCTTCGTAAATGAACCTGAAGCTATCTAGCAAAAAGGGTGATGCAGGCTAATTGCCTGAACTGTTGGAAGGAGTAGCTTTCCAATTTAATCATCGCCTAGTTGTAGCTTCAAATAAGAAGAACCAATTATTTAAGAAACTTCAGTAGAGTGGAGCGAGGAGAAATATGTTGGTAGCATATTTTGTGGAAAAGAACTGGTAAGGTCATGTAAAATAAGCGCAACACTTCTAATTATTTGTGCCGTGTAGCAGGTCATGCTCGAATTTGAAAATCTATATATTTCGCCCAATTTGCAGTATTTCCTTCCTTGCTGAGATGAGGCGAAGGTATTCAAAGATATAATATATAAATAACTAGGTACCCTGGTCATATTCTGCATCATCGGCCACAGGCGTTCGAGGGAACACGTTCTTTGCACCCGCCTAATGAGACTCCAAAACCCGAAGCTCTTGAATAAATTGTTATTCCTATCAGGAGAAGAACAGCGGGAAATCGGAGTAAATTCTGAAGGACCGACCAGCGGGGCTCCGGAGTCCATTTGCAGGGCGGTGACCTCCTGCGGAACGTTGAGTCGGGACCTGCTCCCACCTCCTGGCGTCCTTGGGACTTAATCCAACGATTGTATCCTGGACTGTGTTATGGTTTGATATAAATGAAATCCATCCCTACAGTAGCAAATCGGAGGGCATCTTCTCATTTTGGTTTATTATTCAATAATAAACCGTTGTAATCGCTCTGAAAAAAAAAATTCTAACCCCCCCCTGAAAATTTCATGGTTTACGTTTCAAAGCGTGTAGAATCCGAATCTGCAATACAAAATTTTTCCGCCGTACGCCGTAGGCACAATTTCTCCCGAACGGCTGGAGCAAAAATCTGAAATTTTCAGGAAAAATCCATCTTGGTCCGACGAAATTCTTGAGCCAGCTCTCTCACTCAATTTAAAGTGCCCTTTAAGGGCTGTCAAAGTTTTGTAAAATCCCTAAAAACCTCAAAACAAGTCAAGGCGGCCTAAATGTGTACTTATTTATAACAACATACCTCGAGGAATCGAATGAGCCCTTCCCCAGGGTCCGTAAGTCAAACCATTCCCGATCTATGGCCCGATTTATGGTGCCAACATTTGCGTTTTTTCGTTTATTATTGTTTGTTTGTAACCTAGTGGAAACGATAGCGTCGAGTTGTAGTGAATGTGCATACTGGAGTGATAGTCGATGTGGATACTTGTAGTTTGTAGCCGATACACGGGTTGAAGCATTCTGATATGCATGAAACGCTCATAATATATAGGTAAATATTATTCAATATTATTACTGGGGTTTATTATTCAATATTATTACTGGGGTAAATAAGTATTCTTTCACTGGGGTTTATTATTCAATTGGCTTGCGTTCATGATTTGAATCTGTACTAAGCTTCGGAAGTGTGCGTGTTTTACAGGTGATAGAGCGATTATTGAATTTCAGGAGATATGCATAGACCACGTAAATCGGTTCTCAACCAAAACAACCTATTTGGATTGATCAGTTGATGATATTTGTGTGCCTCTCTACATCAGTCTACCTTTGGCTACATCGTTTAAATTTGGATTTGGGGAAGTTTTAGCGTAATACGAGTGCTAAAGGACTTGATAAATTATAGATGTTTTTATTGTGGGGGGGATTGAGGTTCAATAAAAAAACGCTGCAAATTCTTTCACTGGGGTTTATTATTCAATTGGCTTGGGTTCATTATTTGAATTTCTACTAAGCTTTGGAGTGTGCTTGTTTCACAGGATAGAGCGATTATTGAATTTCAGGAGGCACACAAATATGATCAACTGATCAATACAAATAGGTATTTTGGTTGAGAACAGATTTACGTGCTCTATGCATATCTCCTGAAATTCAATAATCGCTCCATCACCTGTGAAACAAGCACACCCCAAAGCTTAGTAGAAATTCAAATAATGAACTCAAGCCAATTGAATAATAAACCCCAGTGAAAGAATTTGCAGCGTTTTTTTACTAATTATCTATTCCTGTGACTGTAAATCACTCTGCGACACACAGTCTTGTTTATGATTCCTCAAATATTTCAACTAGCATTCTACTATTCAAATGCAATTCTCAATGGATCTTTGAAAATTCAATTCATCAAAATGTAACGTTAGGTACAACGTGGATCACTTCCTACTACCTTCTCAATTTTTCCGTGACCCGGACTTGTCACAGAGCTGAAATATGTTCCGTGTCGCTCATAACATTCAGTGCTTTCTGTGCGCTTGATCAGTAAATTTTTGTTCTTACCGGACTACTTCGTCCTGTCAATGGAAGTGCTAATGTCTTCGCGGACACGTTACTCATAAACGCAAAGAACCAAATGCATTGGATTAACAGTATTGATGCAAAACGAAATTCGCATTATCCAAAGGGTATATTGAAGATCGTGAAGGATTGTTGACTCAACAATGTTGAGATCCGGTAGACTGGCTGGGAATACCAACGGCTGTTATGGCCGTACCTAAGTACTGAATCAAGATGGATAACGAGGAGCCTTAGAGAAATCTAAATTAATGCACTAGTGTGCAGATAAATTAATCAACAGTTGTTGTGTTGAACGTTAAAAGACTATTACGTTGAGAAAAATTAATGTAAAGACACGATAGTTTGGAAACAGACCTACGGTTCTACTTTCGCTTTTGGGTGAGAGAGGATTAGCTGTTCAGAGAGTGATTAGCTATTGTGCAGGAACCCACATTACCTATTGAGTCAATCGACAGACGCATTTGAGCGATGGAATTATGTAAGGTTGGAAGCGTGTTCGTTGGAGACATGGATCAGATTCAACACCAGTTTTACAAGAGGAGTTGATACTCGCAGCAAACATAACTTCGTGAACAACATCATGAGTCCATCTAAACAACAACTCAAATGTAGAACAGCAGCTTGCACCGACCTACTTTCTTCGTCCATTCTTCATTCGTCTCCCCCGCGGTATTTAGCTTTCACCACGAGATCCCGTCCTCATTTCTCCTAAGGAACCTACGACGTTGTTAGAAATTCTACAATCCCATCACCGTGAATATCAGATCAGAGTTTTATTTTCGGTATAGTAAACCTAACTTCATAAGACAAAGTAACGAAAAATGTTGAATTATGGGCCATAGCGGTCGAAAACACCATTTTACTTGACCAAGTTGGGTGAGACTTTTAACTTTCTCAATGAGGTAACATGAATATGTAGTTCATTGGAATGTTTTGAACAAGCTGAGAAGCTGTAGAATATGAGCTTTCCATCTACGCGAAAGCGAAAACAAAGTTCTTAAGGAGTTTGTTTTGCAAGGAGTCAACGTCTAAAATTCAAGAAGCATGGAGCATGCTTTACGCTCACTACCAACTTATAAGGAAGTATTTTCTCCACACCGCAAAAGCTGTTTACCAATAACCAGGTCGCAAGTTCCTTAAATACGATTTTGTAAAAATAAAACTCGATGATGGATCTTACTGCAAATATTATTTACAGTTTAACTGAAGGTTATATCTCAGCTCTTCCATAATTTCGGCGGTTTCGCCAGTGCATAATTTATGCATAAATTGAGGGATTTTCAACAAATGGAGAACGATTTTTAATTACGAAGATTGAGTTCCGAACAGCGACTTGGGTAAGTTAGTTGTAAGAGAAAATCATAACAAAATTTCAAGAGAGGCTCACGTTTTTTGAGGAGTTACTTCAAGCAAAAACATGATTCATTGTAAAATCTCCGATTAAAAAATTCCACGATCCTGAATTTTTGGGTCATGAAATTCCGTTTTTGACCAATGCGCTTCAACTTGTTTGAACTAGGCCAATGAGACGGTCTTTGCTAGAGTTCTGTGGTTCGGAACCCTCCGAATCACTACTAGATTACAAAATTTATTTCTTTTTTTAAATTAATAAGTAAATAAAAAAAGAGGGGTCTAAATGGTACTGTTAAGGCTAATGTGTAATAATACCAGGAATGTTAATGTCGTAAACAACAACGTAAACGCTTTTTCCTTACTCAAAAAGCTCCTTGGCACTAATAGGTAGGTCCAAGGATGCTGGTCAACCACCGAACACCCTGTTAACCCCGATAAGAGATCTCAATCGTTATTTGTAGTAGTTTTCTTATGGAATGGATAGAAGGTTTCGCATTATCGTGGTTGTGCGCCCTTGCGGAGTTGCGGATGCTGAACTCGAGAGTAAACCATTCAGCGGTTTTCATTGAACGCGACTCCATATCGCCGATTTTCCGGCGGTGTCACACGGAACCGAGGTCACCACTGAGAACTGCTGCCGCCCGATATAATAACTTGAGACCAGATATTCACCGAGCTCTCTAAAATGTTCCTTGAATAACCCAAAACAATGACATTAAAGATCACATTCAAAAAATTTTATAACATCGAATCAATGGAACCTCTTGGATAATTTTAAAGGATTCAACGTTTGCCACCGCTTTGTTTTCTCTCTTATCAGATGAAATAAGAAATCGGTCTCTTTAAAGATTTACTGATACTAATTGGAGGTGTCCCACCTCAATTAACTGTAAAGGGTTAGTTTTGCAGGGAATCTAATATTTGAAATTCAGTATCTTTGTAAAACGCAAGACGAGAGCTGAATTTTAGGTTTGATTTCATGGCACTATGTGTATCAGTAAGGCATGGTGCAGAAAATGATGAATCCTTAGGTATGCGAAGTGTAGGTACGAAGAGCTTTCTCATAAATGTCCACCATCGATTGTACGGAAAAAGTATTGGGCAACCTTACATTTAGAGCAGCTCTAAATTAGCTCTAATAGAGCTAAGTGAATGGACAAACTGATGGATAAAAGCCGATGCAAAACTAAAATATTGGGTCCTAGTTATAGTGGCAACAAAAGAGAACAATGAGGTCTTGTTGGTAACGACAGTGAGTCTCTTTGTCGGTAAGAACAATCTTGCAATGTAAAATAGTTTATGTGACACTGCAGCCCGTAGATCCTCCCTAATTTGATGACGACATTAGCATTAAATCAGGTAACAAGCGCGAAGCGAGTGTAACAGACCCTCAACATCGTGATCTTCGCGTTCATCATAAACCAACTTGGCTAACGATGATGGACGAGTACATAGAAAGCCGCTGGGGTAACGGATGAGCGACAAAGCATCCCAAGTCCGAGCTTTTACATTTTACGATGATTCAGAACTTTGTGTAACCAAAGGACGGAACTTGAATCGATGATGATGAACATATAACGTGCGAGCCCGCTCTATACCAGGGGAGTACAATTTGTAATTGACAATAATTACTCATATAGAGATTTAATTCACCATAACCACGCGATTGCACAGGAGGTACAGAAAGAAAGCTAATTGCATATAATGATGCACCGAATGGCCTGCGTTGACACTATCCTCAATAATTTTGTAAGTAGATCACGACAAATCTAGATTCTTCAAACCATCAAAGCCGAACGCATTTCTTCGGAAATAGGAGACCGATCAGAGAAACTTTACAAGGTAGAGGGATGAATAAACAAAATGATCAGGAAACTATTTGATTGTCAACAATAAAATGCATTTGATAGTTTCTATATTGCAGTAAATAAAGGAACTTTCAAGACTTTATTTTATATCACAATCTAGTTTTTACATAACTAATAAGTGATATTATTCTGACATGATGTTAACTTGATCCAAACATGCAAACGTGAGCAATTTTGTATTATATACTGATATAGTTTGGCGTCCCTACATAATCACTGGACACTGTTACACTATAACTATTTTCACAACACTAATTCATGTGGTTTTTTCCTCTTCAACCTTCTAACAACGTGTTCAACGTCGAGAAGATGGACGGCCTCTTCGTTGACATGCCCCTGTAGCCTCTGTTGATGGGCTGCAGCAAATCGGTGTATTTCGGTTTGAACCAAATCCAATCCAAGATCACGATGGAGGTTCTCATTTCTCACGTACCAGGGAGCATTAACTACGTCCCTGAGTACATTATTTTGGAATTTTTGTATTATTGCAATATTACTCTTGGCTGCACAGCCCCATAGCTGGCATCCATAAGTCCATCCAGGCTTGAGGACTTGTTTGTAGAGCATAAGTTTGCTCTCTATTGGCAAGACTGAGCGTCGTCCCATGAGCCAGTAAAGTTTCTTGTATTTCAGGCATAGTTCGTTTTTCTTTTTCTTCACGTGTGATTTCCACCGCAACTTTGCGTCGAGGGTCATCCCCAAGTATTTTGCCTCGCTGGCGTACGGGATGATTTAACCATTGAGAAAAGTCGGAATGTACTGTAGCTTTCGGTTAGTGAAGTCCACACGTATCGACTTGGTCTCATTCATTTTGATCCTCCATTTATATTTAATAAAGGAACTGAGCCCACAGATGTACCGCTAGAAATGAGTGATTCTATTATTTCACAGTTCTTCTGTTCCCGGTTGTAGAAGGTTAATAACAAGACATGCAACGAAAAACGCTGCAAATTCTTTCACTGGGGTTTATTATTCAATTGGCATGCGTTCATGATTTGAGTTTCTACTAAGCTTTGGAGTGTCCCTGTTTCACACGTGATAGAGCGATTATTGAATTTCAGAAGATATGCTTAGAGCACGTAAATCTGTTCTCAACCAAAATAACTATTTGAATTGATCAGTTGATCATATTTGAGTGCCTCCTGAAATTCAATAATCGCTCTATCACTTGTGAAACACGCACACTCCAAAGCTTGTAGAAATTCAAATCATTAACGCAAGCCAATTGAATAATAAACCCCAGTGAGAGAATTTGCAGCGTTTCACGCATATCAGAATGCTTCAACCCGTGCATCGGCTATAAACCCTTTTAGGAGTTCACTCCAGTATCCACGTTCACTACATCACTAGGTTACTGCAATCAAAACAAAAACAATAATCAACCAAAATAACGCAAATGTTGTCACCATAAATCGGGCCATTGATCGGGAATGGTTTGACCTACGGACCTGGGGAAGGGCTCATTCGATTCCTCGTGGAAAATTCCTCAAAAAGAGTCCAAATTCAGGCCGCCTTGACTTTTTTTGAGGTTTTTAGGGATTTTACAAAACTTTGACAACCCTTGAAGGGCACTTTAAATTAAGTGAGAGAGCTGGCTAAAGAAGAAGAAAGAAGAATTTTCCTGAAAATTTCAGATTTTTTGAAATCGTGCGTACGGCGTACATACTTTTTATGCAGATTTGGATTCTACGCCCTTTGAAGCGTAAACCATGAAATTTTCAGGAGGGGTTAAAATTTGTTTTTTTCAAGTGCGATTACAATGGTTTATTATTGAATAATAAACCAAAATTAATAATGAACCAACGATCCCAGCAGCACATACGAGGATTTTAAGACGTACTCATTCAAGATGTTCAATCTTTTTTCACGTTATAGATTTTTCAAACACAAGAAATGGGGGTATATTTTTAAAAAATTACGGAAGAAAGCCAGTCTTACTAGACTTGTGAACGTTCAGTGATCTAGGGATGTGAGGTGACCAGTCTTGAGTGTGGTTGTGGAAATAGCAAACCTAATAAACTATGAGGACAGTTAGTTGCAGTACGACACCGTTTGATTATTTCAAGAATGACTCAAGTCAGAAGGGAGTGGTGTATGAAGTTACACTAAAGGATCGGCACCAATAAAACTCTAATACGAAAATTGCAGGGCAACGACCTTGCCACGTCCTTCTTTCTTTTCGTCGGAAATAATACATGCGAGTTCCTGCAGATGGAGTGAGCCGCCGATCGTTACCGCGGTCAAATATTCAAGAGTTCAGGACCTCCCCCAGCGGCGAGGGGGTGGTCGTGGTCATAGCCGGACACTACGGGTGTACTGGGGGATGAAATATTGATGGAAACCGTCAAAAGTTGAGCAACTTTCGCAGGGGTGTGAGACAGTTCGTTAAGGGGCCGAAATGGGATATGAAATAGATATGGATCACCTATCACAGACTTGTCGGAGGGTCATCAACGCTGAATAACGGGAGAAAAACAAAGATTTTTCACTATTATCATGATTTTTATTGTAAGTTCAATAAATGTACGTCAATGTTCAATAAATCACCAGTTCTACAAAGGATATTTACGTAATTGAACACTAGCTTACTGTCTGCTGTTATTCACTATCTACGGATTCGATTTATATTTTCCTGAGTTATTAACGAGAAAATAACTTAGTCGTTCCTATGAACTACCTAAAAAACGCATTCCATTAAAAAAACGCTGCAAATTCTTTCACTGGGGTTTATTATTCAATGATTCATGATTTGAATTTCTACTAAGCTTTGGAGTGTGCGTGTTTCACAGTGATAGAGCGATTATTGAAATTCAGGAGATATGCATAGAGCACGTAAATCGGTTCTCAACCAAAATACCTATATGGATTGATCAGTTGATCATATTTGTGTGCCTCCTGAAATTAAATAATCGCTCTATCACCTATGAAACACGCACACTCCAAAGCTCAGTAGCAATTCAAATAATGAGTGCAAGTCAAATGAATGAAATTGAATAATAAACCCCAGTGAAAGAATTTGCAGCGTTCCATGCATATCAGAATGCTTCAACACGTGTATCGGCTATAAACCCTTTTAGGAGTTCACTCGCGTATCCACGTTCACTACATCACTAGGCTACTGCGATCAAAACTTTGACAACCCTTAAAGGGCACTTTAAATTGAGTGAGAGAGCTGGCAAAAGAATTGGAGCGTTGTCGGACCAACATGGATTTTTCCTGAAAATTTCAGATTTTTTGCTCCAGCCGTTTGGGAGAAAACGTGCATACATGCGTACGGCGAACGGCGGACGGACGGAAAAATTTTTATTGCAGATTTGGATTCTACACCCTTTGAAACGTAAACCACGAAATTTTCAGGGGGGGTTAGAATTTTTTTTTCAAGAGCGATTTCAATGGTTTATTATTGAATAATAAACCAATAAACACGTACCTACTCGAATTAATCGTTATTACGAAAATACGTATTCAATTTGAACGTAGAAGCTCATAAGTATATACGTAGTATATATTTTTTTGAATCAAATGATTTTACAATGCTTCCTCTATATGCGCTCTCAGTCTCAATCGTCTATGTAGAACTTACATCAATTATAATAAAGGGAAGTAATCCATTAAATTTACCGTAGAAGAGTAGTGGATTCTACGCATGATATATACATATATATAATTTTATACTTTATACATGTTTATACATAATATGTATGTGTATTATATAATCCATGTGTGTGTATAATGTATGTATGATATATATACATTATACATTTTTATTATTATACATTAATATACATGTATACAATTTTTAGTACATCTTGACTCGAATCTATGTTCTCTCATCACAGATTTATATCCAAAATCCCTTTAGTACCTAAGCTTGTAGTAATTTTCGCTGCCAATAAATTTAATGAATAACTTAAGGCGTTCTTTCTTTAACTTTTTCTATTCCTAACTTAGCTAGATGGCGCCACCGAACTAAAATCGTTTCACCAGTATCAAATCTATAATAAGAAATTTGCAAAATCAACATACAACTTGAGAGGTCATTGATAAAACGATCCCTCATCGTAGCCATGAATCTCTTCCTCCAATCAATCAATTTGAATCTCAATAATTAAGAAATCGAAGAAAATGCATAAACCATCTAATTGCAAAATTGAGAGTGGGTAAAAAAAGCACCACCACGATCTCCCTCAAAATGAGGGAGTCTTCATGAATTATTACCTCCATCAACTATGCAAATAAAACAGAATCAAATATTTGCCAGAGCACCGCGGTAAGGATTCTCATCTTATTCCGCTCTCTCAACGCTTCCCTCAGTTGCGTCCAATCAGCGAACGTTAATTGGTTTTCACTCTGTTTAATATTCAGCTCACATGCACAGTCCGTTTGAATGTCACGGTCAGGTCACGGGTTCGCCTGGGACGGACTCGTCGAAAATTAGCTGAATTAATTGTCTAAATATTAATAATAGGAATCAACTGCGGAGGGAGTATAGTGGTTTGGTGCTCTGTGGTCCTGAACTGCAACTTCCGTCTCAACTGTAACGAGGATCTTTAAGAAAACTGGCCAACTCGGGTGTATTGGGATTTCTCATTTTTGGTCAATAGATCGGACTCATCAGACTTCGAACTGCGAATATTTCGCTCGAAACAGAAGGACATAAGTAAGGTCGTTTATCTATGACGTCATTCCAATTCCTACATCGATGTTGCAGCTACCACCAATCAACCAGAAGCACCTTTCTGAAAAAGGTAATGGGTAGATTTTTTCCGGTGATGGACTATTCAAAATATTTTCACGATTTAATAGAGTTGTCTTAAATTTTTAAATTTAGTACACGTATTGGCACTGAGAGGGCTCATCAGATTCTTCTTCAATTCAGTAGAATAGTATTACATTTCAGAATATTGCAGAAATCGTATCTGAACCTACGCCTACCACCCTAAGGAGCACCAGAGCTACCTGGAGTAAGAGCATTGAATGAAATTCCAACCTCTAACAATTTGACAAGGTGTTGTAAGTTAGTGACAAAGATTATACATCCCCATAAAAATAATAAATGAAACATATCACACAATTGTGATGCCTCGCTCTTGTTTTGTCACGGAGTTAGTTTTGAGTACGTTCAGCCCTATACAGTTATTTCTCTCGCATTTGGTTGTACGTTGGTGGTATCTTTGTGTAATTAATCCGAAAAGTGTCAAGAACTGTTGATGAAGGCATTAACTTCATTTGTATCATGTTTTTGACCGGATGAATAACACATCAAGTAAAACACATTAATGACCTCGAAAAAAACCTGTAGAGAACCAGACGATAGGTACGCTTTGGAAAGAAACTGCGAAATGGCTAAAACAGTAGGTAGGTAGTTGCGAAATTACCAATTCAGTAGGTAACACGTTACCTACTTGCTACTTCAACGGTGTACATATTCCAAGATTTACTGATAATTCTCCCGTTGAAATTCAGATGGCCTCAGCGCGAGGCCCGAGTCATTATCTTGTAACGGAACGAGTTGGTCTATACCTGGACTAACCGCAGTAGGTTGAAGAGAATCCGCTTACTCCTCTCAACTGTAAGTATTATGATGTCAGTCCAGTGACCACCAGAACGCCATTGTGTAAGGTATACATACTTTAATGAAATAATGGTGTCAGAATCAATTGATTGCATTTCGCAAGAAATAAAGAATGTTTGGCAAGTTGGCACATAGCTTCTTCGAACACGTAAAAGCAAATATATCCACCCACCTTAACGAGCACCAGAACTACCGGAGAAGTAGAACATTGAAATGTGCGTAGAGGGGGAAAACATAGGGAACCACATACACCCAATATTCAATCCCTGGAAATGTTATCGAAATCAGATTTCTGGATCAAAGATTTGAGGTAAGCTGTTCACGAAACTCAAATGAGATAATGGATTCTCATTTCTTAAATACCCTCTAAAATTTACCAAGATCGAACTAATGATCTAACAGAAAATTGCGCTTGATGGACTCTAAGTTTCCGAATGAACAGAGCGAAGCTATTTGAGAGCTTTAAAACCCATAGGAGGACATCTTCAGCTTAATGTGCACATTCCCTGAATATTTCACTGTAATCTGAATAGAATGGTGAAACTAAGCTTTTTCAATGGATAAGCATATAGGTAGTAGATCATACACGGTTTGAACGATAAAAACGAATCGCTTAAAGAGGCGATTATTATAATTATTGTTTCTTTTTAAATCGTCTTGACATCGTCTCTAATCACTGGTATTTCGAACGGTGCAGATAATTAAAATCCCAATCCTTCAGTTTTCACCTTAAAGCTTGATTGAAAGTGATGCCGAGAATTCAAATAGGTACGTCCCAGATGTGTGATGGATGCGCCAAATTTCATTACGTTCTGCCAGTAAATATGAAGATATTATACCAAACAGTTACTGGGGGCATTATGAAAAACTGTTTGCCATCGTTTTTAGAGCGTCAAAATGCGAAGCAAAGCTTCGCCTATTGGGATTGATCCAGGGGGTTGTGGGACAACCCAAACATGTGAAAACAAGTCACTTTATACAAATCCGATTCAATTCTCAACAGATTTCCATGATTATTAATGATGAAACTTAGTTAACGACCATGAAAAACAATCTTATTAACCCCTCAAAAGTTGTTGGTTTACTTTTCAAGGAGTGTCGATTTCAAAAATCGGATAATAAAATCCCTCCCAGCTCCTGATAATTCTTAGAATTCTTAGCTGATTTCCATGCCTTGCATTAGAGCCTGTAATGAAATTCCTTACAACCGTCATTCTTTTCCGTGATGTTAATGCGACACAAGATTGCTAGCATTGATTAAAAAGTAAAAAGCAACTAATTAAATTGCTCCTTATCATGGAACTTCACAGCGTATAAATGATCACTTCGTGGGCAACCCTAGTCACAGGGCAAATGAGCAATGAACATTCGGTTTAATGACGCAAATCTTCCCGATTCTGCAGCTTAATGCCCGGCCTTTGGGAACAGTTTAACTAGAATCAAATTAGACGATCAAAGGGTTAAACGCTGCTGGGAAACGACTCGAGGAGCAAAATGCTACTGATTCAGGCTAACGGATCTAATACCAAGGATCTAAGGGCGGGGAAATCAAGCAATCAAGAGAGGCCGGAGAGCGTAGACTGAATTAATTGGGCTGGACCGACCTGGGGAGAATCGAACGGAAGCTAATTCCAGGAGAGTTCATTGCTCGGGAGTCACGGTCTAGTTGTCACCAAGCCGGATCGCTGACGTCCGGATGATATCTGTCAATGACAAGACGATTGAAGGGATAGTTTTCTCTGCAGAGTTCACGATTCAAAAACGTCAACTTATCCGTAAAGTGATTGTATCTTTAGACTTATAAAATATGGCAATTCCAGCAGATTACATAGATTAGGAACAAAATTATCCACAAGAGCCTTCATCTGACGACTGATCTCATACCTTGCAATTGACTTCAAGATCTTTGTAGACGGTTAGATGACTTCGACCTTAATATAACTCCGTGAACAGCAACCTTTTCTAGTCCCTCTACAGAAGCTAATATCAGAAGTGAAATGAGCTGAAATGAAGAATTGAAATTCAACTTTCTATGATTAGTAGGACAGAAAATAGCAATTACAGTTTTTCGCGACGCACAATCTTACATTCACTCGTTGGGGGGGGGGAGGCATGAAATGTCAATACCTTCGATGATGAAATATACTATACATGGACACGACGTAAAAATCCATCAGTAGAATAACAGAAATTTAACTAGGTAAATAAACCACCTACCTGCCCTTCGTTTGTCCAAAATTATATTTTGCGTAAGACTTGAAAAACTCGATTTTAAAAGGAACTCTAGAAACAAAATTCCACTGCAATTATATCAGCTGATACGATCCTCACGAGATGTCAGATGATGTGTACTCTATTCGCTTTTTTTTACACATTCGTGTTTACGTTTTTCTCTCAATCAAAGTTCTAGCCCTTAGGGAGAGCAAATACATGCACCTAAAGCAGTCTAGGGCCAGAGTTGAGATGTAATCATTACTTTGAGTAATGAATAATTTTCCGATTACTTTCATTGTAATGACGTATATTTGGCTAGTAACAATTTCAGTAAAAAGGAGATTGAAAATCCGAAGTTTTGGGGTTGAAATTACTCCAGAAGTAATCGCGATTACCATTCCAATTACTGTAATGGTAATCGTTAAAACGATTACTTTTTCCGATTACAAGTAATGGTAATCGAAATACCGATTACTTTTTCCGATTACAAATAATGGTAATCGAAAAAACGATTACGATTACTTGTAATCGGAAAAAGTAATCGTCATTCCGATTACTTTTAATTAATTCTGAGTTTAATTAATTCCTTACAAAAACGCTGCAAATTCTTTCACTGGGGTTTATTATTCAATTGGCTTGCGTTCATGATTTTAATTTCTACTAAGCTTTGGAGTGTGCGTGTTTCACAGGATAGAGCGATTATTGAATTTCAGGAGACACACAAATATGATCAACTGATCAATCCAAATAGGTATTTTGGTTGAGAACACTTTACGTGCTCCATGCATATCTCCTGAAATTCAATAATTGCTCTGTCACCTGTGAAACGCGCACACTCCAAAGCTTAGTAGAAATTCAAATCATGATCGCAAGCCAATTGAATAATAAACCCCAGTGATTATTGAATAATAAACCAAAAATCGTATATTCCAAGTCCCCGAGGAGGGGAGCAGGTTGCCCTGGGAGACGCTCCTCTTCGGTGGGGTCCCCTTCACTGGCGCGATCGAGAGGGGGGGGGGGGGGGGGTGAATTCCACCCAGCGGTTGCCCTCGGAGACGGTCCTCATTGGTGGGGTCCCCTTCACAGGCGCGGTCGAGAGGGGGGGTGGCGGAGAATTCCACCCGCCCAACGTTACCACCCCCTGATATACCTACCTGCTCTGATATTTTCGTCTGTACATAGATTGATGATGATGATGATGATTGATGATTGATCGAAACTGACGCTGGCACATAGGTACGCCGCCTGCAGCGCCGCGCCTCTTGAGAGATAACTCTCCTGCAGCGCGGCGCAGCTGGCGCCTGTTTCGGTAGGTACATGAAGAAATCGCAAGCCGCAGACGCATCATGGATACCATACCTCGACGCCGTGTCTTGAGTGAACAACGAACGCGATCGACGGGGGCGAGCGGGCGCCCATCGCGATCTATCAGTGCGATCAAACAATACAACTCTACAGATGTGTCAGACGTAACAACGCGGCATCACGCTTTGTTGCGTCAAAACGATTGTGCCGCGTGTTCGATTTTTCTTCAGTCCAAGAATTTTCCTTAGCCGTTCAGCCTTCACATGTGATACAACCATCAACCTTCACGCGTTCGCGCCAACCTGAGTCACACCGGCGCTCCCGCAGCTGTCTGTCGACCGCCCTTGATTTTTCAATGATTATCTTGCTGGTTTCTCTACTTTCCATTGCAGTAAATACAAAAGAACCAAAATACAATTTTAAAATCACATTTTTCATAAAAAATTCTTTTATTGTTTAAAATAAAGCCGTTAATAGTCGTTAATGGCTAAAAATGAACTCTTGCTTCCGAAAACACGCAATTGGCTTCAAAAGGCCTCTTGGAAAATGATTACTTTTGTTCAACTCTTTTCTTTGTTGAAAAACTAGATTACTTATTTCAATTGAACTAGATAAGAAGGTATAGAATTGCTTACACATAGGTATTTAAACTTATGTATGAATGTTACACGAACAGGTAACTCACAAAAGCGCGATGTATCAAAAAGGCCACTTGGACTATAATTCTTTCAAACTTTTTGTTGTAAAAATGTAATTTTTTCAATCTAACTAGATGGAAACTAGAAAAAACATTTGCTAGCAGTTCCAAAATTACGAAATACTGAAAAATCACAAATGACAAGACACAAAAAATAAAATAGTAGAAATTCAAATCATGAACGCAAGCCAATTGAATAATAAACCCCAGTGAAAGAATTTGCAGCGTTTTTTTATTGAACCTCAATATACCCCCAATAATAAAAACAAATCTAAATTTATCAAGTCCTTTAAACCGTTAAAAAAATCCAAATGTTAAACGATGTACCAAAGGTAGACAGATGTAGAGGAGGCACACAAATATCATCAACTGATCAATCCAAATAGGTGGTTTGGATGAGAACCGATTTACGTGGTGTCATGAATTCCTATCTCCTGAAATTCTGACGCTATGTATCTGTAAAATAAGTTTACATTCATGCCGCTTGAACTTGTTTTGAAAGAATACTTATTTAATACCCCATTAATACAAAAATTTATATTGAGCCCTTAAAGGGCATTTTGAGTGAGCAAAAATTGCTGCACTTTAAATTGTGAGAGAATTGGGGCGTCGTCGGACCAAGATGGATTTTTCCTGAAAATTTCAGATTTTTTGCTCCAGCCGTTTGGGAGAAATCGTGCGTACGGCGTACATCGGGAATGGTTTGACCTACGGACGTGGGGAAGGGCTCATTCGATTCCTCTTGGTATGTTCTTCAAATAGGTAAATATTTAGGCCGATTCGACTTGTTTTGAGGTTTTTAGGGATTTTACAAAATCTTGACAGCCCTTAAAGGGCACTTTAAATTGAGTGGGAGAGCTGGCTCAAGAATTGGGGCGTCGTCGGGCCAAGATGGATTTTTCCTGAAAATTTCAGATTTTTTGCTCCAGCCGTTTCGGAGATATCGTGCGTACGGCGTACGGCGGACGGACGGAAAATTTTTTATTGCAGATTCGGATCCTACACCCTTTGAAACGTAAACCATGAAATTTTCAGGGGGGGTTAGATTTTTTTTCCAGAGCGATTACAATGGTTATTATTGAATAATAAACCAAAAACAAGTCGATTTAGAAGGGAAAACACTTTTTACAGAAAATAACGAAAAATAAAAATTCTGCAGGAGAATTTACCAGGATATGTCATAACCCTATTTTCGAAAAATTTCAACTTACGGACTTTTACACTTTTACAATCGATGTATAATGCATAGCAAGTAAAGCGAATAGCAAGTGTTAAATAGATGACATCTGTATCGTACGATATTAAATAGATAACATTGTTTCATCTATCATTGTGGCATCAAATTTGCATTCTACCAATGGAGTAATCGGATTAAAAAAAGTAATCGAATTACCAGTACTCCATTCCGATTACTGTAATGGTAATCGGAATGACGATTACTTTTTCCGATTACAAGTAATCGTAATCGGTTTTTCGATTACCATTACTTGTAATCGGAAAAAGGAATCGGTTTTTCGATTACCATTACAGTAATTGGAATGGTAATCGCGATTACCTGTCTTCAAAAGTAATTGGAATTTGTAATGGGTAATCGAATTACTTTCCTAACAACTCTGTCTAGGGCTCATTGGATTCGTTGAAGGCACGTCAATCATTGACGAACATAAAAACAATGTGTTACTTCTAATGTGTTCTATGTTCAATTTTTATTATATTTCAGCCCTTCCAATTCACCCTTTAGGATTGGCTGAGATCGATGGCTAGAATTTAGTCCCAAGTAGACCCCAAAAGTGATTTTTGACCCAAGTTTTATTAACTTTCTTCCCTTTCTTCTAGTAGCTTTGGCAAAAAAGCTCAGCCGACAAACGCTTTTCTATAATTTAAAAACATTTTTAATTTTTTTTATTCGATTTTTGGATTTTACACATCTATAAATGAAAAACAACAAATTTTGAGAGGGTTCAACAAAGTATTTTTCTTGGTCGATTATGAATATTCATCACCTTTTTAAAATAATAAACCAAAATCAACATTCCAAAAAAACAAATACCCTCAATTACAAAAATGAAGTAGGTATTATGTAAAAGTCAAAAGTTCGTGGGTATATTGTAAACGATACCTACATATTATCATGCCCATAATTATTCTCAACGTTGCTGTAAAATAGTATTAAAAATAATAATAATAATAAATGAATTAAAATTAAAAATTGAAAAATGAAATCCAGCTATGCCAAATACAAATTTGTTGTTCTCGTAGGAGATCAGCTTGAATAACGTCATTTGTCATACGTTCCAATGTTGAAAAACGATTTGCATGAATTAAAAAAATTAAAATGCTTTAAAAAACAGCAAATTTTCAGGAGTGGGGGTGGAGGGGGTTAAAATAGGTTTTTTCTTTATCGATTACAAAAGTCCATAATTGAAAGCATTAAACCAAAACGTATAATAAAATCCATTGGGTATGCACAACATGATTTAGAGCTGTGTTAGCCCGAAATTTTAATGGTCACTGATGAATTTTCATGAGCAAACAACGCTCAAACAGTGTTTTTTAGGTAAAAAACTCAAAATGACTGATATGGTGAAGCAGCATAACTTGGACTATTTAGTTTGTACCTGTGGGCTATGGGTTCATACTGTTCAATAATATTCAAAAGTCTTAATAATTTATAAAAGACTATTTCGAAACAACCCCATTTCATGTACCAATTTGTTTCTTCGTTGTTTGCTTGTGGAGTTTCCTTATTGACTGACAGTTGGAGAGTTTGTCAGAAGACGCAAACTAGTGAAGGGCAATTTATCCAATGGTAGTTGAGAACCATTACAGGACGCCGATCGTTGGGGGAGTAAGGGGCAGAATCGTTATGCGCAATTGGTGCGGCCTCGGACAACAAACTACAACGTTTCTTGTAAGCAACCAATTTGTTGACCGAGGCAAACGATTATCCTCACCAAAATATCATCATCATCTAGAGTCAGAATTAGTCAGAGTCTAGAATCAGCGGTGGGGAGAAAATACAAGTAGATGTGTGATTCTCTCCTGAAATTGCCCTCATTGCAATCGAATTGTATATTTAGTGACATCTACCGAAGATTCATATGTTCATCACTGGTCTGAAAATTGTAAATATCAAAGATCTTCGGTGGAAGATGCTGTAAACTGTTATTTAATATTTTTTTGGTTTATTATTTCGTGTTTTTTGTATAACGCATGTCGGTTTGCCGCACCTAAAGCCCTTGATAAATTCTTAACCAACCATGCTCGGGTTGGCTTCAAATTGTTTGGATCCTCCGTTGTTCCCATTCAAAAAATCGGGGGAAAGTTTGTGATAGCCGATATATCAACGGAACAATCCTGAGAGAAGAGAAGCGGGGTGTGATGGGGGGGGGGGGGGGGCAAGAGGGATAACGGAAAGCTCAAATACTTACGACGAGCCCCTTCCTCACCTCTTTCTACCCAGCTCTCATCCGACCAGGTAATCCGTTTCTTCAATTATCATTGCATTTAAATCAAATTGATATCAATATCCAATATCCATCCTATTAACCGAACTCCTTACCTCATACCCTGCGGTGCTATTTCATAAAAATAAACGATAGTAAAGAAATACTTAAATCGTTTCCACCTCGTGGTTAATAGGAGCCCCGTAGTTATTCTTGGAGCAATAAATACAATTATTGAATAAATAACTCAATCTATTACCAAAACCTTGTGTATAATTATTTCTGGAACCTTATATATCTGTATATGAAATAACCTTAGTAATTAAAAAGGTCAAAAAAGGGAATATTACCAAGAAATCGTAATCAAGTAAAGGTAGAATTGATATAACAATTCCTTTCAAGTATTACAAGTTCTATCATTTGAATGCAGCGATCGAAAACGTAAACCAAACTCGAATTTTCAGGCAAATAGTAGTAGTCTCCGGACTTAGTACAGCGAACGGTTGAATATAAACGAAAGAAAAATAATTGATCACTAACCTCTTTTCCATGATTCAGATTGGTTTACAGTTCAATCCTCATCAATCTTACCAATTTCGATTCAATTTTCAATGTCACCTTATAGGAGGGGGGGGAGAGAAGTGCGATTTGGATGGAAGAGGTTACGAAGGTTAATTTTTCAATATAGTTAACCGATATTGAAGATCCCTGATCTTAGGATAATTCTTCATACTGAGAGGTTAGTTCATCAGTGGGTGTAGCCTCGTTGAGTCATAAGCCGAGGCCTTGCCGCACCTTTCCCTACTGGAGACGCGAGTAGAGGGAGTTTACTTTTTCATTCCCGATTGTTCACATAACAGTTTTTTATTTCATTTTTTTATTTTTTTTATTTGGCATAATTGTATATACAGCCATATACATAGCTATTTATCATCCGTCATTTCAAACATGTACATTATATAATCTCGAAAATTCATAAATTTCTCTATTTACTGAATAATAGTTTTGCTGGAGTAAGTCATATAATTGAAGGGATTTATCACTAATTTGGTGACACTTCTTAAAAATTCTTCTCTTTGCACCTCGTAATAACTGCACTCCATAACTAGATGTTCGAGAGACCCATAAAAGTTATTGTTAAAGTTACACATACCTACCAACAACGGGACACCTCAAAGAAACGTATCTATTCAAATTTAAATGCATTTCGAAACTCTCCTAAATTTCTGAAACTGTACACAAAGTATTCTCAGGATTTATTCCAAATGGCTAAATACAGGGTGTCCCGTAACGTGTAAGATTTTGTTTTCTAATTAGGCCTAAAAAGGAACAAAACGCCACCAACCGCACCTTCCTGTTTCAATCTTCCCAAGATATGATTTTTTTAAAAGGGGTTTTCAAGGAAACCACGTTTTGGGCAATAAAAACCAACATGTATCCATTTGAAAACGACCACATCTTCAGTTTCAAGATTAAATTCCCTACACGCTTACTTGGTGTACTGTCATAACCAACAACTAACATATAGGATCAATAATTGCTGTTCAACCATTAAAACAACCTGATGGAAGCTGACAAATTTCAGGAAAAAGTTGGGCTCATTCTAAAACAGCCAACAAGGAACCCTAGGAATGAAAAGGATGAAAGTTCAAACTGTTTAAATTACGGAAAATCTGAAATGTTTGTTTCAAAGTATCAAATGGTTTATAAACAGTACAAAACATCAACGTTGCGATTCCATACAGATTTCATGGAGAAATTCCAGTTTGCGGGCCAGAAAGTTGGAGACTTGTGTACTCGTATTGACTGCTGCTATTATGGTGCTCCATCATGAGTATAGTTCATACATGTTAGCTACAAATGTTTTGTACCACATATAAACCATTTCACAATTTAGAAACAATTTTCCGGATTCAATTATTTGCTGAATTTATGCTGTTTGAACTCCAGCTACTTCTATTCTTGGGATACCTCCTTCGCTGACTCCTTCAAACTGCGATTCCTCGTTGAAATCGATTCGGAATCCCAAAGTTTACAAACCTTATGACACCCTGTGTATGAAATGAATATCTCTTGAATTCTCATGAGTAAGTAACGCAATAATTATTATAATCATTCTTCTACGAATCAGAGGAAAATTGGACATAAAATGATTGTTTATCAAAGTGAACTAATTATACTACAAAAACCGATTTAACAGATCTATGATTACTAAAAAACTTGTTTAATAACGGTCATAACGTTTGAATATGGTATGAACTAATACACATGAGTAATATATAGGTACAGAATAATAATCATTTAGTACAGTTTGCGGCATCTGATTGCAAATGTTTACTGTAATAATAATTAAGTTTGTTTCAACAGTGTAACCGAGTCGTCAAAATCTGGGTCATCCCCAGCGTTGAATGTTGATGAAAACTTCGGAGCTTCTGCCTAGAATGAGATTTTCCAGCAGGGCGAACTAAAAAAGTTTGCGCATAGCTAATGAGGGGTTTGGCGTTACAATGTGATGAGCGGGGTGGTTCCTCCGGTGATATAACGGCGGAATAACTGAGGGAATTTAATTTAGAGCGAACCAAGCATATTTAATTTCGAAATAATAAAGCCGGGCCCGTAAAATCTTATTCCTAAGTATGTTATATTTAAGGAAAGTTGTTTCGTTTAATCCACCGAAGTATTTCATAGGATTGCTTCTACTCCGTTGAGGTCATTCCATTTTCAGAGCGTCCTCTCAGTTATTGAGTAACTAAATCTCTAGCAGTTTCCTCGTCCTGGTCACATTTACCAGAGCTTATGCTCTTCACACCTTCTTTTGCTTCCTCAGATACAATGCGATATGTATTTATAATGGATCGATTTTCAACCGATTTGAATTCATTTCTTATTGAAGTAATTCGTTCTTTTTACGTTGATTTATGAAATCCGATTTTAAATTAGCGTCAAGAAGAGAGAATTTATTTTTGATTCTCATCTTGTATGGATGTTATCGAATGTTTAAGGCGTGGCACGGAAGGCATTTTCTGCAACCACTTTCTTTGTCGAATAAGTCGGGATGATTTTTTGCCGGCTTCAACAACCTGCAGTAAAAGTTGCTTTTCCTCCTCATCATTGGTGATGACCTTGTTGAAACCATCAAATAGCTTGACGCCTCTTTCAGCAATATCATTTACCACCTTGAGATTCTGGATCCTTTACGGACTAAGTCACTCGCGACGAAGTTGTGGAAACCCATTTCAAATAAAAACGGAGTAAGATGGAACGTTGTCTATATTTCCACGAAAGTAAAGAGTTACACTGTTAACTGAAGTTCATGTTTGTTACTGATGATGACCTAACCGTCGACATCGATTTAACAGTGTAACTCTTTACTTTCGTGGAAATATAGACAACGTTCCATCTTACTCCGTTTTTATCTGGATCCTTTTTTTTTCCTTCAATATATTCTGGGTTCGACTCCCATTCGCCTGGATTTAGGGCCAGGAAACTGTCATTTATTCCCAACTCTATCAATAAGGCTGCAGTTCTTTTGATGGTGAAATCAGCTAGAGATAGATCAAACACACTGTCAGCCGGGTTCATCAATTTAGCGTTACTTCTCACCGAACGATTTTGTGGTTCAGTATTCATTCCACTCATGATCATCTCTTCCTTTTCTTTAATTGATAGTTCGCCTGAGAACAAACCTAGCCCGACCAACTCATCCGAGAGATACCACAAGTGGTTTTCAAAAGCTTTTTTTGCGACATTGCTCAACTCTGAATCGAACCGCTCATATTCTGACTGATCTTTCCACAAGCTAAGGTCGGCGAATGGAGCATTTGCGGCAACAATGGCTTCATTCCAATATTTCACGTACAGAAGAGCACAGAATTGGACGAATCTCTCAAGCTGGCGCAGTTCTCTGCGTGAGTTTGATACATTCTTGACCACGGAACAAAAGAATTTTAAATGCATAAATGAGTTTTGCCATCCAGCGAGCATGGTGGATGGGCCCAGAAGCCCAGTGTATTTTGTCAAACGGGACTCCTAGCTGAAACAATGCTAGTTCGATGACTTCCATGTAATCGTCTCTTGGCTGCAATTTCCTTTCAAGTGCAAGATGTCCCAGTAGAAGCATATTGTCTTTTAAACGAGTAGTAGATGACATCGTTATAGTCCACAAAAAACACCAGAACGATAAAAAATGAACGTAGACGACCAACAAGCTTATCAATAACCACAGAACCGAATTGCAATAGCTTGATGCTGGCGAACACTGCTTAGCTCTATTAAAGCGGAATTCTCACTAAGTTGTGGTGGATATGGTTCTCAGCCCCCGTTCCTTAAAATTGCTTTCCTCGAACATAAACCTGAAGCATTTCACGGTATCTTGTGGGTATTGTAGGCGTATCGTCTAAGCCCTTGGGCCGCTAGACCATTCAATCACCCCCTTATTGTATGTTAGCAGAGCCTGGTCACCCTCTAATATTGACTGTTTTGACGACCCCTTCTTACGACTGCCCCTACAGGAAAAATGGGCAATACTTTTCAAACATTACCCCCTAATAGTTGAATATTTACACCTTCCCAGCCTATTGCCCCCTCCCCCCCCCCTCGTTGTTTGAAAGCACCTGAGTGTATGGAAAGGTCTCCATTCCCTTCCCTTTTCTTGAAACTGCTCTCTCTGGGCAAAAATTAGAAGGTTTCTAGGGGAATGTTACGAAGTATGGGTCTATCTGGGGGATCTGGAATTATAAACGACCTATGCGAATCCGAAAAATACATTGAAAATTATACAATTCACACAGCCAGCATTATGACTTGGTCGAACGATACAAAACTAGCTCCTGAATGTCAACGTTTTACCCAAGAACAAATATGACATGCTCTAAGTGGTGGTCCGAACCTAAGTCATTACAATTTACAGATGATTTTGACCGGTTTAGGGTTTACCGATTTTTGGTAAATAAGATTTTATTTTAATGAGGGACCTTAACCGTCTTATTAACCAGAAACTAAGTCATATTCTCAAGTTCGCATACCAAACAAAAGGCGATCAGCTGAGCAGGACGAAATGAGATCATATTTTAATGGAGACTTTAATATCCCTAATAGATCACAGAGGCTCAATTTCAATCTATATTTAACAATAATCGGTGAAGTTAATTTATAATTTTCTTCCGAATGAATCGAATGATTTCGATGAAATTTCCTTGATTTAGCTAAGCACTAATGAAATGCAACACTAATCCCACCTACCGTTTCTGAGGGCCCCTAAAAGCGTTAAAATATCATTTAAGTAGTTATTTTCACGTTTGTAAACGCAGAAACAGATAATTGCATGTGCCTGTAGTAGATGGGTTAATGATGTGAAATTCAACTGTTCTATTCACTTCCTTTCATTATTACAGCGACTCATCATTAGACGTTTGCAATGCCTGGCCAATATCAACAATGTGACAAGATTGTCGAATGAGAAAGAGACGATGTAGAAGGAGATAGATCACTCTGGATATGAAAAATTATACTGTAAAATCAACAAAAACTTGACCTGCATCTATTTTTACCCTTAGAATAAATTAATAAATAGAACTTGGTACAAAACTAATGAAATGAAAAGCAGGGGTTGACAGAAACTACTGTTCATGTTAATAACTCAGCACAGATTAAAGATTTTTACCTATGTTTCAAGTACCAATTAAGCCATAGTATATTTCTAATCCAACATTGAAAGATTTAATTGGAAGAGATTTGATCCAAATTTGGATGGGAGTTGTAAGGTCAAAGGTCGAAGTTCTCAGGTTCCACCGCCCCTCAGCCAACCACCCTAATAATGGTAAATCACTCATTTGCATGAAGCGTGTCTTGCGGTAAACAAGCTTGAACCACGGCACAGGTGCAACCAAAACATTATTGGACGGGCTGAACACATAATGAACGATGAGCTTTCTCTTTAACGAAGCCCAAAACATGCACACTGCTACAGTATTATAAAAAACAAATATGTTGTTAATTTTTAGAGATGAATAGCAGAAATTTTTAGGAGAAGAAATAAGTAAGTAATAAGGAGTAAGTAAGTTATCATTCTTCACATTTACTTGATGACGAAATTGTTGAAATTTATTTTCAAGGCCAGTAATTATAATAATTATATCAAAGTTTCTTTTCTATTGAACATACTACTAGTTCCTGATAACGTTAGACTTTTCTGATACACAATATAAATATAATTTGCGTGTTAACGAGAAGGAGGGGATATCTATTATTGTCTATCATCAAGTATCCACACAAAAGATTTTCATGTATATTTGTGATACTCAACACAAACAAGTAACTGCAAAGTTTTATCTTTAAGTAGTCTGCGATACTAAAGGGCACTTGAGAGTTGAGCTTTTGGTGCTACTCTCCTATAACACCAGAGCTCCTCCTGTACCTATTGCAACATAGATGCTGTGCAGAATGTTCGTCAAAATATACATGGAATAGCTCACGCCATAGAAAAACAATGATGTTATTTAGAATCGATTAAGGGTGGAGCAGAGAGGGGGGTGCTAAGGCAGTTACTTGGATCGATTACGATAATTGATTACCCCTCCAATTTATAAGTTTGATTGTTAACCATCTTCACTTGAACTGAGGGGGATGAAAGGGAGATGCTTTCGTATGAAAGAATGACAGGTTTAAGAAATGATTATGCAGCACATATAAGTATATTGTAAAGTAAAAGAGCTCGAGTTATAGAGAGACATAATCAACCAGGAATGCCGCGAATGAGCTGAGTTTCTCTGAAATGTTAAATAATTTGAGCTCCCGAATGAAATATCACTATTAATGTTATCTCGTAAATAAAGCGACAGAGACCAAAGACCTAAGTAAACCAAGGCAACAACAATAGTGAACAATAGTTCAAATTCAACTGTTTCACGGCTTATATTGTATTCCATTTTCAAAGAAGAGAACTTCTTTAAAGTTCATGGCTGCAAGACTAAAGATTGGTACAATGAAAGAATGATGAGGTCCAATCAACGGGCGAACAACTCAATTAACAAATAACTTTTTTAAATTACGGGGCACAACTTAGGATTTTAGGCAGAGAGAAAGAGCACGAAATAAAAATTGTATTCAATTTGGTGGTAACATCTACAAAGAAGATTCCTTCTCAAAGGCCAAGACTACCGTACTAAGCGTTGGTGCTATGAAACAGTGATAAGTTCCGAAGAAAGGGCGAATAATTATTTATAATTTATGATAATTCGTTGGCGGTTTATTCCTTACAAACCTTCATTTTGAGGCTTCAGGCGCTATTGCTTTGAAAATAAGACGAAGGAGCTGAACAGACCATTTGAAGGGTCTACAAAGAATGTTTTGTTCTGACCATGTCTCAACTAGTTGTCGTATCGAGACATCCTTTTTTGTGGGTTGAACAACCTCACCCAAAAGGCTTCGGAGCAGACCAGAAACCAAAAAGCAAACGGATGATATCAGTGAGTCTGAACTTGAAGATATTCTAGGTTGAGAGTTGGTGTTACATATGTATTTGATAATACGGGCTAGCCTTTTACACCAAAAAGAACAAAGTACTTGAATACAAAGTACAAAATAATAAAGTGAACTGTAACACAGGTGATAATAGAGAAAAAAATCAATTGAAACTATTAACAGGCTCGGGGAGAAAATATTGTGAACAGATGCAACTTATACAAACTACTAAGAAGGCAAGAGCACAAGGAATAAAAAGAATAGAAAAAAGTATATCCATGAGGATTGGTTAGTCAGGAGGTCAGCTTCTCTAGGCGATCTGCACAGCGGGTGGTTGTACAAATAATCTGTGGATGAAAAAGGAGCGGTGAAGATGATTTGTGTACGGGAACATGCTTGAGGAACAGCAAGATTCAGGAGCGAAGGGGAGCCGACCTCTCCAAGCATTAGTCTTTAGAAGAAAGACATATCGGAAAGGCGTCTACGATCACCACTGCCAGCATCCCACAGCCACGACCAAATGCATCATAATTCACTGAGTCCGGGAGAATATGAAGCTTATTGGCCACATATATCAGAAACCTGCGGTGCACCCTTTCAATCCGATCAATGTGGCAACTACAGTAGGGACTCCAAACAACAGAAGAATATTCGATTACTGGAAGAAAGGACTGGAGGAAGCCCAATAAGCGCCCTGGATGTCACAGCCGTAATATGGTCAGAGAAGGTAACCTGGGTGTCCGGGATCACTCCCAAATAACGTGATGTAACAACCCACCCAAGTGTTGCTTCTCAATAAGATAGGTATGATAAATAGGCGACAGGTTGCTATTGAAAGTCGCAGTTAGACATTTGGATAAGTTAGGAAAGAACAATGATCGGCACACTAAGTGAAAAGTTCATCGAGAGATTTCTACAGGATCAAGCAGTCGGCAAGTGACTCAATCAGTTAACAACTCTTCAAATCTCCAGCGAAGAGAAGGAACTCAACTCCATCCAGCACAAAACCAGCAAGGAAAATAGTGGACCTGTATGCAAACCCTGAAGAATTCTTGTTGTTACAGGGAAAGGTGTAGAAAGGCCGGGCTAAACTAATATGGCGACTAGCCAAATGAATTCGTCTTAAGCCTTGCTGGGGGAATTGATATTGCAACTACACCATAATGCCTGAACAAATTGAAATTCCTTGAGAAATTCCTCCGCGCACATTTAGCTTTTTTCATATTTCTTCTTCGCAAAGTATGCTTTGCCAAAATTGAATTTTGTGGTGTAGCCTTCCTAAAACGTATTCCATCAAGTTTTCTTCTTTTTCACGTTGTACGTCAGCCGAACTGAAAAAGATTTTCCATACTTTCCATTACTCTCATATTCGTCATGGTCAAGCTATGAATTTATGACGAGAGTAAAAACGGACGACACTAATAATTCTTCATTGCCTTATCTGAAAAGGCTTTTAAGCCATTTTGAAAATTCAAGAGATATCTAACGATGTACCACGCTGCATCTACGACCCCCCAGCCCCCTCCACCGCACCATTTATTTTTCACGAACATGACAATGTTGTTGGCAAAGTGTTCTCATACATCTATATTCTTGAGGAACGAGGATTGAGAGGAGTCACGACATCAATTCCGATAAGAGCGGCTCTTTCCAGGTTTTTAACCCTTTTCGCTCGACATCATTGAAAGGAATAATTCCGTTTTTTTCCGTATTCCTTCGACGTTCTATATCTTACTATCAATAATTCAAGTCCCAAGGCCGTTCTTCGTTCGCGTTTACAGAAGTTTGTTCAGTACAAACGTTAACCTCACACGACCGAGTCGACAGAAGTTTGTCAGTTAGAGACGTCTCCCACGAAATGTCTCGGCCACGCAATCACCCGAAAACATTACGTGCTTTCCGATCGTTTATTAGACGATGTCGTTTTCAGAAGCACGTGAGGTTTTCTGACGATTTCGGTCCCGCAATCCTGTATCAGTCTTCCTCAGCCTTTCACGAAGCCCTTTGGAATCTCACCAAAGCTCCAACTCGTTTGAATAATTGAATGGACCAATTTCTAAGCGAATCTTGAGGTACTTGACTTACAGCATAACAAGCTTTTGATGGTAACGTTCAATTCTTATCTGAAGACTATCAAAGTGGTCGTACAAAGTTCCCGCTTAGAAAGTGGAAGTAGAGGTCAGGGTCAGCTAACATGGTGACCAGCCTGGTAAGGGGAATCCCAAAACCCTCTTGCCTTCCTCTCTGAAACCCTGCCTCATTCCACAGGAGAAACTTGTGGAAACGCATTAATTTGAAAGTTGTCTGTCTGACTCACATTTAAATATATGCGGATCATCTGGGGGGTACGATGCTTATCCCCTGACAACATCAACAAAAGGGACTATGGTTCATGGGAGATCAAATCGAAGCCAACTCCTCCCAAACCTCCAAATTTCATATAAACCACTCGGAAATTTGAAAACACACATGCAGATAACTAAACATGAATCCAATCTTTTGGATTAAGACAAAACTACAATCTTATCGTCCCAGATTTATCAATTCTTCCACACTTCAGGCTGACTTTCCTTAAATTTTATGCTGAATGGATTCTGAATATCGATGTTGAAGGGAAAGAGTGTATGTTTATGTTTCCAAAGTATTACAAAATATTAAAGCTGTTGTAATAAACATAATAATGTGAAAATAAAGTTACAAATGAAATACAAACGAAAAAATGCAAAGTCAAGGCCACTGAAGCGAAGACCTCAAATTACGAGTAAGTAATTAACCATGAATAAGAGTAAACATGCTACAAGCGGTTAACAGTAATACTTAGAGTTGAACAATTGGGTTTACTTACGGATACGTTAAATTACGGTCGAGTTAACAAGGACTTGGACACTACCTGCAATCAAGACAAAATAATTTAAGGTGTACAAAATCACACTATATATTTGTGGTAAACTTAATTACACACACAAACACGTGTGTGAAACTTGAAGTACTTTTTGGTACTTGAAAAGTACCTAAGCCAACAAATTTTGCGGAGGTTACAATTTGTCGATTACAAAGATTCGTTATTGGAAATGAATGGAAGTGAAATCATAAAATAAGTTTGAATCTGTTGTTTGAAGCGTATTTATTTCTTCGTATTCGTTTAGATACGTTTCGTCCTGCAGCGAGGACTTCCTCAGTCTACAACTTACTATGTCATAAATACAAGCAGAATTTAGGCATTGACGTCGTGGTGCCACCACACATCTCTTCAGTTGTTCATTACTTGAGGCTTATGCAGGTAAGTGAAGTTGTAAAAATATTCTCTCATCCTTTTCACACATACAAAATGTCATAATTGAAAACATCGCTGGTGTCAACTGCGTTAATTATTACAATTCTATCATGAATGAAAAAAGGAAAGAGAGGAGAGATGCAAGTAAAAATTTTTAAAACTCATTGAATGGTATCTAATGGTATTGTTCGGTACTTGAAAGGTACCTAAGCCAACAAATTTTGCGGAGGTTACAATTTGTCGATTACAAAGATTCGTTATTGGGAATAAATGGAAGTGAAATCATAAAATAAGTTGTGGACGATGAACTAAAGATGCCCTCCCCTATTCATTCTCTGCAAGTTCAGATCTCCCTTTATTTCGTCCCTGCATCAAGAATGTTCGCGTGTCCGAGAGTGCTCGACCCCGAAAGAGCCAGGATTGTACCTGCCTCAAACCGGTTGCAGATCTACACGTTTGCTCCCAGCCAACTTCAGGTCCGTAGAATAATTCTACGGTTCTATAATGAATATCCGAATGATAAAGCACTTTTCCAGATTTATTTTTCAATGGGAAATTAAAATTTAGCGTTTTTGAGACAACATGAACGTATGTTGCAAGCCCCCCCATAGATCAGCACTACTAACACTAAATTTCATCCGAGTCAAGAAGTGTGTGGGAATGACCGATGAAACCAGCGATGAAACTGAGTCGGTTCAACTTTAGCTCGCCAGGCGTTTTCCAAGGAAGTCTGTGTTCTGTTCTTGTTAACCCACAAATTTCAAAATGAAGGCACAGAAGTCAATATCCACAAATGGGTTTCGAAATCTAAAAATTAAGATCGATATGATTAATTTTGATTGCGGTGGTGTCGATCGACGCTCATGAAATAAAAATGAGGTGTGAGCGGGAGTAATGTTGGGCACCATTATTAACCAAGATGTAAACGGACGAACAATAAATACACAAATAACAGCAATACTGTCATTCCGGTGGAATTCAACTGCGCTCCATGGACGAAACGTATAAATCATGATGTTAATATTCATTATTTGTCCATGAATAATGGGTCGTTCTCTCATTATGTAGACATCACGGATGCCTTGAGGGTTACATCCGGTTGGAGCGAGGAAAACGCAGAAATTGTAAACTAGGTAGTAATTTTCAAAACCATCCATTTCCATTGTTAATTTTCTTTGTTATGGCCGAGTTCAATTACATTAAATATGAACAAAATTCAATAATGACTAAAAAAAGATGTAAATTGAGAATAAATTCGAACGCAACAAATCAAAAACCTAAGATGGTGAGCTGAAATTATAGGAGAGGGGGAATTATAGGGAATCAATAAGAATCATGAATAAAAAGTATATTATAATATTCATAAAACCGTGTTTTCAACAACCTGTTTCATAAATTTACCGAATATTTGAGTGACCCATTATTTGGAAAGGTATAATTGGATAGGTTATGGTTAGGTCATGTTCCACGTTTCTTGAATGTCCCTGGGTCCTGGGGACTTTTTACATTACTTTTATTTATTATAAGTAATAACAAAAAATTATTTTTGCAGAAGGTAATACTATTACCGTCATTACCATTGTAGCTAGTTTCCATACCACAGAAATAAAATGATGATAATTTTTTTAATGCAATAATATGCAAAACATCTAAGAATTTAAAATACATAAGATAGTATTTTATTAATACAAAATGAAAATTATTGAATGCAAAAATTAAGTCCAAACCAGCTAATATCATAGGGGACTTCATTTCTGAAAATTACGTGAAACACAGTAGGAAAGTGTCCAAAGCTCATTTTAATATTGAACCAGGAAATCTCTGAATGAAAACGAGACAGAATAATATCAGTATATCTGTGATGTTTGTTTTAATATTCCCCCTCTTGGTATCCCTGTGCACCCTCAAATGGCAGTCCATGTCCTAAAATTTATGGGAAGAGGTTCTACCACACTCTAACTCTATCAATCATTAGCAGAGATTTTACCAAAATCTCAAGCATTGTGATCTACAAGCTTGCAAGTAATGTACTAATGCCTGTATCATAAACATTTATTTAATTAGAAAACCTTAATATCAGAAGCAGTCCAAATATTTTAATGTAATAGGCCTCATGACTGATTGTCCATGTAAGATGGTGAATTTTCATCAGAACTCTTTTCTAGATTTTACAACCGTATCATCCCGAAGAATCTAAGGAAACTGATTTATCAGTTCGGCCACTAATTAAAAAATCACAGCTCATTAGCGTACAAGTAGTTACAATGAGTGTGTCACCAAATGGATTTATATACACAATATGTTTGAGATAATCGCAATTGAAAGTTTACGAATAGTGAAACGGATTTCTCAAAATCCTTTAGATGGTGCTTTTGCCAATGAGTACCCTTCATGTATATGAGGGTACAATGGAAAAACCCTTCATTGACAAAAATCTGATTTTGAGATAATCGCAATTGAAAGTTTACCAATGAATAAACAACCCCAGTATAGTGAAACTTATACCTGCTTTTTGAGTGTGATGAAGGTGGTTTTCCCCTGAAACGATTGCAGATTCGGATTCTACGCCTCAAAATCCTTTAGATGGTGCTCTTAACTCATTTACCTAAAAAATGTCAATGAAGAGATTTTTCCGCCTGTACCCTTCATATATTTCTTACAGTAAGATATATACCTAATCGTAAAGGATAAATGAAACACATCCGCATAGATCAATGTTCACACATCGACCATTTCAACACACAGATAACAATTGACTTGATCCATTTTCCGCTCTGGATCTTCAAATATACCTAAACCAAAAGTAGCGGTCAATATTTCTGCACATATCATGATATTTGGATTTGATAAAAACTGCGCCAGAATAAAATTTTGGTTCAATAAACTGAGTCGGTTTAGACGTATAAGACATCGGGTTCAGTAGGAACCAGCGTGAAATTTCCTACAAGAAGGATTTTCTCCATCTGTGCCCCGTTTGATTGATCACTGGCCACCGCCGCGACGTCAGGTGTTGAGGGCGGTAAATCACAAGTTCGCCACCTCCCTCTTCGACACAACGAGAAAAAAAAAATCCCCCTTCATATCGACCCCGATAGCTTCGAAAACTCATATTACGGGGGCTTGGCCAAATGTGTGCCGGAGCTTAACTTCAGGCCTAGACGTAAACCGTTAAATCCACGAGATGTGCCGTATCCCGTCAGTAGGTTATCGAACGGTGAGTTCGCGAGATAATCGATGATAGGAGGACAAATCGCCTTTCTCACGCCCTCCTCCAACTCCCTTTCTTGAAATCGATAGCTCAATCAGTTACAAATAGTCTCCGTATTCCCTTAATCTAATTTGCCTAGAAGATTATTCTGTACATTGAGTTGAGTTGATTTAATCTTTCTATGAATAACTCTTATGATTTCTTCCACGGAATCGTTACGTTGTCAAAATGTCATCATAGAGAGACTTTATACCTATTATTTTAAGTGTATCAATACAGAAGTCGACATACTAATTGCTAGGAATTCCAATAAGTTTCCTACTTTTAACTAAGTGAATAACCGATTTTGTGTCTGTCAGTGTTGTCTTGTGCCGTGTCCTTGTAACAAGCTTAATTTTGAAATTTCAACCGATTTTGATAAAATATTCACGGAGTGTGCACATTATTGTCAAGACGGTTCCTAATGATCACAGTTCAAACCCATACTTCAAACCCATAGTCTGCACATACACCAATTTAAAATCCATCAAGCATAATTTTCTCACGTTCTAATCGGCCGACCTTGCTCAAATTTTTGGGGGAATCGGGAATATCTTCTTAGATCGATTTCCATTGGTAGATTCTACACGTGGAAGTTCGCAAAAGTCATTGAAAAAAAAAAGCTCAACTTTGATTATTATCCGATTTTCACGAATTTAGAAGAAATGTGGATTCCACTGTTAATGGTCCTCTATTACCATCAATCCCAAATCAGAATTCCAGTCTCCACATTCGCTAACTTAAAATGCAACCAGTATCATATCTTCACGAACTAGTCTTCCGATCTCGATTAAATTTGGTGATAGTACATAGTACGACAGTACATTTTAATAATTTCGAAACAATGTCAGTACGATCGTTTTTCCCCAATCATACACAACATTTGTCTCATCACATTGGGATTTCAACACGGTCGTTTTCCCAACCCCACTCGTTATTAAATCGTATAACATTGTTTAAAACGTTTCAATGATCTACACAGTAATGCCACACCCAACTTAGCAGATGACATTACAATTAGGAAATTTTTGCGGATATAACTTCAAAAACTTCCGACTACAATAGATTTTGGATGGGCTTAGTTACAGTTGAAGTAGATTGATTTTCCAAATACATTCCCTTATTATATTTCTATTAACTTGATCACAAAAATACTTGTTAAAAGTCTAGAAGGACTTCCCTTTTCTTGCGCCTGTACCTAATACCAATTTAATTCAGTCCGTGGTCTTACCCAACACTTTTGATCTTGATGTCAACAGCATTCTCTTACACGGTGTGTGACGAGTTTTAACAAAATTAGGTAAACCAATCAACGGCATGTAGGTAATTAGTCTAATTGTGTTTGCGTTGGAACGCAGACGGGGGTAGAAGAACAAGAGAGACGTGGGTGCTCGTACGGTCATGAGAATGTCTATCCCTCTGCTGTTCAAATGTTATCTTACTCGGTGAGTTCCGTAATATGTTTTATTTATCCCATTCAAAACTCTTTTGAAATACCGGCCAGTTAACGCCTGCACTGGGTTTCAAGTAAGGTGTAGAAGACAAATATGCACAAACCATTTAGAATTTCATCCATCGTAACCCCATTACCAGCTTCTTACAAAATGAATGTAGTTTTATTCTAACATTTCTTAAGAAATACAAATTTTAAACCATGAAATGTTTGTATCTTTCAACAAAAATCATAATCTGCCTATGGTACATATTGTAAAAGAAAAATTTAGTTCACAAGTTCATAATGAGAAATAGACTTCAATTTTATACAAATTTATGTACAGAGGAGAGGACGAGAGAGAAATGTATATATATAAAGACGTTGAAGATACAGTGAAATGAATTAGGTCAAAGGTAGAATCGAAACTAAGGTCACCATTTAACTACTGTAGGCCTCAAATCCGCTGAAACTTGGAAAAAAGGAATCACGAATTATTGTTACCAATATCTATTTCGGCAAAAATACAAAATTAAATCATGTTGATGAACTCCCGAGCAGAGTTTCACCATTTTCGGCTAAAAAACGGTTTCCAACTGGTTTTAAAGAAAATAGTTCAGGGATATGATGCTATTTTTCGGGTTCCGTTTCCACAAGCCTGTACCCAATATTGCTATGCGTCCTTTCCAGCTTGTCCGATCGATGGGAGCTAGAATACATACATTAAGCCAACAACCGCAGGTGACCCGCAAATAATTTACAACGTTGGTCAGCGTGACTGATTCGATGAATGGCTCATTGCCAAAAAGTAGGAATATTACGAAATTGGCCAATTTTCACATACATTTTTAAAGGTCGCCTAAATCAGGAGGAGAGAGGAAACCGGGGTATAGAAACGTAGAGTAGAAAATAATAGAACGACTCAGCTACCCATCATCGCACCTTCCTAAAAAGATGAACAGCGTGGAATGGTTGTAAGAGAATCGTGAAGTGAAGTTCCTGTCTGTAAACACCCATAAATACGATTTTTATGAGCATGACATGGTTATGACATTTTATGCGAGTAACACGGAGGAGAACTTAGTATTTTACTCGTAATTAAAATACACTTTGTTGGGTAGTGCCCATCTAAGGCCACTTAGTTGTTAAGTCCTGCTTTACGCCGCTGTAACGTTTGCTACCTCATCCCATGTACCTTTGATTTAAGCCGGAAGTATGGCCTTGTTCGGGAGTCGGTGTCTAATGACCCTTTTATGTATAAACGCGTAATTAGTGGCACTTATGCCGCTTCGTAAACTGAAATAAAGAGGAAACATGGAAAGGAGAGTAAGAAGAGGTTTTTTTTTTCTTTCAATAAGTGTCCTATCAGTACGGAAGGAATTAATTGGCTTATCTAACGAGGTTTCTGACGTACTCTCCACTCATTTAAAATCCATGCGATTGATCAGGGACAATGACATTGATGAGACTGCTTAGGTTGAACCATAGATTCCAATAGCATCTATCCCATGTTCAGACGCTTCACGAGTGGATGGTTACTAACGAATTCTATTCAAAACGACACACAATATGAACGTATTGTTGCTGCACTTCCCATCTATACTTACGTCCAATCTGAATATTCATGGGACTGGAAACCGCTCGACGCCATATGAGATCTTCTCCAGGAAAGAAACCACTTCATTCTTTCTTCCTCCATTCTCATTAAAGTTATTCAGGTCGTGAGGTTCATGACGCCGAAGGATTCCCAACTCCCGTCAAGGAAGACACGTAGCCCGCTGTTATGAGAATATCAACCAGGTCAAACTATAGTTAGCTGAAGACGAGGGTACTGTACAGGACATGTCCCATTTCTCCAGTTCACTCCAACTAAACCATCACGGTTATTTCATAGTGCAACATCCTTTTCCAAGACATAACCATAATTTTTCATTGCCTTCTTCCTTACAACGGCTGCTACGATCGTAAATTTCTTAACTGTTGAGAAACTGTAGCTCTTGATGCTCTAGCTTGACCATCATTCAGGTTTGTGACGTTGCTATGATTTTAAATCTTATCACGCATCATAATTCACAAGCCATAAGGACGACCCTGTAATGCACGCATTACTTACCAATATGTTTAAATAATGAGTAGTTTAAACATTAATCTGAAGCTGAGTTGATGACACCACAAAGTGACACAACCATGAACACACCGAAATATATATTAGTCTAAATTAATCACTAAAACTCGTTCAAATTAAAGAGCGATATCCTAAATTGTCCCAAAATTAACAAGAATTATCAGTAGAGCTCAAGTTAATTTAAGAAAATACGCTAATATTATCATGCTTCATGACTGCAACTTTTGGTTTATTATTCAATAATAAACCATTGTAATCGCTCTGGAAAAACAAAATTCTAACCCCCCTGAAAAGTTCATGGTTTACGTTTCAAAGGGTGTAGAATCCGAATCTGCAATAAAAAATTTTCGTACGCCGTACGCACGATTTCTCCCAAACGGCTGGAGCAAAAAATCTGAAATTTTCAGGAAAAATCCATCTTGGTCCGACGACGCCCCAATTCTTGAGCCAGCTCTCTCACTCAATTTAAAGTGCCCTTTAAGGGCTGTCAAAGTTTTGTAAAATCCCTAAAAACCTCAAAACAAGTCGAAGCGGCCTAAATTTGTACCTATTTGAAGAACATACTATGAGGAATCGAATGAGACTCTCCCCAGGTCCGTAGGTCAAACCATTCCCGATGTATGGCCCGATTTATGGTGCCAACATTTGCGTTGTTTGGTTTATTATTGTTTGTAGGTAACCTAGTGATGTCCTGCCGATAGCGTCGAGTTGTAGTGAATGTGGATACTGGAGTGATAGCCGATGTTGGATACTTGTAGTTTATAGCCGAAACATAAACGGGTTGAATCATTATGATATGCATGAAACGCTGATAATATATAGGTAAATATTATTTCAATATTATTACTGGGGTTTATTATTATTATAGCACGTAAATCGGTTCTTAACCAAAATACCTATTTGGATTGATCAGTTGATCATATTTGTGTGCCTCCTGAAATTCAATAATTGATCTATCACCTGTGAAAAACGCTGCAAATTCTTTCACTGGGGTTTATTATTCAATTGGCTTGCGTTCATGATTTGAATTTCTGCTAAGCTTTGGAGTGTGCGTGTTTCACAGGTGATAGATAGTGATTATTGAATTTCAGGAGGCACACAAATATGATCAACTGAACAATCCAAATAGGTTTTTTGGTTGAGAACAGATTTACGTGCTCTATGCGTATCTCCTGAAATTCAATAATCGCTCTCTATCACCTGTGAAACACGCACATTCTAAAGCTTAGTAGAAATTCAAATCATGAACGCAAGCCAATTGAATAATAAACCACAGTGAAAGAATTTGCAGCGTTTTTTCTATGCTTTTCAAAGTGTCGGCATCGGTATTTTTAAGCACCACTCACTGTCCCCGTAGTGCGACGACAACATTGCGAAATTTGGAAATACCATACAAAATAAACTACTTCTGGTTGGAAAGAGCGGTCGGTGACCATTTAAAAATAATAAAAGTACATTTATCACGCCATGTATGTAGAGGGTGATTCAATTGGTAAGAGAATGAATTTCACCGAATACGTTGTCACCGACAGCAAGGGCCCTCATACCGGGAAATGACACGTCTCGCCGCTGCCCTGTTCATACAGAATTTTCAAGGATTCGTACTTGAGCCGTGACCCGGCAGAAACAGGAAGAACTTCGAGCAGCCGGCCGTCTGGGGAGTCCCCTGTGCGGCCAGTGCCGTTACTCCCAGGTTGTACCGTTCCAACCAACCGCCTAACCCACAAAGAAATACATTCTCAAACCATCTTATCTCATCACTTTCCCCTCCTTACCGTTTCCCATTCTCATTAATAACGAAAAAAACTCAATTAAGGACAAAAACTTCTTTCTTGGCATCAAGGACTCTGGCGTGTGAACTGGGTCTGTCAAAATAACATCGTAGACTTAGAAGTCATGTACCTACCTAACGAAGGATCTGGGTCGTGGGAAAGTGAAAACTACGATCGAGATGTTCAGGGATGAATTACATACTATTAAAAACCAAGTGTATGAAAAAGTATAACTACAATTACATGAAACAATGTAATTTCACTAGTGATAGTTCCGTGTTCATGAAAGAGTTTTTCGAGAACACCAGTACGTACCTACAATAACAATGACAATTTAATATTCGTAGAATAGAATAGGAATTCCTCCAAATATATTAGCAGAATTAGAACCAAAATTTCATGAACAAATGTTGTGTCTTTAGTGACTTTTTTTCACTTTACCAAAGAGTTTTATACCTGCTAGTACAAACAGTAACAACTTATCATTTGTAGATGATCGAATGTGCACGTATATTAATAAATAATATTGCGCTTCACTTACGGATGCACAATGAATAGTGAACATATACAGAAGAAGAAAAAGTTACTAAGGTTCGCTATAGAAAATGAAAAACATGCGAGACAAAAAGCAGCAGGAATTCATTTTTTATTACAGATATTGTACTATAATGAAGATAAGGAAACAGAATCAATGCCTACCTGAAATGCATACGTAGGTACCTACAATTTCCGTAAGGAATGGCAAACAACAAAGGAATGGACGTATAATTTTCGTAATTCTAAACAGGGAGTTAGTAAAATAGAATTGAGTTAATGATAATTTGGATTAATAATAGCATTCTTTTTGATTTGAATGTAAATTTCATTTAAGGTTCGCTATAGAAAAGAAAAAGTTGCGAGACAAAAAGCAGCAGGAATTCATGTTTTATTACAGATTGTACTTTGTATATTACTTTGTAATGAAAATCAATGCCTCTGAAATGTATACGTACCTACAATTTCCGTAGGGCAAACAACATAGGAATGGACGTACAATTTTCGTAATTCTAAACAGGGAGTTTGTAAAATAGAATTGAGTTAATGATGATTTGAATTAATAATACATTCTTTTTGATTTGAACTGATTTCATTTTGTGAAAAGAGTTTACAAACTAGCAAAAAATCGAATTAGCAAACGTTGGAGAAAGAGGAAAGTTCTTGAACTTCAAGTTGCTCATTTGTGTAATTTGGGTAGGCCAGTGACATAATAGTTGGTTGACAAATTGTACTAATGAGAGACGCCGCGCTCGCCGTTACTTCGTTCCTTCTTCTCATCCATTTTCCAACCAAAATCTTTCTACAAAGTTCGTCAGTTCATGTACACATTTGTCGTACTAGAAGACAACGCTTCATTAAAAACATGTTTCCTGCATCTATGAGAAAAGTTAAATTGCATTCAATCGAAAGATTATTGCAGAACTCCATAGATCCATAGATTTGTTCAATCAATCGTAGGGAATTTAAACCAAGTCTCGATTTCAACGGTATTCTTTGTTCACAGTTTCACTATCGAGAAACATGAGAGTAGAGCCAGAGTCAAGAACGCTCTGGAAATATTTTGAATATGTAAATTGTTGACATTAACAACCACAAAAAACTTGGGTAGCAGGAGAGATAGAATAAATACAAATAAAAAAATGATATGAATGAGAACAAGGGATACAGAAAAACCTCCTCAATCAATCAATAATTTTAGTACAATAGTTCAGGCAGAAGGATCAATAGACACTTCGAGGATTCCTGTCGAATACTCCCTTGTTCTTGTTTTCCACCGATTTTTCCTCGGTTTTTGCTGTTGTGGAATAGCAGTTTCATCCTTCAACTCGTTTTATATCGATTAATAAGATACTGATAGTTTAAGGGCCGATTAAACAATCCTTTATTAGCTTTCCATGCACACATCACTTGATGTGATATTGATAATTTGCTACTGGCATCGCCCCAACATTTGACTGTAATGTGATGTGTCAGAGAGTAGTAGTGCACCAGACTGGAGTCGTGTAGGACGTGCCCTAAGCAGGTAGGCTGGGCGGTACTTCGGTTCAGTGGCCTGGGGTACGTTGAACCTCGCTGTCATTTTATGGCCATCCGCCTCAGTTGAGGATGAGGATGCCGCTGGTATCTCATCTCCAACAGGAGACCCTCTTGCGGCTTTTACGAACGATTTGTCACATCTCCGATTCGTAGCGAAATCTCAAAAAGTTACTGAATTTCTTCTTGATAGTCATTACAGCGTGGATGTGGAGATTCATAGGTTGATGACTTAGACAAAGTTATTTCCTCTTTCTTAGTGATCCCTTCAGGATCAGACTTCAGGCAAATTTTTATAGGAAGCTTTGCCCCTCTCCGGTTTCGACTTCCCGCTGGCCAATTAGCAGATAGCGACGATTTCTTACCTCACCAGAAAATAAATTAAATGTAATTAATTCAGCTTTGGTTTATTGTATTGGTTTTTATTATACCTCGCTCAGTTTCAGTTGTTCTACTCGTGGAACCTGGGCCTATATAAGATGTGCTTTCTGTGATGTACCTTCAGTTCATCTTTGTTACTGACCTAACTGTGGAAATCGATTCAACTGTGTAACTCATTATTTTCGTGGAAATATAGACAACATTCTATCTTACTCCGTGTTTATTAAAATGGGTTTCCACAACTTAGTCCAAGGAGACATCCCAGGGATATTTTCTGTTTCATGTCTATGTTAATAAAATGTATTCCTACTAGTCCCAATTTAAAATTACACAGCCACACCAGAAAAAAAAAAAATGTCCTGACCCAGAAATGCCAAGATATAGAATCGATGTATTTTTTCGCGCTGATTCCGAATTTTCAAACCGCGGAACGATTGAACGTGTCGTTTTTGAGATATTCGCATTTTACTAAGGCTAAAAGTGGAAAAATCGTATTTTTTTGTAAATCCTGACTTATTGTGCTTTCTTGAATAGAAGTATTGAAAGGCCGGATTAGCTTTGTAACCTCATATTTTCCACAAATACAGCAAAAATGACTTTTATCCGTATCGCAGGAATGACAAGAGTTCGAGGTCCTTTGAGAGTTAGAGGGATTCAGTTTTCTTTTTCTTGATGCATAAGACTCTCCAGTAGCCAAGTTACCCACCACTGGAGAGCTGCGGTTGCATGATGACGACGCCCGCGGGCCCGCTTTTGCTCACCCTGACCAGGCGCCGATACTGGGCATCCGATACCCTGCATCGTAAATACCTTACTTGTTTTTGCCATGACGGCTTAATTCTATCACCTAGGAACTTAGCCAGAAAAAATCTGTTATCCGCCGTCACCACGGGGAGGTGTCCTGGTTGCAAAAAAAAAGGATGTAGCTGAATCAGGGTTACAACCCCTATTTGTTGCCAAAAAATTTCAATTGCACAATAAGTCAGGATTTACAAAAAAATACGATTTTTCCACTTTTAGCCTTAGTAAAATGCAAATATCTCAAAAACGACACGTTCAATCGTTCCGCGGTTTGAAAATTTGGAATCAGCGCGAAAAAATACATCGATTCTATATTTTAGTGTTTCTGGGTCAGGACATTTTTTTTTTTTTTTTTTTTTCTGGCTGTGTTATTTATATAAGTGATCCGAGGAAAAGGGGTATCTAGTAAGGAAATAATAAATCTTTACATGATAATTGGCAGCGTTCCACAATGGTTTCTACCCATTTTAGAAGAAAAGTTTCAATTTCATTGAAAATATGTATACACGATGAACAATATAGGTAAGTACTAAATGTAGATGGAGAGTAAGTGTTTCACTGCATTGTCCTCACATATTTCGTTATGAGTTCTACTGCGGTTGGCGATTGATTGCGCCATCCATGAGAGGGTGCAATCCTAGAATGAAGATGGCGAGATAACCTGAGAACACGATTCACCCGCCGTTGTGAATAGCAGGAAAAACGGCCACTGAAACCATTGTGTAATTCTCAAATCGTTGTGCGATTGTACGGATCTCGCAAAGATCGCAGAACAATCCCGAGAGCCGGAGATTCTCTGAAACCGGAAAACTGACCGAGAGGCGAAATGTTCCCCGCGGGATCCTGGCGGAAAGGAATGCCGAACAATAGCGCAGCTGGTGATGAACGTGAACCGTGAACGACTGAGGTGACAAAAGAACGGAGTTCTGCGACACGGTTTTGTCCCGGGATTTCGTACCCACTTTTTCTTCATTTTCGGTGTCAACGATCCATAATGGTTACACATCAAAGGTATGTATAATAACTGCCGTGCTGTTCCACGAATCTTCGGTGCGCTGGATAACTAGGCTAATACCATGAGCCACACTCCTGCAAATCGCTGACAAAATTTAATAAACAATGAAGCACTTACTTTTACGTATATAGTCTATATATTAAACTATTCCAACGATAAATAACCATATTAGTTAATCCAATTAGCTGGTTCCGGCAAGATTTGAAAATGTATCCAAAATCATCCGAACTAACTTCATAGCTCATGCTTACACATTTCTAATACTACTATCAGTATTTTGGTCGCACCTAGCCGTTCGAATCTAATACTTTAATGGGAATCAGTTCCAATCCGTTCAGTACGTTCCGTGAGACCTATATCGGAAACGTTTGTGGAAACCTATTCTTTGCATTAGTTCCCTTAGCTATCACGCTCTGACGAATTCAGGTTGAGTAACCATATTCTACTTCTAAACAACTTTGAATGCACGAAACTATAAGTTGATGGTATGGATAGCGGATAGTCTTCCCTTCCCCTAGTGAGATATTTCAGTCAGAAAATTGGATGTAAGCAGTTGACCAACATTTTCGACTACAGTTGCCAGTATTAGTTGACAAGAAGCGTGAACCTTTTCAACTACAATAGTGGCGGTAATAGTTATCCAAATGTAATGTACTTCAATGGACAATCAGCATCTGCACCCAATTACTCTTCGGTCGAACTCTTCGTCAACTTCTTCTCCCCTGTTTTTGATCTACGTAGCAACTACTCTCTTCAATGTTTAATAAGACGTGGTATCAGCAACATCCTTCTGCAGGGCGCATATCGCTGTTGAGTTTCACTAATCCATTGGTGGGCACAGCCTCCTGTGCCTTACTGGCATCCTCCTTGACTTTCAGCTTACCTTCTCTGAGTATATCGACTCAGTTTCCAGTAGCGTTCTCCAGGCACTGGGCTTCTTGGAGCATTGTACCAGAGACTTTAACAACGCCAAAGCTCTCCCCCTCTCTGGTGTTTTTGGAATATGGTTCAGAGGTTTGGGCGCGAATTACTACGAGAGAGAGGGCAATTGGAGAGAGTCGAACACAGACTTCTTGCATTCAGGATCAAATAGGCAATGGGAAATCTTGATTATGGTCAGCTAGAAAGAGAGTGTAGGCTTACTAGTCTGGTGAATCGCCGTGGCATTGCATATGCCCCCTTTTAATCAATGGTTCGCTAGTTCCTTGCAAATATCCATCTGTTGGTGCCTCATCAAGCTTCCAGCTCAAATGCTCTGCTTTACATTCGATTCTCATCGCTCAATTATTTGTACTATCCCCTTATGCGCCGTATCCTACACGAGCTCCTTGATCGATTGCCAACATCAACCATGTTTTGCGGACTCGATAGCTCATGTAAAAAAACAAACTTAGCCTTTCACTTTCTCAATGACATTAATGCCGGTCTTGTGAGTGTGCCACTATGTTCCATGTTTTGCAGCTAAACGTTTTTGTAATTTAGAAATTTTCATTTCTGAAATAACTCTGCTGTATTGGAGGCAACTTATCTTCGTCATCAATATTGTCCCCGCAACTGGTACTTGAGCCGCATATTTAAAAAATAAATAAGAACGTCGTTCGAACTTAGGATACATATTACCCATTCTTGAAATTATGTATGTACTTTCCTGATAAATGTTTGAGGATGCCTGATAATTCACAGTTGCCGATGATAACACGATACTGCACGCTTCAATAGAAAAATCGAAGTACCGTCATGAAAGACTCAACGATGTGGAGGTCTGTTTTCAAGGACTTCTGTCCGACAGGTTCTCTCATTTCTTAATCTTACCATCCAGTTGAATGAAGTGGATCTGGAACGGAGAATTTGAATTCTTGGGGCCCTTTTTTCCACAGAGGAGAGAGATCCTTTAACCACAGCAGTGAGATCGCACCTGAATCGGACGGTGTGTGGAAGGGACTCGGGCCCGTTGGATGAACCACGAGCGGTCGGGTTCCCCCCACCGAGTACCCTAGATTAATGCGTGATCCGTTAACAGTTGGTTCACAGTTGGTCGAGCGGTTCGTCCCCATGTCCCTCACGTCCTTCAAAGCTTGTGACATCACAACTAGAGATGTGAGATGTTGGAAGAAAGCTATATATCACGCTCGTAGGTCTGTTTTACCAAACTCCCAACAAACGAGGGGTTCCACAACAAATTCAACTCTCAGTTTCACTCCCCGCACCCGGACATATTCACCTTTACAGCGGTAATCAAAAACATGCAAATTGACACCAACATCGCTATTACGACAGCTTCCAAAACGGAGAAACTGGAGAAAACCATGAGGGCTAAGCAAAAATTTCTGCATGACCAAACGCAACGGTTCTTTCGTGGCGATTCGATTATGTAAAACTGATGTCATACAAAGTTCAACCTTCCTTCCAACTTTCCATGTAATATCTCCTGATTTCGACGCGAGGACTGCTTCAGTTCTTCAGACAAGTAAGTGTTTATGAAATTCATTAAAATACCGTAACCATGGGAGGGACATAGAGACCACCCTGAATGGTTTAGGGAGGGACATGGAGACATACCCTTGTGTACCTGTTTTGCTGTGGGAGGGACGTGGGCACGTCTGTTGGTTACGGGAGGGACATGGGCTGTCACCTGTCGAGCTTACCACGTGAACTCTTCGTGTTGCTCGAACAGATCAAACTGTAGTGAGTACTCCGCTTTTGAAGAGCGATATAGTTCTTTGAACGCTTTACACTAATACACCAGTACGTGTACTATAGAAAAAGTATACAATTGTTCGGAACGAAATTTGGAATGACACGCTCGCAGTTGCAGTACTCAGTGATCCAGTCGTCATTCTGTACAATGCATAGAATCACCATGAAATATGCAACATCCACTTTTTTAAGCCAGTAACAACTGGAAACGAACTCGTTTCATTTTTCCCTTGTTCAGACTATACATTCGTATTGTAACTTTCCGACACTCGAACAATATCCGGAATCATTTTATGGCTCCCCTTTGGTACGGTAGTAAAGCAGAACGACGCTTCATAGGGAATGAAACGTTCATGGATATGGCGGCGTAAAATAGGAAGTTCAATATCTGCCAACTTTCACAAAATATCTCATCTTTCCCTCCGTCCGGAACTCCAAACAACAACTGTGCTATTAAAAAGGATACACCCCGAGCTGGTCCCAGGATATTAATTTCTAGTGCAGAACTGATATTGGGGTCACATGTGATAAATGAAGCCGTAAAAACTTCTCCGACGCGACCGACGGTCAGAAAGTTTTCCTTTCCCTTCATTTTTCCCGACACATTACCCAACCGAGGTTTTTGCCTATTTTTCAAGGGAAAGGCTGTTCATTTTCTCGAGTCATCTTTACTTTTTTTGTCACGTTCCCATTCAAGCTTGATTTATAGAGGGAGGGACCATGGAAGAACTGGAGATACTCAGGGAAAATAGTCAAAGATATTGTGCTGGAGGGAAGTGCCTTACTAGTTGTCATACAGTGCAAAGGTTTGAAGCTTCAGGAATTTGAGAAAATAAAAAAGTGCAGAACGGTATATTACAAGTTGTCCAATGGAGCTGAGAGGTACTCATTGATTTATGTAGGCTGGGAACAAGTTGGTTTGCTAACTAAGTATGAAGATATACAATTGAGTGTTAGGATGGCTGATAAGCATGTTGGAAACGACCCAGAATAAGTAACCTCGAATATGCTAGGACCAGATGATGGTATCAGAGGAGGGGAATTAACTCAAGTATAACTGGGCTGCTTAAGTAAAGGAAATATTGTCGGTATTGGGATTTGTGGGGTCTGCGATTAACTGGACTACAGTTAAAATCTGTACATGTGAAATGGAACTTATTGATAACTCTCGTATGAGCAAGTTGATCCTTATGATCTGGGAGAATTTACAACTTGGATTACAATTTAAAACTAGTTAGCTTGGTTCAGTCTGGAGGGATACCTGAATCCAGGTGCTCCTCAATTGGAGAACGAATCTTTTTGTGAGTTCAAATCGCATGATACGCAGGGTTCAACGAGAAAAATTCATACATTCATTCTATGTAATTCTATGAAATACTGCAAAGGAAGAAACAATATACACTTTTCTGCGTATGCCGGACCTGACCTATTGATGATTATTTATCGGTTTCAAGAGTAACTAGTTACCTAGTAAATAATTTACTGTTAGATAAGAGTAATCTTATAACCAAGATGGTCATATTTTTTAATTATATTTGATTCATATATAAGTTTATAGAAACGCAAGTTTAAAAGCATTGTTAGACCAATGTGGTTTTGGATAGCGGTAACTAACAGCCTACTGCTAAAAAAAATCAGATCAGTACACAAGTGCGTCCCAAACTACAACCCCATGTTGCCACCAAAATACTAAAATTGAGACCTTTCCCTTGGTTCTTCTTATATTTATCGTGTTTTTTCCCCCATTTACAATAAGAAAGTATCTTCATGTACATTATCAATATCCTCAATTTTCTGTATTTATCAATTGTGTTTGATAATTGCGCTCATAGTTAATTCTGTTATTGACGTTTATTTTTATTTTTACTTTATTATAACTATTATTGTTATTACTTTTTTTTTGTAAATTGAGGAAGGCCAATGCATTGAGTAAGCCTCGTCAATAAAGAATGTAACTGTTAGTTAATAATTTTTTGGGATATGAAGTAGGTATTCAAATTTTAAGAAATCACAGATAAATATAAAATTTTCACAGATGAATGCGTTGCACGACGGAACTTTTTTATTCTGAGAGAAGATTCAACTTAGCACGCTAATGTATTGCGTTAAAAGGAAAAAAGGAAACGGAACGACGCGTTTGTCAACAAAGCGGAGGGAAATTACCGCCCTCCGGGGGCTGTGATAATGAGATAGACAACGTCACTACCGCAACCCATCTACGTCCACCTACGCGGAACTCATGATAATGCAGTAGATGGGGTCGGAGGTAATGTAGTTTAACGGTAATGTTGTTGGTTCACTCGAGTGCCACTCACACCGTGCGGCATCAAACGACGTGGAACGGGGTGTGTTCGAGTAAATACGAGTATTTGGGGGGAACAACGGCTAGGGTTGGTGAAACGATCATATCAACAATTATCTAATTTATATAGTTGTTGATGAACGAGGGCTACTTCGGCTAGAAGGCTATTTGCTCTGCTCTGCTCTGTTCTCTCTCTCTCTCTCTCTCTCTCTCTCTCTCTCTCTCTCTCTCTCTCTCTCTCTCTCTCTCTCTCTCTTCCCCCCCTCTCTCTCTCTTTTCTTTCTTTTTTTTCGTGTGTATGATGGTGTAGCTAAGTAGTTTTTTTTTCGTGATTTATTAATTGCAAATGAAAAATCAAATACATTTCATCTAGCAATTTTACATATCAATATAGGTAAACTCCAAGAGGGTAGGTTTACATCAAAACCTAGCCCTTTATAATATAGCTCAATTGAATGGATCTAAGTTCGATTGCACTTCCATTCACGCAGCACTACTAAATCCAGTGGTTTGTTTCGCTTGAGACGTCGGATTTCACCTTCGTTGTCCAAAACGTAGAGCATCTCTGGGTTCTCATGTTTTTGGAGGCGATGTTCATGCTTCCTTGCGTATTTTGCAATATTTTCATAGACTGTCTCCATCCTCAGATCTCGATTAATATCATCGTTTCGCATGTACCAAGGGGCTCCAACTATATACTGCTCAGTATTTTATTCTGAAAGGTTTGGATTTTCTTAATATTTGATTTCTTGACACAGCCCCAGTAGCTACGTAGTTAACGCGAGTTTTGTCCCCTACGGCGACGTGGAAAGGAAGGGATACCACATACAAAGTGAGCTGTGGAAGAATCCGGATGTCATAGTCACCAAGCTCGATGGGCCTCCAGGATGTCAAGGTTGTCAGTCGTAGCACAGACATGGAGCAGACCTGATGAGCAGGGATACACAATTATAGTACTAAAGACCAGTGACGAGCGATATCCTAGCTGAAAGGAGTTACAGGTAATGACATAGAGGTCATAGTGACAACTGAGTCGTGGGACAGGGTTCGGTTTGGGTAAAGTGCCGCATATTTATTCGAGTTGGGTATCATCATCCATTGCTGTCAACTTGGAGGATGAATAGTTTAGGTATCATGCACATTATATAACAGCAAACCTCCAAAACTTTGATTGAAAAAGAAAATACAGTTGATTCAACACATTATACTTCTTCTAAGATAATACATATGAAGAAAACTAAATATAGAAAAAATTTTCTCCATAGAAATGAAAAAACGTCTGCCAAGTGGGTGTGGCACATAGCTTCCTCATATCCATAACATGACTGTATAGATCATTGAAAATTATTATTGACTAGAGAACTTCGTTCAATTAGGCGAAGTAAATATTGAATTAGGGTAAATTTATTGTTATGCAGGATCATAACTTGAGAAAATAAAGGTAGGCATGTTCAACTATTGAACAAACTATAAAATATACCTAAAAAGTCCGAACAATCCCTGAAAATTTCATCGAAATTGGTCAAGAACTCCCAGAGTTATGCGCGTAACAAGGATTTCACGTTTGCGCATGCGCAGAGGCTACTATTGATCCGGGGGTCATGAAACCTATAGGGGACCATCTACACCCCAACCCGAACAATCCCTGAAAATTTCATCAAAATCGGACAATAACTTCGTGTAGTACGCGTATAAGTCCGAGATTTGCGGCATACGAAAATTTTCGGCAAAAATATCAAGTGGTGACCAATCGTCCATCCTTTATTAATATAAACATTTTGGCAAATCGGAAAGTTAGGATCTACACTTTGGATGTTCTAGCACGAATAACGTGGTTGGACTGGTCTGTCAATTTATGTGCTTATAAGATGAAAAAATATCGACTATCCAAAAAAAATTTCCTCAACTGTATTGCTTCTTGCATTCCTTCTCAGTATTGCATTTCCTAATCAGCTATAAATCTAATGTTAGGCTGCATAGCTGGCTTGGAAATGTCAAAAATCGTTGATTCGAAAGGTTAGGACTTCCGAAGTGCTTGGGTCAGATCATTCTGTATCAGTAGTTGCTTCCTCCTTGGTGGAGAGCTGAAGATGGGATATAGGTTTTACTTGGCTTGCGTTTCGTTTGTGATAGCGCCGCCTTGAAATCTTAGATGTTGTTATCGCCATGGAATTTTCCTTCATCGAATGACGTTCTTCGTACTTGTCCCATAATATCCATAAAGTCTGAAGAACCCTGGACCTTGGTCGTAATATTTCAATGTGCTGTCTGCCGAATTGGAAGTTGCTCTCATGAATGGATCCAGGTTTAATGGTTATAATGACGAAACATTGGACTACCTCAGACAAACGCTTCAAGTGTTGCTTCTCCAAAATCGCTGGACCTAATTGTACGGAATTTGGGGAAAAAAATCCCCTTTTGTCCTGGCCGGAGATGTCCAGATGTCCTGTCATTATTCCCAATCAACCATGACAGGACCTCCATCTACCATAAATTTGTTACTACTCTACCTTGGGTACCAAAGTTTGATAACCTGATTTATGGGTCTCTTACAGAGATGTACACGTATTTGTCTTCTCAAGGAAGTTCCACAAATTTCTCTCCTGCTACCATCACATCTGTTGGTATCCATTTACATTATTTCTTGGAATACCGATACCCTCTCTTGTAGTTGCGAGACCTACTTTTGAGTTAGTCAAGAGATTAGAAAGACACTTCTCGAAGTTTTCATTGATAAAAAGTTCTAGTTTAAGAACAATGCCTTCTTCATTTAGATGTCCCTTTATATTGATAATTTCTGTTTGAACTCCAAAGAAATCAATCACAATGAGAACTGGATAAGAAACCGCTATTGTGGTTATCGTTGAAGTGATTCCATGCCTCGGACTACTGCCGTTTTTTCCAACAAAGACATTCAAGAGAGGATAATGCATTCTGGATAAAGTGTCTCCCTATGTTACTGAACTGATAGTGGTGTTTGTGTTACCGGGAATTTTCCCAGTGTGTTTGTAGCTTCGTAATAGGGGTTTTCTGGCGATTAAAAATGTTTGGCTAATTGCAAGCTACAGGCGAGTAAAAATATTGACCTTTTCTCGGAAAAAAGTTTTAGTCATCAGGATTGAAAAAATCGGAAATTTGAATAGGCGTTTGCAGTTTACGACGCGTTAAGCCGCAGTGACAACCCTGCCTACGGATTTCTAAAATCACTAGGCTTCCCTCCGATTAGTCCGTAGATTACTAGAGCGAGCGTTACTGTTCTGTTGTCTCGACTGTCGGAATGGCTGTCAACAGTCTACATGAATAAATTTGCGCTCATATACCATTTATTTGAAGGTAATGGTTAGGAAAAGTAAACGAATCGATCATTTTAACCCCAAAAATCATTCGTCTAGGTTCGACTGTAGAGTAGGTAAATGATGTCGATCCCCCTCCCCTGTACTACTGTATGAAATATCTCACGTTTCAAAAATCAGAAAAACAGTCAACCTATAAAGCAGTCTGCTTTTGTTTCGACCAATGGAGTTATATGTTTGACAAAAGTCATCCAGCTGTCTTTGGACATCTATAAGTCAATTACAAGATATGGAGATCAGTGATCAGCTGAAGGGTCTTGTGTCCAATTTCGTTCCTAGTTGATGTACCGTGCTGAACTTTTAATGAGGCTCTTCCTATAATAAGTATAGAAGTAGCTGAGAAAATTCATTTGAGTTGGTGAGGCATGGATTGACCATTTTTCTTATTGAACGGGTTGTTGGAGCTCTTCAATAATTTTTCTTTATTGTCATGGAAATCGATATTTGGACGTTTCGCCCAGACAACGTGGGCTTCTTCAGCATGTATTTTCTTACAATAGTTTTGTCATTCCTCGGATTCATTAGAATCGTCGTCTACTCATCGATATCATCTTTTACTACTTGCTGAAGGCTTTGCACATCCTATTGGCCGGGTATGTTCAGCTTTATGATGTTTGACTTGAATGCCAATTTTGAAAAAAGAAAGTTAATGGGAGGTGAACAACGTTTTTTGAAACGTTGAACGTTTTTGTCTGGATCCTCTCTTCAGTAGACGACGATTCTAATGAATCCGAGGAATGACAAAACTATTGTAAGAAAATACATGCTGAAGAAGCCCACGTTGTTTGGGCGAAACGTCCAAATATAGATTTCCATGACAATAAAGAAAAATTATTGAAGAGCTCCAACAACCCGTTCAATGAGAAAATTCATAAAAAAACAAGACAACAGAAAAAATCAATTCCATACCCGCAGATGGGCTAATCCTGCGTTTCATGACTTGTTTAATCCCAGTTTTGGAACAGGCCTTGGGAGCCACTCGCTCCTGTTTTTCTTGTTTTCCTTGACATTCTGGTCTGTTTGATGATACATGTGTAAACGCTGTTTACACATATACTGTTTTACAGTATATGTGTAAACAGTTACCTCAGTAACAGCATTGATATCTGACTTAACAACATCCGTAATTCTATCCGTCATTTAAGCGAAGTTATCCAATCAAACTGCAAGTGCTCGATTATATAACTGGTCACCTGGTTCTAAATATAATACTTATTATTTTTGGGGTTGATACAAATAATTGTCACAAAACATGTGTTTGTTAGCCGCCATAATGCCACTACACTTTATTATGGTTACCGTTTTATGTACTCGACGGTGGGTCCACACAATAATTGAGTGGACCCACCGTCGAGTACACAATAATTTGGCAATTATTGCCAAATGAGGATCGGCACTCGATTCAGGTGTTACACGGAGGTCAGTGTTTTGTTTAGTTGGACGTCTTGATACCACGCTTAAATCTCAAAACCTCTGCCAAGTGGGTGTGGCACATAGCTTCCTCGTATCCATAACATAACTGTATAGATCATTGAAAATGATTATTGACTAAAGAACTTCGTCCAATTAGGCGAAGTAAATGTTGAATTAGGGTAAATTTATTGTTATGCAGGAGCGTAACTTTAGAAAATAAAGGTAGGCATGTTCAACTATTGAACAAACTATAAAGTATACCTAATAAGTCCGAACAATCCCTGAAAATTTCATCGAAATCGGTCAAGAACTCCCGGTGTTATGCTTGTGGCAAGGATTTCACGTTTGTGCATGCGCAGAGGCTGCTATTGATCCGGGGGTCATGAAACTCATAGGGGACCATCTATACCCTAACCCGCACAATCCCTGAAAATTTCATCGAAATTGGTCAAGAACTCCCAAAGTTATGCCCGTAACAAAGATTTCACGTTTGCGCATGCGCAGAGGCTACCATTGATCCGGGGGTCATGAAACCTATAGGGGACCCCTAATCCGCACAATCCCTGAAAATGTCATCGAAATTGGTCAAGAACTCCCGAAGTTATGCCCGTAACAAAGATTTCACGTTTGCGCATGCGCAGAGGCTACCATTGATCCGGGGGTCATGAAACCTATAGGGGACCCCTAACCCGCACAATCCCTGAAAATTTCATAGAAATTGGTCAAGAACTCCCGGAGTTATGCGCGTAACAAAGATTTCATGTTTGCGCATGCGCAGAGGCTACCATTGATCCGGGGGTCATGAAACCTATAGGGGACCCCTAACCCGCACAATCCGTGAAAATTTCATTGAAATTGGTCAGGAACTCCCGGAGTTATGCGCGTAACAAGGATTTCACGTTTGTGCATGCGCAGAGACTACTATTGATCCGGGGTTCGTGAAACCTATAGGGGACCATCTACACCCCAACCCGAACAATCCCTGAAAATGTCATCAAAATTGGTCAAGAACTCTCGGAGTTATGCGCGTAACAAGAATTTCACGTTTGCGCATGCGCAGAGGCTACTATTGATCCGGAGATCATGAAACTCATAGGGGACCATCTACACATCAAACCAAACAATCCCTGAACATTTCATCGAAATTGGTCAAGAACTCCCGGAGTTATGCGCGTAACAAGGATTTCACGTTTGCGCATGCGCAGCGGCTACTATTGTTCCGGGGGTCATGAAACCTATAGGGGACCATCTACACCCCAACCCGCACAATCCCTGAAAATTTCATCAAAATCGGACAATAACTTCGTGTAGTTTTGCCCGTAACAAGGATTTGCTGACAGACAGACAGACACACAGACACACAGACAGACACGGAACCAAAATTGTTCAGAAAGGTCTAAAACGCAAAATGCGAGTGGAATTTTTGATTTTGGAGACAAAAAAATTTTCACATTCCGAAAGTGAAAACAATGCTTCCGCTACTTTAGTAGACTCGGAAGCAAAAATCTAATTTATAAATTTTTACAATCCAGTTTCTTCAGAACGGATTGGATAAAAAGTTAATTGCATACATCATCTAATCAATGATGAGAAGCGCAGATAGCCGTTTGCGAACAATTTTGACATCCATTGCAAAGCCTTAAACTTCCCACGGTCCGAAGGAGAAAGGCGGAATGTGGAAACTCGGCCCATGGAAAACGTCACGTACATTGAGTGGGAAAAAATCTATTACGGGAAAATACAAAGTAAATAATGAGCCTTTTATACGACAGAAATTCTTAGTAACGAAGCAATCTTTGCAATTCAAACCAATTTTCTTAAACTGGAAAAACATTTTGTAGAATTGTGACTACAAAAGAAAAGTGATCGCATTCAAAAATGGATCTACGTTTTCCAGTTAACATAAAACTCCCGAATTCTTTCTATTATCTATTACTAGTAAGACGTACGAAGATAATATGTACCTATTTGAAATAGATACTGTTTTCTTCGAGTGTATTACTCCAAATAATAAAGTCTGCAACCCAAGTAACATACAAGAGGAAATACTGCTTTAGCGGGTCTGGGGAAATTTTACCTCTTGCTAATTTCCTTTCATTTTCCATTCATTACCAGTAATTCCTTACATGTATAATTTGAAGCAATTAATATATGCGTACGTTTCATACACTGACATTGGTCTGAAAAGCTAATTGTTTCCAAGTAGGAGTGGTACTGATATATGACTCACCCATCCAAAAGCATGAAGAGGAAATACATCTTCAGCGGGTCTTACCTGTAACGAATGGAAAGCAGTATTATTAAAAATTAAGCTACAGAATAAAAAACGAATGGTCATTAGTAATTATCGATAATACGATCTATCGCAAATAAAAACCCTATCAAAATCAAATCCGGTTCCAACCATTTCAATCCAGTATTATTGATAATTTGGCAGTGCCAAAACAATGTTATCGGGTATTAATGCAACCGCAGCTGATTCTGACACATGTTTGCTGAATATTAAACTGCAACTCAAGACTCGGCGGAGCGACTCAATTAATTGTAGAACTTGTCAAGAGTTCTCAACTTACATCTCGTTTTTCTGTTCGATAGTTCAGAGTTTGATTCTTTGGAAGGATTAATTTGTATTTATTTATTTGGTACTCATATAGTTATTATATTTTTTGTAAACGCTTGTTTATTTAAAAATGTAAATTGTGCTAGAGAAGGCTAGGTCTTTAGGTTCGGGTTGGCCCAATCTCGTTTTGGATTTTTTTTTTACGTGAAGAGATGATTAGGGACATGCCATTTTGGACATGGATATGGGGGTTTCTGCCACCTCTAGAAGTCTCTAATTACTTTTTCAAAATGCTTGAAAAAAAAAAATGCTTGTAGACAAGACTTGAGAACACTTCTCGCTATGAAAAAGTGATTAGAAAAGTAGAACATAAATTTGCGGAGAAACACACTAACAACTTCAAAGGCAGTTTCGCAAACATTTCGATGTATTTTACGGCCCTCAAAGAGTGATGAATATGGATAATCAGCCTGCTAATTTCTTGGAACTGCTACTCCGGAGCACCATCTGTCCCCACCATCTCTACTTACTTTTTAATTTCTGTGTCCCTATATCTCTCAATCCTGCTCATTAAAATATTGTATAAATATGAGCGAATCCACACGCAGATCTTCTACTTATTTTATTTTCATTGGAATTAATTCTTATATGGATACACAACTAAAGGTATCATTAAGATTTGTATGTTTTTAAAATCTTCGAAGAAAGACATTATTGGGAAGGATAACAAAGAGATGAGAGGAAACACGAAAATCTCAATACTACCATTGAATCCTCACTTTATCAAGTTTTTAGCATTCAAAATATTCATTTTGTTTTATTCATAGCATTATTTACACCCAAGAGGTAAGTCTGAAGAGCAGTTAGCAAAACACAACAACGATATACGAACAGCGAAAACCAAGGGCAACCATCTCTTCCTCCATGAGTCCCACCAACGCACAGGAAGAAAGATATTCTTATATTATCTTCCAGCTAGCAAAAGCGAGAGTGTTTTATCAATCGCATTCAAAACAAAGCTTCAACAGTGTCCCCTTTCATGATTCATGTTTAAATATGAATATCTACATATCTATCACAAAACAAGAATTAAATAAAACGTGTGGAAGGGGAGAGAGAGAGAGAGGTCTACAGCACCAATAGCAATAAGGTGAAACTTACTAAGATTTGGAACATAGAATCATTGAAAAATACGAAACATTTTGGGCTATCTATCTATCCAGATACTCTTTACTTCAATTATATTATTATTTTTATCATTTATTATCAATTAAATGTTCTTAGCGACTGACCCGACAGATCCCCCCCCCCCCCCCCCCCGCTCAACACTCCTTCAACTAACCTTTGGTGGGCTCCTTCCGCCCTTTTTTATCCTGGCATCACCACTTTTCCGTCCGCCCGTGGTGGTTATTCATGTACCTGCCACCTTGGTAAGCACTAGCCTCTCTGGTAAGTTCCAATTTCCTTGCAACATTACCTAAATATCTATTTTACAGGTTATTTAACCATAAATTTGAAGCATTATTTATTGGGTCTCTAATTTAGTTTCAGAGTTCTTCAAATTTGACACGAAATGTATTGTCCATTTTATGTATATGTCATTTAAATGATCTGGCTGTAGAACCATAGAGGTTTACTGTCCCGTTTTTTTTTTTTTTTTTTTTAAATCTACAGTAAGTACCTATTTGGAAAAAAATCACAAATTCCAAACCTTTTGACTAGAGACCTGCCGTTTTCCTAGGAATCAAGTTATTGATCGTTTTAAGGGGTACCGTAATATCACACCTACATCAGCAACTGTCGTTCTTCTGTTTCGACAATTATACATGATTTGATTTAAAGCAGCAAAGAGGACGTTCGATACGTAAACTGTGTTCAGTTATGCGACATTTTGACTTGTTGCGCAATTAAGTCCGCTGTCTTTTCGGCCGCTGTAGAATCTCCGGAGAAATTTATCTAGCCTTAAAAACTGGTTATCCTTGTTTATGCGATAATACATGGGGAGAGGAGGGGGAAGCGTTCCGCAAGGTCACACCTCTGGGTGTTTGTGTAGCCACCGAAAATGCCAAGCCCTGAATACCAGAGCACAAAGGAGCCTGAAATATTGAACTTGACCTTCAAAGCGACTCCTGTTACTTTAATCATAATGTTCTGCCGTAACACGTACACTCACTGTATATTCTGTACTAGGTAAGCAGGAAGTGCTTAGTTGTAGTAGTTTCATTGCCATTACTGGAAAAACTAAAAAACAGTTATTGGATAATCAAAATATGACGCTCTGAAAGTCCGTCCACGATAAAGTTAGAAGTCTCATCATTAACAGTGAGACAAAATGGAATTACGAGTATGTGTAGCAATGTCCACGACATGAACAATTTATGTTGATGGGAGGACGTTCGGGTGGGTCCATTCACGTAAATCCCCCAAAATTAATAACTTTTCATGTTTGATAAGTACATACATGGATAGCGGTCAATATAAACTTGACACATTTGAATGTAAATGCGCTCTGTTAATATTTCGAACGACATAGCCGTTGCTTCACGTTTGCGGAAGTGCAGTATAGAAAGTATATTCACAGAAACCTCGAAACTAGGAAAGAGCAAAACGCATGATGGGCCGACAAAAAAAGTGACGGCCAAGAAAGAGGTGTTTTGTGGTGTGACGAGCCTCGGAGACCCCTCCGACCTGTACAAGATGGATCGACCGGACGGGCGCGTTGCATTATGGATCACAAACGACAAACTTGCTCCTCTTTTTGGGCTCGCTGCGACATATTTCCGTCCTTCTGTATAGCTTTACGGGTGCTTTCTTTAAGCCAAAATGCAATGAGCATCGTAGTTTTGGTTTGTTATTGCCAAAATCGTTCTTACCTTGGTAATCGATCAAGGTTTGTGACAGAGTTAGACAAAGTGGCTGAACCCACATCGCCAGATCTGAGATCAATACAAGACAGAGAAGTGTGACCGCTCCGTTAAAACCGTAATAATGGATTAATGTGCAGCTCCCAGGAAGTGCCTTCCTCAAGGCCGAGGTAAGCCCACACTGCATCAATAAATTACCAGCGAATAGCTTCAATGTTCCGACAGCCAAGACGTTCACTGAGACAGGGGCGTATATATACAGGGGGTGCTAGAATAGTTAAACATGTGATTTTAGGGGGGGGAGGTAAAAAAAATTGGGTGAAACTACATGGAAAATGGAGTAAATCGCCGCCAACTGCGATTTTTTTTTCTCAACCCGTTGCTGAGATATGCTATTTTTAAGAGTTTTTTCAAAAAATCGCGTTTTTTGCCATTAAAACGCCCCCCGAAATTTGGAAAATATAAATTAATATTGTATTTTTCGGTTTAACTGAATATTATTGAGGCCTAAAATATGCTTTCCCTGGGAAAAGAACCACCTTTCTATCAGTTTTTTAGTGCTAGAATAGTTAAACATGTGATTTTAGACACTTGATTTGAAAAATTTCGGACCCAGGACCCCCCCTTATTTTTGGCCCTCCCCGAAAATATCACATATATACGCCACTGCACTGAGACAACCCTCTCAGAATAAAAAGAGTAATTCTCCTTCACCTTTCTCTTTCGCTATCAACCTTACTTAAATTACTGAATTCCTAAAGTCGACAAATTTGATTTATTATTATTTTTTATATTTGCATTTTGAAACTTACCTACTTACGTTGGAGCCTGAATGAACAAATTTTGGGGTCTTATAAATGTAAGTAAATTGAGAGAGGAGTTGTGTCCAAACATAAGAATGATAATAAAAGCAAGTTGGCATCAACATTTTCAAAGTCAGTTCGAGATAAATTCGCTTAATTTAGGTTCGCAAACCCATTCGTACTCCTTACGATTATACAAATATGACGGAGTTCGAATAAATAAAAAAATCGTAAACCGTGCGGAGCAAATCCACGAGCACGTCAGAACGAACTCCACACAAGAAAACTTTGTCATCTATACAAAGGAACCATAAAAGAGAAGGGTAGGTACTAACATACTATCGTGAGATCTATTCGTGGCGGTTAACCGCGGGAACCGAGGTTCCTCAAAAGATTTTCACACAACCCACTAACGCGTGGCGTTCTCCTCACGAGGTGTTTTTCAACTTAAAAAGCCGCAGGTCACCCGGTAGTTATGAAAGGGTGAAACAAGAACTCAACGGTGAAAAATGTTGGGCGAAAGTGTTGACATGAGGGCTGCTTTGTGTGGGCATTTCCCTCTATTATCGTGATATCAAGTGTTCTGGAATGAAAGCCTTTGTAATGAACACATTATTTGCCTACGTAAGTTCTTTATAGTAAACGGATGGCATTGTGCCCACCCATCAGTTTTCAACATTGATACCCCAGAAGAGAAAACATGACACTGATATGAACTGCATACAACACTCGATAACTAAATGTTCTTTCCGCCATAGGAGTGAAACCGGTGAAATACTCACCGGTCCAACTAGTGAAATATTCAAACCCTGATTTTATTGAAAATTTTATTCACAGCACCCTCCGAGGTTACATTTAGATTAAAAACAACCCCTCGAGGTCGCGTTCGATACCAATTCTGACAGTGGCGGTCCTAGGCTTACATTTGGGGGGGGGGGGGGGGTCATTGTTAGAAAATGTAATACATTTTTTTATCAAACCAAAGCCAAGTCCTTACGTAAAGACTCAGTTTAATTCATGTTTAATCACTTCACTTGACGGTTTTTAATCCAGGTTAAAATTAACAGAAAACAGAGGAAGAAAAAAGTGTATTTGCAAAATAAGCTTATTATAAACCATAAAATTAAAAATTTGGGGGGGGGGGGGGGGGGGGGGTCATGACCCCTTGACCCCCCCCCCCCCCCTGGGACGCCCATGAATTCTGAAAACAGTCATATATCCTGTTCATATCCAGGAGCTTACACCTTACAAAAGAACAATTCTATGACAACTCTATCAAAATTTGATAGATTCGGCTTTGATAGATTAATATTTAATAGTAATCTTAATTGTTAATTGTCAAAGCCGAATGTCTTCGGTTTTAGACCAACAATGGACACCGTACAAAATATTCTTATTATAGACCATATCTATTAATCCTAGCAATTGATTTATACAGAGTGTCCAGTGAAATTATGGGACAAACTCAGGGAATCGATTCTACGTTTAATTTGCAATCGTAGTATTTTTCATTTAAAGGCTTCTTTTTCCCGCAATTTAATTTCTAAGATTTTTTTTACTTTACAGACCTTGTCTCACCAAAACAGCCGTAGCTCTCTTAATTTTGGTCTAAACGAGGAAATAAAGTAACCAATGGAAAGAGCATGAAATTTCCTATTACCCTCATATAAAATTTAATTTTTTTAACATGACCTTATTGGTGAAAAAATGGCCAAAGTTCAAACTTTGAAAATTTCTTTAAGAACATTGTTTTTCTTTCGTTTTTTTCGCTATCTGTAGGGAGGTTTTTCGTCTAGCACTCCTCGAGAAAAACTTGCCCAGACACTCAAATTTCCAACGGGATACTCGTTTTTATGTTTGGACGTCTTTTCCTAGGAGAAAAATGAGTTTGAATGAAAGAAAACGTGGTTTTTTCAAAGCAAAATCGAGTATCGTTCTTATCAACTCCTCGTTGAAACCCGAGACCCGATACGTTCTTTTGGGATTGCCTGAGGGGATTGGGAGTATCACCATTCGATTCAGCGTGAAAAATCATGTAGAATACGAAACTAACTTGTCCCGAACCGCCAAGTTTTGAAATCATGAAAAACTCGATTTTGTTGAAAAAAAAAACACGTTTTCTTTCATTCAAACTCATTTTTCTCCTAGAAAAAGACGTCCAAACATAAAAACGAGTATACTGTGGGAAAGTTGAGTGTCTGGGCAAGTTTTTCTAGAGGAGTGCCCAACGAATAACCTCCCTACAGATAGCGAAAGAAAAACAATGTTTTTTAAGACATTTTCAACGTTTGTACTTTGGCCATTTTTGTCACCAATTAGGTCTGGCTAAAAAAATTAAATTATATCATATCAGGGTAATAGGAAATTTCATGCTCTTCCCAATCGTTACTTTATTTCCTCGTTTAGACCAAAATTAAGGGAGCTGTTTTAGTGAGACAAGGTCTGAAAAGTAAAAAAATTCTTAGAAATTAAATTGCGGGAAAACGAAGCCTCTAAACGAAAAATGATAGGAGACACTTTCGATTGCAAATTAAACGTAGAATCGATTTCCTGAGTTTGTCCCATAATTTCACTAGACACCCTGTATATTCATTTTTCTGTCCACTGTATTGTATGTGATAATACCATGATCAAGGAAAGTTTGTCTAATCGAAAATTACTAGCGATAGATTGCTCACGAGTGACGGAGATTTTTCTTGGCGTGGAAACTTGAACTTACTCAGTGGCACCATTGAAAGTTACAAAGTTTACGCAGTGTTGCAGGAGCCCCTCAAAAGTTTTTCGGTGGAAACAAGGCAGGGTTAGAGAGGTTTAGGTGCAGAGAGGAATCCCTCGGTCCCTAGGGCCTCGTAATTCCCGCAGGTTGTAGACGTACTTCCCGGGGCGGAACTGATAACTTACCTTGGCTTAGTGTTACAATGCAGATAAAACACGAATTTGTTTCTCGGAATTATCTTACTATCTGTCGAGACGAATTAAACTCAAATTTATCATCATTATATTATTTACCTACCCGTGCTCCAACAGAAGAGATCTAAGACACATTGACAAGGGTGAACCATTAAACTACATTCATCCGTTTTCACAAAATTAAATGTGATCGTACAAACCATAAATAATATTTATGGTTTGTACGATCACATTTAAATTTTTTTAATGGTTTGTACGATCACATTTTGAATATTATTCAACATTAAGATATTTATGAACTTCCTCCAATACAAATTTACAAATTGTTTTCCAATCGTAAGTTTCAACACCCTCTTTTTGGCCACAGCCTCACAACTATTCAATAATAAACTTGAAGAACTTGAACGATAAAAAGCATCTTTTCTCATAAGGAGTGTAGTAATTGTAATTGCACTATGGTTTCAGAGGATCCATTTCTTAACAATAATTATTTAGTAAGGAATTTTCTTTTCCTTTCATTACTTCATCTTATATAATATCAATATTAAGAAATATTCCAAAGATTTGACGTGCAAATGGCACTTGTAATGGTGAAATGCGTACAGAATATTGCTCACTCAAAGACATGTTCAAAAAACGCTGAAAATTCTTTCACTGGGGTTTATTATTCAATTGGGTAGCGTTCATGGTTTGATATATGCATAGAGCACGTAAATCTATTCCCAACCAAAATACCTATTTGGATTGATCAGTTGATCATATTTGTGTGCCTCCTGAAATTCAATAATCGCTCTATCACCTGTGAAACACGCACACTCCAAAGCTTAGCAGAAATTCAAATCATCAATTGAATAATAAACCCCAGTGAACGAATTTGCAGCGTTTCATGCATATCAGAACTCTTCAACCCGTGTATCGGCTATAAACCCTTTTAGGAGTTCACTCCAGCATCCACGTTCACTACATCACTAGGTTACTGCATATCAAAACAAAAACAATAATAAACCAAAATAACGCAAATTTTGGCACCATAAACCGGGCCATACATCGGGAATGGTTTGAGCTACGGACCTGGGGAAGGGCTCATTCGATTCCTCATGGAATGTTCTTTAAAAAAAAAAGTCCAAATTAAGGTCGCCTTGACTTTTTTTGAGGTTTTTAGGGATTTTACAAAACTTTGACAACCCTTAAAGGGCACTTTAAATTAAGTGAGAGTGCTGGCTAAAGAATTGGGGCGTTGTCGGACCAATATTGATTTTTCCTGAAAATTTCAGATTTTTTGCTCCAGCCGTTTGGGAGAAATCGTGCGTAAGGCGCAAGGCCGGAAAAATTTTTATTGCAGATTTGGATTCTAAACCCTTTGAAACGAAAGCCATGAAATTTTCAGGGGGTGTTAAAATTTTTTTTCAAGAGCGATTACAATGGTTCATTATTGAATAATAAACCAAAATGGTAGGAACCAAACCTTATGAATCATTAAAAACCTTTTGTTTCTTCTTCATCGTTCCAGTTTTCTTAGAAATCCAGGCAAGGAAAGCGATCTGCTAATTAACATTAACAACTCCTACATCTTCAAAAGAAGTGATTCCATTGATAACTAAATTGCTTCTCCTTCCAAATTATTTTCGGTATTAATATACATCGAAGCACCTCGGAAATTACTAAAAATATATAGAAGCCACTGGTTTCGGCTCAAACAAAGGTTTTTTTTGGAAAATGACAGAGGAAAGTGGTATTTGGTCGAAGCTGCATACGGTATTTGTGCAGTATAAATTGATTGGATGTTAAAGGTTCAGAATGGTATAGTTCTGGGTTGTCTTCACTATTCGCGCTATCGGAGCGTGGCAACCTGACTTGGTAGTGAGCGCACAATATAATACGAGTACATTAAACTTTACAAAATCCACACACGGGGGTTTTCTAGTGTTTGTTATCAAAATCGTTTTTCTATTGAGAAAAAAGTCCCCGGGAAATATGGAAATGAGGGCACATCCCACGATTTGGACAATCGCCAGATCTGGAGTGTCGAGACTGCTTTTGAGCCACTTTGCTCTCCCTTCCAGACGTTATGCTGAGTTTTCTATACAGGAAAAGATCGGTGACTTTCCGATATCAGTAACATCAATTTATACTATCAAATGTTTCGACAGTTTGAAGACTTGGCGCTAGATATGCGACCACATCCAGCTATTTTGACGAAAACGTGAGAAGAACGACAATAAACCAAGAATAACCACCAATACTTGTTTACTAGGAATTTCACAGACAGTTTTTTCAGTGAGACAGAAATTGATTTTAACTTGTATCCTGTATTAATCTCAATTAAATCTACTGTTCTCAATTCTCCGACGCCGTACGCACGATTTCTCCCAAACGACTGAATCAAAAAAGCTGAAATTTTCAGGAAAAATCCATGTTGGTCCGGCGACGCCCCAATTCTTGAGCCAGCTTTCTCACTTAATTCAAAGTGCCCTTTAAGGGTTGTCAAAGTTTTGTAAAATCCCTAAAAACCTCAAAAAAGTCAAGGCGGCCTAAATTTGTACTCTTTTTGAAGAACACTCCACGAGGAATCGAATGAGCCCCTCCCCAGGTCCGTAGGTCAAACCATTCCCGATCTAAGGCCCGATTTATGGTGCTAACATTCGCGTTATTTTGGTTTATTATTGTTTTTGTGTTGATATCAGTAACCTAGTGACGTAGTGATGCAGTAATGTGGATACTGGAGTGAACTCCTAAAAGGCTTTGTAGCCGATACACAGGTTGAAGCATTCCCGTAAATGTAGGTAAAACGCTGCAAATTCTTTTACTGGGGTTTATTATTCAATTTCATTCATTTGGCTTGCATTCATGATTTGAATTTCTACTAAGCTTTGGGTGTGTGTGTCTCACAGGTGATAGAGCGATTATTGAATTTCAGGAGATATGCATGGAGCACGTAAATCTGTTCTTGACCAAAACACCTATTTGGATTGATCAGTTGATCATATTTGTGTGCCTCTTGGATTTTAATACACCACCTCAAGTAGATAATGGCAGAAGTTATGTGTAGTGTTTTATTCAAATGCATTTTCCCTTCGCTAAGTTCCTGTGACTACGTTTAATAATTACACACCATTTATCTGAGTGGAAAAAATAATATAGAAATGAAACTTCATATACCTTCTACTCAGCACTTGTTGATTTGCTAATATAATTCACAGGTTTCTACAAAGGTTGCAGGAGTGTTGGCTGTAATTGATTTTAGATTTGACAACAATCAGCGCAAATCGAGAAATAGGTTTTGCTTTAAGGTTCCAGGATCGGGCAGATGTACAGGAGGAGCAGACAGCTATTATTAGACACGAGCAATGAGCCACATTTCCAGTGAACAAAACGAACACTTCAATTGAACACTCCATTTTACTCAACCTTTATCCTGAATCCGTTTATTTAGTGAACAAATTAAATTTTAATGATTTAGATAGATGAAATAGATTTTATAGTATTTTCACGATGAACTGTGCAAATAGGAACGCTTTACAACAAATTATAATAACCAAAAGGAAAGTTTGTCGTTCATAATTTTTTAGAGCGTTTCGACAACATCTAAATGAACCAAACAAGGCACTTAAGATTAATGATATCTAACAATAGTGGTGAAGTAATAATAATAATGAAATATAACATGCATATTCTCAAATTACGCCATATCTGCAAATAGAATTAAGTAACACTGCACAAACTTCAGAGCCATGATGTAAGTCAAAGGAAAGGTTTCCGAACTGAAACTTGATCGATGAAAACCTTGGAATGCATTTAACCCTGAGTTGAATGAGATTTGGTAGACCTCAATCGGGCGAATATTAAGGTCATCAAAGGTGATTTTGAAAGGCGCAAGTCTTGAACGAAATAAGAGGGGACTCACCCGAAATGAACCTAATTTACAGGAGTTAATTGATGGTTCATTGGATTCGCTTTAGTACACCACAAAATTGGTGCGAAAGGAGATTAACTTTAAGTTAAAGCGAAACAAATAACTGTCTGAAGGAAAGTATTCGTTGAAAACAATGGGTTGTTATCAGAGAAAGCTATTAGAATACAAGTGTCATTTGAGCTAGAGAATGTCAAACATTATAAGAAGAAACACTATACTTTGATCGTGACTATGGTATGGTATAAGTCAAACTTTATTAATATGCCAAGTGAAAGAACGCACCGTCATGAAAAACCAAGATATCGATTTCACCGGTCGGATACGCCTCGTCGATATTCAAGATCGAAGTATCGGACTAAATTAATAAGCAATGGAGTGAAACGAGGACGAGGGAAATTTCTTGGTCTTGTTTTGGTCAGGAGATGTTTCTATTGGAGAGTGGGTGCGTGTTAACGGTTTCTTGACCATATCGGTTAATGAAAGTAGAATACCTGTTTGAGATAGTACTCGAACAAAAATTCGTGTGAGTTCTCACTCAGGCCACACTCATGCGCTAGTTTTTAAGATTATAATAATCAAACGGTTATGGCTTCAACAATTACACCTCTAAAATTATAGGCTTCTGCAAATAGTAGAAATATAATACATTATGTGTCTACAAATATAAATATATGTAAAAGGATCCTATTTTGCTTTCGCATCTAGGGGATTTATGAACAATCGATATGTTGTTTTTAAGATCGTATTTGGATTGGTTTTTGGTTTATTATTCAATAATAAACCATTGTAATCGCTCTTGAAAAAAAAAAAACATTTTTTTTGACGTCCCCCCCCCCCCCCTGAAAATTTCATGGTTTACGTTTCAAAGGGTGTAGAATCCAAATCTGCAACAAAAATTTTCCGTCCGTCCACCGTACGCCGTTCGCACGATTTTTCCCAAACGGCTGGAGCAAAAAATCTGAAATTTTCAGGAAGAATCAATATTGGTCCGACAACGCCCCAATTCTTTAGCCAGCACTCTCACTTAATTTAAAGTGCCCTTTAAGGGCTGTCAAAGTTTTGTAAAATCCCTAAAAACCTCAAAAAAAGTCAAGGCGGCCTAAATTTGGACTTTTTTTGAAGAACTTTCCATGAGGAATCGAATGAGCCCTTCCCCAGGTCCGTAGCTCAAACCATTCCCGATGTATGGCCCGATTTATGGTGCCAACATTTGCGTTATTTTGGTTTAAGATTGTTTTTGTTTTGATTGCAGTAACCTAGTGATGTAGTGAACGTGGATACTGGAGTGAACTCCTAAAAGGATTTATAGCCGATACACGGGTTGAAGTATTCTGATAACCATAAAATAAAACGCTGCAAATTCTTTCACTGGGTTTATTATTCAATTGGCTTGCGTTCATGATTTGAATTTCTACTAAGCTTTGGAGTGTGCGTGTTTCACAGGTGATAGAGCGATTATTGAATTTCAGGAGGCACACAAATATGATCAACTGATCAATCCAAATAGGTATTTTGGTTGAGAACAGATTTACGTGCTCTATGCATATCTCCTGAAATGCAATAATCGCTCTATCACCTGTGAAACAGGGACACTCCAAAGCTTAGTAGAAATTCAAATCATGAACGCAAGCCAATTGAATAATAAACCCCAGTGAAAGAATTTGCAGCGTTTTTTATTTACCTGCAACTGTTTGAAGTCATAGGCTGTCTCACGGGTGATGACGTTTTTATTAATTGAACAAATACACAAACTTGGAAGATTCTGGTACTTACAGCCATGTTGCCATTAAATTTCTGGTGAATGTAAAAATGATATAATATAATGAAACAAACCTAGATAGCTCCAAAAAATTATATCAACTTCGAGATCCTTCGAATGGGTGATGCTATACCACACAATCTGCATCCCACTATGCCATTCTTCATCCTAGGGACTTTACAAAGCTCCTCAGAACTGGCATTCCAAGTAATGTTCCATTGAAGTGAGGAATGAACGAATCGCTTGAATTAACTGGAGCGGAGAGTTTCGGTAGCTTGAATCTTGTACTTTCAGCTACATTCGGAATCATCGCTCTCAAGTCCTACAGGCAACCAATTTACAACTCAAAATCCCACCTAGTTTCGTCAATACAAGGGTGGAAAGCATAACGAGCCGCGCCATAATAGAGAGTTTTTGCAGAAATGTCGTGAACCATAGCAGAGAGAACGGCGATGTAAACCGTAGGCAAATGAAGCAGTTACGTAAAACGACGGGAGATGCCGTGAAACAACAGTCCAAGTCGGTACGGGTTCATGATTCCGTAGTTCAGCAGAGAATTATGCATAACTAGCACTATCACGATCGTATTCCTTAATATTATTGTTTACCGAATAATGAAAGATTGAATCCAACATTGGTTAGAAGAAACTTTTGGTAACAACACCAGATTGTTGCACCAGTGATCAATCAGTGTTATGGATGTTTCCATTAATTTCGCATGGCATACCTAAGCTATTCTAATCTTACTAATGTCCATTAGGCATGTTAGGGATTAGATATAGTATCCAAAGTCGAGCTACTACCCATGGAACAAACCCTAATACCGATCTAACCAACCAAACCTGACCAGACTGAGACTAAACAGAAATAGTTTTCAGAACACAGTAGCCCAACTTCTTTTTGGTTCGTTATTTTCGACAGTAGGACTTTTTTATCTGATACTTCACCTCTTAGTTTCTTAGGTGTCGAAGGAGATACAATATTCTTCATTTAAATACGTCGTATATACCTGCAGGTTTTATTTTCTATTGGATGAATTTGGTTATGAATTTAGAAGGTAACCAAAGGGAATGAAGAGGTAGCACGCACAATTTACAAACTTCCTTCCATCTTCCTTGTAGTGTCTCATTATAGCTTGAACATAACATGTATGTCTTCGATTCGGAAAACTATCACCAAAATCTTCAAATAAAACAAATTTAAGGAAAAATGGTTTTAGGTTTTCAGAAAAGTTTGTAGTTTTTAGTTGTTTGTAGTAATGCCGCATTTGAGAGGGTCGACTGTTCGATCAATTTCCGAATCTAAGACGCAGCTAACTATTTGAGGTATTAAGGACATATGAACGGGAAGCAGGGTCCCTTGTTAGGTGGAGGAATTAATTGGCACGTGGGATTCTTTAATTGGTTAGTAATAAAATGTATGAAGTTGGTGAGGGGTGGAATGAGGCCTGGGGGGAAGAAGGTCGTCGTCGTAACTCTACTCCGTAAAAGGTCTTTCCAAGGCAGCACTCCCATTAGGGTGGCGGAGTGGGGAAGGAAGTCTTTCGAAAGAGGCCGAATAACCGTATACACTACCGCGGCATTACTTGAGTTAATTTGAGCTCGTAATATGGTTTAGGCGTAACCAAGTAGATTTATGCCAAAGTAACTATCAAACTTTTCTTTGATGTCAGGAGTTCGGTTAGAAAAGTTTCCGTGGATACTGCTACCTGCGTGATTGAAGGTTGGAAATCGTCATTTGGTATCCCGTCAAAAAGATGTAAGAGCGTCGTTAGTTTTAATTAGCTTTCTTTGTTTTAGTAATAGATGCATTCTGTCCCTTTTGGAAAAAATGTGTCCCAATGCATCCGATACCGTAGGTAGACTGGGAAGCAGCAACCAAGCGTAAAATTGAGGCCTTGCCAACACACTCCATGCGTCAATCAATTATTATAATTTTATTTCTGCCCATAATGAACAACTGGCTTCCGCTTTCAACCCAGCCGACCCCATTGACTGGGCGGTGGAATGTTTTCCGTTGGCTTTGTGGGTTAGATGAAACGGGAACTGGGTTTTCCCATCGGAAGAAGTCTATAGTAGTAGGACACTAAAACAGTGTACTAACATCTACAACTATTGACGAAGTACTAGACGGTATGTACTGACGGTTTAGTTAGTCATAAGTATTTTTAATCCACATTTGGTCTATACTACCCGTGGCAAACTAACTAACCAAACATGGCCAGATACGAATCGTAAGGACTGCAAACAAACAGGCAACCAACTTCTTTGTTTTCTGATATTTCACCTCCATGTTTCAGAGGTGTTCAACGTTTTTTCCGAGTCAACTCCTGATTAGCGAACTAGTCACGGGTGATTATCCATGGAATAGCAACCGAACGCGTCCAAGACAAGAGCTCTGGCTGGGTAGAATCTACGGTTATCGTTAATCGGTGATTACGGTTATTAGGAGTTGTAACCGAAGAACTGATAAACCGGGACTAACTATGGAGCATTAACCGCTCGCTAATTCGTTCGACGACCTCAGCTCCATTGCTGTTGCATCACAACATTGATCTAAAGGTGGTAAAAACGACAGAATGGGACCTCGTGCGGGATCAGCTCCTTTCAAGATTAGCAGCACTCCGTAATTTTGTGAGCTCGGCGGAACCTTATCCACGAGATCCCTCTTCCCAGCCAACTCCTTTGTCTCCCCCACAAAAAGGACGATTTAGATCAGTGGCTCTCGACCCGGGCGATAACTTTCCCAGAAAGGGGAAACAGCCTTCTCCTTTAACCACTTAAAACGCCCTGTATACATCCAATATGTTTCAAATATGTATTCAAGCATGTGTCTGAATTCTCACTTTTGAACTAATGAGACGTACTTGAATGTTTGTTTTATATTTTTGAACGAAAAACAAACAAACAACATGTTAATAATAATATGTTAATGTTAATTCATGGTTATGTTCAATTAAGTTTTGGGAATACAGACACCATTCAGAATCTTCCTTTCTAAGGTTTTTCAAAATTTCGGCCAAAAGCTTCGGCCCCACACCTCTGGATGGGGGGAGATTTCTCAATCCGATACTTTGAAGAACCATAAAACCAAACCACTCATCGCACAAAAGTGCAGATGGTGTACAAATGAAAATCATATCGTAAATTGTCGCTTTCATTCAAAAATTAGTTTGCTCAATATTTGTAGAACAATACTAATCAATAGCTCAAACTACCACTGACCAATCGATGACTTACACAATTTACAAGTTAAAATGTCATACATTGTGATTATTGAAATCCTTTTTGAGTCATTTTGGAACCATTTCTGGATTTCAACACCAGATAATATCTCTCCTTCGGACCGATTTTTTTTTTAAACCCATTCTCTGGCTCCCTACAAACAATCTCTTTGAAATTTCAACAGTTCAAGCAGAAAAGTTTCATGATTTTATCCGCATTTACGTTTGTCTAGGTGCCGTGTCTTCAGTCCAACCACAATGAAGTTGGAGTCCACCCTTCAACCAACCTCTGATTTTGAGCGAGTGTAGAACATCAGATTGTGAGAAATCAGCGTTTCAAGAAATTATCTTTTGCGCATGCACATATACGCTCAAGATGAATTATCTACAGGTAAGATCTATCACTGGTCCAATATAAAAGTGGATTGTTTAACTGCTAATCCGCAAAATTATCAAAAACCCCTTCAGTGATGACATGAAAATTTGGGTCTTTAGTATCTGAGAACTTAGCTCACGTTTGCGCTCGTGCATTAGCCAACCAATTTACCTAATTTCAATGCTCCTACACCCTCCAACTTAACACAGATTTTGAGCAAATTCTATTATGAATCGTATAACGGACCGTGCAGGGGGTAATCGTATCGAGGAACGATATTAACTAGATAAAAAACAAGAATCTGGTCATATAGAAAAATTCAAACTTTATACAAATCATAACTATCCAATCCAGTTTAATTGCACTTTAAATAATGAAAAGGTATTCAATTATCAAATTGTTTAATATTACACCAAGATCTAATAAAACCTCTTAACTATGACCTTGGTATGAACCATATAACTTTATGACAATAATAATAACTGGTTAGTAAATGTTAGTTATGTTTTCGACAATTTTTCAAGTGTTACGTTTTATTTTTCGTGAGAGATGCAAGATCAGGACAGTTGCACCTGTACTCTACGATTAACGAATATGTCAGATGGAGAGAACCACTGAAATTAACTGAAGAAAGAGCTGTTGTAGGTGCTGTTACTATTTCGCTTTCTGACCGCAAGCCTGGGAAAGTAACTACCTAACCAATGATCATATTGATATAACCGCACGGGGCCAAGCCTTTCTGGGTCCCAAAACAATCAAAAGGACCCGCACAAGGAGAGTTTTCTTTGAAGGAGCGCTTTCTAATGTTGCCCATACGGGAAGACCATCTTCCAATTTATCTGAGTGAAAAGTTCATTTACGAATCACCACCATGCGGTCATTCGGAATATTAACTTCTTTCCTAGTTTCTTTATCACTAACCACCTGGAAAAAACCACTGACTAGTTCCGCTTACAAGCAATCAGATTACAAAACATTTACAACTCTTCAACAAATTAAACTTCAACTCTATAAGGCAGGAAAATAAAATAAGGTGAAAAGTGGCAGTAGGAATTAATTTGGAGATTCTACAACTAATATTTATGTGTTTGTTTCTAAAACCTTAACGGAGTCGATGGTTTTAAACGGTTTTAGCCACAAAACACAAATATGGAAAAGCGTGAAACCTCCCAGCTCTTTCGCACGTTATGTTTTTTCTGCTTTGTTACTTTAATAAATGGTTAAAATAGTTTTTCCATAACTATTACAAGTCTTTATTGAAATTCGTGACAAGGACCCCATCAAGAAATAAATTTTTAACGAACATTGATGCAGTTTAATCTTACAGAGCACCAGCAGAAAGACGATTACCAACACGAAGTACACGATTCAACATTGATGAGAATGTGAATGTTTCATAGGTATCGAACTCGCTTGTATTCTAGGAATGATGACCTCGACCTTTACAAACGATGGTGACTCAAAGTGATAATGGAATTAACAAGTAATGACATAACAAGCCTCTAATCTACTAGATGCAATGAGATGCTGAAGCTAACTGAACTGACGTCGTGAAATACCGGATTCAACGAATTCAGATCTTCAGTTTATTATTTCCAATAATAAGCCTTGGTAATGTTATATTCCCCTTCACATTGTAATTTCACGTTGCAAGGTGCATGGGATCCCAAATTTACAATGTCCGTCCGTCCGGGCCTCAACAGGCATAAGACTTAATGTTAGCAAATCCGTTCTTTCGCAAATGGCCTCCACTAGGGGTCTTGTTGGCCCTAACGTCTATCGATCTCACACGAAGAGATTTTTACTACATCATCTCCGTCCTTTTCGGAGAGATAATTTAGAGTAAAGCATGAGGGGGCATACTCAAGCCTAAAGGAAATTGGGGCAGGAATTCCCCAAGGAAGTGTACTTGGTGCACTGCAATATCTTTTGTATACAAGCGATGTACCAATGGACGAAAACACAACCATTGCAACTTTTGCAGATGATACTGCCCTTCAGGCAGTTGGTGAATCCGTTGAAGAAGCAACTTCTAAACTATAGCGTACCATTAATGAAGTAAGTGAATGGACCAAAAAATGACGGCTCAAATTAAATGAGCGGAAATCGTCTCACATCAACTTCACAAATAAACGAATAACCGCATTGAATATAAAGCTGAATGATCGAGTGATAACCATAGTTAATACGGTGAAATACTTGGGAATGACTCTTGATATTAAATTAAAATGGAAAGAGCACGTTATGACGAAAAACGAAGAACTCAGGATAAAATTCAGAAGATTGTATTGGTTACTTGGTAGGCATTCAGAGCTTTCCATACATAATCCACTGCTAGTGTACAAGCAAGATCTGAAACCAGTGTGAACGTATGGTTCACAGCTCTGAGGCAGTAGGAAGAAGACTAATATTAAAATGATTCAGACTTTTCAAAGTGCTAAGGAATATCGTCAATGCCCCTGGTACATTCGTAATGACGACCTCCATCGGGAACTTAAAATGGGAACAGTGAGCGAAGTGATTAAGCATCACGCAATTAAACATGAACAGCGACTTCACGCGCACATAAACCCTAAAGCGCTTCACCACCTAGACAACAGTGTAGTGAATGGGTGCTATCGAGTATAGCCATTGGGCTATTAACTCCATAAACTGTAAATTACTGCACGAGTGTAAATTAACTTGATGTTATATTATTAATATTCTTGTAAATAAATATCGATTCGGAAAAAAATCTCCGTCCTGCGTCTCCCTATTCTCGCAATATTTTTTTTTAAATTATTATTATAACCGCGCAACAAAACTTTCTAAGCCATACAGATATCACGGTTAAAGGGGATTAACGAGGTTAATTTGCCGGATTCGGCGATTAAACTCGAGCCGCCTCGGGGACTGTTGAACCTCGCGCAACGCTCTAGTGAAATAGATTGAGTGCTAACCCCCTTAACGTGCAACCTCTCTATGTTTAAACTTGTTTCAAATTTTTCGTGAAAGTACATCTGACAATTCGATAAACCAGAATTGCTCATTAAAAAATTACTGACCCACCTCACTAATGATTTTTTAGTAGTACTTGATAACGTAAGATGCATATCATTTGACTTCGATTTTGTATCTCATTGACGATACATATCATGTATTTCATTAACGATACACATGCATTTCATTTTTTATATGAACATATTTTATACAATGGCTACAATTAACTTAGTTAAATTTAAATTCAAAATAAAATTTACAAGAAACTTTTGAAATTAACATTTTCAGTTGTTCGTCCTCCTCTCTTAATATTGTTATTGATTCCTCTGCATTTGGTTTCTGGGATATTAGCAAGCAGAATCAACAGAGTAACCTCAGATATTTAAACCTCGATTTTGTTCAGTTCCTTGATAGGTAAATATTTTTCTTTTAATGCGGTAGGTATTCTACGTCTATGTCCTTTAACAATTCAAATCGGGCAGATAGGCTACATGGAAAATTGTAGAATCGAGTATTGTGAAACCATTAAAGATGATAGCAACAATATTCAGTTCGACCAGGACGATATAGAACCAAATAATGTAACAAAATAAAATCGTTTGTGGCCGGCCGACTTTTTAGTCAGTGGCATCTACCCTGCTTTTAATTCACAGAGGGAGTCAAGGACAGTCTTTTGTTCCCGTTGTAAATGGAACTTCCAAGAAAATTAGCATTGAACCCGTCGAGAGGAACGGTTAATTCATCTTTTCACAAGACCGCAAGACGTTGGTCACGTTTATCTTATTTTAAAGTTTCTGTAAGGAAACGCAGACACTCGGTGCTTGGGGAACTGTAGCCGAACTCCAGGGTTTTCGTCAGAGGCCCTGCAAGTTAGTTTAGAACTATGCAATCGAAAGACCTAGCGACGGAGATGGAATTTAATATTCAACAAAAGCAAATTATAAATTTACCACTAACCGATGCATATCGGGTGGCAGGTCTCCTCACATTTCTCCACTTTACAAGGACGACCCTCTGAAGCTAGGCTTCGTCAGAAGAAAGATATATAATATAGGTAATATACCTCTATATATTGGGGGAGGGGGTGTTCAGACAACCCAGACATGAGAAACAAAATAACTGCGTAAACACGTTGCAGACCATTCTAAGGTCGGATCCGTGAAAAACGATAGTAGTGACAAATTTTGAAGACGCTACCCAGCCTGCAATTCTCAATCGATTTTCATGATTCTATTCTGTTCGATCCCAATTTCAATCCAGCTGTGAAACAAACTTCGTACATTGTTCTTTTGGTGATAGGATGGGGGAATGACAGGGCTAACAGCCAATCCTTTCAATCGCTGCTCAAGCGATAATCTTTACTCGATCAAGATTTTGGTTTAGTTTTTAAAAAGATGTCAGCACATTCAATTTTCACGGTGAAAAAGGGTGATCCATCTGATTTTATTGGATTAAAACCTTTTGTTTGTTCAACCCTGATTCTAGTCTAGTTGTGCAACGAACCTTCGACACACAACTAACCAGTACGTAATTATGATATTGCACAGATTACAATCACCGACTTGCAAGTTGACATATGAAAAGGTTTGAGAGGACAATCGACTCTGTCTAACCATTGTTTGGGAAACCTCATTCACGAAACCCCTGATATGGGAAATACCAGGTTTTCAGAGCAGCTTGGGAAGCTTGGGGTTTGAATCACGTAGTGGATACTGAGAATGAAAAGTGGAGCAAACAGAAAGCTGTTCAGCGAGCGTGTTGGCATGAAACGAAGGTGTTCTCAGGTACCCCTGCGTAACGTCCTGACAAGTTTCACTGAACAACCATAACATTTTTTTCAACTATGGGCGAAGCTATCAAGTAGGGAAGGAAGGAGATCTTTAGAGAGTCTTCGAAGCTGACGAAGCAATTCTCTGCTATATTGAATATTTCCAATTACGGAATTCAGTGAACAGAACAGTTTTTAAATCCATTCCACACAATTTCATTAAAGTGATGCTTTGGGTTCAAGCTGTGCTCCTACAGCGAACAATGTCAAACAACGTCGAATCAAAGTGAACACTTTTATTCAGAAAATGATTTTGTACAATCGTCTTCACAGGGGTAAGGTTTGAAAAGATGTGCTCATGTTGACACTAGCGTGGTCAAACCCCACATTAATTGAAATGATGATTAGGAAATAGTGTGATGGTTGATTAACGACCTTGCATCTTGACAGATGGGGCATACTACGTTAATTTTAAATTGTTCGTTATCAAACCAATGTTAAGGTCCATTGTGATATAACTGTCTATTAGTTAGCAACGCGAAGCGACGTAATGATTGAATATGAGAAGTAGGTTGATTATCTGGAGAAACTGGTTGGTAGCCAATTTATCGGAATTGGGAGAAGTCAGTCAAGTTCAGCGACAACCGTATAATCAAAAGGCTTACGCCACGGAACGTGTTCAGCAATTGAGCTTCTAACGGAATCAGAAATTATGCTAATTTCACATATTTTATAAGGTTGCTTCTAATATAGGTAATAATTATCCATTTACCGTAAGTTTACCGCGAATTATAACAATATTATAGCAATGATAAGTAAAGCGGGAACTGGGGCGTAGTAATACTGCAACCGTTGCTTTGAAACAACCAGTGCAACTGTAGTTGAAGCTAAAATGGTGATAGGTACAGTTTTTGACCCAAGCACACACATTCTCTCAAGGAACAGATCCTGAGAACCACATAACTATGTATTCAAGTCAATCGTGAAGACCACGTAGCATCGAGTTTTAGATGGTACATTGCAAAATAACACTTGTTAAAAGGTAGAAGAAGTCAGAAAGGCCTATCAAACAAGTATTATTTGCACAGTTTGTTGTCACGAAAATTAACACAGCTCTGTAAGAAAGGTACCTAACCACTTATCCCGACTCATGTATAAGAAATTAAAATTTCTAAATTGGTTCATAACAGGCGTCCGAATGTTCAAAGATGATCATTGGCTACGGTTTAAGTAGTTTTAATCTATATGCGCTAATTAAAGATCAGTGAACCTATACCTATTAGTTGAAAATAATAATAGGTACTTAGTGAAGTCATTTAAAAATTGAGAACGTCATTACGATGTACATAATTCATCGTTGAACTATCAACTGTGCGGGGTTGTTTGGAAGATATTGAACAGGAAAGAGCATTGATGTTTACCAAAACAGAAAAATGAAAAAACTGCATAATTCTTCATCGCGCTTCCTCTCTGGTCTTTTTTGACTTGGATTTGATCGTAGGGCTTGTGAAGGAGAAGCTTGAAAGGTGTTACGTAACAACCGACTAACAACGATGATTACTTTTTAGTCCGTTTTTGTAATAGGAAATCAATGGATAGCAGGAGCTTATTAAAAATAAATGCTGTTTGTTAATACGTAACCAGGGAGTACTTAATAATATTAATACTATTATACCAGAGAGTACTTATTATACTATATTCTAGAGTGTAACTTATGTTGCGCAGTTCTGAGCAGCGAAGGTACATCAATTTTGGTTCATTATTCAATAATAAATCATTGTAATCGCTCTGGAAAAAAAAAATTCTAACCCCCCCTGAAAATTTCATGGTTTACGTTTCAAAGGGTGTAGAATCCGAATCTGCAATAAAAAATTTTCCGTCCGTCCGCCGTACGCACGATGTCTCCGAAATGGCTGGAGCAAAAGATCTGAAATTTTCAGGAAAAATTGATCTTGGCCCGACGACGCCCCAATTCTTGAGCCAGCTCTCTCACTCAATTTGAAGTGCCCTTTAAGGGCTGTCAAGGTTTTGTAAAATCCCTAAAAACCTCAAAACAAGTCGAATCGGACCAAATATTTACCTATTTGAAGAACATACCATGAGGAATCGAATGAGCCCTTCCCCACGTCCGTAGGTCAAACCATTCCCGATGTATGGCCCGATTTATGGTGTCAACATTTGCGTTTTTTCGTTTATTATTGTTTGTTTGTAACCTAGGGATGCCGATAGCGTCGAGTTGTAGTGAATGTGGTTACTGGAGTGATAGCCGATGTGGATACTTGTAGTTTATAGGCGATACACGGGTTGAAGCATTCTGATATGTATGAAACGCTGATAATATATAGGTAAATATTATTACTGGGGATTATTATTCAATATTATTACTGGGGTAAATAAGTATTCTTTCACTCGGGTTTATTATTCAATTGGCTTGCGTTCATGATTTGAATCTGTACTAAGCTTCGGAGTGTGCCTCCGGAGTGTGCGCGTTTCACAGGATAGAGCGATTATTGAATTTCAGGAGATATGCATCGAGCACGTAAATCTCTTCCCAACCAAAATACCTATTTGGATTGATCAGTTGATCATATTTGTGTGCCTCCTGAAATTCAATCATAGCTCTATCCTGTGAAACACGCACACTCCAAAGCTTAGTAGAAATTCAAATCATGAACGCAAGCCAATTGAATAATAAACCCCAGTGAAAGAATTTGCAGCGTTTTTCAGTAAACCAGCACGAAGGTTAGGGCTATCTGCTAGAAGCTCGACTCTTAAAATGAAAGAAATGCAAAATATCGTAGAAACATAACAAATAAATTATAGATTGCTCATTTTTACGACACCAGTAGAATAAAATTTGAATCTAGATAGCCAAGTGATGATTCATTTTCAGAACACAGGAAGATCTTGCACGCTGCCACATTCACATTGGTGGTGTAACACGGCTTTGTTCTAGCGCCAAGAGTGTGGTTAAGTAGAAAGTCAGTTGTGCACTTGGGCTGACGGTGAAGTGGCGGAATAGTAGGTGTGGAGGGGCCAACGTCCTTGCGAGCTGTAAGCACAATCCTTTACCGAGGGGTTTCAGAGATCGCGTTTCCAGATCGCGATTGGACAATTAGAGCGTGCAGCGGACCCGGGCGCTCTTTGGATGGTTACCCCCAACAGCCCATGGACGTCAGTTTCTCGGAAACTCAAATTATAATTAAATTCATGGCGGTGGTTGTAACTTGAATGAAAATGACCAAACTCAAATAGACAGAGAAATGCAAATGATTATTTTATAAAACACCTAAACAGAACAGTAGAGTTCCAGTTACGTAAGACACAATATCTCCCTGTTTTGTTGACTTTTCCACAATATATTTCTCGCGGGAAGCAGGTATCTACATCAGTAAAGCCTCTCTTACAAAAAGGAACGTAGGACTGAACCTTGGAAAATCTCATACCGTCTCGCCCCTATCTGATTCTCTATTTGTCTTCTTAAATTTCAGCTATTTGTGCACTCACAAAAGAACCATACCAGCAAGATCCAACCAAACCTTAATAAGTAGAGGCCTTATCATATAGAAACGTGGTATCTCAGTATCTCTAATGTTCTTAACACTAATTGAAAGATAACTAAAATAGTTCAGATCCATCCAAAATCTACAAGTTTTGTAGTCGAAAAAATTTGACAATCTGTCCAGCTTCATGGTACGAATACGTTTCTTAACCTATACTGACTGGATACATCAGCCTTGAAATAATTGGTAGTGTGAAACCAAATGTTTATAATGGAATGGTACAAATAAGGATATTTAAATTGCAAATTATTTACATAATGGATACATTTTCCTAATTTGCTGACACGCTCCATTATAAATGTTGAATTTTGGTAATAAATCATGAAGATTCGGTGCAGCTTTCCCACAAAACGACTCGACGAAAAAAGTCACCAAATTGAAACTCTCAGTGGCAAACAATGATTGTGTTTAATACATTATTCATTGTATGTAGCAGCAGAAAAAAAGGGAGGATAGATGGTAGTATGGAAGGAGAAACGAAGTTGAAGGTTTCGTCTTACATTTACCTACATCTCGTAAGAAATAGTTGACAATGACAAAACCAACATCACACAATGTGACTGACACAGGACATCAAGTAACGGGGGAATAAGGGCAGGACACTGACTTTCACCGCAGACCCGGCAAAGCCTGCAGTTGCGTCATCGGCTGGACGCACGTGGTGGGAGGTGGAAGCTGGAAGCCCCACGAACCTCCAACGCTTTGTCCATGAAGGAGTTCATAGAGATTGGCATATTTGAGAAGTTCATATGAACACCTGTTTATACATCAACACCCTGTTACGTATGGAGAGGTGGCCTTCAAGGAAGTGATCTTTTGGGAAGTTCCCCCTTCCCCAGTTCTATTTTCCAGAAGTACCTACATTTTGTACCCTTTTGGTTTATTATTCAATAATAAACCATTGTAATCGCTCTGGAAAAAAAATGCCGTACGCACGATTTCTCCCAAACGGCTGGAGCAAAAGATCTGAAATTTTCAGGAAAAATCCATCTTGGTCCGACGACGCCCCAAATTCTTGAGCCAGCTCTCTCGCTCAATTTAAAGTGCCCTTTAAGGGCTGTCAAATTTTTGTAAAATCCCTAAAAACCTCAAAACAAGTCGAAGCGACCTCAATGTGTACTCTTTTTGAAGAACATACCGTCAGGAATCGAATGAGCCCCTCCCCACGTCCGTAGGTCAAACCGTTCCCGATGTATGGCCCGATTTATGGTGCCAACATTTGCGTTTTTTGGTTTATTATAGTTTGTTTGTAACCTAGTGATGTCCGGTCGATAGCGTCGAGTTGTAGTGAATGTGGATACTGGAGTGATAGCCGATCAGGATACTTGTAGTTTATAGCCGATACACGGGTTGAAGCATTCTGATATTCATGAAACGCTGATAATATATAGGCAAATATTATTCAATATTATTACTGGGGTAAATAAGTATTCTTTCACTCGGGTTTATTATTCAATTGGCTTGCGTTCATGATTTGAATCTGTACAAAGCTTCGGAGTGTGCGTGTTTCACAGGTGATAGAGCGATTATTGAATTTCAGACTACCTCCTCTACATCGTCTACCTTTGGCTACATCGTTTAAATTTGGATTTGGGGAACTTTTAACGCTATACGAGTGCTAAAGGACTTGATAAATTATAGATGTTTTTATTGGGGGGGGGTTCAGGAGACACACAAAGATGATCAACTGATCAATCCAAATAGGTATTTTGGTTGAGAACAGATTTACATGCTCTATGCATATCTCCTGAAATTCAATAATCGCTCTATCCAGTGAAACACGCACACTCCAAAGCTTAGTAGAAATTCAAATCATGAACGCGAGCCAATTGAATAATAGACCCCAGTGAAAGAATTTGCAGCGTTTTTTTGTCCAGGATTATGAATCCCATGACTTTTTCAAAGATTCATTCATTCTGTTTGGATTTCATATTGCAATCACCAAAGTAAGAGTAATACATACCAAAATGATTCTCGAGAAAGCTCAACAGATTTTACCCACACAAGGTTTCAACACTACTTACGATGTCGGCATCACACGATGGATATAAACAGTAGATGGTATTACTAGTACGAGGCGTTTTCACATGGTAGTGCGGCTAGTGAACATGAGAAGAAGCGGAGTTTTGAAGGCTATCGTTTGGAAAAGTACAGTAGCAACGATATTCACAGCGGCCATTTCATGAGATTTTTATCGAAATCGTTTGAAAGGCGTGAAGTAACAGTTGCCACAGGGTTTCATGCGTGGAGGCTGCCACCAGGATCGACTGAATCCATTGGGTTCCAAACCATCCATCTTGGATTTTTTATAGAAATTAAATGGAAATTATAGACATTTCTTGTTAAAAGGAGTTTTGTTCGCGCACGCATGCTTCCATTACATTTGTGAACTGGCACGAAAAACTTTCTTCCAAAGAACAATGTTCTCCATGTTCTGCTTTTGCTTTCATGATTTTCACTCACTTTTTCATAATCAACCAAATCCTCAACGAAAAAGATTCACTGGCATTTACCAGATTCCTCTTTTGTTTTATAACATTTTCCTTTAAACATATGTTTCTCTGCATTTTTCTTTAAATTTTTCGTTGATTATTCAATGATAAATAATTGTAATCGCTCTTGAAAAAAAATGCTAACCCCCCTGAAAATTTCATGGTTTACGTTTCAAAGGGTGTAGAATCCAAATCTGCAATAACAATTTTTCCGTCCGTCCGCCGTACGCACGATTTCTCCCGAACGGCTGGAGCAAAAAATCTGAAATTTTCAGGAAAAATCCATGTTGGCTCTCTAACTCAATTTAAAGTGCCCTTTAAGGGTTGTCGAGGTTTTGTAAAATCCCTAAAAACCTAAAAAAAAAAAAAAAAAAAGTCAAGGCGGCCTAAATTTGGACTTTTTTTGAAGAACATTCCATGAGGAATCGAATGAGCCCATCCCCAGGTCCGTAGCTCAAACCATTCCCGATGTATGGCCCGATTTATGCTGCCAACATTTGCGTTTTTTCGGTTTATTATTGTTTTTGTTTTGATCGCAGTAACCTAGTGATGTAGTAATGTGGATACTGGAGTGAACTCCTAAAAGGATTTTTAGCCGATACACGGGTTGAAGTATTCTGATAAACATAAAAAACGCTGCAAATTCTTCCACTGGGGTTTATTATTCAATTGGCTTGAGTTCATGATTTGAATTTCTATTCTTTGTGCTGTGCGTGATCATGATTTGGTTGAATATTCTACTGCCAACAGCTTTGGTTTGTTATTGTTTTTGTTTTGCGTGTTTCACACTGGGGTGTATTATTCAATTGGCTTGCATTCAGAGCGATTATTGAATTTCAGGAGATATGCATAGAGCACTTAAATCGGTTCTCAACCAAAATACCTATTTGGATTGATCATTTGATCATATTTGTGTGCCTCCTGAAATTCAATAATCGCTCTATCGCCTGTGAAACACGCACACTCCAAAGCTTAGTAGAAATTCAAATCATGAATGCTAGCCAAATGAATAAAATTGAATAATAAACCCCAGTGAAAGAATTTGCAGCGTTTTTGAATAGCCCTTTATTAAAATATTCCAAGTTGAATTCGCTAACAACATCATTCAAATAAAAACTTGTGAAATAAGTACTAATAGTACCATTCATCCATTGAAAATTACGGCTGAATAATATTTAACGAAGTAAGTTGACAACTATTCTCAGCTGAGACAATCGAACAGTCAGAAGCCTATTCCTGCAGTAAAAAACTGGATACTCAACTCCCCAGTTGTATCCCCATCCAGTACAAAAAACCGAGGATCCCGATGCATACCTGAACAACGAAGCCGACCGATTCTCCTTTGTGAGAACCAGAACTAACTCTAATAATCTTGTCGAACAAATTCTACTTGAGACATCAAATGAATTTACCTACGTATTCAAGAATCGCTGGTTCTAAGGTTTAGTTTGAAAACCGTTTTTAAGCACAGCAATATGCAACTTTTGAATGTATTTAAATAACAGAGAAATCTTGATGACACCCCCTTAAATATCGAGATTTTCATGGCTCCTAACTCATTCCTCTCCAGTTCTAAATAATATTGGGACGTCAACCGTAAACAATAAACGACAGGAAACACTTTACAACGACGTAATTTACTCAAACGTCAAAACCCCTTAAACTTCTCTAATGATGCTATTCCTAACCAATATAAGCAATATTCAGCTAAGTAGCAAATATATTCTTTGTAACCAATAAGAATACATGTGACCCAACCTGTAGCTTAAAACAAAGTTAAAATAGAATAGGTTGGAGACAACAAATTGAAAAACGTCATTGGAAAGCGGAATGCGTAACAGGCTAGATAAAACTGTTTTGAAGAGACGGATGAATCCATTCAGGAAGCGTCACGTTTTGTCGTGCCTTGGAACAGGGTGTCGTTAATCAAACTAAAACGGACTATTCAAAAAAAGTGAAGGGAGAGAACGAAAAAAGTGAAAAAAAAAAGTTTTCCTCCCATGGATACAGGACAAAGCAGTGTTGGCTAACAGTGCGGTGGATTGGAGTGTTGAGGTGTCGATCGTCAGTATGGGAGTTTTTCCGTTTCAATGGTTTCGGTGCTTTTCTCTTCTTAGAATGAAACCAATTTCTTTCATGGCGCCAGTTTTATCTGATAGATGCTGAGTCTTGGAGGCTATAAGCCGCCCTATCGTTTAGGGAGCCTGAAAAACGGCAAAACCCTTCTAAAATGAGCCAAAGGCGTTGAAAAAATCTGAAATTTAGCAGAAAGGTTTGGTTTAGTCTCTCGTTAGTTTAAACATCTGTCCACTCCGATTCCGCCGGTGGGTGAAAAATCGGTGTAAAAATGGGTTTTTGATTCCATAGGAATGTGGGGTGTCGTTTTCGAAGTTACTTTGGACGAGGAATCGATTCAAATGGATCATGAGCCGACTGAATTGCAAGTCGGCTGGGATTGCAGTAAAACGTTATCAACTCAGAAAATGGAAATGGTTTAGCATAAAATACGGCGCGAAATCATGAACCCCATATCGTGTCTACTACCATACTCATTATGTCGGATTTCACGGTTTCGTCAGCAATAATGGGAAAACAAATGCTGAAAACTAATTGGCTGTAGGAAGGTTTTTTTTTTTTTTGAAAATGATTTATTGCACTAAGTTGCAACTTATTAGCAACAAATTTTTGACATTTAAATACGGATTGGTTATAGTAACGCTTAGGTACATACATAACTAAGTCTCTAATGGTTTCGAATGTTAGAAGTGTCATTTGTTGCAAACACTGAATTTCAACAAAGTTACCGCGAACACCTTAATTCACGTACACAGATCATGAGGCTGAGTAAGAAGGGTGCTGTGAAATTGGAGAGGGCAAACAGTCAACAAAGTTTTCTCTGGAGATTAGCTGAGCTTTTGAAAAAACAGCCAAATAAGTAAGGGGATCGATAAAAAGTGAAAAATATAGCGTGGAAATAGTGTATTGGCATACATTTTCGACAGGAATGTCAATGGCGTCTACGGTACCTGAATCAAGTGAGAAAATGTGATGGGGGGGGGGGGGGGGCTGAGCGTAAGTGTATTAGATATAAAATTATTTTTGTAAGCAGACCGCAATTTTTTTGAGCTTTGCATCTACGCTGATATACTTTAGTAATACCTATCATTTTCCCGTAGAAGCTGAAAACTCAAATGCCTAATTTCTCGATGCAACCGATGATTCAGGAACATCTTCGGCCCATTTGTGATTATTGATACATAAACTTTGGTCCATCAGTTTTGGAGATTTTTTGACATTTCATGTCTTTGCTATGGCACACAACCAAATTGTCGTTATGTCACGTTACGTTACGTAACGAAATATGCTCAATGATTATTATGATTCGTAGAAGTGAGGTAGGTAGGTACCTATATGATTATAGATGAGTTTAATTTATGAATAAAAATATGAGTTTAATTTTTGTTTTCTTTATATTGAAAAAAATGTAATTCACAGAGGAAGACAAGATTGCTAGAAGATGGAAGGGAAGAAGGAGGGAGGGGAAAGACATGAAATGTCCTAATGCGTTGCAGACTTGTATGCAAGAATTTTTTTTTCTTAGTGTTATGAACTGTTAAGATGTCATTAATAGTTGCCAATATGCTTCTGCGTGATGAAAGATGTTGTGCTGGGAGGTTCTGAAGCTACTGGGAGCATTTTGAATGTTGAAATGTTGGTCAACAAGATAATTCGTCTGATAACTCGTAAATGATTTCTAATTGTATGACGTATACACTGTTTCTCTATGTCTTGGTCCATATGCCGCCACCAAACATAAGATCGAGCCATTAGTTTAGTACGCACGATACCTATGTGATCCCTATGTAATAACTCCAAAACTCCGCTCTGCAAGGAGGTAGGCACCACCACCCTAGGACCATACATCACGCAATCATCCTGGATTGACAAACTATTTATCCGATTTTGGATTGTAAACATCTTGAAACGTAAACCAACAAATTTTGAGATTTTTCTTGGTTGATTGCAAAGGATCAAATTGAAAATAATGAACCAAAACCATGTTTCGAGGGGGTCAAGCAGATATAACGGAAATAATTGGCTGTCAGACGTAGCTGAAGATAACTTTCTGCATACTACATATAGCTTTTCCAAGTCAGATTCGGAAATTTCCAAACCAATTTCAGACTTTTCCATTTCAATTTCAGAATGTGATCAATATCCAGGTGGGAGCGGTTTCTGAAATTGAAATGGAAAATTCTGAAATTGAAATGGAAAAGTCTGAAATTAAAATGGAAAATTCTGAAATTGATTTGGAAATTTCTGAAATTGGTTTGGAAATTTCCGAATCTGACTTGGAAAAGCTGTAGTCCACAGGTGTTCGTACTAGGTAGGTACTTGAATGTTTCACGTAGGTACGCATGTCCCCAGGTCTTCTTCAACATCATAATCAAGAATTTTTTTAAGTGTGCGATGAAACCTACCAAAAAGTACCCACAGGTGCTTACTCTAAACATGCGATCAAGATACTCGTTATTTTCTCTAGGTTAACGCACTTGCTGGGTTCGTTAGACGAACCTGCTATGACTTTGGCGTTGAACGATAGGAACGTAGGTGGTTCAACATTCCTTTAAATTTATGTTGACGAGAATCTTACGTTAGGAATACTTTACGTATCCTTTGTCCCTAGATATATAACATACGTTTTCTGTCGACGAAGGGGTAAACAAAAGAGGTACCTAAATTAAAGGAGGTCGAATGATAAGGGGGGGACTGCCGAGTATTGATTTACGCTCTCAGCTGGTGATAAGGGAGGCAAACAACCACCACGGGTACCGTATTGTTTCCTTGAGTAAACCATCAACAAATGAGGCAATATTACTGAATAAATACTGGTACATGACGGCAAATAATGTCAATAATTATGTAGCCAATACATGCATGTGGGTGCGAATGATAGTTAATTAGGCCTCAGTTGCGCAGATGCCACATCCGTGAAACTTGAGTCGTAATCAATATAAAAACATACCTTTGACGTTTTTGCAAGATTGCGATGCGATCACCAGATTGATGGTAATAAGGAAATGGCACTCGTATTCCGATTTTCGAGGTAAAATCACACTTCCCGTCGTAGGAGGTTTAACGACGTATAAGGTACAGGATTTCGAGACTTAAATTTGGAGCAGATTTTTGTTAACACTCGCGCACTATCGAGAGCCTCAGGTGGCCGCAAGTCGCAACTACCCTGAACGACAAAACGCGAAACACTGACTTCGAGAGTAGCGCGTTGCGGGTTTCAGCGATGCGGATGCAGGCGCTGCCAGTGTCGTTGACAGAGTGGAAGTGGAAGCTGGCGGTGGGGAGAGCCAGGGCTGCCAACTCACAGGCCCTTGAGGGACGAAATACCCTGCACCATTTCTACCAGAACTCTTATCGGACGGAAAACGGGAGTTTCCCGGCAAGGGTGGTTTCAGGGAAATTTCGCACCCTTGATGAAGGTCACAGGTCACGATATATACCTTTCCCGTTTTTCCTCGGAGCCATCGATGAATTTTACCTACAGTTTTCCATTAGAATGAAATACTATGGAAGTCCTGATTTTTATCCGCTGGTACTTTAATCTATTGTTCGAGTATTGTTTATTAGTAAATCAACGAAAAATGACTGTTATAATCAGAAATCTACTCAAAATAAACATTAATGATGAGAACGATCAAACATTGTCCTTAAAATTACCGTATTATTATTAAGGAGGTTCATGACTCGGTTCTAATTTATAAGTTTTTCAGGTATACCTAAATGGATCTATGAAGAGTAGATACAAAACTCTTAAAAAACAGTATAGAGATATGTATATCCAGAGAAACAGATACATCTGTTTCTCTGGATATACTTACATATCTTCATACTTTTTTAAGATTTCTGTATCTACTCTTCATAGAACTATTGAGCGGGTTTCAACTCTTAATAAAGTGAGTGAAAACATTATTTTATCTAGAAAGAATAAATAGAAAAACAGTTTTCTCATATTTTTTATGTTAATGATTTTTTAACTCTTGCCATTTTGGTTTATTATTCAATAATAAACCATTGTAATCGCTCTTGAAAAAAAAAAAAAAAAAAAAATTCTAACCCCCCTGAAAATTTCATGGTTTACGTTTCAAAGGGTATAGAATCCGAATATGCAATACAAAATTTTCCATCCCTCCGCCGTACGCCGTACGCACGATTTCTCTCAAACGGATGGAGCAAAATATCTGAAATTTACAGGAAAAATCAATATCGGTCCGACAACGTCCCAATTCTTTAGCCAGCACTCTCACTTAATTTAAAGTGCCCTTTAAGGGTTGTCAAAGTTTTGTAAAATCCCTAAAAACCTCAAAAAAGTCGAAGAAGCCTAAATTTGGACTCTTTTTGAAGAACTTTCCATGAGGAATCAAATGAACCCATCCCCAGGTCCGTAGCTCAAACCATTCCCGATGTATGGTCCGATTTATGCTGCCAACATTTGCGTTATTTTGATTCATTATTGTTTTTGTTTTGATTGCAGTAACCTAGTGATGTAGTGAACGTAGATATTGGAGTGAACTCCTAAAAGGGTTTGTGGCCGATACACGGGTTGAAGCATTATGATAACCATTTAAAAAACGCTGCAAATCCTTTCACTGGGGTTTATTATTCAATTGACTTGCGTTCATGATTTGAATTTCTACTAAGCTTTGGAGTGTGCGTATTTCACAGGTGATAGAGCGATTATTGAATTTCAGGAGGCACACAAATATGATCAACTGATCAATCCAAATAGGTCTTTTGGTTGAGAACCGATTTACGTGCTCTATGCATATATCAAACCATGAACGCTAGAACGATAGAGCGATTATTGAATTTCAGGAGATTTGCATAGAGCACGTAAATCGGTTCTCAACCAAAAGACCTATTTGGATTGATCAGTTGATCATGTTCGGGTGCCTCCTGAAATTCAACAATCACTCTATCATCTGTGAAACAGGGACACTCCAAAGCTAAGTAGAAATTCAAATCATGAACGCAAGCCAATTGAATAATAAACCCCAGTGAAAGGATTTGCAGCGTTTTTTAATATTGCAGCCCATTGATTTCAACATTAGGGTTGGTCGAGATTAATGCCATTTGTAATTCCAACCAATAAATTTATTTTTGAGGGTTAAAATTCCTTTTTCTTGGTTGATTACTAAGGTTCATTGTAGAAAATTATGTCATTGCTAGAGATAATTCTAGATGAGAGAGGAAGAGTCAGTTAATAATCGAGAGCTTTCCAACGAGTGTTGATGATAATCGAGAGGCAGCAATAGCGGAGGAATTTCGGTTTGACCCAATCAATAATTGCTTGTAGATGGAAGCTTTACCCGGTGCTCTACTATCTTTCAGATACCCTTAACAGGTACTTGGAGTTGTTCTCTGGATGTAAGTTGATGGTTTAAGCGGTTTGCAACTGGGATGGATTTGAGACTAGGAGCATCTAAAATTTAAGATAAATAACAAATTAGTTAGTTAACAAATAACTAGTTAGGTTCGCAGCGCCAAAGCAATGACGTTGGAAAAGTGTGAAAGCCCCATTTACTTTTAACATGCAGCTATCGGGAAATCTCTTTGTTGAACTTCAGAGTTATAGGTCCGCCACTCACCGCTTCAGATGAACGGGCAGGTACGTTCCTACTCTGCAGTAACGACAGGGTGTACTCATGGTAGAGCCGACAACCGTCACACTTCTCACCTTAAAATCATACTTATTTTTCCGGATGGAATAATTTGGAATCTATTTATAACGTGCATTAACAGATTGTGCGATGGGGAAAAATAGTACACATCCTTACTATGGCCATAAGATTGTTTAATTGGTCACACGTCATGTTTACATTTTATTGAGCATATTTATCCGAGCCGCACTTACAACTACATAAGATTAGTACTAAAAAAACACTTTAGACACCAACATAAATGGTTCCAAAGTTCAAATACCACAGGAAATAATGAGAAAGTTAGATATAGAGCAACACATTTTATTTACTATGATAGGAACGTAAAAATGCGTTAATACCTTGGTAATTGATTTATTAAATACGCCCATCACAATAAAAAAGTGAAAAATATAGTTAAATTTTTCCCTTTAACCTTCTTATTTTCAAAGAAGGAGTCTTTACGCACAATTTTGTGCTGATTAACTTCACTACCATTGTCAACCAAGGACCGACTCCTCAACAAACTAGGTACCTACCTGCTTAACACATAACAAAATCCATCTAAGAACTACTAAAATAGGTACTGCTGGTAGTCGACTGTCATGTGTAATAATATAAACTGAGGAACGAAGTCTGAATCTACAAGAATAATTAAACGCTACCTACCGACTTATCAGGCCGTACAGTAGGTGGGTAGAATTTTAAGGACATTTTAAGGGTTCATTAACCGGCGATCCTTGGTCAAAAGTGGTGGTTTGAAAATAATTCAAGCTGTTTACTGTTAGGTTTATATTTCATTTCGTAAGTTCAATAAAGAGTTTTTTATTTTTCCATATCCAATGGTTTGTTTTGTGTCAATTTAATTTTACTGGGAGAACACGTTTCAATTGATGTTAATTTAAAATTATTTTAAGGCTGTTAAAAAAAGTTCAGAGCCTGCCCTTCCACTCTCTCCTCAGCGTCTGGTCTATCGAGGGACCTGTGAAGACGAGTTCAGGCAGCTTTCGAGGGCGGAGGACGCTGACGACTGGAGTCTCGCTCCTGAATGTCCGCCGTCCTCCATCGACGCCGACGATGGGAGTCTCGCTCCTGAACGTCCTCCGGCCACCGTCATCGCTGACGTTGACGTCGATAGCCGGACGAGATCGCCTCGATCGGGACAGGGTTTGAACACCCATCTCTTTCATGCCACCTGATGCAAAATACACATACATTTTCAAACACTTTTATAAGAATTTCACTAGATACTTTCAAAACTCACACAATCGACACGCTCTTGCCAAAACCGTCATTCGTCTCTTGAATTTAAACAGAGTTAGCTTATAAATGGTTCTATATGAATTCCATCAACATTGAGTTTATATCATTTAAATGATTAACAGGAGTACAATCCAGTTCTTAGCGACCGACCCGACAGTCCCCCCCCCCCCCCACCGCTCAACACTCCTTCAACTAACCTTCGGGTGGGCTCCTTCCGCCCTTTGTTATCCCGGCACTTTTCCGTCCGCCCGAGGGGGTCATTCGTGTACCTACCACCTTGGTAAGCACTAGCCTCTCTGGTGCTCTGGTTGAATCTACAGATTTTTCCAGGGACATGGTTAGGCTTAGTAAGTACCGTTTATGAACACAGAATGCGCTCACGTAAACCCTTGTTAGCGCCCCCCCAGCCGTAGCTTTCATCTCTGTTTACTAGCTCCCCTCTGTGAGCTAGAATCCCATATTTGTAGGTTGCATAGGCAATTTTTCATCTTCGGTACTTAAATGTGTAAAATTAATTATTTAAATGATCTGGCTGCAGAACCATAGAGGTCTACTGTCCCGCTTTTTCTATTTACACAGTACCTGCCGTTGCTTCTTTTATTCTATCGTGCAGGTTAATCAAGATAAAACACCAACCTAAACCATCACAAACCAAAAATTTCAGTCGTATTTTGAGATTTATGATTTTTTTAACCAATTCAATATTCACTGTGTTTTAAAATGAATCGGCAAATTTGCTATATCGGAGCGCTATTAGATTGTGCGTGGAGTCAATCAGAGTGCATGTGTTACGTGGAAGTTCCAGGTACTACAGGTATTCTTTCTTGTTACACTAGTACAAGAGTTCCTCACTTATTCTAGTAACCAACATTTTTGGGGTTCATACATTTTGACGATTTTCTCATGGATCAGGGGAGTTAGGGTTGATTTGTTCCCCCTTGAATTCCATTGTTACCCGCCCAATGGTAACATCTGATCATACGCAAACGAAAATCAAACACACAATTCTGCATTGATTTTGTAGAGATATGCATAAAACCACACTTTATGTTTTTATGAAACGTATTAACAGTAATATTTTCTAGCTTCTCTGTAATGAATTCAAATTATCTATACAACAAGCACCCTTAAAAACCGCATAACAGACCCTATAAATCAGGGGAGGCCCCTATTTCGCCATATCCCGTTCCACTCAGCTCTCAGAAAACTGATAGACCGTTTTTGATGATTTTGACCCATGAATAAAACAACTTCTCAGGGGATTAAACTTATTTTGCTTAATGAATGCTTTGTTTGATAGTAAATTACAACCTCTAACGACTTGATTTAACTATGTATTACCAGAGTTACTGTTGATTATAGTTGTGGTGGTACTTTTAGGCTTGTGTGTTGGTGTCCAGGGACCCACAAGGCTGACGCTTCTCGTAAGACTTTTCTTAGTTTTCCTCCTTAGCGTTGAGGAGTCAGCTTCGTCTCGGTTGACGCTCAAGCGGCTACCTTCTTTTCGAGGCGGAATATCTCTGACTGGAACATCAATAAATGAATAAATGACTGTAACTCTCATCTTATTAATAAATAAAAAGTTATTCACATGACCGAGTTAAGTGAAGTCCTTTGCTAGTATAACTTTGTTTACTCCCTCCCATTAAAAAAATTTAAACATTGTCCTTTTCTATCTATTTTTAGGAAAAAAGTAGATTAAATAATTCACATTTAGTTTTCATTTCATGGCTTATCATCATTTGTCGCCAACGGATTTTGGGGGGTTTACTAAGTTCTGAAGCCATACTAGATTTTGATTGCAACGCTCCTTTGATTTCAATGTAAATTTTTCTATAGGAAGAAATGCTTTTGGTTCCAAGCGAATACACCCTTCGAATCAGTCGTGAAGGATTTTAGTTTTTCCATTGACATACCGTTTATAAAAAAAGACTTCCCAATAGATCCCCAGAGCAATTAACAATCGACATGTTAAGGGACATGTTAGTATAGATCATGTATAGATACAAGTATGGGAGAGTTCATCCAAGATTTAAGAAATACATACCGGCAGCAGCGTGGAGATAGACGAGGCTTCCATATCGGTTGGGAACGTCAACGTCGGTCGTATCGTCTTGACTCGTATCGTCCAAATATCGACTGCACGAACAAAACAAAATAGTAGGTATTTAAAGAAAATTTACGATTTAATAACATATTCAATTATTTCTCGAAACATAGATGAGGAATCCGTTTTCTGTATTCTAATGGATTTACGCAACTTGAATCATTAGTGTTTGATGTAAGAGGATAGAAGGACTAATTTATTATTGATACCACTACTCTGATTACTAATAGCTACTTACCGCAGTTTGTTGATCTTCCAATGATTTTTGAAAACAGAATTAGTTATCATATTCGATTTTAGCTGTAAATTTTGACTTCAAGATAATATTTTGGGAATTAAAGGAAAATGACTTCAAGTATTATTGGCGATTAAATTAAAGGTAGTTTTTCTTTCATTTCTAAGGTTGTACTATTTTAATAAAAATATTCCACAACCTGATTCAGCAATGAACCCTCTTGACGTTTTCAATGACTAAATCCATAATTCATAGTTGCCATCATCTTACAAAAAAGTTATAAGTGCTAAATAAATTTTTGTAGTTGAGAAATTTGAGTTCACCTTCGTCTGTTCCTAGCGAGGGAGTTGAACTTTTCGGTGTCGCTCTCACCAAAGTACCTCAAGTTTCGTTCAGATCGGCTGAATCGTCCTCCATCCGTCACATCTGCCTAAAATTGCGGTTAAATAAAGAATATCAGTTGCAAATTAGATCCATATTTATTACTTTTAGATAATTCAATAATTGGTTCGTAATGAGCGTGGCCTTCATTGTTCATAAATGTCTAAAAAATATAGGGGCTATCCAAGAAATTTGGCTCGGATCTATTCACTGAATATTTTCGGGTGTATAGCACTCAACAACCAGTGGCGTAACGTACAGCCCCGCAAACCCCGCGATACGGGGGGCCCGGGCTACAAGGGACCCGCTCTAGCAAAATTAATTTTATTTTCATTTTAAAGATTAAAGCGGAACTAACGATACACAGAAAAATTCCATTATGTAACATCAAGTTTATAAACATCAACGGTAATGTAGGTTCATTGATCAATCATCTTTTGGTTTTCATTTATAACGTTCGTAAAGGTAGGTTAAATTGTGGTATTATATTATGTATTTTTAGTAGGTTATCGTAGCGTATTGTACGATAACCGTTGAAAAAATGCACGCTTCGGAAAAAAAAAACATTATGGGGAGGGGCCCCGAAAATATTTTGCGGGGGGGCCCGCTGAAAAACGTTACGCCGCTGTCAATAACAGAGATAATTTCGACTATCCCTAATCAGAAAAAATTACTAGCAACTTATCCAGTTTCCCACAAATAACATGGTCAGCTCCACGTGCAATTGGTTTCCTCTGCATAAGTCCCCCGTATCCAAAGGAGTAGACCCTTCTGTCTTTGGTCTACAGTATGGTGTGACTAACAGTATAGCTGTAGTGCATTTTACATGGCCTATAAATGAATCAGTTTTGAAATTATGAAATTCAAAAGTAGTAACCTTGATTTTGATCTAATTTTTAGTCAAAAGCCCAACTACCCTTCAAAATGAAGTGAGCAATTTGCAATATGGTTGGTTCAAGAAATTAATGTACGAGTGTGAACATGAGCGGGTCGAACAACTTTCCTGAAAAAGAGACATCGAAATCTTCATTGCTCTGCCAAATCATTCCATTTTGAAATTATGATCCAATGATCAAAATATACATTGATTCAGTTAGTAAGGGAGTAAGCAAACTGATTGATATAGATTGATATCAGTGAGAAAGTAGCTTACAGAATGTTATGGAAATAATTTCCACATCCATCTATCTGGGTTCCCAAATAAGACATCCTATCGGGTGTAAAATCAGAATAATGGTAAAGACATGAAATCTAAATGTTGTACAAGGACTTTCGAGATGGTGAGCAGCATCAAAACTGCTAATGAAGTGTAATGCTAGTGTAATTCAATATTTTATGGAATAGTGTACACCTAGAATGAAATTCAGATCGTCTTCACACATATAACATTCTATAAGAATGCTTTTGAACGGGACAGTGACTAGAGGACTGTAATTGTTAATTATTATTGAAGATATTTTTATTTATCCTATAAAAAAGGAAGGATGTATTGTACCAATAATTCTTTTAACTACAGGATATGTGTGGTGTAAGAATTTTGTTAGAGCGTCCAATTAGCGATCTGATTTACTTGAAGAAACGATTCAGAATCGAAATTCAAGTGTGCCGTGATTGATTGTCTCGAAATCGAAACATTTGAACAATTATTGATTCGAGACAAATATCATCGCAGAATCTGCACAAACAGTGATTAGTAGAATGAATAGATATACACTAAACACAGTTCACTTGCCTTGGGGTCGGGCTTTTTGTTCCTTTCAAGAGACCTGAACCAGCTCTGTTTGGCATCAGGGGCCGAGTCTCTTCTCTTGCTTTTGTACTCCTGAATACAAAAATAAGTAAATCAATCCAATTAATTAAAATTACATCAATAGTTATCTAGTTTGGAGTGACACAACAGTGCCTCCGATTTTTCTTAAGATTTTATAATCATTTCAACTCCCCTCCCGTTTCTTGAAACTGCTACTCCTGAACATGAACATGAAGTATTTCACCTTCACGTTATCCTCCGAGTATTACAGGCTTATCGTCTGTACCCTTGGGTATCATCACTTCGTGTGAATGCATCTAAAGACTACCTTAACTAATTGCCAGGCATCTGTCACCCAATTTCAAAGGATTTAAGCAAAATGATCGCTGTCGTATGAACCCAACCCTTAATCCTTGAAACCAACCTAATTTCTACAGTTTTCATCCAATATTTAAGAAATTAAAAGTGTAGATGATCCCCCTATGAATTCCATAGCTCATTAATAATTGTCAGTAGCTCTGCGCATCCGCAAACGTGAAATCATTTTGGCACTATTTTCTCCGAATAATATGACTAAAATTAGTAGGATAAATGGGAGAAGCCGATTTAGTAATCTAATAACAATATGAACCCGATTTTATGATTATTGTGTTCGATATAGTTAGTGCGACAGACCCGCAATACATGTCGACTCAACGAATTGACGGCGTTCGCATCGCCTGATGACGAATGACTCACCCACAATATTGACTGTCCTGAGGCCCCTATCCCTTGCACAGTCCCCACAGTAACTCACCCCTTAAAAATGACAAATTAACTCCTGCCCTGCTTATTGCGAGCATATCTCCTCAAGCAGCCTCTTGATTTGAATGCAAGAGAGTGCCACAGAGATGGATTGTTCCCGTTATGCAAAATTTAAATTTTATGAGTGACTAGGATTTGACATGAGTTCTCGGAGAAAAATCCCTACGATCACAGAAAATGTCTTCAATGCTGGATCATAATTAAACATTGGTCCGAATAGCAAGGACCTTATAACCCCATATTGCTTCCATTGAACCGTCTCCGACCAATTTTCAGTATACTCTGGGAAAATTACGAACTGTACATCAGAAACAACTTTTCTTAGTAACAATTGACCGAATAAATGACATTGATTCGCTACAAGAGTTCAGGTGCCTGTATCGGAGAATAGAGCCACATCATACAACAGCGCTGAAAATGCAAGTGTGAAGTGCAAATCCTGAAGTTAAGTTTACACAAGTGTACAGCAATATCATCATAAAGCTCAAATTATTGTCTACGAAGCAGTAGGTATTTGTGAGGAAGCAGAAATTACAATGACTGCCTTCTTCAAAGCACTGTGGTAATGAATATAATACATGTCTGTACTGTAATGAAGTAGGTCAATCTTATTTATTAATAATGAACAAAAGTGTGATTTATTCTATGACATTGCATATTTTACGGTGATGCAGTATGTCATTAACATGCACAAATCTATTAAACAGTAATAACTGCCCAAGGGTTCGACAGTGGACGGGACCGGTAAGGAGGATACCAGGAAACGAGTCCTGCCTACGGGCTTCTTGAATGTAAGTGTGAAACGATCGTGTCTGTTTGTAGGTGTGGTAGTGTTTAGGTCCCGGTTCGAACTGAGTCATCCAGATCAACGTGTAGGTGGGCCCTGCTGTCTTATTTATAGAATCGCATCACGTCGAGACCAAACTTTCAACTTTGACTTCATTCGCAAACTTGCATTTAAATCCTTTTCACCTACTTTCTCCGACAACTAATAAAAGAAGTAAAGTGGTCGTCGGTAATTTATTTGCCGGATATATTGAAATGTAGACTTACCGATAAGAATGAAGACAGGAACGGAACTAAATACGTTTCCGTTGAATTTACCGTTCAATTGGTTGGTTGGACGGAGAGGAAACAGGGCGACGTTAATTACTATTTAACCCAGTTCCTGACGGGGCATGGTTATTATCGGTCGTTCCTAAAGAAAATAGGGAAGACTTCCGAGGCAAGGTGTGTGTACTGCAGGATGGGGGAGGATGATGTAGAGCACACATTCTTTATATGCCCAAAATGGCAGCAGCTAAGGCAGGAATTGGTTGGAGTAAAAGGTGATTTTAGCCCAGAAACAGTAATAGAAAAGATGATACAATCTGCGGAGAACTGGAGTACAGTCAGCACGTATATCACTATGGTGCTCAAAGAGAAGGAAGTGAACAGAAGCTGGGAATGAGCCAGGGTAGAAGTAGTGAAGACCAGGAGGAACCCTCACGAGGTCAAAAAGGGAACTGTCCCGAAGTAATGCCAAAAAGCAGTCCCGGGACAGTCCTAAAAGACGAGATGAATGGTGTTTTTTAGTCGGTATGCCTTCAATTGGTGTATTATACGGTGTTCGTTGGGTGTACCTTCAATTCGACGGGTGTGTCGAAATAAAGTGAGTCGTTAAGATGAAACCAGAAGGAATTAAACTATCCTAATTAGAGTATGTGTTCAATGAATGATATACGATCAAAACTTGTGCTTAAAATGGCGACCGCCGATTCGTCCAATTAATTCGTTGTGTATGGTTGTACAATCATTTATTAGCCAATTACCGTTCACATCTCTGTACAGAATTCGATGTATTCAACCTCCCTCCTCTTCTCTTCGCAACTAGTTGACACAGACAAGGACTTCCAGTTGTTCCATATTCCACAAAAAACGGCTCATTTTCCCAACAACTTACATTTAAAATTCCAGCAATGATTCCAGAAGCAGGTATTAAATATGTAACGTTCAAATACAACTGTGCAACATGAAACTTCCATGAAAGATCAGGGTAAAACGAGCAACCGAAACAGTCATAATAAAAAATATCCAATAGAATACCGGAATGTACCATTGAATTAATGAGAGTGGAAGCTAAAGAGGGTATAGGGGAGGGGGCCTTATAAAGTAATTTCATCCACTGCGAACACCACTTCCATGTAGGTGCATACTGCCCTTGAGTGTTAGTCTTCCTTACCACAGCTGCATAAACCCTACTATTCCTAGACGTAGGTTGACCTTGAAGGTACCCTCGCTTACACGTCTGCCTTTGCCGACTTCCTAACGTAGGTAAGATCAGGTGATGTAGGTATGACGGAGGAGACCGTATGCCCATAGTAGGAGCGTGACCCAGTAACGAGTTCTCCCGTAGGAAACACAAGGCCGGCCCCCAACCCAACAGATGGTCAATGATGACCAATGACATTCTTTCAATCTCAGCAGGCAAGAGGTTTGCAAACCACCTTCCATTCTAGAAATATCGACAACTAGCCAGACAGGATGTGAGGAGGCAATTGTTTGAAGTAGTTCACACAGAAAACCCACCGAATCTTCTTCATTCGGTCGGGAAAAAAATATCTTCCGAACAATGCGGCCTCTTTTTACAATCTACTAAATAATTACCAGAGTGACTCATCGAGTGAAGAGAAAATCTAGCTTTTTATTGTTCCTTTGTGTTTCAAAAAAATAAATACTAATTTATCATGAAAATAGCCATACTGGGATTTGTAAAATCATTCATCATTGAGTTAATAGTAGATATTTATTGGCGAACGAAAGTAGTCGGAAATTATCCTGGAAATACGATATGAAACATCTCACACTATTGAACTAGACGTGGATGAAATCTCTTCTAAACGCTTTTGATCGGTCCAAAACTAATTCCCCTGACATTCGCTGAATTGCTCTTCTTTGGTTGGGGATTTTAAAGATAGTAAAACTGGAATTTAATGTAAGAAACAAATAATTCCTTTGGCTCATCATTTTTTTAGCCACCTACCTAAACATCAAACCTTTTGTCGCGAATGATTTTTTGCCTGCAGAGGATGAGAACTACTATTTATCAGTTCTGAAAAATTTGGGAGACAACTAATTCACAAATAACAAATGATTCAGCGTCACAACTATTGCTTCCGAGTCTACCAAGGTAGCGGAAGCATTGTTTTCACTTCACGGAATGTGAAAATTTTTTTGTTTCCAAAATCAAAAATTCCACTCGCATTTTGCGTTTTAGACCTTTCTGAACAATTTTGGTTCCGTGTCTGTCTGTCTGTCTGTCAGCAAATCCTTGTTACGGGCAAAACTACACGAAGTTATAGTCCGATTTTGATGAAATTTTCAGATATTGTGCGGGTTGGGGTGTAGATGGTCCCCTATAAGTTTCATGACCGACGGATCAATAGTAGTCTCTGCGCATGCGCAAACGAAATCCTTGTTACGCGCATAACTCCGGGAGTTCTTGACCAATTTCGATGAAATTTTCAGGGGTTGTTCAGTTTGATGTGTAGATGGTCCCCTATAAGTTTCATGAGCCCCGGATCAATAGTAGCCTCTGCGCATCCGCAAACGTGAAATCCTTGTTACACGCATAACTCCAGGAGTTCATGACTGATTTCGATGAAATTTTCAGGGATTGTTCGGATATTTGGGATATTTTTTTAGTTTGTTCAATAGTTGAACAAGCCTACTTTTATTTTCTCAAGTTATGCTCCTGCATAACAATAAATTTGCCCTAATTCAATATTTACTACGCCTAATTGAACGAAGTTCTTTAGTCAATAATAATTTTCAATGATCTATACAGTCATGTTATGGATACGAGGAAGCTATGTGCCACACCCACTTGGCAGACGTTTGTTTTCCATTCGACTACTAGATCAAAATATATTAGCACTGTTAGCCATTGTAAAATATTTCACGCGTGGTTTGTGTAACGAGTTTGTTTTCATTAAAGATGGTTGTCCCACGTATAGCTTATATTGTGTTCATACAGAAGTTAATTGCATGCACCAGTGAATGAAATGGTACAAATATCTAAATTACTACGATATAGTACTCACGTTATCAGCTCTGTATTCTTTGTAACGTTTGTCGAGGTCATCTTCGTCATCTGTCGCTGATTTCTTCCCTTTAGAGCGACCACTAAAAAAAGCCTTGATTCTCTGCGTCAGTCCCTCTTTTCCAGGAGTCCTTCAATAAAGTTAATACATGTCTGTAATTTATTGGTATTAATTTATGGGATCGCTTAAATCGTGGACTATGGAAAAGGAGTATATGAGTAGGCCTGACCGATTTTGGATATCGTCATGATCAAGAGATTGAATCCGGTCAGGATAAATGCTATTTCGTTAGCTAGCAACAGTCATCGCCTCGCTATCATGACAATATTATGAGAACTAAACCGTCCACAATCATATTAATCGCATAAAATGACTCTTTTCCCATTCAGAACAGTTTGTTTTTGATTTTAGTATAAAACGTTTAGTTTAATGACAAAGAAACTTTTGTAGATTATGAGCTAGAATAAAAATTTATAAGAATTTAACCTCCCTGTCTCTTTTTGTTTCAGCACGATTGAGTTCTGTGAAAAAAATGTCGTATAATTCAATTTTTAAAATTTTAATCTTCATTCAAATAGCTAAATCGTCTGATAGTTCAAAGATTTCCTGATTTCCGTGTATGAGGCGGTTTGAACCCATTGGACTACAATAATAGGTAAATAAGTGCGTACTGCAAAACATGAAACGACATAAACGAACTAGGTAATGCAATTTACTGCACTTGAGGTTTGTGTAGATAATTTGTAGATATGAGTCAAGTGACTGGCGATTGTCCCAAGAATCGCTTCTCGTCTTTCTATGTATAACTGTACCGCAATTAAATAAAATTCAATAAAAGTTTATGAATAGGCTCCAATATTAATCATTGGAATAATTACTAAAGCCTACGTTTAGGAATATTCCCAATTATTCTCAATGTTCTGGAATATCGGAGGGGTCACAGTTTTCTGCGGGAAATACATATACATACCTATAAGTTTTATAAATTATCAATCTAAGAGACCAACTTTTTTGTGTAAGAATGAGGCCTGTTCTCTTCTTTTCCCCGACCAACCTCTTCAATGCCGTCAGCGCGTCCCCTTGACTTGGTAGTGAGCTCCCTCATGTCGTCGGACGTTTCTACAGGTGACTCTTCAATGCGGGACAGCTGTCTGTCCAATTTTCGGGCTGCACATGAATGACGGGTGTGTTAAAACTATAAGAATGAGCAATTCCACCAATTTTTGGTTTACTACTTTCAATAACAACTCTTTTAAATCATGAAGGAAACAAATCATTTTAATCCCCCTCCAACTTTGTAACTTGACGTTTCGAGGTGAGTAGATTCAAAATCTGCAATGTCCTTCCGCCGTTCGGGTATACAATAAAAGGCCTTAGAATTGATGTGAAAAATCCGTTCTCTCGCACATGGTCTCCATCTGTTGGTCTTAACTTCTAGCCTGCCCGATCACATCACCCGCAAACGTGCAATGGGCCAAAAACTGGTATACACTTTTTTTTTCTGACATAGACAAGTGGGGGTGCCATTTTCTAGTAATTTTGGATGATGAACCGACTGGGGTAGGTTTCTGGTCCGTAGAAATTCACCCACAACTAAAAATTGAAATTTCTGAACCTACGAGTGGGGCCTCACTTCTCACCTCACAATGATACGTACAATCATACATAATTCCAAAAGTATAAAAACCATATTCTATCAGAAGCAATGACATAAGGACGATTCAAAAGTTTATGGTCAATCCAATCCCCATTTAGCTATACTTGGACAACACCTTATTCACGGCTTTACTTTTCGATAGCTACCAATACCCCCACTATACTACGTAGTACGTACTAGTCTTTTTTACTTCCAGGAACTCTCTGAATAGCATATCGTGGATTAAACTAGATAGAAAATCTGATTCTAGTTTACTCTACGGCAACTAGATACAACTAGTTGTATACTGCTTCCTGAATACACTTTCTATAAATCGTTGGCTTTTCCTCAACTTAATTTAAAACAACAACCCCCCCCCCATACTCCCTTCCGCCACAATCATAGAGCGTTCCATTGCATTCAATTAAATTTCATTCCTTGAAAAAAAAATTCAGCTAAAACAATACAAGTAGTCTTGCTCTTCCTAAATATAAATCGATAAATTGAAAACAAAACACTGAAGTCAATTTAGAGTTACAAAAACCTAACCCCATCTCGTTATTATGTACTTGGTACGTCCTTAGATGGAGTGAAGTTAATTCAATTGACAGCCCTTATAGTAATACAGTTTAGAACATCGATGAAGTTATTGAAACCCCCTTACCAGTGACATAATTCAATTTTCATTATTCATAGACATGTGATGTTTTAGTTAATGAAAACTCTTGGAGATTATTCAAGCAGAAAACTTAACTCATGCTATGTTCAATGTTACGGAACAAAACCTAGGTACTTCGTAGGGAACAATGTTTCATAACACCTCCTTAAAATAAATGGCGAGTTGTATGCAGTTTCAATACATCATGCATAATAAATTTTCACCAAGTAGTTTACGTACCGTAACGCTTGACGTGTACGTCTCTGTTGAAGGAGACAGAACGGCTCGGCCGCCTGAAAACATTTAATTGAAGAAATAAAACATTATTATAATGAAACATATGATAACGAATGGCTCATTTTTGGTATTAAACCATATTCTGTTTCTAAGAATTTGTTAACGCTCCACAACACGATTTTCACGGGATTCAAGCTAAACTAGCCTGTGAATCATGAATTTTAAGCTATCTGACAACTAGAAGGAAATATTATTTGTTTGAGACTTTCAAACGAAAAATTCTGCCGAGTAGGGTGTGAGTTCCACGTCTAGGTGATATGAACGTTATGCCGTATTGAAATGTTTTATATGATTTCGAAAGATTTTAGAATATAAGCTTGTTACTTCGATTCATGGGACAGAAATGGGGCTAGACAGGTGCCGACATAAAGGTTAGTAGACGTGTATAGCGGCCTGACGCGCTAATTCAACAGTGGATAGAATGATGACACGAAATTATTAGACCGTTCTTCCCTGACTACCTTAAACATTTTATGACGATCGAACCCGAGAACCTTGCTTGGTAGATTTTAAGTTTGCACAGACGCAGAGTGATGTATTGATTTGTGAGCAATGGAACTCAAAGGAGACCATCTACAGTCTAACCCACATATTCCCTGAAAGTTTCATCAAAATCGGAAGAAAACTGTAGTGATTAGGCTTACAAGGATTTCACCTTCGCACGTCGTCAGTAGCTAGCAACCCCCCCTACTAAGCTGAAAATTTTGCTTCATCTGTTTTACGTCATACGCAATGATGTATTGATGTCTGAGCAAAGAAACTTATACGATGGCCTCAACAGTTTAGCCCAGACATTATCTGAAAACTCATCAGAATCGGATGGAAACTGTGGAAATCAGGATTGTTACAAGAACCTGGACACACGGCTAAACAGAAAGATAAGAAACAAAAGTTATTCGGAATGCTCGAAAAGCAAAGTAACTGGAGCAATCCCGCAGATATCAACGAGTCAGAAACAAATTCTGTGCTATTCAATTGAAAGCTGTATTTCTATCTAATTCGGAAAAATTGGTTGGCACAAGACTGTTCCTAGTTTATCACAAGACTGTTCCTAGTTTAGTGAATCTGAAGCTTAATAATTGTTTCCTCCCAAAAGATATCTATTAGAGCCTCCCGCAGGAGAAGTTGGCTCGAAAGAAACATAAATAGGTAGCACGTTTTTACGAAGAGCTAGCTCCCAACATCTCTGAATTATTTATATTTCATTACATCAAACAGATAATAATAAAATCACGGTTCGACAAGTCATTTTATTTTGTAGATAATCCTTTATTCCTGAAGGGCAGGATATTTTTAAATAGTTGGATAATTGAAAAACAATATTACTATTCTCGGAAATATATTTCTACAATATTCATGTTTACGTACGTACGATGCCTACCTGTCACTGCGATCACTGGATCTTGACTCTTTGTCACTGGTGCTTCGGTCCTCGGAACGAGTTGTTGTCCCCTGTCCTCGCCTGTAGGAATAAATATTTTATCCGTTCAAAACTTGTCATTTTGAATATAAAAATAAAACGGAGAACTGGAATAGAATTTAGTTTTAAATTTCCAAAGCTAAGATTATAGATATTCATATTCGTACATGCTTGAAATAGATTGAGGGGTACTGATTAGTTTTGCATCACACAGAAAATGAACAACAAAATGGATTGTGCAAACCATAAGCTCATTATTTCCTGTATAAGCATGTGAAATATATCCATTACTGAATTTTGATATATTTGAACTGTTAGCCATAATTTAAGAGCAACCTCTCTGCATGGCAATTATAAGCGTTTTAAACATGCGAATATTTAATGAAGGAGGACTGAGCGCCTAGACATTCGACATTGAATGTTAACTTTCTGAAAATTATATCATTAAATGTTTGGAATGATTGGAGTCGATGATGTTTGTAAGGTACTCGCCTATAATCGGATATCCGAGAAGAAGGGCGGAGGTCCTGATCCTTCAGCGACCGCGACCGTCTGAGGTCAACCGACATGAGATCATTTCTGCAATAATAACAATTTAATTGTTCAAGTTGTTAATTAATGTTTTAATGGTAAGATACCAACAAACCCATAATAATATGTATCTCAGCTGTAAATGTAAGGTCTGCGATTCAATACTATTGACGATATGCGACGGTCGATAGGGTATAAAAAATCTATCATATTGTTTCCAAAAAAGCCAACCATTTTATAATGGACTGATCAAGAAATGAAAAACCAACCATCCCGTAATTTTTAGTTCAACAAATCGAGTACATTCCTGGTAAAAATTCAACGTGAAAGGAGCAATTAACATTTTATATTTTAATCATATAAAAATTTTATATTCTCGTAATATTTAATGTGTAGCTTTGATATATATTCTTATTGATCTCATTTGTGTCATTTTAGAACTGAGGTTCCGATCAAACATTTCAAACGATGTTTTCAATTCATCTCCCTCTTTATTTCACTATGAGCAGATTTCCAACTTATACTGACAGTGATAGCATAACTCTGCTCAACCAATTTTGAAATTTCTTGATACATATACGTAAGTAACACAATATCACTCACAGTGAAATTATATTGGGAGGAGCGTTAACTTTACAAGATTGCTCAACTTTCCTATTATTCAACTACTGAGATGGTTCAGAAAGCGAAAATGGCATGACAGCTTCCCGGCTACGAATACATCAAGCAATTTTTCAAGGCTCCGGCTACTTGAGGAAACAGATGATTTAGCGTTACTTACTAATAACTTCCCGTCATTGTTATTTCCATTTGCTTTTTTTTTAATGTTCCTTGCAAATGGCGTCATTGTGTGCCCTACCCTTATTGTTTTATAATGCCCCAATGTAATACAACAATAATGTAACTCAAAACTTACTTTTATATAATATAACTTACTAAAATTGAATAAATAAAACAATGAAAGAAGATAAATCAAATAACGATAAAACTCAACAATAATATTACAGAATTTTAGAGTTCTGTTGACACCCTCAGTGTGTCAGTGTATGTATATGGAGCAGAGAGGGTACATTTCATTCTGTTGAAACTAAAAGCCACTGGTCTCTACTACCAACTGTGATACATTTCTATGCATCTTGCCAAAGATTTATTCCACTTAGTGGTTGTAATAGCTAAGCCTGATAGTTGTACTAATAGCGAAGCTTAGTAGGGGTGTATAAGCTTATTCATTCTGTACCTGGCAAACCTGCCGTCTTTATGAGTTAGTTCAATTTGTTATAACAATTTTATGACATGCATTCGCTTCAAAATTAGTCAAGTACCTATCAAAATTTCAATAACATACGTCACATGACAAGAGTTATACCCAAACTTAGTTCGCAGGTTTTCAAGAGTTAAGATTCAGTACTAAGAAAAACTAAGAGAGCTTAAGTTGAAAGTTGAATAGAAGAATAAAAACGAGAAACAAGTTTAACTCCTCTTTTCTGTGTTGAATTTACCGCAAATAGTCTTAGCTGTCGTTTAGAATACTGCCCCTTCCTCCATTCTATACCTCGTAAATTGACAAGAAGAGGGTCACACATTCAACTGATAGATCTCTGAGGCTGTTTCATTCCCAGTTAGCATATGATATGGAATTTTAGGAAAAGAAACGGAGCTACCAACCTACATTATTAACTGAGTTCATTTCATAAGATGATGACATTTTTACCTCGTCAATTGAATGTACGCAGATTTTTGGAACCTACTGGATAAACTATTGGAAAAATTATTGCACTGGTCCATTACATTCTTGAAACGTTACGGTTACAATTTTATATCAAGAAGAGTGCATAGGTTCCGTTCGTGGTTTTGGTGCAGTGTTTATGGTATTCGGTTATGTCGTTTCACAGAAACGTAAATGTTTCACAAATTTAGATAGATAGTTTATTTACATAATTTTAAGAGTCCTTCAATTGAATAATAACCGATGACCGAGCAGTGTAGTGTAACAATGTGTCCCAGCCTGGAGTTGGTTCACTTCTGATTTTGGTTTATTATTCAATAACAAACCATTGTAATCGCTCTGGAAAAAAAATTCTAACCCCCTGAAAATTTCATGGTTTACGTTTCAAAGGGTGTAGAATCCGAATCAGCAATAAACATTTTTCCGCCGTACGCACGATTCCTCTCAAACGGCTGAAGCAAAAAAGCTGAAATTTTCAGGAAAAATCCATGTTGGTCCGACGACGCCCCAATTCTTGAGCCAGCTCTCTCACTTAATTTAAAGTGCCCTTTAAGGGTTGTCAAAGTTTTGTAAAATCCCTAAAAACCTCAAAAAAAGTCAAGGCGGCCTAAATTTGTACATATTCTTTTTGAAGAACACTCCACGAGGAATCGAATGAGCCCCTCCCCAGGTCCGTAGGTCAAACCATTCCCGATCTATGGCCCGATTTATGGTGCCAACATTTGCGTTATTTTGGTTTATTATTGTTTTTGTTTTGATATCAGTAACCTAGTGACGTAGTGATGTAGTAATGTGGATACTGGAGTGAACTCCTAAAAGGCTTTGTAGCCGATACACGGGTTGAAGCATTCTGATAAGCATGAAACGCTGCAAATTCTTTCACTGGGGTTTATTATTCAATTGGCTTGCGTTCATGATTTGAATTTCTACTAAGCTTTGGAGTGTGCGTGTTTCACAGGTGATAGAGCGATTATTGAATTTCAGGAGGCACACAAATATGATCAACTGATCAATCCAAATAGGTATTTTGTTTGAGAACAGATTTACGTGCTCTATGCATTATCTCCTGAAATTCAATAATCGCTCTATCACCAGTGAAACACGCACACTCCAAAGCTTAGTAGAAATTCAAATCATGAACGGAAGCTAATTGAATGATAAACCCCAGTGAAAGAATTTGCAGCGTTTTTATAAAGTACCTATAACACTATATTTACACCACATTAATGATTTAAATTTAGATTTCAATTCCATGGAATGATGTACTTAGTAGTTACGTCATTTGTATAGCTTTTGATGTTGATGTTTGAATTTTCGTTTATAATGTCATACGGGTCATACTCACACCCTTATTAGTTTACAAGTTTCTTTTTTGAATAGCTATTCACTATTTATCTTCATTTAATTTCTAATTTTTTTCGAAATCTTTATGTACTATTTGCATATTTTTGTATTTTGTCGTCGTTTGAGCAAATGTATTTTTTACTCGACTTCAGTCTGTATGATTTTGATTGCCGCTGTCTGACATCAGCAAAATATGTACTTTTGTGTTGACGAATCAGTTTTAGCATATTCAATGTGTACAGTTGATGTACAATTGGTGTACAGTAAATAAAATCAAATCATGCCGTGAATGTCATTTTTTGAATCTTAAAATTTCGTCAATTAGGTAGGTACTTAAAAGTGTTTCCCCATATCACATTAGCATACTCTAAAATTGACTCAAACTTTAACCTGATAAATATTGATCTTTAGTTCTTCTGATAGAAATTTGATTCTGTACAAGGCATAGGAACATTTTCTTAGCTTTTGACACGAACTTTGAATGTGGTGGGTCCATTTTATTTGAGAATCAAACGGAACACCTAAATAAACTTAGCTGTTCACAATTTTGATTTTCGAACAGTCACATGGCAGCTGTGTAATGTCAAACCGTCACTCGGTTTTGATGATGGTTCTGTTGATGGCGGCTTCATTCCCAGAAACTAGCTTTGCGTTGATAATTAATTCGTTACCTTGAGCTCACATACGTATCTATTCTTCTTTTGTGTTTCGGGATTAGATGGTCCGTGAATGACTGTAAATTGAACGAATTTTTCTATCTTTACGGTAAGGATTTACTTCGTTACACCACCTTTTTTCTTTGCCTTTTTCCTTCCTCCCTCTTTCCCCTTTTTTCCGCGAAGGTTTTCTACTTTAGAAAAGTGCGAAGCCGAAGTAAAAAACGGGGACGGGCGGAAGTGTGAGAGGTTGAGGAGAAGGCCGTGGGACGGGCGGTGACCATATTTGGAGCATCCGAGAACCCACCGACCAAGGACCCAGCACACCAGGTATGACGCTATATGTAGTGAGCTGAAGTAAGTTCAAAGCAAAGGATAAGCAACTAGGAAAAAATAGAAAATATGCTAACTGTGAACAATTCGCACATTTGGAATGATTTCGAATAAAAAAACAAAATTAATATTATCTACATGGGTCATTTTAAAATGTAGGGTTATTTTGTGTCACACAGGCTTTTGTGAGCCTTTCACTTGTCTTAGTGAATTGGATTTTTGCTTCCGAGTCTACCAAGGTAGCGGAAGCATTGTTTTCACTTTCGGAATGTGAAAATTTTTTTGTCTCCAAAATCAAAAATTCCACTCGCATTTTGCGTTTTAGACCTTTCTGAACAATTTTGGTTCCGTGTCTGTCTGTGTGTCTGTCTGTCAGCAAATCCTTGTTACGAGCATAACTCCGGGAGTTATAGTCCGATTTTGATGAAATTTTCAGGGATTGTGCGGGCTGGGGTGTAGATGGTCCCCTATAGGTTTCATGACCCCCAAATCAATAGTAGCCTCTGCGCATGCGCAAACGTGAAATCGATGAAATTTTCGGGGATGGTCCCCTGTTACGCGCATAACTCCGGGAGTTCTTGACCGATTTCGATGAAATTTTCAGGGATTGTTCGGACTGATGTAAAGATCGTCCTCGTGAGTAATAAAGAGAAAATAAAGTTTTAGCCTCGAGCTTGGATCGAACCATATTGAACCATCATTGAACGAGTTGACTTTAGTCAATAATAATTTTCAATGATCTATACAGCCATGTTATGGATCCGAGGAAGGTATGTGCCACACCCACTTGGCAGACGTTTTTCTTGAGTGATGTGGCAGGTTGGTGTCTTGATAGATCACATAGTATAAATTTCAACAACCAATGAGACCAAAATCACAAATCATTAAGGAGCCCGATTCTCTCTCCCTACACTTGTCACAAACAATAGTTTGGGAACTTCATCATATTTGAATGCTCTCTCTATTCATCGTATATATCCCCCCCCCCCCCCAACCCCGACCCCGCCAGTGGAGGGGAGAGGGCCCCAGCCGGGCGGAGCGTCCCCCAGGGCAACCGACCTGCTCCCCTCCTCGGGGACTTGGAATATACGATTTTTTGACTTTGCATCTTGTTTTTATACTCCCTCATTGTGTTATTCACTTATTTCTTTTTAACCTGCCTATCAGGGCCTTTAAACTAGTGTTATAATTAAGATAAAAAATGTTATCAGCCCAGGTTGCTTACCCCACCATGGGAAAATTAAACACAAACGAAAATTCGTTGATTTGGAAGTGCTTTTGTCACGTTTTGCACCTGTCACAAGGTTTCAACTTCTCTCCCTACAATTTTTTTGAACTGTCCACCCACTCCCAGGAAAGGCATATTTCGTGCTGCGCAAAACAAAAGGCAACACTACTAAAAAATTGATTCCGAAGCTACTGTAGTTTGATCCGCTTCCTCTTCACCAGTTGCTAGGGTGATGTGAAGTGTTCAAGTCGTGAAAGTAGGTTTATTCTTTCTCTATTCCTTCAACCATCTCACTCATCAAAGTAATAATTGAATTGCATTTAATCGAATTCTAATTGCGAATAAGAATGACATAGTGTTCTGGTTATTTAAAACGTTCAAAATCTCTGATAAGAAGAGGTGATAACCTCCAAATTCTCTCTACCTACAACTTTTGGGAAAAGCAAATTTGTACGGAGAGAAGTGGCATTGTCGGAAGAGAATGTTCGCTCATTTTTTTTAAACCCAAATCATTAAATTTGAATTTGAGTGAATATTTACTGCGTCCAAAAAATCAAGCGTTCTAAACAAAAGGATGAGTTCTTACTTTTTAATCACATTAAACTGGTAAAATTTAATAAATCGTACAAAAAACCGCTAAAAATCGTTGATTTTATATTTTTAAGTAGAATATTACTAGAAAAAAAACGTCTCCCTACAAAGTCGAAATTTTGAAAACATTTATTTATTCATAAGTTTGCGTTCAGGATTTTCCTTAGGGGTCCATACAAAGGATTACAAGAAAACAGATGCAGAAATCCAAACATCAATTCAGGAGAACGGCGGAGGGCAAAATAATCCCAAATTTTGAAATGAGCCACTTAACGGTAACAAAAAAGAGCATTCTTGATTTTTTTTTTTTTTTTTCATCTTTTAAAATCTAGAGGGCGTCTCATTAGAATTAATCCAAGAGGTTCTTGGACAACTGAAGTAAGGGAGAACAAATAAACAACCACAAACCCGTCTCAAATCATCCGTACCATCTAGAGCGAATCACTGAAAAAACAGTGTAGTGAATTCCCTATGGGAGATTCACCACTATTTCTGCTTTTTCTCCTGAAGGGAGATACTCACTATCTTTTCTTCTACCCCTTTCGGTCGCTAATAAAAATGGTGTGTGGTCAGGAGTCAGCGGACAAGTTGGTGGTACCGGTCCCTCGAGACCGCCGCACCAAAATTGTTGGCTGGAGGGAGAAAGGTTGAAATAGCGCACAAAATTTGGTGGTACCAGTCCCTCGAGACTGCCGCACCAAATTTGCTGGCTAAGGAGAGAGGTGTGGACGTAGCGTACAAAGTTGGTGGTACCAGTCCCTCGAGACTGCCGCACCAAATTGTTAGCTAGAGAGGAGAGGTTGATACAGCGCACAAAATTGGAGGTACCAGTCCCTCGAGACTGCAGCATCAATTTTGCTGGCTGTGGAGGTAGAGGTATTTTACGAAGAGGCGTTCCCAGTCTCTCGAGACTGCAGCACCTCAATCGTAAGGGAAGAGACGGGAGACCTAACGGACCGAACAAGAGTTATTACTCAAAGGCTTGAGGTTAGGTAAAGAGAACGCAGGATAGTGTTTAGGCATATAGGGCTTCCACCGAAAATCTATAAGCTGTATGGATTGACTATTACCCCTCCATTCCCCCTCCTGAGAGAAAATTCAAGATTTCCGAGGTATGTTGCACAACTAACTAAAATCGGGGTCGTACAAAATATTTTTTGTAGGAGAAAAAAAAGAAAATTTATCACAGGTAGCCCCTTCCCTCACACCTTCCATGATGAAAATTGAGAGTTCTGAAATATATTTAATTACTAAACCAAAATACTGATTGAACAAAAAAAGAATGACTTGGATCGATCTCGAATTTTCTCTTGAGCAAGGATTTAAAGGATTGGCTATAACCGCCTCCATTTCTCCACCTGTCAGCAAAAACAAAACTTCCGATATTCGATGAAGAACTAGACTGAAATTGGGATCGAACAAAATATGAATAATGAAAATCGGTTGAGCCTGAGTAACGTCAACTTTGTCAAAAAAACACGTTTTTTGGGCGTTACCCCATCCGATCTCTCTTTTCCGTCGTAAAATTCGAAATTTCCGAGGTTGTTGCACAACTGTAATAAAATTGGAATCGTACAAAAAAGAATCACGAAAGTCGGTTAAGAATTGCAGTCTGGGTACCGTCGAAAACAATTGGCCACATACCTATTGTTCTTTCGCCGATTCAGTTTCAGAATGGTTCGAAACGGATTTGTAGTCTGTTATACGTTTCCCTATCAGGCTTTGCGATGCCTCACGGATTCGTACAACCCCCCCCCCCCCCCCCCGGTTCCATTGTAATGGGCATACTGGATCGATGAGCGTGAGCATTCCCTCCTATATAAAATTTGTTGGTTCACCGGAGCTTTTCTTCGAAAGTACAGAACCAAATTTGACGAAACTTGGGCCAAAAATCACATTTGGGGTCTAGTTGTGACAGAATTCTCGGCATCTATTTCTGACGATCCTAAATAGTGGAATGAAAGGGCTGAAATATATTTTTTCAAAACAAACTAACTATTCTTACCTAGTTTTTTTTTTGTGTCCGACTACTTTACGTTGAGAACTATGATCGGATGCGGGACAGAAACACGAATGCGAATGAGCTTGAACGTAGTAAAAATCGTCTAGTAAATTGTAACGATCGAACCTGCTGATATAATGTCATTGTCTTTTCAAGAGTTCCTCTCGAAATCTGGTTTTTCGTCAATTCTGTTCTATATGTATAAGGTAGGTGTTTCATTTTACCTCATTAAATTTCAGTTGTTCTATTCTTGGATTTCTATCACATGTCGATATTCTGTACATTGCACAATTGATATTTTGAGAACAGCTTTTGTTTCGTTTGTTGGTTTCAAGCTAGTTGTTTCAATTGATATTTATGACGAATTCATCCTACTCTTTGGGACATCCAGAAGTCAATTACAAGAAATAGAGACTCAAGAGATTCAAGACTGCTAGTTTATTTATTGTAACGAACTTGTAGACCACGTCTAATAAACATACCGAGATGAGTGATTTACGAAGCTATCTAATACAAAAATAATAAATCTTCGTGTAACTAATAGATGATCTGTTGAGCTTTCAATCATTTCAAATTTAATTATGGAAGGGATTTAATAGAGGAGATATTATTGATAAACCGTTCTTTTTCGTCATTCTCATCAGGTTTCACGTTTTTTGGTCCCTTTCCAGATTTTATTCCAGCGATACATACAACAAATCTTGGGAAGTTTAAATTTATGATCGGTGGAGGAATGTGAAGGGGGATTTTGATAACGAAACTTTATTTCCTATGCGTTTCTCATAAGCTCCGGTGCCCATCTTGAAGTGTATTTCATTTTGAAACAAATAAATATCAACTTTTTTACGTAGGTGATCTAGCAGTATAGTCCTCAGTCAATGTCATAGGAGGAATGAGAAAAAATGAGCCTGGATGTTTGCAAATTGTTTACCATTGGGTATCACACAGCGGTTCGATAAAGGCTTCAAGTTAAAGGCAAAACTCGTCGTTTTACATTGCAATTGTGAAGAGTCTAAAATTGGGCACATTAAAATCAACAGCATCTACGTTATCTACAGATGTTCAGATTGAAAATAAATTAGTCCCTATAAGTCTTCACAGCTAGTCAGAGAGGCTCCTAATTTCTCCGATGGTTGCTAGCACTCTTACTGTCAACCCATTTGGAATCGCAGCATCGTAGGTCAATCTCAAAAGCAACCACTAATTGTTGAGCTGATTGAGAGGTCGAAGCACGACACCTACCGTGAACCTTTACGTGTTTGTTCCTATTTGCACACGGTATGTAGAAAATTAGGATACCCTGAAATGCAACTGCGCATCTTCGATCAATGCAAATAGAATTCAAATTTGTTTAAAACAAAATTTGATCTAACCTGCAAACGTTACTGAATAGCAAGAAAGTTACAGATAAGAAAAAAAAACAGTGGAAATAACTTCGGGGGACGGTACATTGACTGGGAGCGAAAATGTTGATGACACTGCTGCAGCTACTAACAAATTAAAACCAAAACTAAATTCATCTTCATTTCGATGAAATCAGTTTAAAATTACCTATGTAGGTACCTGAATAACCTTATGAATGACTCACGTGGTTGGAGCGGGGGTCCGTTTATCTGCTCTCTACCACTGCAACTGTTGCTGATCAACACTTCATTATTGGAATGATTCAATAAAACCGGTTTCGAAGATTTGGGCTCCGAAATTGGATGTACGGAAGCCACCAAACTTTTGAACTTCTGAAACTTTGTAAGTGGGAATTTTTAATTAAAATTTTTGATGAATGAGAGGGTTTTTGGGAGGATGTCAGAATATACGATCTATCAAGTTGGAAATCGTTTTTCAGATTGGAGATTTATTCGTAAGATCGGCTGTTGAAGTTACAGTGGATCGAAGTTTGAATGAAGAATATGTGTAGTTAGTGATTGAGTTTAGGGAGTGGGTACAGTTGGTTCCATTAAAATTTTAATTATACGTACAGGGTACGAGAAAATAATGGTATTTAAGAGTAAATAAAACCTTAATAAGACTTCAATCCAACGAACGTGGAGGGTCGTATAGTATGATCAAGAAAACTAGTGTGCAAAATGCATGACGTACAGTTCAAGTGGTAAAACGCTCAACTCCAGAGTGCACTATTTCGACGACAGCGACGCGACCGACGGCGATCGCGGGACTGACTAAGCTGGAAGTGAATTCAACTCGACCTTGTCTGCAGGAGTGGGAACTCAGATGAAGGAATACTCAAGTGGGTGTCAGACAGCTCAAGTGCGGAGGGGGAGTACTTAAGTGGGCGAAGTCACCGTTTCCAGTTTGACTTCCCTCTCCCACACTTTTCAAGAATATTTTTCCCCATAACAAATCAAATCTTATTGACACTAGAAAAAGATTGAACTATTTCATTTCCCCATAATCAAAAGATCAGCGAGAAGCTATTTAATTTGTGTGAACTAAGTTTTAATTACGTAACCCATTCTATATTTGTCAAAACTGAACAATTTTTCTCGATTCTGAGAAACATATCGAACTATTGCTCTGTTTGTGAAGAGGGTTTACTATACAGGGTGTCCCAGGAGTTATGCACAATCCTACTCCTACGTGTTCTACTATTCACTTCCGAACAAAAATGCCTCCTAGCAATTTTTTGCCAGAGACCTCGTTTCCGAGTATTTCGCGATTTAAGATTTTTTTCGTGTTTTTGATCTTATGTCGTTAAAACCGTCATAACTCCCTCAATTTAGGAGATGGCTCAAATTTGACGACATCGTTGGAAAGAGCGTTAAATTTTCTATCTATTTGACGTCAGAAAACTTTTTTTGATTGCATTGAAGATGTGCGATTGCTGCGCGAAATAGCAGTTTTGTCAAAATCTTGAAATTGCCTGTTTTTCATCTCGCCTAGAAACCCCATGAATGCTTGACGCAGAACTGTTCAGGCCTGGTAAAACGTGTGCCGAAATGCTAGCTTCCCAACGGTGTAGTCGTTTTGGTTTTTATAAATATTTTTAGTTAAGGTAATAGTGTTTAACTGCAGAAAAACTGTGTTTTCTGTTAAAATTGAGGTTTTTCCAAAAGTCTCGAGGCGGGATATACGTAATTTTTCTCGCTGAATCGAATGGTGACAACGCCAGACCTCTCAAGTGACGATTTAAGTTAGTTTTGTCGGATGCATGAACCCGTTCGTTTGTGAACAGCATCTACGGCATTTCTAAGCTGTCCGGCCAAAGTCAAGATCATCGAAGAGCCGAGAGACGGCTATTGTTTGTGTTTATTTACGATTGATTGCGATGAGTTGCATTCATCTTTTTGCTGACACTATGGACCCTTATCAAACCAGGCTTCCGTATCATTACCAACTCTTCCCTTTCGTCTCTTTCCTCGCTGTGTTTCCTTCAGCGAGGTTTTCCCTATTGCATATTCCCATTCATCATGGTGCGCTATAGCTATTGAACATAGCTGGTAGTAATAACCAAAACCTGAATGACAAAAAACAATTAGGTGATAGATAAAAAACAAAAAGTTTACTAGATAAAGAAGGTTCAGCGACATAAACAATATTATCTACCCATATTTTTTCCTTATACTATCCGACGTGTTCGCTAGGGTGTGAGTTGTACACAGGAGGAGTGTGACTCCCTTGCTGCTTCAGAAGCATTACCATTGGCAAAACCGTACACAAAAATCATGTCAACATACTCACTTGTGGTACAGCTACTCAACTGAAACCAAATCATCGCAATCAATCGTAAATGAACACAAACAATAGCTGTCTCTCGGATCTTCGATTATCCTGACTTTGGCTGCACAGCTTGGAAATGCCGTAGACGCTGATCAAAAACGAACCTTTTCAATCATTAAATTCATTTTCATTTTTAATTATTTATTTTTCAATTTATATCTTAACAATCTTGTTTAAACTCTAACTCTTTGTATGAACTCGATTTAAAACACAATATCTTACCATTGTCCAACAACTGGATAACATGTTCGAGTCAATAAACAATTTACTAAAACTGAAATTGGTCAGAAACAACAAAATTTCAACATTGCAACAACCAATGCTACGGCCAAATCAGATTGGGGTTGATAATACACGGCGCACAAAGCAACCCCTCCTTCAAGACCGGGGGGTGGTGCGGGTTATTGCATACCCTGGCCCCTGACCAAGACAATGCCTCCTCCGTAGCTTTCCCAATTTTCAAACATTAGGTATTTTTTAGTGATACAGGGTGTCCCAGGACTTATGCACAATCCGACTCCCACGTGTTCTACAACCCATTTCCGACTGCGATGAGTCGCTTTCATCTTCGAGACTTTTGAAAAAACCTCAATTTTAACAGAAAACACACGTTTTTCTGCATTTAAACTCCATTTCCTTAGCTAAAAATATCTTTAAAAACCTAAACGACTACACCGTTGGAAAGCTGACGGCGCACGTTTTACCAGGCCTGCACAGTTCTGCGTCAAGCATCCATGCGGTTTCTAGGCGAGATGAAAAACAGGCGATTTCAAGATTTTATCAAAACTGCCAATTCGCCTAGCAATCGCAAATCTTCAATGCAATCAAAATAAGTTTTCTGAAATGAAATAGATAGAAAATCTAACGCTCTTTCCAACGGAGTCATCAAATTTGAGCTAACTCCGAAATTGAGGGAGTTATGACAGTTTCAATGACATAAGATCTAAAACACGAAAAAAATCTTAAATCGCGAATAGCTCGGAAACGAGGCCTCTCGCAAAAAATTGCTAGGAGGCATTTTTGGTCGGAAATGAGTTGTACAACACGTAAGAGCCGAATTGTGCATAACTCCTGGGACACCCTGTATCCTCTGCGAGTCTCAAGAAATACGCAAAAATTCAAGATTCGCTGTTGGGTTTCTAAAAACCTAATGGAGCTATTATGAAACAAAACATGAAAATCAATTAGTACTTTAATCATTGTTTCTCTTTAAACAAACTTTCAACAGTCCATAACAGTGGTTCACAAACTCCGAGGGGGGCGCGAATGGCGCGCAAGGATGAAATCGCGCGCTGTGTTATGAAATACATTTTCTTAGTAACAATTAGTTTAATTTTTTCCAAACAAACGACATGCCGATGATATGGTTTGAATATTGCCTGACGTCGATGTTAACGCTTCCCCCACTACCCCAACGCTAAGCCAGAATGAAATGGAGATCCTGATTCCTTTTGCCAAAACATACTTGTGCGAGAGTGGATTTTCAGCACTGTCAGATATGGATTCGAACAACCGTTCAAAGCCAAACGTGAACAAGGAAATTCTAGTGGCTCCTTCTGCTATTCCTCCACGTCTTGAGAAACTTTGTTCTCAAAAGCAAGCTCATCCTTCACACTGAGCTTTTTAATCTGAATTTTTATTGCCTTTGTAATTCTTGTTTGCTGAGTTGTAAATAATGTTCTATTTCCCAATAGCCTAAATAAAAATGTGATGAAGATAACGAAAAAAAATTTTTCCGTATTTTTATTACAATAAGTTATGGCTGTAACAAGGAAATGCGGACAGACAGACCGACACACACGGAACCAAATTTGTTCAGTAGGCTTTGAAAAGCAAAATGAGAGTGGAAATATTGAATTCGGACAACATTTTTTGGCTCCCAAAAGTGAACACAAGGCTTCCGCTGCTTTGCAGACTCGGAAGTAAAATATAACTATTTTTATTAAAAACAGTTGGCTGGGGGGCCTGATACTATTTTTCCTAGTGAAGGGGGCGCCGAGGGAAAAAGTCTGAGAACCACTGGTCTATAAAATGATAATAAGTTACACCCGTAATAGTAGAACTAAGAAGTATGGTAGGGATATAAGATGAAATATTAGAATGTTGTATTAAGTATAGCTGGTGTACCGAATAATGAAGAATTATCTGTTGAGTTGTACCCGTGCAGTTCTCTCTACGCCGTATTTCTTTGCATAACGGTTATTTGGTAATAGAAAGTAGAGAACGTAAAACTACATTAATTTTATTGTAAATAAGTTTTGCCAAATAAATAGATAACTACTAATAGTAGCGAAACAACCACCATTCCAGAATCCAGTTCCACTGATACATGTGGTGGTGGGGAGGTTTTAAACTTTTGTATAATATTTAAGGACAAAAGCAAAATTTTGATATTTAATTCCTCTATGTTCTAGTTTATCAAGTTTTTCATAGTAGTATTCCACAAAGAAATATCCATTGAGGAAACGACGAGTCGCATTTTTCGTTGAATTCGTTTAAAAGAACAAGTAGCCAAGTATGTATAGATTCGATTGCGACAATATTACCAATGAGATGCCAAACCAATCTGAGAGGAATGGACTTGGGGTATTGTAAATGTTTAGAAATAGCTCTGTAGGAACGAACTTTTATTAAAATTTATTTATTTGCGTTATTCAAACAAAAGTTGAAATTTTAAACAAACAAAAAGTAAGTGCAGGCCATCCCTTTTGAGTTTTTTCAACAGGAAAAAAATAGTCTCAGAGCTCACTTAGATGATCAAGGTGGTTCCGTTACTTCACACTGTTTTGCAGCAGTCTGAAAAAGGCTAAATTTGGAATATCACCACAACATGAACACACGATAGAAAATAATATTAAAATCATCGAAGGTACAAGAAGAATACTGGCTACTGATTAACATATATTATAAACTTGTATATATACAAAGTATATATACTTTCTTTCGTATACTCCTCTTGGTCTCCAACCCCCACCATTCACGGGTACTTTGACCTGTTGGAGCAGCTTTTAATTAGATTCATATCCTTGACACTAAGTTACTAGTTGGTATTCTCTTTTCAATCGCAAATTTGGGTTTTTCTTCAATACCAATTTTACACTACCATGTAGTTTGTATATTCGAATAAATGAAGGTATATTCATAAGAGTCTTTCTGGGCCATCAGAAAGCGGAGGTAATGAATTGTTATTGGTACATGGACAAAATGAAAAGGGTTAATCACATTTTTGCTGCCAGTACACGTTAATAGATATAAGTTGTATGCTACCAGCTTGTACACCCTAGTAAACAATCCAATTCTTTCAAGAACGTTTAAGATGTTAAAGAACAAAAACAAGAGTAAAAAATCATAGTTTATTCTTTTTGATAGGTATTATTTTCTTATCTTAATGACCTCTTCAAACTACCATAATTCTTTATTTTCTCAATTTGGAAAATTTCATTAGGGTGTTGTGAAATGCAATACGTGAGCTCATTCCTTAGGAATACAACCTAAAACTACAATAGGTAGATTCACCTACTATAGTTCAAAGAAATTTTGCTAATATTTTCACAGATTCCATTATCTCTTTATGACACACTATGCTGAATGAAAAATGCACGGGGTTTTACACTTATTTTGTTTTTAATATTACAGTGAACCATCAAGTAGTAATCAAACAGATATTTAATGAGCGTCACTAGAAAAACATATTTTTACAATCTTTGACCTAAATCATACTCAACTATGAGCAATACACTAACCGTTGCAATTCAACTGTGTCTTTGTTTGATATAATTGACTAAAAAAAATTGCTAATAACTATATTCTTCATGAAATTATTACAATGGATTCGTAAATATCTAAAAACAACAAGTGTATGGTGAGGAAAAATGAACTCTGAATTGACAAACATTACGTTCTAACGACAATCTCATCACGCCAAAGGAAAAAAGTTACTTAACTACAGAAACATTTTCCTTTTTGTAAAACAATTTTACCCAATTTGCCGAGGTTGAAACGTATTAAAGTACTACACAGTGTTACAGTTTATTATTCACTGGAGGGGCTGCTAAGAAAAAACCCATCGCTAGAGGATATTGAAGGAGATTCACCACGGCGAAACAATCCAACTTCTCTTCTGATGTCACTCAAGGCCTTCATCATTCGGTCCTGACTGGAACCTCCATTTTTAAACTTGGACGTACGACGACGTTCTGGATGTAGAATGATATGGTGACGCTTTGAACAAATAGCGCAGCAGGTTAATGATTTGCATTCCGATGTGAAATGGGACTGAGCTAAGCAATTGCGACATATTTGGTCATATTTCTCCATGAAAGCACGACGTTCTGCAACTGAGTAAGCTAGAAAAGCAGGGCATTGACTCAATGAGTGGTGCATAAAGCAAACCTGACATGGCCTCTCCTGAGAATGTGGAGATACGCTTCCACTGCCATTATAATTTGTTTTTCTTGAATTGAAATCAGGTTCATCAACTGCTGTGTTTGTAAGTATTGTCTCATCTCTGCCTGTCACACAGGCTGTGACATCTTGGGCCTTCAATTTGGATTCTCGTTCTAATAGAAAGTTTAAAAGCTGCTGAAGAGTGGGTACCTGTACAGGCTGAAGAGTTTTTTTAAATTCGTCCTTCAAATCTTCAGGGATACGTTCAAGAGCAAAAACGTATAGGATAAAATCAGCCAAATTCGGTAAATTTAAATCTATCAGGCTTCGGTGAGCATTGGCGATAGACAGTCTGAAATTTTCAATAGCTTCTGATGAAATAGTGGAAAGTCCTGGAACTGACATAAAAGCATTGAATTTTTGTTGCGCTTCGAGGTGGGTTGTACTAAGTTGTCGAGGTAGAGCCTTATTTGATTCGCATTCTCCAACCAAGTTTGTAACAGAGTCATACAGATTCAATTTCGAGTCAGATAGTTGGAAGGAATTCGGTAAAGCGGTGTTTAGAAGTGTTGAGGTTCGATCAGCTCTATAAACGGTTACAGGCTCATTTCTTGGAAAACTGATTGATGCTTCCGAGAGCAATGGTACACGAGTTCTTCTATCAGAAGTATACGAATCGACATTTTCCACAGGTGGTTTTGCGCAGTTTGCGGAACTAGGTGATATCGATGTGGAAAAATTAGATTTTTTGATGACGAGGGCATGCTGAGTAATTGGTTCAACCACAAATTTATAAACACGTTTAGCATCGTCCAAGAGAATCTCCATTGATAGTTGGAGCTTAAAAGCCATTAGAGCGTTGGGAATCTGCTTCAAGAGAGGATAAATATCGTCGAAACGCAAGATGATTCTATTGAAACGCATTTGCAGGAGTTCAACCTTCGTATTTGGTTGGTCCTGAGACATATTGAAGAGTTTGCAGTCATCAATGAATGATTCCAAAGATTCTTTAAGAAGATGAATTTCTCGTTGAGCGTTACAGCAATCGTAGATTTCTCTTGAGCGCCCGTCCATAGTTCTTAAATTGTGGGTATGGTATTTTGATAATTGAATTATTCACTGGGATAAACCCACTATAATTGCACGATGAGCTGAAAGTTGGTCAGATAAACACAGGCTCACCATAAATACCCACATAATTTATTTTCATACTCGTAGAGAGAAAATGAAGGTAGGTACCCTTGATTACTTGGAGCTCTCTATAGAGAGAAATGTATAATCTATCACCTCCTTAAAAATTGCCAAGATGTCACATTACTCCTGATGTTCGTATTGATTTCATGAATCAAATACTGTCTCATTAGTCTTCAACTTGAACGCTATGAGGAACGTCATTCTAATCATTCAATGAACGAACCTTGGCAGCTAGTGTACCTTTGTGCTTGAAAAAGGTGAAAACTTACTTTCCAGTGGGGATCCCACTAAGCTCACGGAACAAACATGACGATACGACAACCACGGTGGTTCAAATCAATCATTCAAAATGATTATTATCTTCGTCGGTAGGTACCTGAGTTCTGACGTAAACAACACAAAAGAAAACACTAGACAACTGAATGAGATCATCGTACATCTCACAATAGTACAAGGTACAGGTACAAGCTTTGAAAAAATATTGTTTGTTGTTCCGGTTGTTCTAATGTGAATGCCTGGGCGTCTGCGCTTGTGCTTCTGACATAACAAAATGAATGCCATCCAAAATCCGAAAATCGGCTTCTCACCATAAAACATGGCAAACTATTCCACTGTTTATTATTTTTGAGCCCCCTTCCCGCAATCATAACTTTTTTTGAATTTCAAGTCGTCAAAAAGAAAATAGAAAAAAATTGAATTTTGTTTTAATTTTTCCAACTTTTCACCCTTATAATGGGATTATACTGGTCTGAGACAAATCTCAATGGATTTGGCATCCAAAAGTACTTGAAAATGAAACCTCACTTGCCTAAGTCACTAAAAATCTAGACCCTGGCGGAGTCCATGTGTGAAAGAATGGATTCAATGAATTCAATTCAATGGAAGAATGAATTCAATTTATTAAATTAGACTGTGTTGGACAAATACGGACCAGGTTGGACTGTTCAAGCAGTCATGTGAATGGAGTGTGTTCACATCAATTCTAAGGGCTTTTATGCCCATCCAGCTTAAAAATATGGCAAATTTTGAATCCAAGTACCCTGAAACGTAAATGACAAAGTATGAGAGAGGTTATAAAATATGTTTTGCAATAGAATTACAAAGGCTTATTATAGGAAATAATAAACCAAGAATTAGGTCAACCATAACTGGTAACCAAAAGAATGGTCCCCAGAAAAATTGTCCCTGTGATGGGTGAAACAGAAGTCCCTAGTGTTTTTTAAAAGAGTATAAATATGTATAACAGCATGTATAAAAAAGGCCGCCGGTCACTGTAGTTTCATTATTGATTCCAATCTATTTGTCCAAGTAATCAACAGGAGGATTGATTAATTCAATTTTTATGTTCGAGATACTGACACTTAACTAAACAGAACACAGATGAATTCAGACCTTTACTAGGATCAATTTATAACTTACAGGATATTTTTCAATTTTTTGCATCCACTCAACCAAACTAAACACTGTCCTCTATATAGTACTAACAGAGGGTTTCACTCAACATTTTTCTTCATACCTGTTAGGGGACTTTTCTTCATAGATTTCTATGATTGTATCTTCAAAATACTGAGCTGCTCCTCAATCTGCAGATAGTTTTGAAGAATTTGTTACCTATCACTTCAACTTACAACCTGAGGAAATTTTTCAACTGCATTATATAACAACAGTTAATTTTCTCTCGTTAGTTTTAACATAATGATGCTTGTTGGTTATTTTGCAGTCTATCTGCTCACTCATTTCCTACTATTCTGCTCTTCCCCATTTCCCTACTCTTTCAGTTTCTAAATTACGAGTTTCAGAATCATTTAGGTTGTTACTAGGAAAACTGAAAATTACGGTCATCACTAATTTCTATGCCTGAAATCTGATATGTAATGAATATTTCAGCGCCTTTTTTGACTTTAAATACTAAAGTCGTCCAGCTTTTAGACAATTTCTTCAAGATTTCCAGCAGTTGCAAGCTGATCTGGAAGAAATAACGAGAAACGTGGAAAATATGAATATTGGACAGATAGCAACGCTTCTTCAGTTCTGGGGTTCCATGAACCTTATCATTTTATATCTCCTCCATGACATGGATCATATAAAACAATGAAATTGAGCGATATCCCAATACAAGGTGAATGATTTAATAGATAACGAAGTGTAGCTTCTGTGCTTTTGATTACAAGCTCGACATAGTAAATGCTAAAACAACGAACGTCCGTGTAGTACAAAATACCAACAAGAACGATGGTGAATGTGTCGAAGGGCTCCCTTGTTAAGTGGTAAGCTCAATAGCGATCGACGTTAATCAATGTAGTCCAATTCTGAGGGAATCCCAAACTGTTTATCCAAAATTTCTTCTTCTACGTTGAATTTGTTTTTACACCAAGATTTAACGGCGAATACGTTGTCTGTCCATCTATTGGCAGCTTCTTTGACCATCTGTGAAACGTCAAGAGACAAAATGACTTTGGGCATTTATAGGTGTACACATTTCAGGATAAAATATCTCGGAATTCACTTAGTTCTGAACTTATCTAGTAGTCGCCAGTCTACCCTGGTATAAATTGAGGACCTGGTTGGGGTAAGTCAGATTTCCTAAGCAAAAACCTCAAATCCAATTAATGTTCCAAGTTGAGTCTCAACTCTTCGTTTCTGACTTGCGAGGGAGGTATTTTTTCTACTATACACATATAAAAAGTACTCTTGCACACTAGATACAAAAATTCATCAAAACGGTAGTAAAATCTTAAGATTAGCTGCCATCTGAAAAAATGGGGTCCATTTTAGGGCTGTGTGATATGGGAGTGTCCCATAATTTTTGAAATTTCAGAAAATTATATCGACCATATAACAGTAGTAGTTTCGGATAAGGATAAACCTTAGTGTTGGTTACGTAAGATAATGTTTGATTGAACCTCTGTGATGGATGCTTATCCTTTCGGTTTTCTAAAAAAAACCGCATCTACTTTCAAAATAGCGGCGAATAATTCGATTCAATTTTAGTAGTCGTGCGAATGGTAATGGATTCTACCTAGTTAGTAATGCATTACCTTCTAAGAAGTACGGATGTTTTTGTTCTGAGAGAAATTAACAGAAGACTTACTTCTATTTCGCTTGCTTTCTTCCTGAAAACTTCGGGATCATGGCCATTATATTTTTTTAATTCATTCAACAGTTTTTCTCTTTCTTGGCTTAATTTACTATTCCGTTCCAATAACTTCTGTCGTTGTTCATTGTCTTTAAAACCTTCCTAAAATATTGAACACATAAATTGTTATTAATTGATAACCTAATTTCGTTCAGTTAGGGCGATCAATTTAACATATCTTGGATGGAGCAATGAATACCTCAAGTCGGTTAATTTGGTTCGACGCTTTTTCCAGTTTTGATTTGGTGGCGGCAACATTTTTCTCCAGTTCAGCAAGTTTTGCTATTTTTGCATGCTTAGCCTCGCTACGATAAAATAATAAATAGACAGCAAAAAAGTGCAGAACAAACTAAAATATATGACAAGGTTGATCGTAATAATCGATGTAGTAGAAGACAACTTACCTAGGAAATGACCAAAAATAAACGGAGGTTCCAATTTTTTCAGATTTAACTAAATTATCATCAACCAAGTTTTGAATGATTTCCTTCACTGACTGAGCAACAATGCCCTTTTCTTTGGGAGCTATTTTTTCAAGTTCCTAAAAAACCAAATATTTAAATATGAACAAAACACATTTGAATTATTCAATTAATAATATGGCAAGGTGCCTTAACTCAAGTAGCCAAGTCTATTTTAGTACTTTTCCAGTAAAAGAGAAAAGAATCAAAGTTGAGCTGCCAGTTTAATTTAAGTACAAATTGTGGTGGCTCTTAATCACAGGTTCGATATATTCATGGGTGTAGTGTAGGTTAGGGCATTAGTCCGCATGGGGCAAAGACACGATGAGGCTCTTTTTTGGAGGTAATCCAAGGCAGGAGTTCAGTCAGAACTCCTGACTGAGGTCTTTCAGAGGAATTGCATCAGATTTGTCCAACCATCAATCTTCTTTCTCTCTTTGGAGCTTGAGCTTGAATGAGGACTCGGAGTCTGGGAGGACATGTCACACAGATTTTTGTAGCAAATTAATTTACAAAAACGATACTATTCACGAGGAATTGACGGGGAAGGCGAGTGGCTGAAATTTTGCTTTTTCGGAACCATAATTGCCCTCAAAATTCACCTCGATCAATGAGGAAAGTTGGTTATTTTTCTGTAGTGCATACAGTTTTCTCTGCAATTTTGCAGTTATCTCTACATTTGTAATACATATATATAAGGAAATCAAATGTATCCTGACTGAGGTCAGTAGAATCTGAGGATCAGTCAGAAATTTTGCTAATTTTTCTCTCCACGCTAAGTTGACTCGTGCTGTTTTCTTCGACGTTTGCGGAGAAAATGGGTTAAGTTGTAACATTCCGCCTTGTTCCAAGTTAATTATTGCAATAATGGATTGAAGTGTTTTCAGTTCAAAAGTGAGGCTTGTTGTCTAGCTTCGCATTCCTATACCAAATCCCATAGTTAACACATGTTTACAATGTTGGGGTGTGTCCATTTTGAAAGTATGAAGAACCTAAACCCACGCACCTTAAAAGAGGCAAATTCCCAAACTATAATGGGGGTGAACTACCGTAGCTCCATAATTGTGTGGACTTGAATTCAACATATCCCGTACCTATCATACGAAAGTAAAGGTTGGGGTCGTTTCTAGGAGAGCTAGAATTATTAAATAAAAATGAATTGATATGACAGCGAGCTACCTGAGACCTATAGCGAGATTCTGAGATCTTAGAATAAGTTCCAAGCCTGAAGTTTAAGAAGCCTGTTATTTTTTGTAATACGAATAATTTTTAAGTTTATCTAATTGGTTTTTAATCTATTTCCTCATGATCTTGAAGCCACGATCTGCAGGAACTGGCCCCAATTCATGGGGCAAAGCCCCGAAAGATTTTATCTCAACTAAAATTCGAATTCCCAGGTACCAATTGGTTCAATGTGGTTTCCTATGTCATGAATGTTTAACCAATATTCGTACCTTTGAATCTCCTATCAAAACTCAGCATTTTGAGTTATTTCTTTCCTTAGAAAAACGAAAAACCAAACAATGTGGGTGTTTGCTCCCACCTAGCGTACTACGATTGCTCACCTCTTCCAACACGAAATTATTAATCACTACCCTAATATGATTAATTAGCGAAATACTTCATACCTTCAGTTGAAAAAAATCTTTCTTTTCATGGAAAAGTTGTAGCATCCGGACACGTTTCTCCTCCGCGCTGACCCCTTTTCTTTTAGACATAGTTATAATTTATATCTTGTTTTGTTTCCAGCGATCCTGCAATGAAAGAATTTCTTATCCATTTGGACGAAACTATGGCGATCGGAAGGAAATTCATTATCCAAGACTTGGACGAAACACATCTTTTCATATCTGCAGATGTCATCGAAACTCTGTACAACAGGATTGACGAATTAATGGACAAAATAAGCTTTCCAATGACGGAAAAGAATTGAGCATTTGTTTCATTCACATTTTAATAAAAATTTCGTCAAATGGAAAATAATAAAGTTTTGTATAAAACGACTGTTATAAATTACTGTAAAAAAAAACCTGATCTTCCATCTAGAGACAAAAAGGGTGTATTTTTTTAAAGATATAACCGCTTTTTGAGATGTGGGGCCATAGAAATAGTTATTTCATCATCCTTATATCTAGGATGGTTAATTTTAGGTAAAAAACGGATTTTTAAATGTCAATTTCAAGGTCTAATATCGCCTGAGGTGTATTGAATTGTGTATTCACTAGACAAAAAACGTGTTACTGACTAGAAGTGACTGGGAAAAATACACTTTATTATGTTATTATTATTATCTAGTCGTTTCTAGTATTATTAAATATGTAACTAAGTCCATCCATTAAAGACTATATATTGACATGATTAGGGCTCTGATCAAGAGTCGAAACGTCGTGAGAAAAAAACCAAGCAATACTAGATTGGTCATTCAACCTTGACCATTATATAAATTAATAATATAGATATATAGAAAATTTTAGTAAATTTTTAAAGAAAATTGTGTGTGGTAGCTCCAAACCGTTGGAAACTTCAACGTTCTTCTTGGAAATCTTTCATGCAACCGATCTCTGAAACGATCCCTGAGATTTTTGTTGGTATTTGTTAGGAGCTATCACGATTTTCATTAAGAATTCACTAAAATAGACTAAATCAGCCCTAATAGTAAAATTTAACCAAGGTGCAAGTGCATTTCAGCTATGCGTTGGTAAGGTGGACCTTGTATAAGTAATAAACACCTACTTAGATGCTAAAAATTTCTAAGTAGTAACTAGTCGAGGAAATACCAAAATCTCAGTATAAATATGCCCAAAATAATTCTACTTATAAGAGAGTAGGGTATCAACTAATCCAACTTTAGTTGAATATCTGACGTCTGTTCCAGGCTTATAGCATATAAATATGTATGTTCTAAAGTTTCAGGTCACAACATGGATTCTAACTTGTCGACAAATTAAAAGGCTATTCAACATCGAATGTAATCGAAGAATAGTTGTAGAAATTAAAATTGCTACAATCAAGTTTATAAGCTTTTCCTCCAGGGACCAAAATAATATTAATAGTATTCACTATTTTGAACAACTTACCAAGAAATACAGGTATCAACAATCAAATCACTTGTTCATAACTTTTCATTTACGTATCTACCTACCATAATAACATAAATAAAGTTGAAATCTCCCGCCCTGATAAACTGATAAGGTACTACGTCACTGGATGAAGAACCTTCTGTGTGTCTTCGGAAAAAATGAAAAACTGGACATTTGCCTCTACTCTGAGCGTAGAATACGAACACTTGGGTACCTTTAAACGTGTTACGTGGTAAGTTGTCGTCGGCATCGCCTCGATCGCATCAAATACGGTTACAGCTTATCCATAGGGAAAGAAGAATCAAAAGTAGGATAAAACCATTCTAATAATCCTTCATTTATACCTCTTATTGGAATTGTTTTCCCATTCCTTTCTGATCAGCTTAAAATGTTTAACATAAACTTTAACAGGATCCATTCTGTAATGGCTTTAGACCATAACATTCAGACAACACAAAGTGATCGATAAATTTGAAAGCCACAACTGTCAGTTCTTGAACACACGAGCAACGGCTTTTCCTTGGCTATCTACGTATTCTACAATGCATGGTGACACAACTTCTTCTTCAGAAAAATGTTAGGATCCTGAGAAAAAGTGAACTTTTCAAGTCAGGTTATGTGACATTGGAGTCGATGGTAGCGCGAAGTACGGGAGTTTACTTCTTTAACAAGTCGCTTGACTTACCTGAAGTGGTCTTCAAGGTGAAAGCTTTCTCTTATCTCATTTCTATCTTATCTCACTAGTTGAAATCCATTCGTAGCCAGTTTGTTGAGATTTAGTTGGCAGTCGTGTCGTCATGACGTCACACCCTACTTGTTTCTTGCATTCGCCATCTTGGATTAGTTTGCGTTAGCATCTATGCGTTTGGATGTATAAAGTTACTAAATTCAAGTAATTTTGCCGATTGTGATGCTGTAATTACTAAACAGTGATGACGGACAAAGTTCTTAAAGTGAGTATCTGTGAGATGCAAGTGATATTTTTCCCCTCAGTTCTCTACGGTCATAGATAAAAGCGTGCGAGTAGATTCTTCTTTCACCCCTATAGTACATTTATCATTCTACATATATATACGACCTGGTAAGCTAATTTGCTTGTTTTCTCTATCCATAGAATATTCCTGAGCAGAAGCTCAAGGCTTTCTCCATTGGAACCATGGGGAAGAGGCAGCCTTCTAAAAGGGAAATTGAGGAGATGAAAAAAAAGGAGCAGGAGAAGGCCGCCGCTCAAGTGAGTAGATTCCGCCCTACTGCGCATTTGCCTATCTCGGTCGATTTTTCATTGTAGGCTTCATTGAATTATTTACTAATGAATAAACTTATCTGGCTGGGTACTTCCCTTCGCACAGTTAAAAATAGTCAATTACAGTGTACGTCGTTGGTTCCGAGTGTTCAAATCTCGAGTTTTGCGGTTTTTATCATGAGTCGGTTTTCAGCAAACACCGAACTGCAAAATCAAACACGGTTGTTGTTTTCTATGTTATGCGGTTTGTCATTGGTCAATAATTAGGAATAATGATGCGTATTTTAATAGTTAGACGTGTATACACTCTTGTCGGTCATACTCAAGAAACACTTACATACTGTTATCTTTATTGGGTAGAAGTCGAGAATAGGTTACCCCTTACTGATAAGACCGTCGCCATATTGAAAGCCCCGATGTCTCCTATCGATATAGATCCACTTAAAAGCTCAGGACATAAATTGACGTACATAGTGTTCCCTAAGCTTAAAATCAGAATACTTTTAGATAGTGGAAGTACTTACCACAAGTTTTGTTCATCCAAGTATTATTTCAAAATTGTTTCCTAACAAAATTATTCCTGATAAATTCCAAGTAAGATCAATTCATGGAGTAGGATCAATCTATGGGACCAATAGTGCTAAGATTCCATGTGGTGAACTATTTAAAATTGAAAACTTAAACACACTTTTCAAAATTCATAAATTCCGTAGTCGCTTTGGATTATTATTAGGGGCAGATGTTTTTGACCAACTAGGGGCACACCTTGATTAACAAAATAAAGTACTTATAACAAAGAAAGTTAAGATACCATTCAAATATTATCACCTTGAACCGGATATTAAAGAACTGATTTGTGAACAAGCTATACCACCTAGGACAGTTACTCATGTCAAACTTCCAGTAGAGGAAAACTTTTCAAGTAATGAAGGAGTGATTTCATATTTTAAACAAGGACCTCATCCTTACTCATAGCTTTATTTCTGATGCAATATATAGAATTTCCTCACTTTTGCCCAAACGGAGGTATGTTAGATGTGCTTCGAAAAATGTGAAATTGTAAGGTCAGTGATTGGTCAGAAAAATGTTTAAATGAGGTTAATCCTCAAAATATTTCACCCTTGATGGGTTCGTTCCTGCAATAAGTTTGGCTTTGGCTTCTCCTTTCGCTTTGTAAGCCTTAAGTGGCATTGGTTGGTCCTCCCCGTCCCTTCAACTTCCCTTAGCCAGTAGGATTCAATCTTTCCCCTGGGCCTATATAAGATGTGCTTTCTGTGATGTACTTTCAGTTCTGTTACTGACCTATGTCTGTTACTGACCTATCCGTCGAAATCGATTCAACTGTGTACCTCATTATTTTCGTGGAAATATAGACAACGTTCTATCTTACTCCGTTTTTATTGAAATGGGTGTCCACAACTTCTTCGCGAGTGACTTAGTCTGTTGCTATTTTATCATCAGTACTTAACCATTGGCTTCCAGTACTGATCTTGGAGCAACGTCAGCCAGACCCTCGACTGATCCTCAATAGCAACTCTACCCACGATACATTTAGGTCATATCTGACCTAACATGTCTGTTCTTATTACTTTTCTGAAAATTGTTTTATGGTATTTCAGGCTTTTGAGGAATTCGTTGCAACTTTTCAAGAAGCACCAGCTAAGACGAGTAAAGTTTGGGTTAAAGCTGGAACTTACGATGCTGGCAAAAGACGTTAGTAGCCCTTTTGGATTCCTATGATGTAGGTCATCGTTTATAAATTAGTACTTTGACTGTGAAAAATCTCGCCTTTCTTTTTTTGTTACAGAGGAAGATACGAGGGATCGTGGAAAACTTTACAAACCCCAGTCCCGCGTTGAGCTTCATTCAGAGAAGAGCTCTGCAGACAAAGCTCAAGAGTATGCTAAACTATTGGGAGACAGAGTCAAGCCTGACCGATCTGGCAAAAAGAATAAAGATAAAGAAAAGAAGAAGAGTAATTTGGAACTTTTCAAAGAAGAATTGCGAATGTGAGTTTTTCATTGCTTTCAATTCATACTTACTTTTGCAACAGTGTGGCTCCCTGTCTGAAAAACTGTGGAAAATCTTGATGTTTTGAACCATGTAGATTTACTTCATTAGCAGTGATGGAACGTTCTTTACTGTCGATTTCTTATAATTTACGAACGGGAACTTATTGACTTGTCACAGACCCGGTGACGGGTGATCTTTAGTACTGCCCCCCACTTTCAGAAAGACATAATTTCACTATAATAACTTAGTTTCCTATATTCTGTGTGGTTTTTAGAAACTTCAGGATCTCCTCTTTTATTCCTTGTGATTCAAAACTGTGTTCAGTGCAATCATACCCAAATAAAATCGTTTCGAAAAAATTGGGGGGCAGTACTAAAGAATTTCCCCAGTCAAAAACTTTAGTACTGCCCCCCAAGGCATTTATCAAGAAAAATGATCGAAAACAACACTCAGTAACGAAAGAAGAGATTTAATAAATCAAGTTCATGTACTACATGTAGGGGTTGTACAGATTTTTTATATTTGGCAAGAATTCCATGAATGGATCTTTCTCCTTAAGTCGAACGTCCTTCCTCCATAGAAACTCACACAAATATGAATGAAGGTTTTAGTACTGCCCCCCACTTTTTTTGGATTCTATGAACCCCATTTTCGCTTAACTTTTACCGAAGCATGATCCAAGGTGATTAAAGTTCGATTTCCGACGTTTCTAAAAACCCCCACCAATTTGGGGAAATGCAATGTTTTAGCAAAGCTACGGTGTTCTGAAAGTGGGGGGCAGTACTAAAGAACACCACCGGTGACTATTTGAATGATTGATGTGTCATCGAGAAATCAACATTCCAACTAGAATGTTATAAAAACATTTGTTTGCGTTGACTTACTTATTCACTGTTGCTTGTTTTTTGGGGAGAGGGGGGGGGGGGTGGTTATTCTCAGAAACCCGCGTTTTGTTATTTCCAATAGTTTTCTGTTACTCTTTCAAACAGCACATTTCAGAAAAAAGGAAAGTTAATTTCTTTATTCACGTCAATTACTGTCCTGTCTTTGATTTAAAAAAAAATCAAGATTGAATAAACAGGTGGATGGACACCTCTGCATTGCTTACTGTCTCGATATTTGTTCAGAAAATATTAACAGTCTGATTAAATGTACTTGGCATCAGAAAGAGCAGCGACGATGCGCAGTAAAATTGATCATATTTACCCTCATGCAAGTGAAATTTGTTCATAATTACCTAGGATTGAATCGATTTATTTCAAATCAATTACGTTTATTCAATTCTCAACCATCACGTAGATGTGTGCTGTAATGTGCTTATTCCTTCAATAATATAGATACTTACTGCAACAACTGTCAATGTTAACCAGCGAGTTTTAAACTGCTGCTCGGTATAACGTTAACCAGTAATTTTTACATTCCAACCTGTAGCTGGAATCAAGACGGTTTTTAGAAGCTTATACTAAATTCAGTTCTATTATTTAATAGACATTTCAATGCAGCAAAATTGTAGGAGGTCATTTTTGAAATATAGCAGTTCTACTTCTTCTCTGTCTCCACTCGAAAAGATTCGTTCATGAACGAGTATGTTCAGGCATTTTTCTGCATAATTTTGTCCCATCTGTTGTTTAGGGGATATTCTTGATAGTTTTTTATTCTCTTTTTAAGCCCAAACAGTTTTTTTGTAATAGAGGATCTAATGCTTGAGAACTTTTTTTTACTGTCCATGGTTCAGGATTCAACAAGAAAGAGAAGAAAGACAGAAGTACAAGGGAATGGTCCCGAAAGTGATGCCATCATTAGAATCTGATTTGTCTAAATCAGGTAGTAGTTTTGACCTTTTCTTTTGTTGCTGGCTTAAAAAAGAGGATATGCATTTTGTATTGACTTTTCCTTCTTATATATAAAGTAAATATAAATGTAGTCCTGCACGTAAAAAACTTTTTGTTTAGTTCTTTGTTCTAAATTATACCCAAACTCATTTGTTGCAGGACTTATGACTGATGATAAGGGTTCTTACGATTGTGGCGATCCTAATACTACCAATATTTATTTAGGAAACATTAGTCCGAAGGTAAGCTTAGGTATATTTTTGATAATAATGAGAATCTCCAGCAGGAGGTTACAACTAAAGTGACTTTAGTTTATAAGATTTGGGGTAATTTTTTATTCGAAGAGGTCGAATTCCTTTCTGATTTCAGATCACCGAACAACAGCTGATGGAGGTGTTTGGAAAGTATGGACCATTAGCAAGCATAAAAATTATGTGGCCGCGGTCTGATGAAGAGAAGTCTCGAGGGAGGAACTGTGGGTTCGTTGCTTTCATGAGCAGAAAGGATGGAGACCGAGCTATGAAGGCCCTCAATGGTATGTTAAAGCTCGGTTCAAATTGATTGATTAGTAAATTTATTCCAGACTATTTTTTGTTGTTAGTGGTACCGTGTTCAAAAATAGAAAAAAATAGCTATTTTTTTATTTTTTTATGCAGCAGTAAACAATTTGCATTCTCTTCGAGTTTAATCATGTTACAAATTCTTTGGTGAAAGAGTTCTCAGCGACTGTTGAAGTGAATATGCTACAAAGAGGGAGTGTGAAGTTGACAGGGGTTGGTCTTGAGGCATTGAGGATGAAAAATGTAAAAATAGGATATTGAAACCTTCTTCAGTGATCAAGTGAAAAATCATCTTAATCTGAGAGGCAAAAGCCGGCATAAATGATGATTTTTCACGCAAAATAAACAAATTTTGGTCATCATTTGGGCGAAAATTGAGTCGAATCAAGAAACGGATAGCATCACGTGAATAAGGGTTAAAAAACAATGAAAATTCATGTGCCACACTTTACAGTTCACCATCATCTACTATTTGACAATTCTGGGGTTGCGCAACTTTGTGTGCTCGCTGAATCGGTTACGCGCAATAAAAAAAATTGGTTGAGGGGTCAAATTTTCATTAAATCTTGAGTAGAATCCGAATCTGCAATAAAAAATTAGGGTTCTCATTTAAAATAAGAAAGTTAGCGTCAGTTGCGCAAGATTGCGCAGTGCGCGGGGTGCGCAAACATGATATTTGAGATCCTTGGAAAATATGAAGATTCAGAAAAAAATTTCTTGTTTACTCCCATTTATAAATAGGCTTGCTGAACCAAAATTGTATAGATAATTCGTCAAAAATTAGGTCTCATACTTTATTCAACCAGTGAGATAATTCCGAGTGAGAGGAATAACCAATCTTATTTTATATATACTGTAGGTAGGCTCGTAGGAAGTGTCGTGCTTCAACGCCATAATCTGTTTCGTATGTCTAAGAGAGAGTAAAGATCCCCCTTTTCTCCCAGTTCGATGTTTATTTCATTAGCCCCCCTCCCCCCCCCTTCAATTGCATGAATGATTTCTTTTACAGGTAAGGAAATCCTTAGCTACGAGATGAAGCTAGGATGGGGTAAAGGAGTGCCCATACCGCACTTTCCGATCTATGTGCCTCCTTCGCTCCAAGCACTCACCCAACCCCCTCCACCTTCTGGTCTTCCGTTTAATGCTCAACCCCATCCAAGGGACCGCAACAAAGTGAGTAAATAGGCAGATGTTACATACAATTTTTGAATTGTTCAAGACCTTGCCTCTATTAGCTTCTGCTTTACTTCATATTTGTCATCTGTAATAAACCTGCGTAGAAGCAATATGTTAGTAGTGGGTGTAGGTACTTGACCACATTAATTTCGAATCCCTTATTTTGGAGCATAAGTCTTTATTTCTGGCGGATACGTTTCGTCCTTCACCGAGGACTTCATCAGTCTTATTATGTCATCAATACATGCACAATTCCGGCTTAGACATGGTGGTGCCACCACACATCCCTTCACTTGGTTTCATTACTTGTAGTATGGGCAATTGAAGTTTTGCCTGCAGCTCCTCTCTCCCTTTTTTTATTTTTCATTTATTTTTTACTCTAGCCGTGTTAACCGCTCCAAAAACTCGCCTCTGGAGCACTTCTAGGCATTTATTTTATAGCCTACCCTACCTGATACGTTCCTTACCTGATGAAATGAGGGCTCCCGGTACTTTTTCTAGGTGTATGTACAAGAGGAAAATCTTTTCTTGGATTATTAGTTTAGGATTTCGTGCATGTGACGGCGTCCTGACTAGTATTTATGTACCGTAAGAGGAAATAAGTTTGAATGTGATCTTATTATAACTATTTCATTTAATAAGTTTGGAAATAAGTTTGCTGATTAGTTTGAATGTGATCTCAGTAAAGTATTAAATTTTAATCTCTGGAACGCACACTCCCCCACAACCGCACAGGGTTGGGGTACATTCCATATGTATATGATGTCTGCTTACCTTTGTAAAAAAATGGAATAAAAGCTCATTCATTCACTAATTAGCGCAATTAATGACAACAACAAATGATAAAAATTTTGAATCATGACTATTTTTTATATAAAGAAGGATGAGGGAGCAACTAAAAAACTTCAATTGCCCATACTACAAGTAATGAAGAAGTGAAGGGATGTGTGGTGGCACCACCATGTCCAAGCCGGAATTGTGCATGTATCGATGACATAATAAGACTGATGAAGTCCTCGGTGAAGGACGAAACGTATCCGCCAGAAATAAAGACTTATGCTCCATGGATTCGAAAGGAATATGTTATGTTGTACAGAAGAATAATAATTTGCAGCCTTTTCATTCATTTATTTTCTTTTCGAAAAACCAAATGACTACATGTTATTAAAAGGAAAATTTGATTTCTTTCAGGTCCCAAGAATGAAACAGAACGAACCCTACCCCGTCAATCCTGATGACATGCCCAAAGTGGAGAAGGTAATTCATAGGGAGGATCATCTTATATTCTTCTTTCTGTAGTTCCGTTTCGTTTGCTCATTTTCGTTAGCTGCTAGGGTCTCTTGTTACAATTATTTAACCGCTTGAACTCTGGAGGTAAGTTACGTCTATTACTGTTACTGCGATCTCTGGAAAGTTGCTGTGAAGCGCTGTTTCTCAACCACGGTTTAGCCAATTTTCTGTCGCCCCCATTCTCGAATTAGTATTTGAACCATGATGTTTTACAGTCCTAGTGAAATACTTACCATTTTATTGAGTGAATGTTACCCTCGCCGTGTCTCTGCTTGAAGTCTTTATAGAATATTAAACGACAGTCGCTCCTCTAAGTTTCCAATTTATCGGTGGCAGTATGGTCTTATTATTTCACAAGTATCGAGTTGATTAAACATATTTAAATGTGATTTATCGATTAGAGTTAGACAAAATATGCCCTGGTTTTCGAACGAATCACCAATAATTGATTTTAAAACACCCCAATGGGTTATGGTTGAATAATTCATCTTTATGTATTTGCACAAGACCATTGATTCTTTATAACCACAGTTTCTCATGCTACCATTCATCCATTTTATGTATCCGTGTTATCAGGTTAAATCAAAACATCTTATCTAGTTTGAAAACTAGTAGCGTTGTAACTCTCTTATTGATAGTCGAGAATATGAACTTTTAGATTTGAGAAAATGCGTGAAATTTATTGATATTCACCAACATAATTTATGTCCCTTTGGTATGTTGACTAGGATCGAGTAAAAGCTGAGGTGGACGTTCATAAAGAGAAAATAACCTTCAAAATAACGCACCTCCCTCTTTCCTATGTACATTCTTTGATTGTTCCTGTACGGAGACGTTCATTACTTGTAGGTATTTACTAAAGGGACTAGGAGTTCTTAGGGGTGGTCCCCAACATGAAAAATTTACAATTATAACTTGCAGTAAAGGTTTAGTTAGAAGTGGAATCTAAACAATCTCAGCAATGCTAACCTTGGTTGTTGATAACGGATAGCTTTGGATCATTTCTTCTTTTAGATCCTACATATAAGGGGCAATCGCAGCTATCAAGGAATATTTTACACCTCAATTATAAGATGGCAAAAATGTGGTTACGATCTGTAGCCTCTTTACTATAATTACGGCAATTTCAATTTACTTACCCCCCTCCCCCCCCTCTTGTGACAATAATCTTTAAATTTTCCCGTATTTGCCTTCTCCCCTACCCTTTACTATGCCCTTTGATCAACAAGAAACTAATTATTTCTTTTCCGTAATCCTTGAGAGTGGCAAAATGAATAGTTTAATATTTGTAATTGACCCCAGGTTGCGTCAAGCTCACACCACATCAACCTCTAGGTGTGGGGCTTGAATGATTCATTCTTGATTTTCAACCTGGATAGGATGTTTTGAATTGTATGGCACTCTCTGTAGGCTGTGTTTCACCGTTGTAAAGTATTTTAAGGCTTTATTATGTTCCGAGGAAATTTTGAACACATGGTTTTGCAATTTCTATTTATTTGAACTAGTCGATGGCTTGGTGGCATCTAAGAAAAGAACCTTCAATTACTTTTAAAAACGTGGGGAAAGAAAAACTTGAAAGGCTTGAGTGAATATACAGACTTTTTGAAAATGTGGTGGAAAATCATATTAGCTTTGGTAATCAATGGATCCAATGGGATTGGTTTCTCTGCATGCCATATTAATGAATAGGTTGAGTACGTGTGAATGGTTGATTATTGTGTGAATGTACTTTCACGGCTCATCACGAGTTCCGCCGTGTAATGCCTTCTGCTGCTTTTGTCACAGATTTTACCCCAGGCACTCGTCAAAGTGGTTATGCCGACCGACAGGTAAGATCACTTCCCGACGAATATAAAAACAAAAAAGAGTAGAAAGGTAAGGGTTTGAGTTCCAGGTTGATAGGTGATTCTTGAGGATCCGTCTCGAAACAGGATGACCGGACGGAAGAGAAGGCTGGTCCGAGGAGAGTTTACGAAGACAAAGGATGGGTTCAAACCTTTTTTTTTCAATACCTGGACTAAAATTATTTAAGATTTAAATGAATTTGATTTTCTTTTTGCGATTGGACATTCCGATGGAAACACCTGCAAATTTCCATTTCAATTTCTCTTTCCTCACCGTCATAAATGCCCTTGGTTGTTCGTATGTTATCAGTTGATTTTTAAATCCAGCATGAAAACTTGGTTTAGAGTTCTGAACTGCGAATTTGATTATTTTGTTCGAAATGTGATGTAGTGCATGCTTTGTATAATACCCTATTGTGACAATAAAAGGCAGAGACAAATATATACTCATAATTACATATACTTTGAATGAATCACAAAGTTAGTGTTACACCTCAGCTCTTTTTTAATCTTAGGCCGAAAGGTGGTTCAAGGCATTAGAGACGGCGGGGAAAATTAATAAAATTTCTAAATACGAGTATATTTATATATATTTTTTTCTCTGATATTATCTAACATTTTTGCTTGTTTCTCTTGAGTGAAAAAATATGTTCCAGTTTTGCTTTTTATCAATTTATACAAGTGGATAATTGAAATTATAAATATATTCCCAACCATAATCGCCAGTCTATTGCTTTCAATCGGAAATAGTTGAGCAGTTAGTTTGTGTGCTTGCATGTGCAATATCTGAATTGTGTCTTCAAAACAATGTAGTACAAAAATGTATGCATTTTTATATAATTCAGACTGTAGAATTATTTCGCTCTGATGATGGCTCTGAAGTATCAACCATCATATTTACAATTCTATAGAATTTAGCCTCTCTTGGTTGTTCTTTACGTTAGCTTCTCTTGTATGATCGATTTTTTATTATGTAGGTACATTTCTTAGTTTTTGAAACTGTACAGATGTCCAATCGCAAAGGTTTATTTAAATGATCACTTTCCCCATTTTCACAACCATCATCCAACCAGATTGTTCGGTGATGGGCATTGGCATTCATTAAATTCAGACGTTTGGCTGGAACTAATTTGTGCGTGTCGAGATTTAAGACTTCTCTAGAGTTCAAGTACTCCAAAAAAAAAGAAGTTTAAAATTATCAATTTAATGAAGTACTTAAGGGACAGTAAGTGGGGACAAGTGGTAGAATGTGTTGTTATGTATTGGCAGGAATCTGGTGATGTTGATCCATCATATGGTCGAATATGTCATTCGAGAAGGACCGATGTTCGAGGCTATGATTATGAACAAGGAAATCAGCAATCCTCTATTCAGGTGAGTTGTTTGAAAATTCAGTACAATTCAGTAAATATAAGGTAACGGTACCGGTAGTGGCCACAGTTAAGAATTTTTTTCTTTAGTTTTGACAATTGTGGGCCAACAGTAGTACTGACTTTCTTCAGGACTCATTTAGAATATAGCCTGACTCTTCCCTAACATAGCCATTGCCTAAAACTATCAAAAGAACAATTTTTTCTATTTTTTATTAATTTTTTCTCACACCTTTATTTTGATCTAGTAGTGGCCACATCAAATTACGAAATTTCCAGTAGTGGCCACGTGCATGTCTCAATAGTGGCCACTTGGCCTTTTTGCCCTCCTTACATGTTTAATATCATTAAATTCAATACCAGCTGAACAAAATTGATTCTATCCAGTAGAAGCTCTAGGATACAGCCCAACAAACGAGGAAACTAGGGACGGTCATATTGAGAAGTTTACCACAATTTCCAATGATGCTCTGCGCACTCCTAGTTCAACCTCTGACTACAAGATGACATGAGCTGTACCTCCTGCAAGTTTGAAGCCACTAGGAGACCGGGAATCCTTATTTCTCAAATATAAACTTTAAAATGGCCACTACTGGAGCAGTATCCACTACCGGTGCCGTTACCTTACATAAATGTGATTAAAAAAAAACTTCGTACTCAGTTATCTTTTTATGTTTGCGCATCTTATCTTACTTTGGGGGGATTAAATCCAGCCCATTAAACTTCAAGACAGTATGTATAATTCTCATTCAATTCCTTTTGGTGTTTTTTGAGAAAATAATTGAGGATTACTCATTGAGCCGCTAGGTACCCAATTTTCTATGAAAATGTAAATGAAAAATATAAATGAACATATCAAAAATTGGAGCATAACAATGATAAAATGAGAAATTAGAATAGAAAATAATAAATAAAATGGAGTTGACCGCCGAAAGCCTCTAATTGGATGCATTGAAAGGTAAAAGATTTCAAATTTTCGGTTTTAAAAGGCCATTGAAATAGCCATGTTTAATCTCTAATAGGTGCTTCGAACTTTCAAATAATACAATAGATCCGGAGCCTCTTTTACAAAATTAACTTGAAACCTCGGAAATTCAATGGAATGTGTCTTGGTAACTTTGTATCACTCCGATTTTTACTGATATGGTGTCAGGACGTTGGTTCCTGCCTTAGAGAGATGGATTTCCACAACTTCATCGCTCACAACCTAGTTGGTAACCAAGGTATATCCGTTTCTATTCTTTTACTGTTCCTTTTTAGAATGAAAACGGTGATTTTATTTTTTTAAGATTCCTGTTCGATAACCAGTCCCCTGCTCATACGTATTACCGTTGGAAGCTGTTCTCTCTACTCCAAGGGGACTCGCAAAAAGAATGGAGGCAGCGTGAGTTCCGGATGTTCAAAGGTACAATTTTTATCGACGTATTTTGTTTAGAACGTATTTTCATGAGCAATGAAGAAATGACACTAAGCGATTAGTACCGCAGTTGAAGATTGTTGATTTTCTGTTAGCAGCATCAGTAAAGGAACTAGTATGACTACGGTTATTTGGTGCATATAATTATTCCTATATTTATTATTCCTATACTCTTTTGCAGGTGGTAGCATCTGGAGACCGCCCCCACCCAGCATTTATACTCAAGGTATGCCTGAAGAGCTTATTGACAAAGACGAAGAACGGAAAGGAGGCCTGTCACCAGCTCAGCGGGATAGGTTGGAACAACTTATTCGACACATGACACCAGAGCGGCTTAAAGTCGCTGACGCTATGGTATTTTGCATAGAGCATGCAGAAGCTGCGGATGAGATTTGTGATTGTATATTGGAATCTCTTAGCAATTCAGATACTCTCCTATATAAAAAGGTATTATCAATATACTTGGTTTTCTTTAGTAATATGTTACTTTATTATCTTTTACATTACATTAATACCTGTATGATATTTTAAAAACAATGTCAAGTATGTGTTTATCATATCAGCATTGTGATAAAGATTATTAATTTGTTGATGTTGGTTTTACCCTATTTTCTTGGAAAATTAAGTTGTTGCACAAAATCAATTTTTTTCTTTCGCCGTTAATCTTTTAAAAATCAAAATAAAAACAAATATGGAAATCCGTTTTGAGATATTCCTGAACCTGTAATACGATTGAGATAAATACTTCGTTCTTTGGCTAAAACATCAAGTATTCCAAAAAATATTTAGTTCGTTAGGAAGCACTTTTTGTACACATTAAAATTGGAAAAATATTTTTTCATAAAAAAAAAAAATTTCATTTTTTTTAATCAAACATGAACTTCGACATTTAAAAATTGATGTACCTACAACTTGGTGGTGTGAAGATGTAATCAAATTTAGCTCAAAATTGATACGAACACTTGAAAAGACGGTAGAAATCCACTTCTTTTGCGCACTTAAGTACTGGAAAAAGTTTATGTACTATAAAATGTATGATTATTATCCTCTTTGCCCCCAAAATGCTTATATTTCAACACAATTCATCATAAACATACTTGTAATAAGATGATTCTGGAAAATTCACTCATACAGTCATGCTGTATTACTTGAACTAATTAGTTAATTTTCATGTTGGCGTAACCTGATGATGCATGTTATTTATTGTAATGATCGCATGCCGTATGTCATTGAATTTATCCTCATAATCACATTAGCAGTTCTATGATTGATGAAACGTTAAAACCATTAGCACGTATTGGATCCAATTCAATGCTTCCATGTTGATTTGTTTTTTGGAAGGCTAGTATGATCATTACAGCATCTTTCAGATCCTTACTATCATTTTGTGTTTGATGTTATTTCAGGTTGCTAGACTGTATCTAGTATCTGACATACTCCACAATTGTAGTATCAAGATGACTAATGCTTCTAATTATCGACGGTGGTAAGTTTTGTTCATTTGACTTTTTAGCTGGAACATTCTAAATTATAAAGACACACTTTCAATTATAATGTTACTAGAAATGTTCCACTTGTTCTTTACAATTCCTGTAAATTCATTTTCATTAATTTTTCTCTCTAAAATTTGTTTAAAGCTTGGAAGCCCGACTGATGGAAATGATGAATCAGGCACATCTTACCATGACAAATGTGGAATCACGTCTTAAGGCTGAAGGTTATAAACAGCGTGTGCTCAAAATCTTCAAAGCTTGGGAAGACTGGGCTGTCTATCCCAGAGATTTTCTATTGAAATTGAGAGCTGCTTTTCTGGGCACCCCAGTAAGTGTCTTATCTTAGCTCTTATTTAGTATTTTACTTGGTCTATTTAGTATTTAAGATTTTTTTGTCAGTAGTTTGATGTACAGTTCGTAATACTTCCCCTGTGTACGGTGCGCTTTGTGTATAGTGAGTGACGGTGACCATTTGAAAGTATGCCGTGATATTTGTTCCTACACAATTTTTTTTAAATTCAGGAAGCAGAGATTGAATCAACCCCAGAAAGAGATGACGATGGTGATATCGACGGGCTGCCTTGTGATGCTGATGATACTGACGATTTGGATGGTGTTCCGCTGGATGGAGCAGCTCTACTCAGAGGTGCTATCAAGCAGCAAGTGACTCGACCGGCTCCAGATGATATTGATGGCGTACCAAGTAAGAATGATTGGGAAGTGTATGGAAAAAATAGCGCTCTTCCTAGATAGTCTAGAACAATCTATTACCACTCGGCAATTCTTGAAACTAATATTTTCTGTGCAATTCCTGAAAAATCTGTTGAACTAATCTTTCCCTTCTTTCACATTTTCTAGTGGAAGATGAAGACATTGATGGTAAACCCTTGGATGCTGGTCTCAGATCTCCCAAAAAACCGCCCGTTGGCGCTTTCGTACCTTCACGTTGGGAGGAAGTCGACCCGGATCTGATCGAGCAACAGGCTATGACAACTAGCAAATGGGAACTGATTGAGCAGCAACAGGCCAAGCAGCAAGAGTCTAGCAGCCCCCATGAAGAACAGATGGCTGACGACAGCATGGATAGTTGGTAAGTTCAGGAACTTGCTTGTTCCCGCCACTATAGGGACCCCAGTTCAAGAACACCCAGATCATAGTTCTCTTAAAAGATGTTTTTGTTTCTCTCTTTCTGATAGTTCATCACTAGATGTTGCCGCTGCTTCTTTTCCAACGTGGTGGTTGAGTCATCGCTTACATGGCTTGAAAGCAACACGGTGACGGACATAACTACGAAATTCAGTTCTGTCCGTTGTCACGCTGTTTTTCCCTTCCACCCCTATTTTAAAGTTGAGAATAATTCAATCTATTCAAACATGAAAATACTCTACACTATTAGTAATTTATTTTGCTTCTAATCACACATATTCAATGAAAGGGGTTACTAATAAACTATCTGCATCGTTAGTTAATTCAATAAACCAGACATTCCTTAAATATGATCCATCAATCCTGAATAGAACTTGCAGCAGTGTCATAAAGGTGAGTCGCGAAAGTTGAAGCGGCGTAGATATTAGTTGCATGTACCGTGACTAGATCTCATGGGGTAGAATTGGGGAGTCATTCCACGATACTGACCTATTCAGTCAACTAATCTGTTACTAGAGAGTTTTACTATTCAGTTCCAACATTTGCTACTAGAGTGAATTGGCATTGATCCATGTTTATTAGACGTGGTCTATGCTACATTACCTAAAGTTGTAGCTTCCATAACTTGTGTTTAATTGTATTCTAGATTCATTAAGAACAGCTCATTTTATATCACAGCACCACAGATCGATTGAAAAGGAAATAAGCTTATTTAATTGGTGCGATACCACCTATTTAATAGGTGTGATTGCAGGCCTGTGGTTACCCAGCTCTACGTTTAAGGGGTTGAGGTTATACAGTACCCGCATAACCGCTCGGTCTTGATGTCTTAGCATACCCTGCTTACTGCTGACATTTTCAGGGGTCAGCCCTGTTGCGAACCGTTCGTTATCTACCGTATTTAAAAAATCGTTCTGCACCACGATTTCTTTAAATATGGCTTCTGTGAACCATGAAGACGGTAGTACAGTAGTACTTAGTTAATAAGAGATTGTAAAGTAATGACTGTGTTCTGAGCACTGTGTTGTATTTTCAAGGTGGAAAAAATCATAGGCCTTGTCCATTCCCTTCTCAATTTCACAGAAATAGGCTGAATGTAAAGGGAGTATTACATGAACGGAACATATTCTATTCCGTTTGACTGAACGAAGCTATTTTGGCTTTGAAAACAATTGAATACATTATACCATACATGTACTATGTGTTCTAAATGATGATTCTATTGTTGATTGTATTACATTACGTTAACAGTCGGGACATCCAAGAAGAACTCAGAAGAGCAAAGCTGAGGGAAATTGAAGTGAAAGTGATGCAATACCAAGACGAACTGGAGTCTGGAAAACGAGCGCTCAAGCCTGGTTGGTCAGTTGCTGATCAAATAGAACATCACCGAAAAAAATTACTTAGAAAGGTCAGTGTGTATAGCTATAACTTTTTGTTTGTTGGAATCATAGGTAATATACTTGATATGCATCTTTTAGAATGCTTCCGTTAAAAGCAATTTTTGATATTTAATTTAATTTTTTTAAATGTTTCAACCATAACCAAAAGCGACTTTTCCCATTGTAAATCAGCTTAAATATAGAGTCTTAAATTCTACTCGGGAACAACATCGCTCATCTCTTGTACATTTCCCTGACTGCGGGATCGCTGGAGTTGGCGTCTCTACAGCGCCTTGGTTGCTGTAATTTCGAAGGCATTCAAGCGTTTGTCTTATACTACGAGTGTTAAAAATTCGTAAATAAACAGTCGATACCCTTGCCGCGGGAGTGAATTTCCTGGGGTGTCAAGGGGACCTGACTACGTTTCGACTTGTAGCGACGGGAGTGTGTGAGACCCGCTTTGGCGGCCTATGTAAACTTAGTAAACGAGTGAGAACTCTCACAGGAATTGGAAAGTGTGTATGTAGAGCTGTTGCCACCCACTGACTGGAAAGGGTTTGTGGTTCCCAAGAGTCAGGGATTCTTTATCGTGTCAAGGGTATAGGCAATTCCCATCATAAGCTAGCGAATAGTTGCATAATGATGCCACTGGGAATATTTTTTGTGCGAAAGGACCACATTTCTGTGAATCATGACTGAATAATTGTTCCTGAACTTACTTAGTTAACGTTTTGTAGATAGCCAAGTAACTAAATGTGAAAGTGGCCCATATTTACTGAAATACTGTACTAAGAAAAAAATGTGTTTTACCGAATCACATATTTTTTATTAGGTAGTTCTTTCCTTGTTATACTGGGTGGGGCGAAACAAAAAGTGCAGTTTTGACGGGCAAACCACAAACAAACCCACAACTAGGAAAATTCCGTTTGTTTTATTTGATTCAATAGTACGATCATTTGTTTAATCGAATTTTAAAGATCACATTAGTAAGAGGGAAAGTACAGCATCGAGACACTGATGGAGGCGATCCTGAAGTTTTCAACTGCCTTCCACCACATATCGACAAGAATCACGGCAATTACCTCTCTAATTCGAGTCTTCTGGTCTTCCCAAGTGTGAGGACGAAAACCTTTTCCTCGAGGTTACTCTTCAGGAAAAAATCCCAAAAGCTAAAATTAGGTGATGTCGCAAGCCCTGGTCACCCCTCAGAAAGACGAGGCGTGCAGGGATCATTTGCCGTAGGTTCATCATTGAAATGTTCGCTGTCTGGAATGTTCGCCGTTGTGGAGATGAAATATCTCCTGAACTTGTTTTCAGGCAACTGCTCCAATTCTGGCTTCAAAAACGTTTCCACCCCCAAAAAAGGGAGTGTTTCCCTCACCCTAAAAAAAGAACGGCTCTATCACCCCTAATTTCGAAAATGCCCCCTACAAAATAACTGTTGGGGAGCTGAGTGGTCTCTCGAGAACATCTCGTGGATTATTTTCAGCCGAATAGCTAAACCTTTGTTTGTTGACGGCTCCAGAGAGATGGGGAACGGGTTGAAGTGCAGCCTGCTGCGTGGCAACGAAAGAACGCCCGTTTTCGAAAGAAGTGAGGATGTCAAAGTCTATCCCTGAGGATCTATGAGGTCTATCTATGAGGATGCTCCCCTATCCAAACCATGGTAACGACTGAAAATGGGGTGGGTGTCGCAACACAATGAGACCCCACCCAGGCTCGTACCCCTGTGGCGAAGGGTGTAGTCACCCTTTGAAACTGCACTGTTTGTTTCCCCCACAATGTAGCTTGACAAAACACTAGGTATTAGAACAATAGCATCAACTGTTGAGGCAGTCAACATTGACTTAACCCATCTCGATATGCAGTGTACTTCCCTTCTGGTTACATCAATACCACTGATACAAGGAAGCACCTACCTTTCTGTAAAACATTGTATTCATTGTATCTGAATTAATTGTATATATGACAAAGAAACATTTGTGGTTTTTCTAGTCGGAGAAAGGTTCTAAATCTGGGAAAGAAAAGCAGCTGATCGACAAAGTCCGAACACCAGCTAGGAGGAGTGTATCACCTGATGATGTCGACGCTAGGTATGTTGTATTTCGTTTTTATTTGTAAACGATTAGATGTGGTAGGCATTACTTTAGCCTCGATACTTTTAGACAAATGGACATTCCTTTATTATGACTGAACCGCATTTTCGTTGGTATAATCAACTCAATTGAATATAATAAATAATACAATAATATGTATATATATTACCTTTAGGTGCCAGTCATTCAGGTTGTATGTTGATTTCCCTATTAGACATTTATTACTTAATTGATCGAATTTTATATGTATATTTTATTGCATTGCAGAGTTTACAAACGTTCAAAACGGTCAAAGAGCAGTACCCCTAGTCCTCCACCTTCCAAAAGATCCGGTTACAGGTAAGGAATTCAGGATTTTAACCTGCACCCTTCATTGCTACCCTCAGTTTTTACTGTTGATTCTTGGATACTGTTCTTTGCATTTAGAAAATGAGCAATTCAAATAGACAAATGTTTTATCGATTTATTAGAAAAATAAAGCTAAAGAAGTTAAAGGTTTCAATTGGATTCAAGTGTGGAATAATTTTAACGCCGAATGTATTCTTCTAAATTGTTGCAGATCCAGAAGTAGGAGCCCATTTGGTTCTGATACCACACGGCGGAGAAAAAGGTCGCGGTCTCCGACAACAAGAAGACCGTCACCTCCCTCCCGGAAAGTTTCACCTAGAAGACGATCTAGTCCAAAGAGGAGTCGAAGAGGTGAGTACGATGACCCCGTTACCTATGGGTCAACAATCATTCAGGAATTTCAGGAATCAATGGGATATACAGGGTGCGGCAGCATAACTTCCTTTTTTTAAACTTAATAAAACGCATTGTATGAATCAGAAAATTTTAATTAGTTTTTTATAATATAGGCACATACATAAAGTTTTGTTTTACCCAGTTTTGAAGATCAAATCAGGTAGATGACGTCCCCCATTCTCCATACACTGAGTAAATCGATTTCTGGCGTTTGTAATGACTCCAGCCAGCGTAGCAGGCGTTATGTTGGCAATTTCTTCCTGGATGTTGGTCTTCAAATCTTGTAGGGTCCTTGGACGGTTCACATAAACACGGGATTTCAAAAAACCCCATAGAAAAAAATCACAAGGGCTCTTGAGTGTGTGCCGTTGCACCGTCTTGTTGGAACCAAATGTCTGGGGACATCCATCGATGACTTTTTTGAGGGAACACTCCTCAGAGCGCCTTATCTCAATTAGGGGCAATTTGGAGTGGCCGGCCCTTCCGATTTGAGCCCTTGTGATTTTTTTCAATGGGGTTTTTTGAAATACCGTGCTTATGTGAACCGTCCAAGGACCCTACAAGATTTGAAGACCAACATCCAGGAAGAAATTGCCAACATAACGCCTGCTATGCTGGCTGGAGTCATGACAAACGCCAGAAATCGGTCAACTCAGTGTATGGAGAATGGGGGACGTCACCTACCTGATTTGATCTTCAAAACTGGGTAAAACAAAACTTTATGAATGTGCCTATATTATAAAAAACGAATAAAAATTTTCTGATTCATACAATGCGTTTTATTAAGTATAAAAAAAGGAAGTTATGCTGCCGCACCCTGTATTTCAGCAATGGCTTATGTACTCAATTTCTCCCAAAATGGTTATAGAGTAGAGAGAGTATGAGTCATTCATAATATTAAAACTTGGATAATTGAGGTACTTCCGCTTTAAAAAAATAGATTTTAAAGATTCAACGTCCAGGTGCCAATGTTGTGTCAACATTCTCAACGAATCAACTAAAGGCCCCCACCATTAGTGGAAAGGAGGATTTTTGAGTTGGAATCTTCCGATGGGCATCTCCCGGGATTTTCATTAACTGATATAGGTAGTTGCTGTTGAGAGTTTTTTTTTACAGGTAGCAAGTACTTATGTACTTACGAGTGAAGCCATGTGATCCCATGAATGCAAGTTTATGTAATTCAGAGACCCTATAGAGACAAAGCGATTATAACTTTTCACCTAAACGAAACTTGCACTAAGATGTAGGGGTGTGTTGATACCGGTCTTTTGTGGTATCGGTACTCAACGTTCCCGGTCCGCGTCTGTCACTGTTCCATTTTAACGATACCGGTCCATCTCGGTCTCAGCGCTTCTGTTCCCTTGTCAATACCGATCTGAACCCGAGACCCGAGTAAGGAATATAATATTGTAGGTATCTTAGATACCGTATCTATAAAAAGTGAACTATGTAATGGAACTTTCAAATAAAAGTACATGCCGTTAAATAAAATACCTCTAAAGTTAGCAACAAATTTGACTAAAATCACTTCGTACGTAGGTAAATGACGGATTCAGAAAAATGCATTAAATTTCCCGTTGCATACAAATATGGAGTGAATAAACAGTTTTATAAAATTCGTAGAACACAATGCCATGTGTGTACTTCGCGCCACAATGGCATCGTGTACTTTTGTCTCGGGAACGTTGCACTTCCCAGTTCCTCCTTATCGGTCCAGCTGTACCGGTAACGCGGCGTACCGCCACCGGTTCCGTTACCGGTACAGTGCGAGATTACGTTCCCCGTTCCCGGTCCACCTGTACTGACACATCCCTACTAAGATGATGAGTTTGTTAACACTTTATCTGGTTTTTTCTAATTTTTGTTGGGTTAATTTGTTCCGTAGGTTCATCTCCAGAACTGACTCCCCGACGGCGAGCGCGAGGCTCTTCAGGGGAGGACACTCCAACCCACACATCTCACAAGAAACACTCGTCCCGACACAAACACAAACATCGTCATTAGCAGTTGTAAAAATCGTATTTGCAATTCATGTATTTTCTCTTGAATTAATTCCAATGTGTACATATTTCTCATCGCTCGCCCTTCGTAATTCATTAAAATATAAATTGTTATATAGTTTAATATTGACGTGTCTGTTTTCTTACTCTACCTAAAATGGTGATTTAGAGAGCTCAGAAAAAGAGAGAGGAAAAAGCGGATGCTCGCTTCTACTCTTCGCTAATGATCAACAACTTTGCATGATAACATGATAATTACCTAGTTGTTGCCTCTAATGAGATCATAGCTAAGCGAGCCAACGGCTTTTTGCAGGGTTTTTCCAATACCTCACCTTCTTGTAGGCTTCGCGAATCTGAAATGCTGCCTTTAGGTTGTAAGGAGAATTTTCTGTTACCCTTTTTCAACATTGGAAAAGTCAATGGAAAGTGTTGTAATCCGCTTGCCTAGTTTTGCAATAATTATGGAATGCTAAGGGGTAAGCATAGGATGCAATATTAGCTTTCATACACAACAACGTTACAAAGAAATACTTGGAACCCCACTTGCTAACGTCAGTAAAAACTTCGGAAAACCACGATTCAATTCAGTATTAAATACTGACCAAATTTTGGTTCACGGCATTTATGTGTGTGAGACGTTAGGACCAACTAGAGTTCTGGTGCGGCTCATGTGCAAAAGAACGGATTTTTTACATGAAGCCTATGGACTTTTTGGTCAGTAAGGGGACGGACGTTCGGCAGGCAGGTTTGGAATCTACGCACCTTGAATATGATTACAATAGCTCATTATTGGAAACAATGAACTAAAATGGGAGCCTCTGAGAAAAAATCAAATGCTCCAAATAACGATAGCTTGATCGGTACGGTTGCACATAGAGAGAGTTCTGCCTCAAATTTCGACAGCTTTCGATCAAATCTTTTTAAAATGAACAAAAACATTTGAAAATGAAGGTGGGTAGGCGATTTGAGGTGTTTCAATAAATTTCAAAAGGAATACCAAAGGATTTCGCAACCTTTTTGATTAATTATGAACTATTCACGATTGATAATGATTCATCTTTTGGGAAACATGATGTTGTGAATCCAACATATTGCACATATTACAACCGAATAAACGAGCTCGGAAACCAAGCGTGCGGAAGCGACGCCTTTCCAAACGACCGTTGTGGTCCGGCGACATGACGTCAATCCCCCGGGCTGTATATAAGCCCTCGCCCTGCAGGCTTGGTTGTCCACTCTTTCACACTCATTCAACGTGTTCACGTCTCTCGTCAAGCCTACAAACTTTCCCAACAACTCTCTCTTTCCTTACCCAAGATATTCAAAAGTCACGGTTGTTTCATTACTGGCTGGAGAATATCTTTCCTTCTTGCCCACGGGAGCTTGCAAAAGTTTACGGACCAAGAACACTCCTACCTAACCGATTGGGAACTCACGGTTGTTCCATTACTTACCGGGTTCTCAATACACCTCACCGATTAGGAACTCACGGTTGTTTAATTACTCACCGGGTTCTTAATATCTCCAAATATTAACTCACGGTTGTTTCATTACTTACCGGGTTAATATTATTCCTGCTACTGTTGCTACGGGTTTCTTTGTATAAAGTTTTCCGGCTCCTGTAGTACAACCTTCTCCTTCACTTTCATCTCACTCCAACCTTTACCTATATCTAAATTCCAAATTCTTTTCGTTTATGAACTTTTCCAATTTCACTATAAACTCAGTTCATAACACATGATAATTCAGTTCATAATTTCGTTGCGGGAAGGCGTGAATTAAAACTGATCTCAATCCTAACACATGAAAAAACAAACATCGCTTTATTAATAAACAAACAATTTTCCTCATTCATTTTATCAATCCTGTTCAACAAACATCATCTTGAGCATAGTAAACACGTCGAACAATATGCTTACGTTCTTAGTTTACGTTTCGAGACACTAATCAACGTAATCATCACATTATGTTCCTATTAAGAATTCATCGGTCTTTGTTTACAAAATATAATTATACAGAAAATATACAAGCATACTATATCACAAAATCTCTGACTAGCAATTTATTACACAGAGAGGCTTATTTTTAAGTTGCAGCAGCACATAATACCTAAGTACTTAGCTCAGTTTCAGCGAACTAATCTCGCTCGAGTCTTGGAAAATCCTTTTTATTATTCATTTTATGTGAAAGGGCAGGTACCAAGGGTGTCTTATGTCAATTTTTTGTTTTGAATACACCAAACGCCAGGTTTTACGTTGATTTGACGGGTATCGTGCAATATCGGTTCCCACAAAAATACATTCCTAATTGAGATTCGATAATTAAAAGTTATACCATTTGTCGAATTATTCATGGGATCTGTATTTAAATAATCAACAATAATTTAATAATTAAGGACATAATAGTTGTTATGAAAATCGCCTAGGTTTCATTGTGGAGAGTTTGACATTGGACGAAAATTTCTTTGTACTACGAGTGTCAGCACGGACTCACCATTCCTTTAACGAACATTGAATGCACCACCTTACCAATCGAACTGTAACGTTGTAGAAGCTGTAACTTTGATAGTCCGGCTTTTGTAGGCCGGTTGCAATTTTTTGTGAGAAACCTGGTTTTTGTATGAACGAGGTGAGTCATTGAGCGAAGAATGGAATTGTGCAACATTCACTTGATCATCAAGCAAGGTGCCGTGTAGGATTTCTTCACAATAGACAAACTGTCGTTGACGTCGATCTCCAAACTCGTCTTTTTCTCCTCGATGGAGCAGCTCTGGGCCTCTTCATCTTTCCTCCTCCCTCTCTTCCTTTCAATTTTCAGACGAGACTCTTGAAATATTTCGATGTCTTCGATCCGCGGGATTTTAGGGCTCCCGTTCATCAGCTTTTTCTCGGCCGGAGGTGAATTCGGAGGAGGTTTGGGCGGCACTTTCTGCTTTACAACAACTGGAGAATGGTATTTCCTCGTGGGAACCTGGGTGCAATAATTTAGGGTTATTAGATAAAATAAATAATCCTCGTATCATCATCTTAGTTACTACTGGTGGTAAGGTTTTCAAAATGTCAGGACCCAGTTTCCTACGTGAACTACTCCCCCAAATCCCCTAGCTTTCAGAAGAATTTTCACTTTTAAGGTAGCATGTTTTATATCTGTCTTTACTTAATTCAACAAGAGGACTACGAGCTTAAGTAGCAGTACACACGGTGGCACGTATTCATAGGTTCTTGAAGGACATGATTGAACATGCAATTTTAATCACAATCATTCGCAAAAGTCAATAAAATATTTTGGTGACTATCTATTCCTAAGCCTCCTTAAATTTAACTTACTAGGTTTATCAAGTCAGGAGTTCTTGACCTAGACCTAGGGGTTTCGAACTATTTTTTTTTCTGAAGAATTGAAAGAATTTTCTTGCAGATATGTTCACTTCATTACAAAATATTGAAATAATCATCTAAATATCAACTTCAAACCATAAGCTTGTAAACATTGGGATCTTACATGTAAATAGTCTTTCTGGTTGGAACAGATGTAGTCTAGAGAGACTGTGGCACTTTTTCTCTTGAAAGAAACAACAAGAGGTCGACGGTGAAGATCAACCTGCAAAAAGGAATGAGAACTTGCACAAAGAGATTAGGGAAGAATTGCTTTGTATGGTTTTAATTTAAAAACATAGTTGTGGTGTTTGAGAATTAGGAAACAGTAGGTATTTCGAAAGTATGGTTTGCCTATGAACACACTACCAAAGACCAAATTTATGAAGAATGTGACTCTCACATGAGGCTTCATGATGTGATTAAACGGAACCAAATTTTAGAGGATAGGTCGAATCGACGTTTAGAGTCATGTGTACAACGTAACTTTTTATTCCCCCAACAAAATTAGTTTAACTCTGTATTCCACCAAAGCTCTAAAATGATTAAACAAATTGGAATTACCAAAATTTTTTTATGCTATCACGAAACATGGTTGTTATTGATTTATGTGGCTGCCCTTTGAATGCTGAATTTGGAGTTTTGGATCATAGAATACATACTTTTCTGAAGTCTGCAAATAAACGACGGTATGAAAAACTGCTGAATTTGAAAAAATTTCAAAGGAATTGAAAGAAGGATCCCTGTACGAATTTATAAATGGGCTCACTAAGTTGATAAAATTGTGTTAATGTGGACACTACATCAACTCGGTGATCCTAACCTCAGTGCTTTTGGTTTGTTATTCAAAAATAAACCATTGTAATCGCTCTTGAAAAGAAAAAATTCTAACCCCCCCTCCCTGAAAATTTCATCGTTTACGTTTCAAAAGGTATAGAATCCAAATCTGCAATAAAATTTTTTCCGTCCGTCCGCCGTACGCCGTACGCACAATTTCTCCCAAACGGCTGGAGCAAAAGATCTGAAATTTCCAGGAAAAATCCATCTTGGTCCGACAACGCCCCAATTCTAGAGCCAGCTCTCCAACTTAATTTAAAAGACCCTTTAAGGGTTGTCAAAGTTCTGTAAAATCTTTAAAAACCTCAAAAAAAAGTCAAGGCAGCCTAAATTTGGACTTTTTTGAAGAACTTTCCATGAGGAATCGAATGAGCCCTTCCTCAGGTCCATAGCTCAAACCATTCCCGATGTATGGCCCGATTTATGGTGACAACATTTGCGTTATTTCGGTTTATTATTGTTTTTGTTTTGATTGCAGTAACCTAGTGATGTGGTGAACGTGGATACTGGAGTGAACTCTTAAAAGGGTTTATAGCCGATACACTGGTTGAAGTATTCTGATAACCATTAAAAAAATTTGCAAATTCTTTCACTGAGAGGTTTAAATTTTGGCTTGCGTTCATGATTTGAATTTCTACTAAGCTTTGGAGTGTGCGTATTTCACAGATGATAGAGCGATTATTGAATTTCAGGAGGCACACAAATATGATCAACTGATCAATCCAAATAGGTATTTTGGTTGAGAACAGATTTACGTGCTCTATGCATATCTCCTGAAATTCAATAATCGCTCTACATTGAAACAGGGACACTAAAAAGCTTAGCAGAAATTCAAACCTTGAACGCAAGCCAATTGAATAATAAACCCCAGTGAAAGAATTTGCAGCGTTTTTATAGAGCTACGTTTCACACCAGTATGACAGCCTTGTGTATTGCTTCCGAGTCTGCGAAGCAGCGTAAGCCCTATGTTCAAACAATTTTTGTTGTCCGAATTCAAAATTCCCACTCGCATTTTGCGTTTCATAGCCTACTGAACAAATTTGGTTTCGTGTCTGTCGGTCTGTCTGTCCGCATTTCCTTGTTACAGCCATAACTTCCACAATTTTGAATGAATTTAGCTCATATTTCGAGGTACTATGCGGATAAGGCCTCTCGAGATCCCATACGAATTTCACCTCAATATAATCAGCGGTACGCTTTGCGCATGCGCTAACATAAAAGAAACAGCCGTTATCTTCACATTTTTCAATGTACTCAACCCAAATTTTGAGGGATTATGCGGGTAAGGCATCTTGAGGTCCCATATAAATTTCATCTCAATATAATCAGCAAATTTCATGCACATGCGCTAACTTGAAATTACAATTTTGATTCAGTTTAGCTCATATGATAATGGATGTAACGAGGAACTGCACAATCTTCTCTTAACCACAAAGTAGATAAATGTGTCAAAAACGCGTGCCACTTTGACATACCGTTGGACTCACTAACGTTTATTCCTATCGGAGACGTCGAGAACCAGTATAAAAAGATAATGGTTAAAGAATGGAGTTAGCCTACGAGTTGATCTCCCTCGAAAAACGTTACTTTCATTTCAACATTACGCCAAAACCGATACACTCTTCAAAATCGTGTCACAGAAAATGCAAATTCACAACTCTGTGAGGAACTTGATAGACGTAGAAAAACTCTCAAACAGTTATTTTTACTGCTGCAAGACTTGGAGAACGGCAACATGGTTTGTTCAACAAAACAGTGATTAGGTGAGTCACCTTACTACGTAATCTCCAGTTACCGGGGTCAGATCTTGTGGCTCAGGCACTTAGGTCGTTTTGCCACTGGCACTCTTCAATTGGCGAGTCACCTTACTACGTAATCGCCTGTTACCGGGGTCAGATCTTCAATAATACAATACAGTGAGAGTTACAAAAAGGTATCTTATATAATACAGTGAGAGAGAGAGAGAGGGAAAACCTTTTCAAGGTACATCACATTATAGCCGTTAGGCTTTAAGCGGAAATCATCCGGGGGTGCAGGGGGCGAAGCCCCCGCCGAGGCGCGTAGCGCCGAGTTTATGTTGCGTTTTTCTCTGGTTCAAAAAAGTTATGATTCTGCCCGTAAGTAGGAAAAATTGGACGTAAAGTTAACATAGTTCTGGGCCTAACAAAAATTCACCTCAGACAGATACGGCACTAAAATGGATCAGCAGGCTTTGCAACGCAGAAGGCAAGGGAATATTTTTTACTCTTTAGGACAAACTTTTTTTTACTTTTTACACAAACACTACTTCCCTTCTTTCGGTCGCAAAACGACGGAAAGCAAAACATTTTTCAAATGTACCCGTTGTTTGAAAGTTCTAAGGTAACGGTACCGGTAGTGGCCACAGTTAAGAATTTTTTTCTTTAGTTTTGACAATTGTGGGCCAACAGTAGTTTTCTTCAGGGCTCATTTAGAATATAGCCCGACTCTTCCCTAACATATCCATTGCCTAAAACTATCAAAAGAACAATTTTTTCTATTTTTTATTAATTTTTTCTCACACTTTTATTTTGATCTAGTAGTGGTCAGACATCAAATTACAAATTTCCAGGTAGTTATATAATACAGTGAGAGAGAGAGAGAGACATTTTGCCCTCCTTCCGTGTTTAATATCATTATCAAGCCGATGCTATAAGCGGATTCTATCCGGGGGTGCGGCTCGAAAGCCGCAGAAACGAGTTTTTGGGCGTTTTTCTCTGGTTCAAAAAAGTTATGATTCTACCCGTAAGTAGGACAAATTGGACGTAAAGTTAACATAGTTCTGGGCCTAACAAAAATTCACCTCAGACAGATACGGTACTAAAACGACGGAAAGCAAAACATTTTTCAGATGTACTCGTTGTTTGAAAGTTCTAATCGATATTTTTATTATTTATTGTTCTTTTAAAATAGTTAATAACATTTTTACTACCAGTCAAAATAATATTCATTGTATGATTGTTTTGTTCTAGAAATCTGGGTTCTTACATTTTACTAGTTTGTAAATTATACTTGGCTTCACAGTAATGTTAATTAGATATAGTAAATCACTAGCAAAGATCCACATCTAATAATTAGAAGTTCGAAGTTGATGAAATATATATCTTTGCAGAAGTTGGTGGAAGTTCTTCGATAACTTTCATAACGGCCTTTCACGATCTCCTTACGAGCGAGTCATCATGTAATTAGTTGGCCTTCCGTTAGAATATAGAGCCAACCGACAGCATCTCATATTTGCCTGCAACGTTTTCATCAGTGTATCCAGTCCTCTCGTGCCCACGGTCCACATTAACGCGTTGCCACGGTTTATTCATTTTTAACAAGGGAATTAGCCTAACCCGCAAGACGCCTCGGTCATGAAGGAGAGGTCGGCTCTTTGCGCCGTGTGAGAGCTTAGATGGCTGTTTGGTGGGCGGTGAAATGGAAACGGAAGTACAACTGAGGAGCTTACTTTCAAAAAGGCACATATCCAAATGTGGGAGAAAACGCTTTTTTCTCAATTTTCTATCTCTGAATATGAGTTGAATCAGATCCCCCTATCATTTCCGAACAAAACAGAACACATCCGCGTCAATTCCGGGGCTAAAGTTATGTGTTTGCATCAAAAGGTAACAAATCCGTCCCCTACATTTTTTTCAGTGCCTTGCAATCCAAATGGCACATATCCTCCGAATTTCGTCAGGCGATAAGTCGTGGGTTTTCAAAAAGGCACATATCCAAAAAGAAGCATTGCGCCTTCGTCTTGACGTTGAATATTTACACGAGACTCGATAGATGGCATGACAAATGGAAATATGGAGTCAGGTAAAGTTTTCAATAAAACCTACAGAATAGAGAATGAATTCTTTTGTTTTCAAAAGGCACAAATCCATGAGTTTTGATCAAAAGGGCACATTTTCAAAGTGAAAATCGATATACAGCCTCGTGTTTTGGAGAAAATTGATTCATATTCTGAGGCATCTTTATCTGTGCCTTCTCACACATTACTCCGATGAGAAACTGCAGAAAAACATCTCCACTAATCTGCAAATCGTTTTTTTCACTTCCTGAACATTTTGTCGGAATGGATGTGCCTGTTTGAAAGTAAGCTCCTCAACTATGGATTGGTATTCAACTATAGTAGACCCACATTTATCCGATTTTTCTCAGTGCAACACCAAAAATTATGTCAACGACATTATGCACGCATTTCAAGCTTATAAATGCGAAGGTGCAAGAATCGAAAATCTTTGCCAACAGTTATGAACCAACTTATTGTGAAAATTGTATTCAGTGTGACTATTACTTCGAGCTCGGAGTTCACATTCATACATATTCCCACCCTGTACTACTTTGAGGTAACTTGTTGTAACTATTACTTCGAGCTCGGAGTTTTTTCATATTCTTACATATTCCCTGCACTACTTTGAGGTAAGACTTGTTGTTATTTACTTTATAGCTATTTCTCTTATTCACACCTTAATTTATTCATATTTATTAACTATTCCTCATTGACATTCTTACCTCTGCTGTATCTTGCTGGTCAGTTAATCCCGAGATTAGATTAGCTTTTTAAAGAAATTTTTATTAAATTTTCACGAAATTGAATCTCGTATCTCATTTTACAACTACTTGATAAATAAGTATTTATTAAAGAGAAATAGGATATCGAGACAATAACTAGGATGGTCATATGGTACCGAGCTAGACGTTCAAAATCGCCCACACCGTCACCCCCTCAATAAATAACTTATTAATTAACTTGCAATAATGTAGGATTAGGACCTTCGATAGGATCGTAAATCCTCCGTCAGGCTCCAAACACCCTCAACCCCAACCCTCTAACTCACTTCTACCCAAGTTCCCGTTCAACCAAAGTACTCTATTTTCGCCAATAACAAACAGTAGTTGCCAATAATTAAGGGTCGCGGGGGATGGAGTGTAACAGTTTTGAACCGATTGTATAGAAATTGGTTATGGGAGCTATAGGTTAGAACGTTCGAAGTAGCGTTCACTTTCAATTTATAGCGAGGCAATCCACGGTTGAGGTAAGTGTAAGGATTTGTGTCGAGGTGCAAGGAAATCCTTACAACTTTAACTTTTACTGATTAATACAGTTACTCGCAATATGTCGTATAGTGTGACGACTGACGTTATTGTTGGATGCTATTTTTGATAGGAACTTTGTGGAACCTCAATTTCGCTTTTAAACGGTCCCACTGGAAACTAGTCCCAGCGCCTCAGGAATAAAAGTCGAGAATTTCGGTTAATAGCTCGTCGTTGATACGATGGGATACGAAAACGGTCCCACTGGAGCAGGCTCCAGCGCCCCAAGGATGCGTAACCAATCGGATCTACGAGAGGAAAAGTGTCCTAGGGAAACCTCCGTCAGTGTTCAGTTGGTCCCGCCTTGACGCTGTCAAGTGCCCCTACACTGTACCACTGAGGGAGGTAAGAAATGGAGAATTCGGAATATAGGAAAATCTTGAGTACAACAGCTGGTCCCTCCTTGCGAACAAGTGTCCCCCGGCACTGCTGTACCAAAGCAAAAAAATTCAGAAGCTGGTCCCTCCTTGCGAACAAGTGCCCCTGCACTTCTGAATCAAGATATGTTAAAGTATTAAGGTTCGTGAAAGGAGAAAGAAATGGTTTTTGGTTTGTGACGATGGGAAGGCCCTGGCAGAATGACTTGACGTTAGTCCGTCGTCGTTTATATACACCTCCGGTCCGAGGGTAGGTCGAGAGGGGTAGTAACGGCGTGACTTAGCCCTTGGGTTTTCCCCATCGTCCATTTATTTTGCTTGAATTCTGTACAATTGTTTTGGGTCCCCACAGTAAGGATCGTTCTTCCTGAGCCCATATGAACATTATTTGTACTCCGATAAATTTGTATGTAGGTAAATCACCAACTAATTACCAATGATCATCTTAGCAATGATTATTTTTATTCAATTTATCTCGGCATCAAATTATTGTTTGGTGTGTTTGGTTTCGTACCAAAAGTTCAGGTACCTGAACTGTGAAATGTCTTCGATTCTATAAATGTCATTTATGGCCATTCAAACAAACAAGTTCTACGAAAACGCAATAGGACATATTAATGAAATAATTTGTATTTACCTGGTCCATGTAAGAATTTCCGGAAGAGAAGGAATTATTATTGTTGTTGCTATTATTGCTGTTCCGAGCTGATCTGTGGGACAGGACTGAGTAGTTGAACCTCGGAGCGGCACCTCCTCCGCTACTCCCTGCTGTTTCTGATCGAATGTCTTTGCTCAAGCACCTTGTGAGGGTACTCTACCGAACGGTAGAAACAATGTATTAGCGACATTTTTATACGGAGACAACTATAATGTCATCTTTGTTTGCAAGAGGGTGTTAAGGTATTTACTATTAGTACTATTATTAACTATTATACTTATTAGAAGGTAACGTAACTATTAGTTAGAGAATCCTAACTGGACCTAATTAGTAGTAGGTAGTTGTTATTCAATACGAGACTAAGGTATTTTGTGGGTGTGCAACAAGACCCTGACACAGCTGTCGGCATTTGTCTGACAGCCTCTGGTAGGAACAACGTGTCCGCTTACTACAGAGGTATGAACTATGGGTTCGGTCACCTGAAAGTGTTGGTCACTACGTAGTTGGTCTTTAGGGTAAGAAGAACATCACCAACATAGTTAGAAATACAAGTTCCGTGGAAATCCAGCCAGCCATGGCAGTTCTACTATCTGGAGGGATGAAACGTCAAGTTCATTTGTGAGTATTTAAGGAGCTTCGCTGTCAAACTGAGACATCATTGAAAGATTCGAGAACCACATGCTAAGGAATGTTGTCAATGCACCTTGTACTTTCGAAACGAACATCTCCATCGTCAACAGTAATCGATGCTATAAAGTGATAAGCTGTGAGACTCCTCCTAAGGCTAAAATGTCGTGGCAACGAGGAAGCCGTCCCACTCCTTGTCTCAAGCGATATCATCAGCAGATTAAAATGTACCAAAACTCTTAACCTTGTTTACTTGTGAAGCAGTGAAGTGAAACAATGATCATAAATAATAAAACTATGATGCATCTTGGTTTGGAAAATGTGTGCATATTTCCAAAATAATATTGCCAACACGTTATACTTGAACAAAGAATTTAGTGTGAAAAAAAATATATATGTAATATTTAGTCCTCCCCCTCGTCTTCAATTAGTTTTCCTTCATCATAGGCTGGGTCATCCATGCTAATAAACTATTCTCGATAAACGAACGAACTGTATTATGATGAACTAATAAAATACAGAACAAATGACGGTAAATGACTGTAATAAAAGGTACAAGATGCGAGACTCTCGGGCTTTCTACATAGGTTAACACAGTCTTCAGTCGAACTCATAAAACATACTGACAATGACATCTAGAGGGGCTAGGGGCTCTCTCCCCTACCACCTCTCTCTTTTATGTAGAATGGGTGCGGGTGCATCGCTAGACGATCCATGCTGGATATTCTTGTACTATTTATCCTAGATATTGTTAGAGGTGAAGGCTCCCACATATATAGATTTCTGATTTGACTAAACATTCCCTTGTCTCTGGAACGTGCACTTTTTTTCCAGAGTGAGAATTGATGGCCCAGGATCCAGAGCTTCCTTCAAAATAATTGCTCCGGTCGTGTGTGCAGGTTTTAGTGGACTGAGTGAGTGGATCTCTCGAGGTACCCAAAAAAACAACCCTATTTTACTACTGAAAATGTACCTAAGATATTTTTTTTATCTTTTTCTGCATTGTTTAACATCCGGAAATGAAATCCATGGCCTAACTGGAATGTAAAATATCGCCTAAACTTCATAATCATTCATAATTTTGAATTTAACGTATGTACCCTGTACACTTACCTTAAATGCTTCCCTGAATTTGAGAGACATGATGTTATAGAGGAAAGGGTTGATGGTTGTAGACAGGTAATATAGAAGACCAGACATGTACGTGATGGCTTTGTACATGAGGATCATCTTTGGTGAGGTGTTGGCACCGTACAATGCGAACAGCCTTTGAGCCTGGAACGGTGCCCAGCAAATGAAAAATGCCACCACTACAACAACTGGAAATGAAAAAAACAATCACATCGTAAAGTAAACGTTAACTGTGATCTAAGAACATTGCTAGGTGTAGCACAAAACTCTCAACATCAAATAACAACTACCTATTACTTATTTACTCGATATAAGGTAATGTGTAGGTGCATTGTAAATGGGCTAATCAGTTCCTAACTACTTCATCGAACGAAAGATGACATTTTAATTATAGTGTAGCATCATGGAAATGTTGATGCTTTCTTTCCGTCCCATCGGTTGTAGAGTTGTGAAATTAGGTCACCGCAGAACAAAGAAACAATGTCTGCAGGGTGCAATGGCTAAACCCACAGTGAGACGCCTCCGATGCCAGTCAGGTTGAGGGAAACGTCACCCACCTAACTTCATAGCTTCATTTTACGGAATGACTTGAGAGTTTCTTACAAGATCTCCCCCTTGAGCTGGGATTAACATTAAACTTGATCCATCAAGACAAGAGTTAGATTACATGGAGGGATTCGGAGAAATCTGCGCAGTGTACGAAATTAACTTTTACGATGGCTCAGGGGGAGAATGCTATAAGATTTATTAACATTTATATAATGCAGGGGGCCTTTCCTTTTTACTATTGATACCTTCTTAGTTATGGTACTAACGATAAAGATTTGGGAACATGAATCAAGTCTTTACAATTTTGGGTTAATTATTTTAAATATCAAAAATGTTTAATGGAACAAGATAAAAAATATCAACCTCTTCAAAATGTGTTGGTTTAAGCAGAATTCAAAATTCAATTGAAGAAATGTTTGAAACTAAAAGAGCAGATTTCAATGAATTTGGCTCAAAAGTAATTCATTGATCTGATTTACCAGTGATTGCGATGTGACGGTCAATCAACCTTAAGAGGTTACTTAAGGGTTGAAATATTACGAAATGAAAATCTCCAACACTTTCGATGTAAGAGGGTAGTTTACTGAATGGATGATTATATTGATAGCTCTAAAGTAGTACACATTCCAACGATTATGAATTATGGTCGATTATTTCTTTTATATGATCGTTTGGGTACTTGTACGAGCGTCCCCGTAGGGAGGGAAGGGATGTTTTGGAGTCATAGGCATGTACGAGCGGCCCCGCCTGGTCAAATGGCACAGATTAGAAATGGTACGAGCGGCCCCGCTCCAGCGAAGGCCCGCAGGCCACTTGAATCCAGTGATGGGAAGGAACCCGAGCGAAGATGGAACCCGAAGTAGCATTGTTAACGAAAAGTTCGCGTAGAAATCGAGATATGATGTTGGTAAACGGTTACAAATTTACTTTTCAAAAAGCGTAGGCGGATTTTGTTATGGGCTGGAGGTGTTGTGCAAGACCTTGAAAATGTGCCATTAAAACCATTAGAAGTACCTACTTGGGTCGGGAGTCATGTGACTGTGATTGTCTGTTTGCATGTTTTGATAGTGTTCATTTTAGAGCAATAAACTATAGGCATGAAAAAAGTTTCGAGTTGGTGCTATTGGTTTCATTTTCCATATTTCCGTGGGGCCGCTCGTACATATACGCCTAGACCGACCGGGCCCGCTGGTACAAGTGCTCCCACACTGAGTGGGGCCGCTCATGTACCCCAACTTGCCCGCGAGGCCGGTCATGCCTTCAACCGATCGTTTATAGTTTATAATCGTGCGGATTGTAGTAAATCTGTGTACAGAGTTTCTAACGTTCATGCATCGAAGTGGGCGCTCCTTTTGTTATATTCACGACTTTCCCTTAAACCGCAACTTTTCTTCAAGGCCTCTCAACAAATCTTTCCAAATGACTCCAGCAACCAGCTCGGTTGAAAAACAGGAGTTCTTCCTGACACCTTTATCTCCGAACTTGTCTTCGTTCCTATTCTTCAAGTGTCAAAATCAAATGACCCTTCTCCCATCGTCCCAACGTCACCCGGTTCGTGTCGTGACAAGATAAAGAGTGAAAAAAAGCAAACATTAAATGCTTAAAAAGCTGCAAATTATCACACAAAGGCCCCCCCTGTATTCCTACGTGAACTGAATTGTAGAACTAGAGACCAAGCTTCATAGGTAGGTACACTAGAAAACTCACGTAGAGATCCAACTGAAAGTTTTTCATACATGAAACAAAAAGAAAGATCCAAACAAAAAGAAACCCTCTGCTTGATCTTCTCAATTGATTTTTACCTTGGGGCATGGAGTTTTGGAGGCTGTTTGGTCTCACCAGCCACTCGGTAAAGAACTTATAGGCTCTGAAGCCGACAGTCTACCTGACCAATATCTCTTTTGAGGGAAGTAATGATCGTGCAGCATTCGATTCTCGAGCCGATTTTCATCTGAATCAAGCAAAAAATCTACCCTCTTCCATCGAAAGTTTTTGAGATGGTGCGTATAATGTACATACGTAGGAGGTGCCATCGATCCCCAGATCAATTATACAATTTTTTAGTACCTGGACAAATAACGGTATGCTACGACCAAAAGCAAATGCCCTCAAATGGAAGAAGAAATATTTTATAACCAAAATTCCATATGAAGACAAACGATTAATCGTTGAGCATTTCTTGAAATACTTATCATACATATTCGTATTTAAACTTCTCTTGTATTCTCGTGCTCCTCTCGTATTTTATGTGTCAATTTTGTAGGTATTTTAGGAAATTTTCCACCATCTACTCTTTGGAGATGATTTTACTTGATGCTGAGTTTTCACGGTCATCTTCGGCCAATATGCAATTTAGAACCCGGATTAACTCATTTCTTTTGAGGGGGTATCCAGAAGGTAGAAATCGTTCACTTTGAATGTCAAATTCAGAACTTATGAAAAGTTTCGATTACCATACCAATTCTCAGATCAAATTGAATTACGCATGGCGAAGCAATAGGGGTGAGAGTTGAGGTTCTCCCCTGCTCAAGTAGGCATGGGATGATGAAGTAGATGCTGTCCATATTCGCTTACAGACCTACCAATCTAGTTCCTCTTCTGGAAAAACTCTCTCAGAAAGCATTCGGTAAAACCAAATGATATAAGTTAGGACGCTCGTTAGTAGAGGTCACTTTTCAGCATTTAATTTTTGACATCTATATAATCGTATATTGATAATTCTATTAAAAGGAAGCGTGAATACCTAATATTCCTTCCAAGAACATGGTCACGAGTTTATCACCGCCTGAGTGTAACTTCCAGGAAGGTAAATCGAGACAGCTAGACAAAAGGCTGATCCAGAAAACTTGACACTGTGTTGCAAACGTTTTATCTAGTTAAAGTTCTATTCTCGTACTAAATAAGAGCCATCAACCACCAAGATTCCAGCTTCAATATTCAGAACTAACAATGTCTATTAGTACTCACTACTTCCGACCGCAGACAGAGGGTTTCACGTGAATGGAAGACGCTCTACAATATTATATCTAAACTAGATGGCCCCATAGTACCAACGTATTCACAGACGGATCAAAAAATGGAGAAAGTGTGGGATGTGCGTTTTATATCCCAAGTGACGGAATTCAGATGACTTACAAGCTATCGAAACAAACTTCGAGCTTCAGTACTGAAGCTATAGCGGTTATAAAGGCTGTAAACCACATAATATCGCAACATTTCAGCAACAACACCACATGAACAATCCTCACGGATTCAATTAGCATTGTCAAGAAAATTGGGTCATATAACGTAGAAAGAGCAGATAACCCCCTGATAACTCAAGTATTAAGCCTTCTAGCTCAGGCAAAAACGGCCGGAATCAAATTCACTTTTGTGTGGATAAGAGGGCATTCCGGAATACAGGGAAATGAAAAAGTGGACACTCTAGCAAAAACAGCAGCTCTACAGAGCCATGAGTATACCACCACCATCCCAAGCTCGGACTTCTATTCCTGGAACAGAATGGCGACAAAAGTTCATAGCATGCGAAAAAGGAAAGTTTTGTAAGGAGATACAACCGAATTTTCCAAGACGCCCATGGTACCATTACCCCCAAGTCCCCAAACCTTTCACCAGAACCATCACAAGAATGAGGTCAAATCACGGAGTCTGCGATGCTTATCTACATAAGTTTAATCTTCAGGATTGCCCGCAATGTAATCGGTGCGGAAACCCCAGTGGAACGATTGAAAATATAGTGATGGAGTGCCCTCTATTCTACCTAGAAAGAGACATTTTATTTAAAAAACTATCTACTCTGATCGAACTTCCATTTAATCGCGAGTTCAAAACTTACAGAGCCTAACCTACGGAGGTCTTCGAGTATCAGAAGAAATAATTATGAGAAAAAAATTGAACAGGCAAGATCGACCTCGTCACTGTAATTGGCTCACTTAGATTTCTCACTTTTTGCTGAGAAATTACAGTGACAAAGCCGAAGTTAGAAGTGGTACATACGTTTGATTGATTTTAGGAAATGGTAAGTCAGTTTTTTAATGTTCGGAGGACGGCAGAAGATGAACTTTAAGGCCGGGCCCCATTTTAGTTAGATATGGGTTGATGAGAGTGCGTTGAGAGCTCATGGAGTGCGAACTTTATAGAAAACCCCTCTACTTCGCGAGGGTTGAAGAGTTAAGAAGGGATGTCTTCACCTAGCGATGACCCCTGAAGGCTGGGGTGCGAATCGTCCAAGTATTTCATGCTCCGAGTTATTCTTTAGAGAGTATGATCAGTCTTTAGACAATATTTATGCCGGCGGATATATCTATCAAGATTAATCGAAAATGATGCAAGAATCTCACTACACCTCACAACTAGACCTCACTTGTAGTTGTTCACCCAAGTTTCACAAACTATACTCCAGGAGTTTTGGAGAAATTCTCCAAAGGGTATTCAAGGGCGGACGGATCTTTTAGCATTACTTTTGGAATCTAATAGTATTAAATAAACCAACAAATTATGGGGGGGGGGGGGGACTTTTTCTTGGTCTGATGCTTGGGATTTTAGTAATTGGGATTTTAATAATTAAATAAATAGTGCCTAACTATGAATCATTAACTACCCTAGGTAGAGAAAAATCTAATTCTTTCACTGGGGTTTATTATTCAATTGACTTGCGTTCATGATTTGAATTTCTACTAAGCTTTGGAGTGTGCGTGATTCACAGGTGATAGAGCGATTATTGCATTTCAGGAGGCACTCAAATATGATCAACTGATCAATCCAAATATGTATTTTGGTTGAGAACAGATTTACGTGCTCTATGCATATCTCCTGAAATTCAATAATCGCTCTATCACCTGTGAAACATGCACACTCCAAAGCTTAGTAGAAATTCAAATCATGAATGCCAGCCAATTGAATAATAAACCCCAATGAAAGAATTTGCAGCGTTTTTTTTTTTTTTTTTTTTTTTCAAAATATTTAATGTAAAATAAACATTTTTTTATGATGAAATTGAAAATTGATTGATTTATTGAAGTTGAAAATGAAAAATTGATAAAACGTGAGAACTTTGACATGTTTTTGCAGTTAGTGAATTCACAGAATTACTTATAGAGAGGACTTGCACATGTCTTTCGGAGAATTACATTTTATAGTCTGTTGATTAATGTACTAAGGTCATTTTTTTTCGCAACCTTGAATCACTATTTTTTCTTTCCGAATTTCAACTAAGGTCGTCCAGTCAGAGAATTGAGCAAAGAATCAAGGATCTCTTATTTGTTCGCTGAGAGTGACTCATTAGTCATTTATGAAAATCCCTGAACTTCTAAGGGAGTATAACAGCGAACTTGATCATTATCTCAAGCTTATCTCTTCGGCGTTATCAAGTCCGTCTTCCACCCTCACTCAAAGCCTTGAGAGTTTTCGATGGAGTAGATCCCTTGTTATATATATAATACATAGTATGTACATATTATGTACAATACATAACAAACTTAATGGTCAAAAATGCTGGAGGTCATTTACAACAAAGTATGATGTGGTATAGTATGGTATGGTATTTTATGAAGTTATGGAGCCAAGAGTTTATATAAAGTTGATGTTCCAATTTACATGAAACTGTAACACGAATAATTTTGATTGAATGATGAGAAGAAATTGGGGGTATTATTAGAAAAATTTCAGGCGATAATGTAATGAGAGATGTAAAAAATGTTAAACGTTCGTTGCGTGGAAAATGTGATCGATTCAAACTCAAAAAAACCCAATTTTACTCCAGAACGTTTTCAAGTTTTTCTACACACCGGGCGCCCAGTTAGCTGGAAAAATCAATCAAGTACCCCCAAACAAACAAGAAAGTTCAGTTCCAATCTCTTCAAAGGAAAAGTACCTAATTGACACAATTCCACCGCCCAACAATACTTGTACTTATTTTGTTCAAAGTTCTCTTTCTAGAGACAGCTCAATTTCGGATTGATTTAAAAAAATCGAATATAGAATAGGTAGGCCTATCTAACTAGCGATAATGACGGAAGAAGTTGTGGCATGTGTGTTGTGTTTCAAAAGTTGCTTCTTACCTACTTAGTAATAGATTTTTATACTGTTAATTAGAACTTTTGATACTGCAATGCAATAATTGGTAAACCAGATGGTTCATTACAAAGGTTGTAGGGAACTAATTTTTGAGAAATGAACAAAATATGACATGCAGTTAAGATGATTCAAGTTACAATATGACTCTGGATATTCGGGGAAGAAAAATGGAAAAGAATAGGGAATTTATGTTAGACCAGACACGAAGATCTGGCGTAAACGGACATCATACCTAGCATTTTCACAACTCTTGTTGTACCGTATCCGGAACATTTCCGACTGTCTCTCAGCCTTTGACCGGCCTTTCGACTGGCGGATCTATGAAGTTTTATCCCGATGAGGATATACAGGACTGTGATAACGGACATGGGAGCGAAGAAGAAAATAACCGTTGACGTCTCGAAGGAATAAGGATAGTAATTTTTCATTCCGCAGATCTTGTACTCTTCTGACATCTTGTTGCCGTACTTGTCTACCTCGTACACCAAACCAGTCTGAGCGGCCTGTGAACACAAACAACTATTATGCGGGAAGAACCACCCAGTCATCGATTCTAAGGAAACAGACTGAAACTAAACTTAGATTTGATACTTGAATATAACCTCAGTACCCTCAAAGTTTGTATCACAAGTAGCTTTGACTTGTCGTGATGTTTAATTTGTTAAGAGTGATAGACACTTTGCCGCACCAACCCCCTTACCTTCCTCAGTGTAATTTACGTATTTATTCAAATCCTTGATACGATCAGAATCAAAGAATAGGTTCAAGTTTCCAAATTACTGTGATTCATTCACTTTAGGTAGGTAGCTGTAGATAGTCGTTTCGACAGTAATTCATTTGACTCTTACAAAGCTGGTTATAAGAGAGAGGTCGCAACTTGAGTTTCTGAACTACAAAGTTCCTAAGTAGTAACTTACTTGGGGTACTGCACAAGCGAGAGCTATGAGCCAAACGGCAATCACGAACTTGATTGCCCTCGACAACTTGGAAAACGTGTGAGTGAGGAAGGGGTGGCAAATGGCCACGTATCGCTCCACCGTGAATGCTGTAATGGTGAGAACTGTAGCGTTTGAAGAGGTCTCCGATGCGAGACCTGAGAGAATACAAAACGTCTCACCAAAGACGTAAGGGTACCTGAAATGAATGATAATTTACGCGACATAAGCGCATCGAAAATATGAAGTTATGTATGTCTACATCTGCTCTCAATTACCATATGTGTAAAAATAAATGACGTTTCTAATAACCAGTAAGAATCACTGAAAATCTAGGCGTCTTTAGGTAACAAATAGAAAGGGGAAACTATATCCTAGAGAATAATATCCGGCAATGGTAAGATGATCCCCTTCAAAAGCAATTCAATAACGTTACTACGATTAAAACTGACCTCTTCAGAGGTATGTTTGATAATAATTTTGATTTCTAGCGCACTGAGCAACTGAAGAAAAAAAGGTCTGAAATTTTCAAACAGCTTTAATGCTAAACGTTAATCACGTATGATTTAAGTGACGATTAGGTTCTTAAAGACTAAGCCTAATATACACAGACTAATATACAGGGTGGTTCCCTCGTAGAGTACGAAATTACCATATGTGTAAAAATAAATGACGTACCTAATAACCAGTAAGAATCACTGAAAATGTAGGCGTCTTTAGGTAACAAATAGAATGGGGAAACTACATCCTAGAGAATAATATCCGGCAATGGTAAGATGATCCTCTTCAAAAGCAATTCAGTAACGTTGCTACGATTAAAAATGACCTCTTTAGAGGTATGTTTGATAATAATTTTGATTTCTAGCGCACTGAGCAACTGAAGAAAAAAAGGTCTGAAATTTTCAAACAGCTTTAATGCTAAACGTTAATCACGTATGATTTAAGTGATGATTAAGCTCTTAAACATTAAGCCAATATAATTTATAGGGTGATTCCCTCGTAGATACGGACATTTTTTGGGTAAAACTAGACCGAAAATGGAGCAAAACGCCGCCAACCGCACTGTTCTATCTCAACCCGTTCCGGAGATATGATTTTTCAAAGATTTTTTCGAGGAAACCACGTTTTTTTCCCATAAAAGCTGTGTTATGTGCACTTTGCTCCAATGTTTTTCAATTTTTTAGTACATTTTCGGATTCAGCAATAAATTTCCAATAAGATGGTAGTACAGGTTACCATAAAAGTCACTAACATTGCATCGAATGAACAGCTCAAACTTCAACTAGGTACGTGGGAAAGTTACATTTTCTTATTTTTCATTATCGCTCATCAATTTACTGAAAGATCACCCAAAAAACTGCAAATTCCATAAAAAGTAGCGCATTTAACCAGTTTTCGAATGATATAGTCACATTTATGATTTTGGTCCGATTTCGTAGAGAAATTCACATTTTAAGTCCGAAAATCATTGTGTGTTATTTTGGTTTGAAAATCAGGTACTTACTTAGTAGATAAATCATAGGTACATTACGATATTCCCTTTATTAAAATCTGTATTTTATACAAAACAAACTCTTCAGCGGAAGAGAAAAGAAAAGTATTGTTGATAGAATATAAAGAAAATCTGTCAATCAAGTGCTTAAAGAATCTGTTATTTTATTAGATTTTCAAAATGTCCTCCATTATTTCGAATGCAGCTTTTTGCTCTTTTTCTCACTGCTCCTACGGTCACTTCTAACGTCAGATGCTGCTGTGATTTGGCTCCGGCCTCTACGATCCTTGCCTGTGGTACTTCAACGCTGGTCACTTCTGTAGCGTACACTTCACTTTTCATGTAGCCCCACACAAAAAAGTCCATTGGAGTTAAGTCAGGCGTACTCACCGTTTGTAAATGTGGCCATATCCAAGAAGGTGTATCGACAAACTGAATATTAAACCCGTCCCGTTTTAAACGGAAAAGAACTGCTAATCTACAAGCGGCAATGTTCGAAGTACTCCGAAGGCCGAAGTCACTGTTATTATGATACCTAAACAGACCAAACGTTTATTTTCTATCAACAATACTTTTCTTTCCTCTTCTGAAGAGTTTGTTTTTTATAAAATACAGATTTTAGTAATGGGAATATCATAATGTACCTATAATTTGTCTACTAAGTAGCTGTTCATTCGATGCAATGTTAGTGACTATTATGGTAACCTGTACTACCATCTTACTGGAAATTGATTGCTGAATCCGAAAATGTACTAAAAAATTGAAAAACATTGGAGCAAAGTGCACATAACACAGCTTTTATGAAAAAAAAAAACGTGGTTTCCTCGAAAAAATCTTTGAAAAATCATATCTCCGGAAAGGGATGAGATAGAACAGTGCGGTTGGCGGCGTTTTGCTCCATTTTCGGTCTAGTTTTAGCCTAAAAAAAATTTCGTTTACTACGAGAGAATCACCCTGTATATTATATTGACCTATGTAACGGTAATTTTGAACAGAAAAACAAAACTCTTCTGATATGTCGGATTGTATGATAAAAGCATCGGTCTCCGATAGATCAACCCAAAGCAACATTAAAAGTTGTCTAAAGATGGGTATCCTCTTCCTTCTTAACAGCTTCATGTTCATCCTTTGATGGGTCCTTTTGCATGTAGTTTCTCTCTCTCTACTGCCTTCGTGAAAATTGACCATTAAAAAGTTGAGTGGGTTAGCTCTTGTGTCTAAAAGTTTAAATTCAAAAACCGGTATCAGCTGTCAATAGTATTTTCTCAAATCACACCTAACGCTACTCGGCGAAATGATGTTCTGTTCTACAGATATTCATGAGCCAAACTGAAGAAGACCTCCAGTACCAATCTTTCTCTTCGGCTGACAGATTCCTCTTTCCTACATCGGGAAGTCAAAGTAAGTAACAATTGAAAAATGATTGTCAACTGAATAATGCCGGTGGAACAGATGTGTTGGTAGCGGAAGACAAGTTTTTCCGATAAATCATTGCCACCCACTCACAAAAAACTCAATCTTTCGCTGATAGCAGGGTGAAGGAGGATTTCAACAAGTGATGGAAGGCGAGTGAAAGTGCAAAGGAGAAAGACCGGGAAAGAGGAGCTGGATACGAAAGGAGGGGCCCACTTTATCTTCTTTGACGTTCAAGACCGAAGAAGGTCCGTGGAAAGTCCATCCACCCTATTTCTGCAGAATGATAACGGTTTCGGAATCTTCTCCACGACCTTAACATTCACATAAAAGCCCAAACACCTTCTACGTCGTTCCAACAGAAAATTTATTGACTTTTCATGGTAAAATGCAGACTTGGATTTTTTCCTATCGGTCTCACCACTTTTCAGAATTTAAAGACACTTCTCTCAAGAAGTCTGATGTATTCCTAGTATTCTTGGTGTTCAGCACATTATGAGACCGGCTTTGAAAAAAGGACAGATCCATCTTTATTCTATTTCGGATTTCATTTCAATGCGCTCTGCATTTCAAGCTTTCCCGGATAGACCGCCGTATGAAATGTGAAATATCAAAAATGAGCTTTATAAAAATGCTCGATTGTGTACTTTGGAGCTTTTCAGTCCATTAGGCTTACGGTACTAACATGATTTGACTGTATTTAATAAAATATTATAGATTATGTGAAATCAGAATAAATATGTTTTGACATTTTTTGGAAATACAGCAGTGCAATCATTATGCACTTTTATTTGACTTCCATCTACAAGTTCTCAGTAAGTATGGAATCTGAGACGAAATTCAAGACGAAAACTCTGCAAATTCTTTCACTGGAGTTTATTATTCAATTGGCTTGCGTTCATGATTTGAATTTCTACTAAGCTTTGGAGTGTGCGGGTTTCACAGGTGATAGAGCGATTATTGAATTTCAGGAGATATGCATAGAGCACTTAAATCGGTTCTCAACCAAAATTCCTATTTGGATTGATCAGTTGATCATATTTGTGTGCCACCTGAAATTCAATAATCGCTCTATCACCTCTGAAACACGCACACTCCAAAGCTTAGTAGAAATTCAAATCATGAATCATTGAATAATAAACCGCAGGGAAAGAATTTGCCGAGTTTTTTTTTAAGAGCGATTACAATGAAAAAATATTCTATTCGATAATTTTAAATTTTAAATTACGGAGCATGCATATAAGAATGCTTCAACCCGTGTATCGGCTATAAACCCTTTCAGGAGTTCACTCCAGTATCCACATTCACTACATCACTAGGTTACTGCAATCAAAACAAACACAATAATAAACCAATATAACGCAAATGTTGGCACCATAAATCGGGCCATACATCGGAAATGGTTTGAGTTACGGACCTGGGGAAGGGCTCATTCTATTTCTCATAGGAAGTTCTTCAAAAAAGTCCAAATTTAGGCCGCCTTGACTATTTTTGAGGTTTTTAGGGATTTTACAAAACTTTGACAACCCTTAAAGGGCACTTTAAATTAAGTGAGAGTGCCAGCACTCTCTCAGGGCGTTGTCGGACCAATGTTGATTTTTCCTGAAAATTTCAGATTTTTCGCTCCAGCCGTTTGGGAGAAATCGTGAGTACGGCGTACGGCGGACGGACGGAAAAATTGTTATTGCAGATTTGGATTCTACAACCTTTGAAATGTAAACCATGAAATTTTCAGGGGGGGGGGGGGGGTTAAAATTTATTTTCTTCAAGAGCGACTACAATGGTTTATTATTAAATAATAAACCACAACAGCTCGGGGGTGCACTTCTCCTATCAATCTCTCAAGAATACCGCAGAAAACCATTGGTGCTTAAGTAATTTGTTTACTGGGTGTTAGAGTAGAGCAGGGCTCTGTTCATCACACACTGCATACAGAATAATTAAAAAAAAAAAAAAAAATCCATCAGAGGATTCGAAGGCAATCGGGCAAATACATTAAGCCGGGAGTTTATCAACATGAAAAAATTATTTGAATTTTCAATGTTGTTCTGCTACTCACTTGGACCACAAAGTGTACATTTCAGTTGGCAGTCCAGACACGAGAAGAAGAAGGTCGGATATAGCGAGGGAGAAGAGGTAGTAGTTGGTGGCCGTGTGCATGTGACGATTTCTGGCGATAACGATGCAAGTGCTGACATTGCCGATGACTCCAGTCAGGAAAATCAACGAGTAGATGACGGTCAGTGGTACAACTATGTATAGCGGGTCTCTTTTGGGCCCCCACGGATTAAAAGCCTGATCCGATCTGAAACAAAACAGCTGATTTCCTTAAAAATATTATTCAACTAATGATTGAATTACTGTCTATGTTAAATTTCAAGAGGCTGCCAACGTTGGACTAATTAACTGAATCATTGCAGGGAATAGTCAGTGCAGTCGTACTATAAGAGCTGATGAGGTGGATAAGAAGCTTGTAAATTTCACCGTTACTTGAGATGTTACTGGATAAATTTCATTGGAAATTAACAATTTTGACAGCATTAGAAATTGATGATTATGAACATGGTAACTAAAAAAGTTGTTTTTGCCCAACTGTAGATTTATTAAGTTCTGACCCTTTTAGGGAAAAAACATTCGCGGAAAAACGAGGAGTAATGGTGCTACACGCGAAACATCTCATCACCAGGGTTAGAACTTGTTATGACATCGGATATTAATAACTTCTTCGAAATGCAATCTCACGTGCTATTTCAGAACAATGTATGAGATGCCCGCTGTTGCTGTAGTATCGTGCAGCTTTCTTTATGTATGGTTTTACTATTTCATTTTCCACGCAGGAAAAGAGTCCTGATACCGTTATGAGTTGGCTACTAATTTATCAATATAGGGACTTGAAAGTTAACCAATACGAAATTATTCAGAGAATTTTTCCATCCAGACGAAGTTCAAATTATCATTCTTAAACGCCATAGGAGTTACATAAGTACTTTCAAAATTGCTATTTCAACTATTTATAATATTGTGACGTTTTGGGTTTATTTCATTAATTTAATTCAATATCATTTTGATATATTATTTTCAATAATGAATCTTTAAAATCAACTTCCAAAATACAGGTGCCTTACGCCGTCCGTAGCTTTCCGCCGAAACTAATGGGGCAAAGTAGGATTGAAATTGCTTGAAGAAAATTGGATCAAAAATCACGTGTGAAGTTCGGCATCACTATCGATAAGCCTTAAATGGACGAAATATGAAAAAATCTCATCACTAAACCTATCTTAATAATAGCAGTGTTTTTCTGTTTGGTATTGAAAGAAATTACTTCCAGCTTTCGTACGCTCATTCGCTCGCTCTTCATGAAAGCGATCGCTTCACTCCTTTGGCAGCAAAATAGTTTAATTGAATTTCCGCAGGTACACACTTTATGCTATTTTCGGATGCAGCAGAAATTTTACGATTTCGAATAGATTGTAAAGGAACTTACCCGGAACGGCACATGATGATACCAATACACGGGAGTAGCGCAGTGACCAAGGCACAAGGGCCGGGAAGGGGAAGGAGGAAGAAGGGATCCGATCAGGTATAAAACCACAGACACCGAGTCAGGACTTCACTTGGTGAGTGTGCTCAATCTTAAGCTAAACCCTAGCCTTATTAATCCTAAAACCCCCAAATAACTGTTCTTGCGAGTAGGTTATAGTAGGTCCACCTTTTAGCCTTTTTCCTTGAGTAAGAACTCTGATGTAAGCAGAAGTTGCAGTCTGGAAACATCGAGTCACCTGCTCAACCTCCTTTCTTCACCCCAGTGATACAAAGTCTGATGCTTCAGACATAGGTCTGTAATTATCGACTTTTTAAGCTCGATAACTATTCTATTCCAAGTTGGAGTGACTAGTGTACGCGGACTGTATGTTACGGAAACACCGTCACCCATAACCTATCTTCCATCCTCTCTGTTGGTTTTAGCCCGATGCTGCAGAATTAATTGTCTGGATTCATTGGTTTACACTACAGAAATTTCCTAAATACTCCTTGCCAACTCCAGCTCATCCGCTAGCCAAAACTTTACAAAAACCACTATCTTCCTTCAGAAGAGAAAGTAAAATAGTACAGGAATCAAGATATCAAGTTCCCTACTTAGATTTTATGGAAAAATATCAGTTTGAAGGCACAATAACGATGGAAACCCAAGACACCAAAGGAGTTATCACAAGAACAAAAGTAGTCAAAGTTCGAACAGCCTAAATGGGGGAAATAATTGAATGCGGACAGTCTTTTCTAAAGTGTGAAATGGTTTATTTACAGTAACAAACATTTTCACCTAATATTCATGCCCCTTTGTGATGCCCCTAATTCCTTTGTGGAATTCCTATATGAAATCGACATGGAATCGCAACGTTCAAGTTTGTACTGTTTATGAATCATTTGAAACTTCAGAAAACATTTCATAGTTTTCCTAATTTTTACCGTTTGAACGTTTGCTTTTTTTATCCCTGGGGTTCCCCGTCCCAACCGTTTTTTCCCCTTCAATCCACAAGTTCTCCATGGAATTCATACGGAATCGCAAGGTTGACCATATCATTGAAAAGCTGATTAAATTTTCCAGTTTTCCTGAAACTTGATAGCTTCTAGCACTTCTTTGAGAATGCAGTTAAAGTTCAAGTATTTCCAGACTCTTATTTTTCGTTTTATTTTAATGTTGAACGTTTGTAATTATGGGCCCTACACCCTGTGATTATAAAAATGCACTATGACGTATAGACAATTAAACTGAATCTAAAAATGTGGTAAAAAGTTGAAAAAAAAGTTTTGAAGTGGAAAAATGTTATTATAGCACAAAACGTGCTGAAAAAAAAAATCACATCTTGGAAGTGGATTGAGATGGAAAAGTGAGGTTGGTAGGGTTTTGTTCCCACCTGACACCCCCCCCCCCCCCCCCCCAAAAAAAAAAGTTTACATCAAATGCGGGACAGCCTGTATAGTTATATACAGCTAATGTACTGCAGACATCATGCAATAATTATAGACCATTGATCATCGTAGAACGGCTGGCCAATACACAAATGTATTAACCTTAGAGCAGAAATTTGCAGCGTTTTCTTATGGTAGGTAAATAATCTCGGTGAACTTGTCTGAGGTCTATTCAGAGCTGGTGTCAAGCCAGCACTCCGGACAAAAGCCAACTCTGGGGAAATCAAATTGTGAATTTCTTTTTTCTTTCCTAAGCAACCAACTGTCGCTTTTGTCTTCACCCTCATCTTAGAACAGACACTACACGGCGCGCCCGTTCAATCGCATTTCTTCCGCCTCATAAAACTTTATCGGGCTGCCTAATCCCGTTACAAGGTCTGAGTGGGATTGATGAAACTTTTCCCATCGCACAGCGGTCATTTTACGACTGGAAAAGATATCGAATAATGCAGAGTTATCAGGGCTCAAAGGATTCCATTTACTTACCGGATTTTAGGTTAAGAGAGTTTTCGAACCTCTTTAGAAAACTGAAATCTGCAGTTCCTCCTTCATTCGGATTCCCGGATTTTAATGCTGTGGGCTTTACGATAGAGCAGTGAAAATCAATCATTCCAAAAGAAAGGATTGGCTTGTTGACGAAATTTCAAAAACGTGTACCGATTTACTACAGCTTCCTCGTCTATGTAACATGAACGTGTAGATGTTTTGGTATGTTTTAAATAATCAGAAAGATGTAAAATATAAGTTTCTTAGAACGATACACTGGAAAAAATGCCGTGGGACATGTCCTGACGTGTATCAACTACTTCAAAAGGTTAGTCGACATATATTGCTAATTCTAAATCGGATAGAATTATGAAACCATTGCATGGAATTTGATAAATTATTACCAGACCTTATGTCCGACTACCCTCAAAGTTTGAACGTGACCGAACCACATGAGCAGAGTGATGTATTCATTTCTGAGCAATGAAACTCACAGTGGACCATTTATGATCTAACACAGTCCATGAAAATTTCTTCAAAATCGGCGGGAAACTGTTGAAATTTGGCTTGTTATAATGATCTACGTCACACGTACGTGCAGACAAACAGAAAGGGCACGAAAGTTCAGAATGGTCTAAAAAGCTAAATGAGAGTGAACATTTTGGAGAGAAACAATTTTGTCATCTCCCTAAAGTGAAAAAAATTCTTCCGCTGGTTATAGGTACACTCGGAAGCAAAATGTTCTTACAACATCTATAAAAATGCCAAAAAACTGTCGAAATCAGAATGAGTTCTTCAAACCTAAATTAAAACAGAATAATGCATGCAGAAAATTATTTAAATTAAAATGAAACATGCCGAAAAATTGACAAAAACTGAAATTCTAAAGCGAACATTAAGCGAAACGTTATATGTATAGTCAAAGTTCATTTACCACTGAAATATAATCAACAATTTTTTGCAGCCAGTGCTCAAATTTCTGAAAATTCAACATTTACGCGAATTTCTCTCAGTTAACTCATAATATTTAAAAATTCGCTCATACGATCGTGCCGCATGGTTGGTACTATTTTCAATTTAATTACTGGAGTAGTGATTGTCAGTGGGGTACGGCACAAGGTGGCCTTAAAATGCTTTTCCGGAAATATTAGCCTAGATTCTCCTGGAAAAACTGCAAGCTGTTAGATTGCATTTAGGACAAAATGGATTCATTGAAAATGTTCAGGTTTATGGTACAGGAGTACTTCCCGAGGTACAATTTTACTTTCACTAGAAACTACGCATGGGTTACCAAATAAATGGTGGTTTTGCTTTCTTGTACCTTTATCCCACCGTCCTGAAGAATCTCATAACTTGAACGAAATTTTGTCTAGATAAACACCTTATCCATTCGTACAAGGATCTACACATATGATTATGTGTTTTATTAGATGCTTGGTGCTGTCAAGATGATTTGGCGTGTATAGATTTACAAGATTAGGTTCAAAGCTAACAAACTTGTAACACACTTTAATCACTACTAAATAATGTATGTATAGTAAGTATAGCAATCAGATGAAAAGTGACACACCTATTCAGGAGGTACCAACAACCTACCTATTTAGGACGTTACATTAGGTTACTGTTTTTATCGTGTTCTGGAGCACTATTAATTACTTCTCGATCATTCCTATGTTTTCAATATAACAGTGGGTTATAATTAATATTAGGCTAGCTGTCAGCTATAACTATAATTTATTACTAACAAATACTGGGTTGTTTTGTTCTGTAATGAATGTTGAATTTTGTAAAATTTTAAGCACCATTTTCACACTCAGTAAATCAATGAAAACAGTTTTACGTTTCCTATTCTTATTAAAGCAAACGATAATTTATCTGAAGAAACAGCGTAGAACGGAGATCCTTCGTGGGGATAAATTATCTCTTATTACGCTGTAAAGGAAATAATAAATGCTCCATTGCTCTATTAAATACCATTTCCAGTGCGGTACTTCTGTTTACGGCTTTGTGTAGAGGTTAACACCAGAATCGTGATGAGGTAAGCACGGCTATACAGACCGTCTGGAAAGAATGTAGGTACGGCTAAATGATTGGTCATTCCCTCAGCAGCAGTTGGAATTATGATCAAATTATCTCAATCCCCGCCTTTAAAATTACGGTGGAAGACTTGGAAAATAACGTCGTAAAGTGTCCCTGGACGTGCAGAGTGGAGAGGGGAGCCGTTACTGTTGAGCAGGGTATCAGGGACTCGTTATGCGTTTCACTAAGATTTCCTTTACAGTAAACTGAAGGTTTCCCCTAAGTCTGAGATCTCTAGTGAATGTTATGGGTTCCTTTAACCAGATAGGGTTTCCCCTTCAACATCCACTAGGAGACTACGAGCTCTGTAGAGGGCGGAATTAGGTCCGGCCCGGCAATGCTGTTTTAATCCCTCTCAGCTCTTCATAAGTAAGGTGGGTATAAACACATTCACCGAGAAGTTTGTTCGTTTCGAAAAGCTCAGTAAAAATGGCTTTTTAGCACTAATGCTGAGAACTTTTGGGTTTACAATATACAATTATGTCATATGGACTATGTCCTTCACCGAAGTTCCAAACTCGGTTCAATAACTACAATTTAGGATACGAATGTTAAGAACAATTAAAATAGAGGGATCCCCTAATAGGAACAGTTTGTAATCTCTGAAAGATTAAACCTACCGAAATGGGTTTTTGGGGAGTATCTTTACAACACTTACATTGCTGATGATTCGATGTTTCCTACCTCCCTACTAGCCCGCAAATCCGCCGATGTGACGTACACGACAAATGCTTGTGAATCATTTCATGCATTTTTTAACAAAGAATCTCTCTCCCCACCCAAACGTGTACACTTTTTTCGAAGCGCTGGACGATATAAACACAAGTCGAGGTGTACGCTAAGCTTCATTCGATCAGCGAAAACCAGTCGCATGAAACAAAATTAGAAGTAAAGAAAAAGCAGGAATGGAAACGTCGAATTATAAGAAAGCACGAGGCACATGAACTGTCAGATTATAAGTTTCTGAAAAAAGTGTCCAACAAACTGCGGGCAAACTTGGAAGAAGAAGAATCGCAGTACCTGTGAATATCGCTGGTAGGATTGTAATTAGAATAAAATTTTACTTACTTTTACTTGATACAATTTTTAGACAGTCCTAAGTCTGGGCAAGTGGGAAGGAAAATTTTGTGCCCATCCGATTTTAAAATGTCAATGGTCGGCTGTCACCAGGTTACAAACGGTCACTTTTTAAAATCAGATCTGGTCGGGTACAAACGGTAACCTGGGTACAAACGGACTCTCACTTCTGACTGAGTGAGGCGACAGGCGGGTACAAACGGTAACCATTAGAAGACCTCGGGTACAAATGGGTAAACTCCCTTTTGGGGAATGAGAAAATTATGCTTTTTAGATGTTATGATTGTAAAAAGATACCAGTGGGTGAAGAGCAATGAATTTCATCGGGGACCATGTTCATATTCAACGTTACAACCCCTGATATCACAGAAATCGGTTGACAATTAGGTAGGCGAGCTTGTTAGAGGATTTGAGGTTTTCGTATTCGAAGCAGCCACCAACGACTTGCGGTGAGAAAACATACGAGGCAATCAAAGCTACGTTTTCTAATTACCCCCCCCTCATTCGGTTTTGAGCAAGATCGGACGAATAGGCCTTAGGAAAACAAGCCTGATGGGCTCATGTACTGCATACGAATTCAAAAAAATTTATGAGGGGCATCCCAAAAATTAATTTACCGTATTAAAAAAAAAAATCCAAAATTGCTTAAAAAAACGTGGGACCAGAAGAGTTGTATTTACTTACTCAAATACTATTTTTACTTTGTAGTCGTCACTATTTTGTACTAGTGATTCGTACCGTGTTAACGGTTTTTTCAATTTGGGGTTGTAACAGTCCCCCGCCAAGTTGAATATCCAGCTGTCAACTTGCAATTTGAGGTCTGCCTCTGTAGCAAACCGTTTGTTCCTAGATGCTCTTTTAGACGAGGAAAGAGACGAAAATCACGTTGCAAGATGAAATACTCTCCTACCAAGTGGCTCATGTGGAGCTTGGGTGATCCGAGCAAAGTTAGGGCATGACCTGAAGAGGGGAAACCTTCGGCATTTGTTTTGAATCGTTCTTCAAAAATTTTCCAAAAAATCACACCAACGATCTTTGGTAGTGTTCGTTCCTCTAAGGATGCCTATCTAAAGAACAATCATAAAGGGTGCAAACGGTTTGCCATAGGGGCGAACCTTAAACATGAAGACAAAAGTTGGTAGTTCAATTGGGCCGTGGACTGGAAAACACCATATCTAATAAACTGTTAACATGGTACAAAATAATGACGGCTACACGAAAAAAATCGTATTTGAGTAAAATAAATATAATTTTTTTTGTTGAAATTTTTGAACTTCTTTCCGAGAAGCCTGAAGTCATTTGAGTAACAGGTCGAGGAGAACAAACCATTCTTCTTTCCTGTACTTTTATTTTATCTTGCTTGTTCTATCCGTGGATTTCTGAGTAGCTAAAAACCGTATCTGTACCCTAGTTCTGGTAGTCCTTTGATACAAGCAGTACGATTATCTAAAACATAATATGTTTTAGATAATCTGTTAATTATGTTTTAGATAGAGGCTATAACATAACTATATTATAGCCAAACTGTCGGTAATAATTTGCAGCGTTTTTTGTTAGTGCCTATGTAGAGTGAAATATGAACAATAACACTGACTTTCTTCATCCAAAATTTCATATTCCTCGAAAATATCAGAAAATGGATGTAAAGCTGCAAAAGTTAAGTTTGTTAAGCAGTTGCAAGGATTTACGAACACGGACAGTTAGAAAAGAAACAAACGTTATCCAGAGTGGGAATTTTAATTTTGGTGAAACAGTTATCATTATTCAATTATTTTTGCTCGGTATTGTATAGAGGAGCTCGTTTGTCGTAAACTTGAAAGTTTGTGGGCGAATAATGCTAACATTTCTTTAAATTTTAATAATTTAAAAATTGGCTTATGGCAGTTTTGTTGTTGATTACTATAACTGTATGGTTACTAAAAGGCGGTACTACACTCCATACTGATGTTGCACAGTGATGCGATAGCAATTGCTTATTTCAGAAATGACGAAGCTAAGACAGAAATTAATGAAAAAGCGGGGAACAAAATATATTAGGTAAAACGCTCTTCGAGTAGGTACTTGTACAGCTTAACTTAAATTTCCTGATCTGAAAATCCCAAGCTTATTTCAAGTACCGCAGTTTCACGAGTTTCGCCTGGAAACAATCATGATGGGGTTACCTCGGATACGGTGGTTCGGAATACGATATTTTATATTATAATAACATCGTGGGTGGCTTCCGGGGATACAACCTTTCTATCCCTGTCTACCCAATTATTTTTGTTAGCAGGAGGGTCATTTCCAAAAGCCAATGAGCTAGATACATAGTAATGAAGGGCCGCAAGAACTTGAAAGTTTGTTTTAGATAGGTTTTTTTTTTAATTCATTGTTTTCGATAAATAATGAACTAAACTTTTGTAATCGCGCAAGAAAACTGTTTTCCTTGTACTTTCCAAGAAGAGAAGAATCCAAAACACAAAAACTGTTAATCTCTCTTTTTTTGCATAGGTGCCAAACTAATCACCATATCAAACGGTCACCATATGGTGAAAAAATCAGGATCTAAAAAAACTTTCGAATTATGAATAACTTATTTCCGTCTAGTTGACAGGTAACATTCCAAAGAATCGTATGAAACCACTCGGGTCACTGTGCATTCATAAATTCGCTCTACCAGGGTTAGGACAAATTAACGCCAACATTTGGGTAAATGAAAACTGGTGGACAAACCATGACGATCAAACCGTCTAATACAATTTCAATGGAATTGTCCTGTCAGAAAATTAAATTTATTAGAAGTATAATTTTACTGGAAATTGGAATTTCAATAGGTTCCTAAGAACGAAGCGGCTTCAATACCATGACTATTGAGTAGTACGGGCTGTTTTAGTGGTTGCAGCAGGGGACATGATATTTAAATGCTATTCGATGTTAATAATGAATTATTATCATTATTTTCACTAACTAAATAGATCAAAAACAAAATTAACCCCCTCAAAATGTGTTTCGGCCTCGTGTATAGATCTTTAGATTAATATTAACTCAACAGTACGAATTGGCTTGATCCTGGAGGGTTAGTATTTTATGTAACTTGACGATCTATTCATGGAATAATAAACTACGGACAAATTTGTGGAGTTTTTTTTTCGTTGCTTTCAACTTTAAGCCGATATTGTATGGTTAGACACATTTCACCGGCAATCCTTCGTCAATATTCACTATTCGGGCGTACCGTAACAAACTCAATTTTCCTATTTGCTGCACGTACATGCAAGTTAAGTCCATTCGTTCGTTAGTGTTATTGAAGGGTTTCGGGGGGAACTTTACAGCAAGGTGCAACCGAACGGAAAACTACCTAAGAGAGATGAACAACTGAATAAATTTTTGGTGAAATCTTGATTTTATATGTTAAATCCACATCAACCGAGCTGATCGTGAGCTATGAAGAGAGGTTTGAGAGGAAAGCTCGGACAACGGTCAGACGGATTTTTTAAATTAAATTCTGCTCATTCCGTGATTTTTATTATACGACCTAGAACCAAGAAATTAAATTTCGAATAGCTCCCCCCCCCCATCCCTCTCACAATTCGTTGGTTCAAGTTTCAAGGCGTTGGCCCAAAGTAACGTTAACATAACAATCTTGCTGATTATCGTTATTAGTTACTCCAGGATCCATTGCCTTATTTAGTTATTCAACTAGACAATTCATTCATCCATTTTTTCGTGGACTGTAATTATGTTCTTTACCTGTTCACGAATGACTCGTTGGAATAAGAAGAACTCGTGGCCAGCACCACAAGCTGAGTCCTGAAAAACAAAACAAAAAAACAAAAGCACTTAGTTATGGTTTAGATGCTTACAAGAAATATGATAAAGGCGTATGGACTCTTAATAGGCTCTAGGTCTAAACAGGCTTTTCCATAGTTTTTTTTCGCTCGAACCATTCACGTCATAATTTCAGCAGGCAATCATTATACTTCTATATTTTATTGGAAGCCCTCTGGACAACAATTATTAAAATACAACGAAACACTTCATTAGTCCGTTTGGTTTACAAATGTTTTTGTGAACTTGAGTTTTGGAAATAAAAGTTCCATAGTAAATCAGCTGGTTTGATGGGAATGCTTACTACGGCACATTCATTTCTAATACACATGAATACATACAAAAAAACGTATACAGGGTGGCCCACCTAACATGAACACCCCTTTTATTTTCAATACAAACAGTATATATGAAAATCCAAAAAATACCGTGACCAATGATTTTTGACAAGGATTTAACAACTTTTGTGTGCGCAGTCTACACTAACTTCTTTATTTCAAATGAGAACCCCTATTTTTTAGTTGCGCAAAGTTGCGCAACTCCAAATTTGTCAAATAGTGGATAATGGTGAACTGTGAAGTGTGGCATATGAATTTTCATTGTTTTTTCACGCTGACTCACGTAATGCTATCCGTTTTTTTATTTGACTCAATTTTTGCGGAATAATGACCGACATTAGTTTATTTCGCGTAAAAACTCATCATTTATGCCAACTTTCGACTCTCAGATTAAGATGGTTTTTCACTTGATCACTGAAGAAGGTTTCAATCTCCTATTTTTACATTTTTCAACCAGACCTTGAAAATTAACTCCCGTAACAATCTGAAAACGCGTCTAGAATAAAAAATGGACGCGAAATAAACAAATTTTGGTCATTATTCCGCAAAAATTGAGTCAAATCAAAAACGAATAGCATCACGTGAATCATTTAACGCTAAAAATTCATATGCCACACTTTACAGTTCACCATCATCCACTATTTTACAAATTTGAGGTTGCGCAACTTTGCGTGCTCGCTGAACCGGTTACGCGCAACCATAAAAATTGGTTGAGGGGTCAGATTTTCATGAAATTTGGCGTAGAATTTGAATCTGGCATAAAAAATAGGAGGAAGAAAGTTGGTGTAGACCGCGCACACTGCGCACGTGCGCAAGGTACGCACGCATAATTTTTTGAATTCTTGTCAAAAATCATTGGACACGTATTTTTTGGATTGTCGAACATACAGTTGGTATTGAAAATGTAAGGGGTGCTCATGTCAGGTGGGCCACCCTGAATACAGTTTTTTTCACACTTATGATTGCAATTTATAGGACTCATGATTTAACCCATGTTGCCGTTTTCTTTTCTACCAAAGTTCTTTTCCTGAAAGAGCGAACGGATCCATGTAGTTAAAATCATAAAATAAAATGTAAAATCTAAAAAAAAAAGAAGAAAATTCGAAAGCAGACGAGATTATACAGTGGTTTTGACCCGATTCAAATGTACATGAGATTCATATGTAATGGATTCGAAATCAAGTTGTAAACATTTCGAGTCTAGTGCAGTGGTCGCTCTATAGGTATTTTTCAAATAATTGCCTCAAACCCTTTATAGCCAGGATCGATAGTGCGAGCCATGATTCTGGCAATTTTGATGAAAGTCATAATAAAACTACAAAAATTCCACCCGCATTCCTCGAAAAAGTTGGTCATTACACTTCTTTTGCGCAGCCATGAGTGAGCTTTCCCGCACCCCTGATTAAAAACACTGATCCAAAAGAAATCTAACTTGCCAACGGTTTATGAGCGTCTCGAAGTATAAGCTACGTGAAAGTGGAACGTTCACTGTTTTGGCGTGACATCTCTGAATCTGCCCTGGAGATGTAACAGGCCTATGGAGAAAATATCACCTTATGTGTGAGTAATACAATTTCTTGTTGCTCAGTTGACCCACTGCTTGGCTTTTCTTATATCCCTGAGTTGGTATGGGAGACTGAACATTTAGTTTTCCAGTTATTTTGAATTTCACTTGAATTACAACAAATGTTCTCTGAAGATGCAAGTATCACTAAAAATAGCTTCCAGGAGTTTCAGAGGCATTTTTAGTCTCCCGAAATAACTCAGGACATTTCAAATACGTACTTACGACCGCCCTGCACTTTCCCAACAATTCAAGTCAAGTCGTTCTTGGATCTCCCATTTCGCAGCCATCAGTTATTCATCCATTGCCCCGGGGAGCCGAACGAGCCGATAAATGGATCCAAAGTCAGCCTTGGAGATTAATCGAAGTGTTAATATTACGCCAGAAGCTTCAAAAGATTCAATTTCCTCTGCTCTTCAACTGTAGGTACTGCCACGTAATTTTCACTTTCCCGCCGACAGAAACTCTCACGCGAAACCTGGAAGAACTGAGTTGGCAGTTGGTTTCCATCACCCTATAATTTACAGCATCCCGGTAAATTTCTTTGAGAAGAAATAATTCGTTTCGATACCACATTTTCACGCAAGGTTTTCCTTTATCATTATTAGACCATTAGCAAGAATCTAAGCGATTTTTTGTAAATTGGACCCAGTTGGATTATTACGCGATATAATAGTTCTTCATTCTCAAGAATGAAGAACTATTAATTTTTTTCATGGTTCATTATTTTCAACAATAAACCTTTCTACTCCCGAGAAAAAATTAACCCTTCAAAATTTGTTGTTTTAAATTTCAAGATGAATAAAATACAAAAATTAGAAAAATGTATACATATATTAATCCATTTGGAGTTTTTATCCGAACCTACTGGACCAAATTTGATAAAGCTTGGTCAAAACGCTGCAAATTATTACTCAAAGCTCTATTATTTCTGTGTCAGAACTCCTATCAGTTCATACAATCCGGAGTTAGAGGTCTTCCTGGAAGACAAGAACCCACCCAATTAGATCTACAAGAGGTATGGATTAACGTCCATCATTCAGCCGCTGTATGTAACTTCTGTGCATATTATGGAGAAAGTCGCAAAAGATCAGATCAACGGATTAATTACTTGATAAGTAAAGGGAACAGTTGGTAGTGTTACCAGTAAGCTAGCAAATGAGGTTGCGATTTGGGAATCAATCGCAGCATTATTTGAAAATCGCCGTTTGTCCTAGGACATGTCAATAGGAGCGCTTAGGGGTGCCTTTTGGATGGGGAATGTTGGTAAGGAAGGATGTAATACTGATTTGTGAGACTACAGTTGGTCTGAAGCAGGCTGGATTTTGACGGTGAAGACGTTGATCTTAGTTGGCGCTGCCTCGACTGAATGGATTTATGAAAATGTTAATCCATAACAACGCCGTGACTGAAAATTCCATGAAACTATTTGGATTTTCCAAAGGATCATGACTCCAGAAGGTGTACAAAACTACCTTTGAAGAAATTAACTCATTGTTTTTCAGATTCATTACAGAGGTTTATGATATAAGAAGATAAACTACAATCCAGGATTCATAAAACCTGCATTCTAACTACTGCTGAGCATCTTACACAATAGAAAGTAAACTTTAGTAATTGGTTTATTATTCAACACCAAATTAATAATATCAGTATCCGAATTCTGTTTTCCAACCTTTCTAGTAAACTATTACTACAATACTTACGAAGTTTGGCAGCTATGAAATAACAAAAGCAATCTGTACTAATAGAAAGACATACCCAAGTCGCGAAAATCTTCGAGCTTACTTACGAGGACTCTACCCATTCGAACGGGCAAAGTTTTTATTGTTCCTTTGATAATTTGCTGGGAAGGATAAAGTATCCGCGAGGGAACAAGATTACATCCTGGTTGAACAAACTCGTTATATAAGACTGCAAAGGAGAAAACCAATATTCCTTTTCAAGACTTAGACGGGTGAATATTGAGTGATGAGGAGTTAAGTGGGTGTTATATCATATCATGATAGTTTACCCTTCCCGAAAGTTACCTTATTACCGTTACTGTACCTTCCTATCTTATGTAAGTGCCTAATAAAAGTCTAAGAACACACATACTTTTATCTATACCATAATCTTAACGAAGTGATAGTCCAAACATCAAAAACCATCTAGATGATAATTTTGTTTTTTGGAGTATTTGTAATTCAAACATTATTTTTGTGTTTGAGACTTTATCAGGTAAATAACAACGAATATTCTGTCATTTACATATTAAACTCTAAATGAAGGTCACAGCGTTGAAATTCTTGTAAGTTCTAAACAAATTCGGAAAAACATTAATTTATGGTTGTGTTCCTCACGCAAACTTCCGAATTCCTTTTTCACAACTGTAATTATGATAGTATATCTGAGTTTCTTCTTAGTGAGCCAAATATGAAATATGCAAGAATTGGAATTAAATGCTATTATTCACGGAAAAAATTATTTCTTATTATTTGGTCATTGACAGTGTGTTATTGCTTTGTCCCTTTATTCTTAACCCTTAAGAATAGCAGGAAATATAAATGAACCAATGTCGATTACTGCTGAACCTACTACAAATATCAGAAATATTTGTCTCATTTTCTTACAAAAATGCTGGAAATGATTACACTACCATCTGTATCAAATAGCTTTCCTGTACAGATCAGTGATCTGAAGACGGTTACGTTAAACTGAGTGGCGACATTACAGGCTTAGTATCATTCCCTTTTTAAAAATCTACATATGTTGAAAAGCTGTCGCCTGCCACACCTAAGATGACATCCCATTTAACTATCAAAATCAGCCGAAAAGTCTTCTCAAATTATTCAAAACCAACAAACTGCTCCTTGTACCTATAATATGCGGATCAATGGACCTGCTAAATTATTGAATTGACAGCATTAAGGATAGCATATTCATCCAGTATCTATCGTGCTCAGAGGGCTGTCGCCAGCCGCTCGTCTTCGCGTTAAAGAAAACCTTTCCGATTATTTCAAATGGGGAGCCACCAGATGATCGTATCATTGAATTCGCGAAACAAATTTCTATCCGAATCAAACTAAAAAAATTAAGCTCATACATCAAAAGTTGTCGACATACCGATTTCTTAATTTTCCAACCCTTAAAGCTTATTCCTTAGGGTGGATTGGACATGACGACAAGATTTTTGTCACATCTCGGATCGATGGATGTTTGTGACAAATTTTATAACGTTTTGACTACCGGTTTTGGACTAGAGCTATGGACGGTTTTTTCATTTGATTTTTGAATTCTACGAATATTGGAATGTAAATGTTAGGAGAACTTGTATTTTCTTCTTCTGTGTAAGCGATCGGTCGCGTATCGGTATTTACCGTGGTGAGTTGGGGGTTCAACAGTTGCTTGGACATTGAAAACATCGAGCCTGTATGGACATTCAGAACGATTGGATCGTCGTATCCCCGAAACTTTCGTTTCTCCGTCTCGTCATTTAGTCGAGTTCCTGCAGTCTACCCAGCCACTTTCTTCTCCTGAGAAGGAATCTATTCAACCCGAGGGTCCCAGTATCCCTCGTGTAAAAGTGTGTTGGGTCTCTGAATCCCATTCATCATCGTTGTGCAAGATTTTCTCTTGATATATCGTCGACACTTCTGTAAGTATTTTACTGAAGCAATGAATTTTACATTATCGACATATGTACACTCAGTAAAAAATGTCTCCGTACACCCACTTTGCTTTTAACGAATATTGTAGATGCTTCTCACAAACCTTGAAAAACGGGATACTAATTGTATGACTGTTTTCACAGACATCTTAAATAACGAATTCCAAGTCAACCAACTTTCCAACTGAACAAACCAGGCGAAATTGACAACAGACATTGACGAATTCATTTTTGTCAGGGCAAAAAAGTGTTCGTACAGTCCAAAGAACAGCAAAAATCGAGGTAGAAAAATTGAATAATAGCTCGTGGGCCCTCCTTCTTGTTTACAACATCGAAAAAACGGAACTTCGTCGAATCGAGGAGCTTTTCAACCAAGCTGGAAGGTATCTGCGGGTACTAGTTCAGAAGGACTTACTGTACCATAACAATAACAATACACTACACATACATTAACAACAATCATGGAAATCGGTAAAGAATTGCCAGCTTGTTAGTGTCTATAACATTTGTCACAGGCACACAAATAGAAACATACAGCTATAGGTTTTTTCCCCCTTGGTCCTAGATTGGTCTAGAATGGATTTGTATTCAGCTAAGTTTTTTAATTTCTATTTTCATTGATTTATTTATTATTATTATTAATATTATTTATCTGCGGGTTATGACCCACCCCCCAGGATCAATTCTAACAGTCGTCCCTGTATTGGGAGACATCCATGACCTACTCCGGAAAATGCTGATACCGAAATTTTCATGATTCTAGACCTCTGATAGTTGTCTACGCGGGTGGGAAGAGTCTTGATTGATCCTGTACCGATTCAGATGAACTCCAGTTTCCTTACGGAGACCTCTTTCCTCGTATTCTTGGGTAAACATCCGAGTTAGCTGCCCTAGATTAATAAAAAAAGTACACATTTTTGGGGTGTACGGAGACATTTTTTGCTGAGTGTAGTTTGATCTACATAATGTTCGAAAAGAACACCAAGTTGTCTTGAAACCTCTACTCATGGACTTCATCTTTTGTCCGTATAGCTCAACCAAGGCATCAGAGAAAACCTCCCTCCCAAATTGGACCATCTAAATTTGGTGCTCCGGTTCTACCTCATCTCTGGAATCGGGGAAGTGACGACAGGATCATCTTCCATCCAACTCTTCCAACATCCAACATTTCTTCTACTTTGGTGAGATTACTCCAATTTCCACCACATCAACTTTTCCGTTTACTAACGACCGTTCGCGTGAATCTTGCTCCCGTTGGAACGATTTACATTTTTTAATATTTTCCGCTTTAGGAGTTTAAATGTTTATTTTAGCACCCACCGATTATTTATAAGATTGTTTGTAAGATCATTAGGAGGAGCTCCTCAAAGTAAATTTTTTTTGTAAATTAATAGTTTGTGCATTTGATTACTAATACATTTCTTACGTAGCTAATTAGAAGAGTTTATTGGTTTTCTTTTAATTAGGCAACCACCTCCTCTTAAGCTACAGTTAATACTTCTTTTCATTTATAAATTTGATTCTTCAGTAAACCATTCAATTTTTTTTCTTGGTAAACCTCAAAGGTTCATTACTGAAAATAACAAATCAGGAATAGTCGGAGGAGAAAACGAAATCAATGAATGAGATTTTTCCACCTGATTTTGGATTTTGGCTCTCTATTTAGACATTGCTTTCAATTCAACTTCTGTTTTAGATTTTGATATCAAGATCCTATTGCATGAAAAGAACGTGCTGTGGAATCATCTTTCCGAATTACAATTGAGGTACCTATTTGATTTGTACTCATTTGTAAGAACAGCGGACGATGTGGTTTATAACCGTAGATTGTTCACTGAATGAAATCAAATTCGAAATCTGGTGTTCGATTCAAGCCTATTCATAACCAGTTCCAGTTGATGTAGGTACGACCTGACGGATACGAGAATTTCATTGGATGTACAAAATAAGGTTTGACTTCCGTATAGAAAGGTCTACCGTAGAGAACTTTCTTTCGCACGGGCGGGAAACAGTTATCAAGTGAAGAAATGCTTGGAAGCGTTGAAATCTGACAAGGTGTCCGACCCTATTCAAACCTCGTTTTGATAACAAATAGTTTGAAACACGAGTATGAAATGCTTTTGTTTACCATCCACCAACGTTGAGGATTCAACCCCATCTTCTGGCCATTTATCCAAGAATGAATTGCATGTACATGTTTATTTTCTTCTTCCATTGCAGCCACGAGTGTTTGGATGTTTTCAGAAGATTCATCAACACCACAGTTAGCACAACACTTTTCTATCAAAATCGGACAGCATGTAAATGTCCGGAAAGTCGAAACGTCGGAATGTCCTCCTGAATAAAAATGTTCCCTTCACGTTTTCCATTCAATTTTTGGCAAAAGTTCATGATTCTGTTTTTTTGTCGTTCTCCCTTTCTTAATTTCTTGTCCTAAACCAAACTGTGTTACGGCTTAATGACCGATTCGGGTGGAACCGATTTTGACTCCAGACGGATTCCTATGATATAAAGCCCCAATCCGTTAAAAACTGAAAATATTTGAAAAATGAAACTGAAGTTTTCAAACATGTCATAACACTAGGTATTTAAAGGCTACTGAGCCCTATATTAAGATTTGCTGAGTCTAAGGTGTCAACGTTTCCATTATACAGGGTGTACAGCGTATGATCCGAAAATCTTCGCACACGAATTCTACAACTAGTTTCCAACAAAAAGTGCCTCCTAGAGATTTTTTTTAGAGGCTTCGTTTTTGAGTTATTTCACTTTTAAGATTTGTTTCGTGTTTTCGAACTTACGTCACTAAAACAGCCGTAACTCCGGCGTTTTCAAAGTATTTGCATATCTAAGTATGCCATTGGAAAGAGCATAAAATTATCTATCGTCTCAGTCTTTAATAATAATTTTTTTAAAGAAACTAAGGGGTAAAAATGAGCCTGAAAAGTAAATTTTGTCAAATTTTGAAAAAAATTATTTTTTTAATGGCTCATTAGTCCCCCTTAATTTTAATGATACGTTTGAGCCTGTAAACTTAAAAAATGCGCAAAAGTCTCAGCTTTTCAATGGTATATTTAATTTTTAGGTTTTAGAGGAAACGTTTTTGAGGAAATTGAGATTTTATGCAAAAAAACGTGTATTTTCAAGCACATTTGAGTGATCGAACGGGTGTGTGGATCTACCTTTGACCGTTAATCACATTATCATACTCAACATTTTGCTCGTGACGATGTTTCTATCAACGATAAGAAGAGGAAATCATAACAAACAACGGGATCAAACCTCACGATATCAGCAAGAACGGGAGACATTTAACAGTTGATCTACATCAATTCATTCCGCGGATGCCCTCACTCAAACTTAAATTTCTGAGTAAAACTCTTTGAGAAAATGTCTTTGAGTAAACTATTCTGGATACTTAATTTTGATCTCAGTTGATGTGTAATATTCATTTTTGGCTCAACAGCTCTTCAGCCTTCATCTATGATCCAACTGATCTCATAAGGTTTTTTTAATTTTGCTGAATAGACAGCTGTATTTATTTGTTCACTCTAACTCAAAAACCCACTACAGCTGTACATAGAGAACTTTTCCAGTACATCTGAGAGCTTCAGTTTCACGCTCAACTAACTGTTTTGAGAGTTGAGTTATTGACGCGTCATATTTCACTTAGATGATCTGAGAGCTTATTAATTAACTGAGTTTATTACCCACTGTTAAATCTTAATAGATGTTTTCTACCGGACCAATAAAGAGGTATAACTGGTGTGTGGTAGAGTGTGAAAAAAATGTGTATGGCTCCTTCATAATTTGTATTTGGTTTCCATTTTATGGAATTACCTTCACCACATTCTCTATACGTAACAGGAAATTGATTGGAGTGAAGCGTATTTAGGATAAAAACAGTAGTAGAATATTAAATAGAAGACAAAATATATAGCGGTTGCCACCCATTTATGATTTCATTATGACAGGGTTAAAATACAAAAAATAGTAGCGAGGAAAAAACTGCTCTACATTTTATATACTTAAGGACGTCTGAATGGGTAGCAACTATTACACATAAACTTGTTGAATAATGTGATAACCAAATACAAATTCTGAAGAAGTCGTACACAATTTCTTCATCCTCAATCACATCTTAATAATTTCGGTGCACAAAACAAAGGTACAGATGCTTAAGGAATCTCGTTTATGACATAGTACCGAGCCTAGTATAGAGCCAGTACTTCAGATCTCATTGTTGGAGAACCCATTGGTTCCCCGCGGAAGATTGTTCCAATTTCTCTGGGCTTTGGGGAATAGGAAAGTTTTGTGGTTTGGCTGTGCTGAAGTTGAGGAACCAATTACGTGTCACCCCTTTTGAAAGTGAAATTGTACCGAGGAGCAAACTGTTGCTCTTTGCCATAACGCTTGGTAATGATATTAATTGATTTGGGGGTCCTCAATAATATGCGCCAATCCTATTTTTCCGTTCCTTAAATGTCTGCTAGATTATTAACGAATCCTTTTGTCAGTGGAACACGAGCTAAGTAACATTTCACCACAAGCAGCAAACTGCCAAAATAAAGCTCCTTTAATTCAGCTTATCAGCATGCTATTGAACTCCATTTTTCTTCACAAATAACCTCTTTCAACTATAAAGAAAATGTGCTTTTTGCTGATTGAAATATATAGGTATTAGGAAAACAGTGGTGAAATAATTATTGTTATGTGTTCGATGTTGAAATTTGATCGATGGGAGAATTCAGAGTCAACTATATATTAATTTGATTTCGTGCTCGACTTGGGCATCCTATGGTATGACGATGAAAACCACCCTGCCTATGATAATTAATTTTAGCTAATTAGCTTGCGGCTGTGGAACCGAAGTGCGTTACCTCGAAAACAAGGGCATTGCCGATGTGAATGAAATACATGCTGGTGCTTTAGTGGGAATACCCTTTTCGTGTTAATTTTAGAGCAAGAGAAGATCTAGAATATTTTGAGGCGGTTTTTTAGCATTTGTCGTGAAATTAGATGAAATATATGGAAATTGAGATTGATTAACAATTTTTAGAAGTGTATGAATGCTTTGAATGTGTTATTTGTAATTGAAAAGGCTTCCATAAATTAATCGCTAGTGAATTAAATCTATCAATGATGATGCGTGGGTAAATGAGTTCTCATAATTGTTATAGGCGGTGGTACACAGTGTAATGAAAACAGAAGAGGAGTAGAATGAAACCATTTCAATAGGGTTTACAGAAATGAAAACCGTTAAATATTGTATGTCCAAATAATTGTAAATATTGAATGAATGAATGAAATTATTTATTTGTAATATCTATCTCTCAATTAAGGGAAACCTTGTTTCGATGCATTATTCCAGGTTTAACAGTTGACTGTCAAAAGATTGAATACGATTAGGCCAAGCGTGACTGATATTTTTAGATACGGCATTTGGATTGGTCAATAATCGAGAGAGGCAACTCCTGATTGCTGTTTACCAATCAACAGTCACTATTTTAACACGAATGTCATTCACCTCTGCAATACAGTAATGATATCGAAGCGATTTCGTGTGCCGCGGAAATATAGATAAAAATTTAAATTTTAGAAGGTATTATTTTAAAAAAACTTTCTCAGTTAAGAGGAACTTCTTACACTGCAGATCCTTCCCATCCCACAATTTATTGTACGCGGAAGCACCTTGAAATTTCATTTTACTGGTTTTGTAAATTAGCTTCATCTATGAAGGGCTTTTTCATTGTAACTAAGGAGCTAAGGAAGGAGCTTAACTCAGCTAAGAGGAAGTCGATTCGCCTAGTCTAAAGTAGACTGATAAGTCTAAGTAGATTCGTATTGCTTCCATCCTTCCACTGGTTGGTCTCCAACCACTTTTAGAGCATAAGCATTAAAAGACAGACCTGTGATTTGAAAGAGAACGGATGATCGCACGGCAATCGGAGTGGTCTCAATCGTTTCACAGAACTAGTTGAATTTGATTCAAACAAAAACATCGAAAGTTCTTTAAATCTCGATTAATAGATAGATTAATCCTTAATTATAGTCCTTAGGGTTGATTGATCAAGGAACCAAGATTACTATCACATCACAGATCAATGTTGAACTTTTGAGCCTAATCTCGTAAAATTCGGTTGCTTCGGACGGCGGACTGATGTTTTTATTCGAATTTTGAAATCTTCGTATTTTGAAACGTGAGCCAATCAATTTCGAGGGAGTTTAAGAAAAATGTTTTTCTAGCTCAATCGCGAAGGTCCATTATTGATGGTCAAAACAATACAGCATTGCTTAATTCGCTCATTAAACCGCCAATGAAGACACGTTTCAAATTGTACTTGCCCTACCAGAAAAGTGCATCGCACTTGGATTACGAGGTTGGAGCCATCATCGAAAACCTTGTTTCACTTTAGACCGACATGAAATGAGCATAAAAAGTCTTCTGTAGTCAAAAGATCATCACATAGCTTTTCCAACAAGCATTCAACAGGCGTGGGTGCATGTGATATTACGGGTAAAGCCATAAAAGACCCATAAAAGGTAAAAACCATGAAAATTGTTAGTGTTTTAGTACCTCCTTAAGGTTTGATGACGGAGCTGAGGAGCATCATCTATAATTTCTTATCAGATATAAACTAAGTTATGTAAGTTTCTTAGATATCGTTGGAATAGTTACTTAAAAAGTAATAAGTAGTAAAACTTGTGGGATAAGCTGGACATTTTCTGCTTATAGCTTCTATTGTTACTACCTTTATATGATTGAGGGTTTGCTTTTAATGCATCTTTTGCAATGAACCTTTTTCAATCGACCAAGGAAAGTCTGGTATCAATGTCATCACCAAAACAAAACTTTTTTCTTAGTCTTCGAAATTTTTTCTGACTATGCGCAACCGTAAAATCCATTAGCCACCATTTTCTTATCTAAGGGTAGTTGTACGATGATTTGAAAAGAAAATCAATCTAGTTAGTATCATCAGTACCTACCGTGGATACGTGCACTTCAAAACCTTGTAATATGCACGGCGTCTTAAGATTTATTACAATCTTAATTATATCAACAACGGATAGTAAAAGGCAGTCAATTTTCCCGAATAACTATCAACTGGTCTGTCGCCTGAGAGTTTTAGCAACCAAGCGTTTGAAGACAGAGTTGCTATTTTTGGGTGAACGGATGACCGTACAGCAACAGGAGCGGGGTCGTTCGATTTACGGGAACATCCGAATCAAACAAAAACATCGACAGTTTCCGAGAGATGAATCCTGAAACAAAATCCCTTCAGGATTGATATATTAGGATGTCGAGATTACTGGCACATCCCTGATTGATGCTGCATTTTTTAGCAGAATTTCGTCAAGTTTGGTCCAGTACTTTCGGAGGAAAGCTTCGAAAGGCGGACGGACGGATTCTGTCCCATAATGAACCTAATACACGGCGCACAGAGCAACCCCTCCTTCAAGACCGAGCGGTCGTGCGGGTCATTGCATACACTGCTCCTGACCAAGACAATGCCTCTTCCGTAGCTTTTCCAATTTTCAAACTAGGTCTTTTTTAGTTGTATGGGTGTCCCAGGAGTTATGCACAATCCGACTCCTACGTGTTCTTTAAATCATATCGGTGTCGTCAAATTTGAGCTATCTCCAAAATTGAGTGTTGGTAAAAATTGCTATGAGGCATTTTTGTTCGGAAATGAGATGTTGAACACGGAGGAGTCGGATTGTGCATAATTCCTGGAACACCCTGTGGATACGTGGATGAAGTTTTTCGTATATTATGTGAGACAACCCTGTTTATGGTATAAATGATGTTAAAGTACCAACATGTAGTAATGTAATTTTGAAAGTCTGCCAAGTTGGGTGTGGCATATTCCTTTCTCTATTGGAATTGAGATTTCAATTTTTGACAGATCAGTCAATCCTTAGATAAAATCCCTTCGGGTTGGTTTATCAGAATGCCGAGATTACTGCCACATCCCAGATCGATGCTGGATTTTGCTTCCGAGTCTACCAAGGTATCGGAAGCATTGTTTTCACTTTCGGAGTGTGAAAATTTTTTTGTCTCCAAAATCGAAAATTCCACTCGCATTTTGCGTTTTAGACCTTTCTGAACAATTTTGGTTCCGTGTCTGTCTGTCTGTCAGCAAATCCTTGTTACGGGCAAAACTACACGAAGTTATAGTCCGATTTTCATGAAATTTTCAGGGATTGTGCGGGTTGGGGTGTAGATGGTCCCCTATAGGTTTCATGACCCCCGAATCAATAGTAGCCCCTGCGCATGCGCAAACGTGAAATCCTTGTTACGCGCATAACTCCGGGAGTTCTTGACCAATTTCGATGAAATTTTCAGGGATTGTTCGGTTTGATGTGTAGATGGTCCCCTATAAGTTTCATGACCCCCGGATCAATAGTAGCCTTTGCGCATGCGCAAACGTGAAATCCTTGTTACGCGCATAACTCCGGGAGTTTTCGACCAATTTCGATGAAATTTTCAGGGATTCTTCGGTTTGATGTGTAGATGGTCCCTATGAGTTTCATGACCCCCGGATCAATAGTAGCCTCTGCGCATGCGCAAACGTAAAATCCTTGCCACAAGCATAACTCCGGGAGTTCATGACTGATTTCAATGAAATTTTCAGGGATTGTTCGGATTTGGTATATTTTATAGTTTGTTCAATAATTGAACATGCCTACCTTGATTTTCTCAAGTTATGCTCCTGCATAACAATAAATTTACCCTAGTTCAATATTTACTTCGCCTAATTGAACGAAGTTCTTTAGTCAATAATAATTTTCAATGATCTATACAGCATGTTATGGATACTAGGAAGCTATGTGCCACACCCACTTGGCCGACGTTTTTAGCCAAATTTCCTAAACTTTGGTCCAGTATTTTCGAAAAAAAGCTTCGGACGGAAGGATTTTTTTAAAACGTAGAACAACAAGTTTGTTGAGGGTTCAACAAACTTTTGTCATGGTCGATTTCAAAGGTTAATTATGGGACAGAACCCGTCCGTCCGCCGTTCGAAGCTTTCCTCCGAAAGTACTGGACCAAATTTGACGAAATTCTGCTAAAAAATTCAGCATCGATCAGGGATGTGCCAGTAATCTCGACATCTTAATATATCAAACCTGAAGGGATTATGTTTCAGGATTCATCTCTCGGAACTGTCGATGTTTTTGTTTGATTCGGACGTTCCCGTAAATTGAACGACACCGCTCCTGTTGCTGTACGATCATCCGTTCACTCAAAAATAGCAACTCTGTCTTCAAACGCTTGGTTGCTAAAACTCTCAGGCGACAGACCAGTTGATAGTAGGATACTATACGAATGTACTAGTCACATCACCGTCTCCTTTCGAGTTTTTCATAACTTACTTAGGTACATATTTGCAGTCAAGTGAAGCGTAGAGAGGTGATTTATTCTATCTAGTTAAATTTTAGTTGTTCTAATTGTGGATTTCTACGTCAATCCGAGGTAAAGCACATCACACCATAGCAGCGTTCAAACCAGTGCTTTAAACCCTGATAAAACTCCTTATTTTTCGCTCACTGTTAGGTTTCCAATACTAGGTAGCTTGAGAACTGTTACCGGCCAATCCTCATCTTTCTCCCCGATTATAGGTTCACTTATTATTAACCCTTTTACCAATTATACCAACTCCTTACCCTATGCGCGCATAGCAATGCAACTGGAAATTCCCTGCATTCAGCAAAGCCACTCCTTTCTCATTCATTCCTAGGGAAAACAAAAGTCTAATAAGGTCCGGGTTTTCCCCTGTGAAAATTAGCAAGATCTTGGCTCCTCATTTTACCGTCAACTGCCCCTTCTCGCGTACAATTTTGGAGAAGTCACCAATAGTGAAGTGATAATTTGGGTGAAATATTACTTCTTCTTACAAACTGATCTGCTTCAATCAAACCTTTTTATATTTATAGTTTCGATTCCTCAAGTTAAGTTATTGTGTGTAAACTGCAAATATAGTCTATTAGTGTGATAATTCAAATAAAGTATTCTTAAGTGTGTACTTTCGAAAGTGGTGTTTTCTACTGCAACCCCACCGACCAGGCGGATACCTACGGTGAGTATTCCGATATCAGCTTTTGTTTCGGACAAAGGGGCTAGTTAAGCTTGCTGTTCAGGGAGTCATATTTAAACGAATTCATTCACAAGGCACAGGCACAAGGGGGGGGGGGGGGTACAAGGTAAGGCACACTTACTGTTGAGGTTAATTTCTTCCTTAATCGATCTAAGATCCATGGAATTGCCGATTTTTATAATGTATCACAGAGTACGTTTATTTCTCTATTTTGTATCTTGTTAAATTTATTTTGGATTTCTACGTGTATTTACGAGGAAGCGTTTCTAGATGAATAGTCCATTTCTGGCAATCGTGATCGCCGTTGGAGGGTTATAACACGGAAATAATAAATCTTTGTGTATTAATTGCAACGCCTTCAAGGTGTTATGAAAAATTCCAGGTTCTATTGAATCACTCGATCGAACTCTGTGGAACTACTTTCGAAGACCGTAATTTGGCCTTTACGCCTTAAGGCTGAAAGATGTCAACAACAAACTTGGGTCGGAGCGAAACAGCGCGAAGGTGGAACAACGACCGTTTGGCACGCTCCCCTCAGTCTCTCAAGTTACGAGGTAGGTCAGGAGCATAAAGGGCGTGAGTTGTCACGACGGAAATTGGATGCTGCAAGCTGAAACGGCAACCCCACTCTCGTAAATACTATGTCTTGGGAAATAGGCTCAAACAAGCGCTATGCTCTATGTCGAGGCAAAAGGGCATCTTTCTTAATCACGTAAAAAATCTGGCACGGAAATTTCTATTCTTATAGCCTATCAAGAGGAGTAATAAAACGGTATTGTCAAATATGAAAAATCACGGTAGTGTTGAGCTGTATTTTTCGGATAGCAGATGTGCGAAGAGAAGGAAACTAGTTACCCTTGATTTTGCCATAATATTAAAGTAAAATACGCCGTTAATGAACTAAAACACTCACGATGAAGTTGTGGAACCCCATTTCAACGAACATTCAGAAGGCAACTAAATGGTTATACAAGCTGCATCCTTTTTGTTTTCTAGTCGGTGCAAACTGGAAAAAATTGTACTTGTTTGTACGGGACGCAATAAAATACAGGAACTTCCTAGTGGAAAATTTCAACTATGCGGAATAATGACATTATATCACATCATACATTGTTAAATTATATCATATTTTTTTTTATATTTCATTATATTATTGTGTCAAGTAGATGTGTAAAATAAATTATTTGTACAACAAAACTAACATTTAACCTATTGAATACATAACTAAGCTCACAATTAAAATAACAATTACCAAACGTAAAATGAATAATACGCGAAACTTAAAATCTTCTTCTTGTAAATCAATCAATTAAACTTATAGATCAGTAATACTATTAGGTCATAAATGGTATCAGTAGATCTGATTGATGCAATGGAAATATGAAATTCACTCTCATATAACTTGAATACCCGTGTTTACCTAATTGCATTACATTATAAATTATAGATTACATGCATCTACCCTAATACTGACCAACTACTCGGACAGCTGCAAAAAAATGCCATGTCCTACAAATGTTTTTCAAATATTATTTGTATTATGTTTCTTTCTTGATTAAACATTTTTTCTATCTATCTATCTTTTTAGTCAGTTGTTGTTTTACTTTTCTTTTTCAAAAATTGAACATGACCTCTCGGAAAACTTTAGAAATAAGAATCGTGTTTTAATTATTGTTATTGATAGGCAATACTTCAATTAATTGATTAGTCCACACGGATTGTTGTACGTTCATCAGGGACGATTCTGGGAAAAAGGGCTATCTAATTCAGAAATAATAAATCTCTGTTTGATAATTACCAGCATTTTTTCATATTTCTGATTTGTCCACATTATGGATCAACTGAGCCACCATTGAATTTTATCTGACCCTTTTCACCTATTCATGATAAATCCCAAATCCGCTGCTCGAATCACTTGCTTTCTCTTCAAAATATTTCGGATGGAAAATTTCGTGGGCTTTTAATATTCGATGTGTAAACCAAAACATCACAGCTGAATTCCAATTGGAACGGATCAATTCAAAGTGGATTACGATTTTTAATGGTGGTGTGAGGGCTGCGAATTTCTTTGAATGTACAATGAACACTATGTGTAACAAAACTGGAAGGTACAGTAAAAAAATGTACATTTCCGTGGGATGAATCCATTTCCCTGTAAAATCGGAAAAGTAAAAACAGTCAATTTCGGCCGTTTTGAAAGACAGCGGACAGTTCCACTGTTGAAAATGTTGCTCGTTCAATATCATAAAAATCAGCTTGACATGGGCGTTGAATGAAACTTTCAAATACCCACCAATGACGTGAATAATATGAATTTCCAAATTGAGTATTTTAAAATTGTATCAGAAGGTCTGTTAGAAGGATCATTCTTGTCACACGTTTTTCTCAATGATGGAAAATGTTAGAAAGTCCAGTAAGTGGGTTTTCACCTGAAAGGTTACTGCTACATTTGTACAGTCCATAAGAATTTTCTTTTCGAATTTAATTTTGCTATTTTCTGATAATTTTGCTGGTGGACTGCCTTTGTATCTTCTTTTTTTTTTTTCAAAATTAGAAAAACCTTGGTGTACGTTAAATTTATACCACTTGCAGTACATCTAAGATTAGTGGAATGAAAGCAATATCTTAAGCGTAATTCAATTAAATTTCCAAATAATTAGGAAGATATTTGGACGTCTGAAAGGAATGACAAATGAGGAACAGGAACGATCGAGACTGAATATTTAGTAACAGAACACAGCAAATTACCGTGAAGATCTGGTACAGGAAAAAATAGCTGCAAATTTTCACGCAAAGGTTAGGAATTTCTATATTAGATCGCTTTTCTACGAAAATCACTGATCCATGTTTACCTAACGTAGTCCGCAGTAGCTCATCAAAACTCAACGTCTCGTGCCTTCGTATTCAAGTGTCTTGTAATTGTATTTTCTATGTCATAAAAATAGTTCACGAAGAAAAAAATAAATAACTATAAAGCTGTTTCATAAGAGAACATTGTAGTACGGCTGGGAATTCTTGCTTTCCATTGAATGTTGACTCTTCGTCGTTCCTAATAGAAAACACTAAGCATTGCCTTTTATTTTCCAGACGCGTTGTGTTACGGAAAAAGTGATGCGCTCGCTGATGGCCTTGTATTGCATTATTTCTTTCAACAGTCGTGAAAGCGTCACAGTAGGAGTGAGAAGTCTCTGTTTTTTCCATAAAAGGATTTTATTTAATTGAAGTCATCCCACTTCGTTTACATTACTTATAATTAAAAATAAACTTCTAAATTGAGTCAACAAGGACGTATAAGAATTCAACCTCTCCAACATGATCTTTTTGTTTCCGTGTCTTTCTTCTCTTAGCGGAAGTAATGTTTGAATGAGATAAACCATTTTTTTCGGAAAAATCAAGATTGTTACTCCCCTTTTAATTTTTCAGACCATTTCGAACAAAAATGTATCGTTTCATGTCAGCCCGTCTCCACGTGTTTGTAAATCCAAGTAACAACCTAAATTTCTACAATCATCATCTGATTTTGATGAAATATTCTAGGATTTTAAGGGTTGGGTTAGTAACATCATCACATTATTAGGGTAGTTAAGGTCTGGATCGAACAGCAAAAAATCAGGTAAAACTTTTCGATCATGACATTGCCTTGTCAATGATGACGGTAAGCGTACATATATTTGATAACTAAGGCTGGAGCAAAACCGTTTCGTGTCTTTGTAGAAAATATCTTCTAATATTGACTACCTTGGTTCGAAAGTAATTTTGAAGGGACATGTTGGTAGGAAAGATGTTTCTTTGAGTTCAAGATTGGAATTCATTCAAATAAACAAGTACGAGTCAGAATCAGTGACAGAAGACGTAGCTCCCGTACGTCCTCCAGTTGCGAGATGCTATTTCCGAACTTCAACTATGGCTAGTATGAATGAAACCAGATGGCAGCAAGAAATACGCCAGAAGTACTCCACGGTCAAAAATACTTTCGATAACATTGCTACGCTAAGATTGTTACATTGCTACGCGAAATTCCAGGAAGAGATTCTGAACATCCACATTTTAAAAAAGCTCTGCACTGATGGTGCACATTGCTTCAATTGTGAGGATGCTTTTCATCAAGATGCCGAGATGCCTAGCTACGGGGGTAGAGTGTAGATATTGCCATAAATTGAATCATTAGGCTCGGATGCTTATCAAAAATGGGAAGGTAAAAATAAACAGGAAGATATCAGGTGCTCATCGAATCCTTGAACTCGCCAAATCGGAATGTGATGAGGATCACGTTGGCCTTGAACTTGTAATGGTGGAAGGATGCGAGGATTTTTTCTGTGTTCATAACAATGATATGCGGTTGAGATAAGAAGATAGAAAAAATCGAATTAAAAAAAATCCATCCGTCCGCCGCTCAAAGTTTTCTCCGAGACCGCTGAATCAAAATTTTCGAAAATTTTCTCAAAAGTACATCATTGATCTGGGATGTCCCATATTCATTATGGACTAAGTGGACCCGGTGTCAAAAGTGTCCAATCCACCATTTTCGTGGCTTCATCGGACGACGAGGATTAGTGTTAGGTACCAACAATATCGTATATGTTATCCAAAAACTGTATTATTGTTATTATTTATATATTTTCTATTATTGTTGTTTATTAATTTCATCATCCTTCATTCGGGAACTAATAAGTATATAGTGTTGGAAACAGAGCAGTGAAGTTGACTCGTACCCATGGAGATTTAATCTGGCATTAATAGCTCAATGCTGGAACGAATTAACATCACGGCTAAATATGTTAGGTCCCGCCTATTGAAAATAATGCTATCCAATTTATACTGCTAAGTATTTTGGTATTAAAAAAATCCCGGCGATTCAAGACCTAACGATGTTGGAGGTTTCCTCCCCTCTGGCACTACTGTGCCTTGTCCCTCCGGGGTCTTTTCTCTCTAATGGCAGAGCGGACGAAGTTTATGAAACTTGTATCAAAAAGCACATATAGTGCTGAATCCTCGCCATCACTTTCAATAAATCCTCAAGAGTAAAAGTGAAGGATTGAAATAGCAGTCGTAGTCCGCTTAACTGAATGGCTAGATACTTATACTTCATGGTAAAAGAACGTCAACAAGAGTATGAATGAGAGAAAATACAAAAATACTAAAACTTCTGTAATAACTAAGACTTTCGGTACAAATACAATGAAATTTCCTTCTCTCGAAATCGGCTTTATTACAACTTTTGTGTTGTGAGAGACGCCTAGATAGCCTTTTTATTTTAATTCTATCATTTCCTTTTATAATAAGGACCTGAGTGTGTGTAATTGTACTTGGATGTATTTTTTGCCGTGTTCATACTAACTGTGGTACAGCTCTGAAAAACTACACGTTTATTTCAAAAGTGTTTTTAATGAGATTTTTAAAATGTCAACCCTTGTGTTTGATTTAAAGTAGTTTGAAATCTTATTTATCGCCGAAGTTACAATCGGTTCTTTACTACGGAAAGTTCTTTTATTGACCAATATTTTGGATCAATAACTTTTAATCTCACAAAAATCAACGATATGATGTTCAAACTGGGTCATGATAATTGTTTGGACATAATTTTATTCGATACGACATCACGATGTGGCAATGATCGGATGACAAACCCCATTAAAGAGCGGAGAATAGTCGAATTATACGAATATATAATAGACAAGGTCGAAAAGTTGTCGGCTGTGAATTGAGAGAGAATCAGAAATTGCACCATACTCGGAACTCCACTGAATGAAGCGTGCTCAAACGAAAACAAACCCCATTTATAGATCCTCTCTAGATAGTGGGTTACTTGTTGATATTTTAAGAACGTTTGCGAAGGTCCCTTTTTATATGTAACGGTAAACAAGGCTTTTTGAAGGAAGATAAAATTTCAAGCACTCTGCAGCAGTTTTCAAATTACAAACAACTGTAATGTTATTTATACTAAAAAAGTCTTCATATTTCAGGAAGCGTACCACCTAAAAACCGAGGTAGGTATTTTGTAGCGACGGCGGAAAGCGGCAACAACCGTAAAGTTTATAATTTTGAATTATTATCCTAGAAGATAAACATAAATTTGAAGAAAAATTTGTTATACAGGCAAGCTATGTAAGGAGTTTGAAAAATACTGACGATTTCTTAGATTTTTGGTACTCGCTGCTTAACTTCGGGTCAATAGTATTAGAGAAAAACTCCGGAAGGATGGATTTTTTCGTTGATTCGATTTTTGGATTTTACCCCTCTTGAAACGACAATAAACAAATTTTGAATTGGGTAAAACAATTTATTCTTGCTAGATTACAAAGGTTTATGTAAAACCAAAACTGCCATGGTGAGTCTATTTCGAAATAATTTTGAACTTCGCCGTACACCCCCTTCAAATTAGTACTCAGTCGTCCGAATTCTGTTTAAGTCTGCCTTAAGTCGGGAAAAAATTAAGTACCTAATTTGGAACTTATTGAGCCTGTTAATATCACCCAAGTCTACATAACTTCTTTGGCTGGGCTTGAAATGAAGTTTAGGTATTGCAGAAGGGACCCTAACGGCCCATCCCACCACGGAAGATCACTAATTTCTCGAGAGTTAATCCAGTTATCTCCCTGCTATGTTTTTAGGGATAACTCTTCACTCTTGATTAACTCCTCTTTAGCCCTCTACACCGAACTCAGAACCAGTTCATCCAAGTTTGGTCACAGTTTTCTTCCGTTTTCGTAGCGGTGCTTCTGTAAGTTAAGCTACTACGTTCAAGATCTCAGTAATGGCTGTTTGTCATTTATGTTACTCACCTTTAAGAATGTAAGCCCCAATATTTTGTTAGCACTGGTTGGTAAAATAAATATAAAGCTGTCTCAGTGAAACGAATAATTTTAAGTAGTAGAAAACCAAAACATTCTGGCCCAACCGAGTCAGAAAACATCACAAGCGGGTTACTCATATTTCCTGACCTAATCTGTAATGAACTTCTAGAGGCAAAAGAAACCATAAAATGTATATACGGCTTTTGGTATAGAACGGAATCCCTCATCATGAAAAGCAGGAAGAAGGAGGCTGTACCAGCGTTGGGTCTTCTTTTATAGCAGCCGAAGGCAACAATATCAGCTACTCGCTTGAATTCATGACATTCCCTTATTTACGATCAGACATAATTTCGTGCTTGAATGAGTAGAAGTTTGGCTCAGTGAATTGAAACACCAGTCTCAGCGATGGCAAACAGTTGTGAGGATCAAGCTAAACACGAAATTCTATCTACCTTCATATACAGAGTACGAAGAATGTTAAAACATCGTTATACAGTTTTTTCAAATAGGGTTAACCTTTTCAACTTGGTAAACTTAACTACACGTTCGAGCGAACATGTTTTTGCGAGTCCAGAGCTGATGCCAAACCGAAATCGGTGCCGAATTGAAATGCGTAGGAACGTATTGAATGGAATCCAAACACCAAAGTTTTAGATACAGGCTCCATCTCTCATACGCTCCTTTTCCTGTTGGTGACATGTGCTTACACAAGATGTAAAATTACTTTCGTATAAATTGATTATGAAAAAACGCTGCAAATCCTTTCACTGGGGTTTATTATTCAATTGGCTTGCGTTCATGATTTGAATTTCTACTAAGCTTTGGAGTTTGCGTGTTTCACAGGTGATAGAGCGATTATTGAATTTCAGGAGATATGCATAGAGCACTTAAATCTGTTCTCAACCAAAATACCTATTTGGATTGATCAGTTGATCATATTTGTGTGCCTCCTGAAATTCAATAATCGCTCTATCACTTGTGAAACACGGACACTTTAAAGCTTAGTAGAAATTCATATCATGAAAGCAAGCCAATTGAATAATAAACCCTAGTGAAAGAATTTGCAGCGTTTTTTTGAAATGGTTATCAGAATGATTCAACCCGTGTATCGGCTACAAAGCCTTTTAGGAGTTCACTTCAGTATCCACATTACTACTTCACTAAATCACTAGGTTACTGCGACAAAAACATAAACAATAATAAACCAACACCTCAGTGAAATAATTTGCAGCGTTTCATGCACATCAGAATGCTTCAACCCATGTATCGGCTATAAACCCTTTTAGGAGTTCACTCCAGTATCCACATTACTACATCACTACGTCACTAGGGCCCTTCAATCAAAACAAGAACAATAATAAACCAAAATAACGCAAATGGTGGCACCATAAATCGGGTCATACATCGGGAATGGTTTGACCTACGGACCTGGGGAGGGCTCATTCGATTCCTCGTGAAAAGTTCCTCAAAGGGTATCAAAATTTAGGCCGCCTTGACTTTTTTCTAGGTTTTTAGGGATTTTACAAAACTTTGACAACCATTAAAGGGCACTTTAAATTAAGTGAGAGTGCTGGCTAAAGAATTGGGGCGTTGTCGGACCAATATTGATTTTTCCTGAAAATTTCAGATATTTTGCTCAAGCCGTTTGGTAGAAATCGTACGCACGGCGTACGGACGGAAAAATTGTTATTGCAGATTCTGATTCTACACCCTTTGAAAAGTAAACCATGAAATTTTCAGGGGGGGTTAGAATTTTTTTTCAAGAGCGATTACAATGGTTCATTATTGAATAATAAACCAAAATAAATTAACATTAATTTATTTTAATTTTATTTCTCCACGTTTGATAATGACTGAAAATTTCCCAAATTGAAATTCGGGATCATATAATGTAAATTTACTTGTTGACATAAATATGTCTTATGTTTAGGGGCCAGTAAACATTAACGTTAAGCTACATTCTCACATGAAATGAGATGTGGTGCTTCTTCTGGTGAAATGGTTGATAATTAATAAATGGTAAGGTAGAAGCAGTGTCCGCCACTGGAGAGGTGTCCGCCTTTGCTGCTTTAACCTTATTTGATATTGATATTTCTATGATCGTATTTTTTCTCATAGGAAATTTTCATTTCTCTACGTTTCTAATCCTCAAACCACAAGAATGTGGTCTGCGACTTTTGAATACAAATAACAAAAACCAGAAAACCACCAATTGGACAGAAAAAATTCAATTGTCCACTTTTTTTAACGTCTTTCTGGAGCTAGGTTATAAACCCAAGGCTTCCTTTGTGAGGGACAGAGGGCCAATTTGAAATAATCTGGGAGTCCAGGAGTGTGAAGGATAACCGTAGCATGAGTGAAGAAATAACTAAAATATGAAATAACTGAATGTAAATCCATAGAAGTGGAATAAATTGAAAAGTAAACCCATTCAAACCATTCAAATTCCCAGAGCAGTCAGTACAAGTCTTGGACGTTAGCATCTCCCAAATGAAGTAAGCCGATTTTACCTGGAAAGTACTATTCAGTTATAGATATTTTTGGCTTTCTTGGAATAGGTATCCATAAATTAAATGTGCTTAGAGATCAATGTAATACGATCACAATTGTATACATACAATGATAAGACGCGTTAGGAGAAAGGAACGAGATCCAGAGTTGTAAGGGAATCCTTACCGTCTTCTCATCATTCGAATTGCCTCTTTCAATCACATTTTACCATAAGAACCCCTCCGGGTGTTCCAATTGAGAGCTTCGACGCCTTTATATCCCGATGGAAAGATTGGTTTTTGATAACAAGGGTATTGCTCTTAGAGGCCTTGAAGTTCAAGTTAGTTAGGAAAGAGGTTCCAAGTGTCACCTGGCGCTGACTCAAATGACTGATCGCTTACGCCCCAACCCCTTAATTGCCGCGTCTGTTTTTGATTCCCACGTCAACAAAGTTGGGTGAAAACCGACCGCTTAGTTCTTGTCACCATTCGGACACGTGTGCCAAATGAGCTGTTAATAACGAATCCACTCGGGGAAATATTTTTGTGAGGCAAATGGAAGAGTTTTCTTCACCGGTACTCCCTGTCGGTTCTACTTCGTATATTGAACTCTTTACTAGGAGGGAGTAAATGTTTTAATTAATCTCTCTCAGTATGAGACTCCGCCTACGTGTTCATTTTTAGATAACGCGCTACAGCCTTTTAATGATTGCAGCCCAGTGATCTTGAAGGAAGGGCTTTTCAGTACAGAAATACTAAGCCTTTGTGTAGTTATTTGCTGTTTTCCGCATGTGGGACTACGCTTCGGTGCTTCCTGTATTACCAGGTTGGTCGAAGGCAATATCAGTGCAAGAGACAGCCGATAGTTCGACCTCCCAGCAGTTGGTCTCCCACCTCTGCTCTTCATCCTTATACAACCACCGCGGTTCAGAATCACATTTGATCATCCTCTCATGATCCTGTGGCAGATCAGGCCAATTTGAACTCATCTTAAGGTTTTTTTTTATTGTTACTGCCTTTGCTACAATTGATTGTACCGTCATCTAAAATAAAAAATCAACAAAGTCAAATTTAATTTTCTATTTTGATCTAAAAGGGTGGGTCCATTAGGGTACTTCAACATCAAAATATTCATAGTAATCAACACTTCCCATAATTAAAAAAAAATCCTTCTCTGACACAGTACATCTTTTAACATTGAGAAGTATGCCTTTCAGTGAATTTTGATTGTAGGATGTTAGCCTATTATTTTACTTTAATTTAAATATTCATATTCTTATTGTTCAAAAAGTTTTTCCTGAAAAATTAGTTGTAGGCTCCGCCAAAATAATATCGGTCTACGTCAGCACATTTTCAATTATATTGTACCTACACGTAAACAGGGCTGAATGAAGCCCCAAGTTTCCGTATTTAATGCAACTCTAACTTTTCATCTTCAACCCCATAATTAAACAATTTCGGCTAAGACTATAAGTTTAATTATATAATTGTTTAATACTTTCATTAAGCTGTTGGCGGTATCTCGGCAAGTAATCATTGGATTCAAAAATTATTAAGAGCTATAAGGAGACGCTTTTGCATGCGTTGTTTAAATAGCTGCAATATAATTGGAGCGGATTTTCAACAGTTTTGATTTTGTCCAAAACGTGGATGAAAAGATCATCCGTCGAACTTTGTTATATTATCCTCAGTATTGCCTTCGAACATGCTGTAATTAGGACATGCTGTATGAAAAATCTGTCAACCAATCGAAACATTCTTTTTTACGATTTTTTAGGATGTCGAGCCCAAGCTACGTTGTAGATCCCTGAATAATTTCTGAATTCACGGAATTTGAAACCTCATTAAACTTGTTAAAGCAGTTCCCGTCGTCTTTAATGATGTTATACTCATCAATGATGAAATTAATAATCTCTATTCTCGGCCTTATCGGTCAAGGTTTTGCGGCTGGTATAATCATCTGCATGTAACAGGGACCTTCAGTTCTACAAAATATATTTTTATTTCTTAATTCAGAAATTTTATTTAGTGTTAGTTGAAAGAAGGGTCTTGAAAGTTTCTTCTAGAGATTTCTGTTTCAAAATAATAAGAAAATTTAATCGTGTTGTAAATGGGATGTTATTCGAGGAACTTGAAAAAAGGATAATTCATCAGGCTCAACCAACCGATAATCGTACCGACTTCGGATTGAGTTCAAATTACCGCACGTGAGGGTAAATTTGGGAAAGGGGGTGAGTAGAAGCAGAGGAATGGAGTCCTTAGAACCGTATGAATAAAATATATGACATGTATGAGCCTCGGGAGCAACGGTAGCTGGAAGAGACGTTTCAAAAGGGCCAAATAAGGGCAAATAAGCTCTCGTCTCGACGTAGTACAACAGGTTCGATTGAAAATTGGCTTAGCTCCAGGTGTCACGTGAGTCTCGAGTTCAAGGCTACGCACCTTTCCCTCGGATAATCTAGTTATTTCCCCGCTTTAGTGCTCGCCAGAGCTTCATGATCACCGACAGTAATATAGTTCGCATTGTACGCTAATTGGAAAACGACGTTACAAGAGAAGTTAGAATTTACCTTTAGTCGATACCTCGATATGTACCAATTGCTGAACTACAATTTATCATAAGTTCACGTGATTACATGGATTGATCAGGAACAATGGAAATACAGAACGTAATGTACATTCAGGAGAAGCAATTCGGATACAAGTATATTGTAATCCAATAGTATATGAAAGATGAGGTACGAATGAAATATAACCTTTAGAAGGAAACAATTATTGCTTCGCAATAAAACAAGTTGCTAAATTTAACTTTTCAACGACCAGTTAAAAACGCTGAAAATGAGTGAATCGTTTCATTTTAAAAGGGCGGCTTTCCAGGCCTTTGGTGGGGCTTGGGAATGATTTGAAGATGTAAGTTTCAACGCGCGGCAAGTTCAAGGAACGAGAGTCCGGACACCACCCTTTTAACAAGCCCAAGCTTGGGTTTGCTTAGAAAAGTGCGACTGCCGCGCTCCGAAGAGAAAATGCGGAAGCGGGATCGATTTTATTCCTTTCACGAAATGACTGAGTTGATCTTGACGAGCAGCATCTCTCCTGAAAAACTTGTGGTCAACGAGTGGCATAATCGCTCGATTATCAAGGGCTGTGGGTAGAAGAACTGGTGGTCGAGATTTTATGAATGAACCACTTGTTCGGTGGAAACAAACAACTTGAGGAAACAGTCCTAGGTGCAGTTTTCCATCTCCCGTTCCTTGCCCCACTGGTTTATTTAAAATAATAAACCTGTTTACCAGCATAATCAATGCCACAACCCGAAACGATTCTATTTCATCCATAGCCCTCGAGTTTACCCAACATTGATCAACAATGCTACTCCCTCTCGGCCCATGAAAGGTGTTATTCCCGGGTATGTCCCCTCTCGAACGCCCATTAAGCACAAAGAACCCATAACTCTCCATAATTTCGACTAAACGTACCCCCTTATTGTCCTTGACTACATCTTTACTGGTCCTGACTAAGTACGCTTAACTTCGAACCGCAAAACTGAATTTCATCCCCATGATTCAAATCCCCAATTCGAACATTCCAGTCCCCAATTAAAACCACTTGCCAGGCAGGATAGTTGCATTCCATTCGATCAAGTGTCCCCGCTAAGCTATCGAAAAAATTTTCATATGAATTCCCCTCATTAACATAAAAATTGCCAAGCATTAATTTTAGCCCCGGAATTTCCACAATTAAATGAAACCTTGATACCTCAATAAGTTTACAGCCCCTAAATGAATGATCCTTCCTAACCAACGTAACCAACCCCCCCATAGCCCTACCCATTCTGTGTATCCTCACAGCCCTAGCTTCAAAAGCCCAGTAATTATTCTCCAAAAAAGCAGGCAACTTCACATGATTATCAGACAAGGTTCCTGTAAACAAATTAAATCATATTCGCGCAGAAAATTAGACGCATTTGCATCACATTGAAATAATCGACCAAATTTCGTTCAAATTCCAACTCATTATCTTGACGTGCGGCAATGTCTCGGCGGTAGCAGACTGAAAGGTTCGTTGCTATGGAGTTCCACCATCTTGTCCGGTTGCAGGTGCAGATTTCTTAATACGGCGCCATTTCATTTCGGGACTGCTTTCCGATTCGTCCCTCCTCCTCCGGCGGCCAGTATGACCCGTGTTCAAAGTGCTCTTTTCATCATTTACATCTTCCCGATTGGTCAAACCCCCTCCATCTTGCGCCTTCATTACGTCCCCAGTACCCGCCGATTCAAACTTATCCAACCAACCGTCGGCCGAAGGAAGGGGGAACCCGTCCGCTAGATGTCGGGTGGTCCTTCGCGTCAGACTTCAAACCGACGGTTGGATCCCTTCCACACACCGTCTCAGGTGCGATTGCGGAGAGGGGGTCGTCTTTCGGCACCTCCCACCTCCGATTGTCGGCCGATGGTTGGATAGTGTGTGGGCCGTCCTCAACTCCTCTGTGGTCCAAACCTCCCCATTCACGAACAATAATTGTTTGTATTTATCGTATTTGATATACGTTTTTGCCCGGTAACATCAGGTTTGACTTTGGCCAGGTCTTCTCTAATCACTGCGAGATCTTGAAGCTTATCCATCACATCTTGCAATGTAGGCGGGCCATTGGGACCGGGGTTCGGTTCAATACCAGAGATAAGCAACAAAAAGGAGAGATAGGGATCCATCGGAGTGTGCAGTTTTTCGCAATTTCTGAAGTAAAGGTCGTACTCCTTCTCCGGCGACAAATCATCAACATTCGCAAACAAGTGCGCGTAATCTCTGTCTCCTCCACACTCCTTGGAGAGAGAGAGATACTCTTCCTTACTCGATGGTGGGAGGTCTTCAGATATCTAGTCGGTCGGTCGGAAAGCAGCACCGGTGACGCGGTCCAGTGGTGGGGGTCCTCTTCCCTGGAGGGAGGTCGAATCAAGACCATCGCTGGAAAATCCCGGGGGAAGGGGTCCGGCTATCGGCCGATTCAAGCGACACGCTAGTGTCATGTCTACAGCACGACCAAAAAATTTGCTACGTGTTGGTTGAGAAACTATAATTTAGCGAACAATATGAATAAATTCACAGATTCAACTTCACAGGGTTACCAGACGGTTGAACGTTCCCAGCACCACTAAATTTACCTTAAAGCAAGTCCAAGAACCACGTCAAATCAGCAACAGGAAATCGACGAGCGCTAATCAGGTGTTCCCTACACGAGATCTCGTCCCATACTCGAGTGTCCGTATAGCGAAATGTCCGTACTGCGGACCTAATAGTCCCATAAGAAATGATGGAAATAGCGATTAATCCGTTCTCTCGCCCCCATATCCATCCATTTCAATGTTCTTTTTGTACAATATTCTAGACTAGTTTAAAGGCCCTGCTACGCAGGTAAAAAAATCGTATATTCCAAGTCCCCGAGGAGGGGAGCAGGTCGGTTGCCCTGGGAGACGCTCCGCCCCGCTCGGGCCCTCTCCCCTTCACTGGCGGGGTCGGAAGGTTCTGGGGAGCGAATTCCACCAGCCCAGCGTCCAACCACCCCTGGATGAAAAACGGATATACCTACTCTGGTTCTTTCATCTTTACATATACGATAATAACAAAGTCAGTTAAATATAAAGCGATTTATATACGGGCGAGAATGTTTTTGGCAAAGGTAAGAAACGATGGGTTCACTGGAACTGAGACAAAGGCATGTTGGCGTGGGTTTTCGCCAGTGTTATTACGCATGCGCCGAAATATGCCCAAAGACTATTTTTTTCCACTCGCAAAATTCAAAATTCGGAAAAATATGTTCGCCCTAACTTTGTACGTACTCCACAAAAATGTTCATTATGCGGACGAAATTTAAATATTATGTTTAATTAAAACATAAATTAAATTTGCGTTAACCGAAATTTACGTTTCCGAATGTACGTTAAGCGGAGTATTACTGTACGCCTATTGTTTCTGCATTAGAAGGATCTCCTACGTAGATCACTAGCCTATTATTGTTGAATGAAGAATATACTTAGTAAATTATCAAAACTTGACGCGTCGGGAGTTTCAAAAGGGGTATTTCCAGTAGGGAAGATTATCTGATGAATCAGAAAGTGTTCTTTGTTATTAGCAGAATACATTAGCTCAAAGGCCGTTTTTTAAAGCGTCTTTCCCTGAGGTTCGAGGATCAAAGGGCACTTTCATCCGTATTCGTTGGTAGTAGAGGTCTGCAAGTGTCACCATTCGGGTCAGTGTGACCTTTTTATTCACTTTTCTTTTTTCTGAAATCCATTGATTTTCGTTAAAGGTACGAAAAAATCCGTTTTCTCCCGTTGTTGTTACTTTTATGAATTTGTTGGCTGTACCGTTGGAAATCCGATGAAATGTTGAAGTTTTAGCCGTACTTGCCAACGACTGGTCTTTTTTTAATGGGGATCTAACTGAAAAAACTCATAATGTTCTAAATATTATTTAGAATATTAGCCATGCTTTTGATCTTCTAACTCCCTTGAAAAATTACGATTTGGCTTCAAGAAGATAGGATAATGAACGCTATTTTCGACGGTATCCTCAGGTTTGAGAATACTCAAGAATGGAGGAGTCAGCCATTTCACGAGATAGTGTTAAAAATTACGAATAAAATAATAACCTAACTAAAAAACTCCGCGAGTCACTTTTTATAGAAATTGCTTGTAAAATCGATCTCAGAGGTCTTACCTACTTAAATCTAGACACAAAGTATTTAGGCTGCAATATCATAGTATTACATAAGCAAGTTCCATGTTTCTTGAATTTTACCCATGCGTTCTAAACAAAAGTACCAAGAGTCGGAGTTCTTCTTACATTTCAAATAAAGAAATCAAACGGATCTGACATGTAACAGTGAATTAGGTACAGACGGTTGAGATTTTAGAGGAAAACTCATTTTGGTTTATTATTCAATAATAAACCATTGTAATCGCTCTTGAAAAAAAAAAACCATTCTAATCGCTCCCCCCCCCCCCCCTGAAAATTTCATGGTTAACGTTTCAAAGGGTGTAGAATCCGAATCTGCAATAACAATTTTTTCCGTCCGTCCGCCGTACGCCGTACGAACGATTTCTCCCAAACGGCTGAAGCAAAAAATCTGAAATTTTCAGGAAAATCCATGTTGGTCCGACGACGCCCCAATTCTTGAGCCAGCTCTCTCAATTAATTTAAAGTGCCCTTTAAGGGTTGTCAAAGTTTTGTAAAATCCCTAAAAACCTCAAAAAAAGTCAAGGCGGCCTAAATTTCGACTCTTTCTAAGAACATTCCACGAGGATTCGAATGAGCCCTTCCCCAGGTCCGTAGGTCAAACCATTCCTGATGTATGGCCCAATTTATGGTGCCAACATTTGGGTTATTTTGGTTTATTATTGTTTTTGTGTTGATATCAGTAACCTAGTGATGTAGTGATGTAGTAATGTGGATACTGGAGTGAACTCCTAAAAGGCTTTGTAGCCGATACACGGGTTGAAGCATTCTGATATGCATGAAACGCTGCAAATTCTTTCACTGGGGTTTATTATTCAATTGGCTTGCGTTCATGATTTGAATTTCTACTAAGCTTTGGAGTGTGCGTGTTTCACAGGTGATCGAGCGATTATTGAATTTCAGGAGATATGCATGGAGCACGTAAATCTGTTGTCAACCAAAATACCTATTTGGATTGATCAGTTGATCATATTTGTGTGCCTCCTGAAATTCAATAATCGCTCTATCACTTGTGAAACACACACACTCCAAAGCTTAGTAGAAATTCAAATCATGAACGCAAGCCAATTGAATAATAAACCCCAGTGAAAGAATTTGCAGCGTTTTTTTCAACCAAATAACGAAGAGTTATTGTCATCAATTCTACTTTTAAATTATAGCCCTTAGTGGAGGCCTCTGTGCACATATTGTAAAATCAGTTATTTCTAGAAAACCAGCTGTGGTCAAGCCGAACAACATTTTTTCAATTGCCATAAAAGTTCATTATTGAAAATAAAAAATGCAAATTAAAAATAGTATCTTGGTAGCTAATAGTTTGACGTTGAGCGTCTTATAACTTAAATTCTAACTGAATGTCGTTGCTGAGACAGCAAAATGCACGGTCATTCTCTTCTACTTTGTCCCGTCAAAATGAAATCCTAGATTACTCATGTCGAATGAGATTGCAAGACTAACTAGATCTCTAATTAAAAACGTTTGTTCACTAACAATAGTTTGCAGCGTTTTTCCTAGGGTATCCGGAAAAGGACGTTCGCAATGCAATTAAATAATTGTAAAAACAATGTGACAGTTATTCAAGTTTTCGAATTCAATTTATAGATTTATTTTAACTGCCTACATCAAGATGTTACGTTTGTAGCAGTCTGATCTTTTTGGCGGTTGAGCTCCAATTAGCTAGCTCTCTCTACGAATCACGAAGCTTTGTTGCGTCCCAGCTTCAAATATCACGTTTCAAGATAGACGATATAGCCGACAGTAATGTGACACTGGGTATTAGACGAATCCCTTTCCAACTGAAATTTTCATTTATCTGCGACATCACAGCGCCGCTACATGTGCTCATGTATGGTAACACGTGAAGGCCCTTCGGCAAAAAATCTCATCTGAACTAAGGTCGTAATGATTGGAAACGCGTTCTTCCCGTTGTTGGATAGAAGAAAAACAAATATTAATAACGGTTTCGATGTGGAATGAAACAGATTACTCATGTTTGAATCGAGCTCAATAATTCCTCTTATAAATAGCATTTCTGTAACTTAACAACAAAAAATCAGCTTCCAATTTAGTTACAAGTTACAATTTACAGTTAAGGCCTTTTGCGACTTCTAAAGAATCAATATTCTACATCTCCTTGCAACCAAAATTAATACAAACTTTCCAGTCATGCGGATGAGCGATTCTCTTTAACTTTGGGATTGTATGTGTTAAATTGTTTTGAAATGTGAACAGTCTATAAACAAAATATAGTTCTGTAGAAAAAATGTTCATAATAGTAATGAAAATAGTCATATTTTTAAGCAAGCAGTTCGTTTTGCAGTTTTTGATCGCTTACCGTTTTCAGCACATTTTTGAAGATTTTCCAATTTTTGAAGAAAAAATGAGTTATTTAGAAGGCTTGTTTAATTTTTGATACTCAAAAAGTGCTGTTCTGCTTTTCTGGTTTTGTTGGCAATAAAACGGAGTGTTTATACTTTATCCTAAGGAGGGTTATCGTCTGAAATGATACTCTTCGATGACATTTTCTCACCAAAACGTCTTCAACTACCACAATGTATTCTGAAAAATCTGAGTCAAGGGTGCTATTAAAAAGATCAATAAAGTCCTAATTTTGCCTTTCTATTACGTTTTTAATTTCATCCAAAAGTGGAAAATGTAAACTGTGCAGGAATTAAAAATATGTTCGCTGTTTTCAAACAGTTATAGGTCTGAATGATTCTATCTGCATTCATATTCCTGTTTGAATAATAATACAAGCATTACAAGGTGGTTTTGCAATATTAATGATGTCTAATCGCTCCTAGGACTATGCTGATGAGTCTATCCAGATTCTGGATTCCAGAAGCATTTGATTATGAGCTCGCCGGGATCGCTGAGATTAGGTGTACTACAATTTTATGATACAGCATAGAGTAAAATGGAGTTTATGGATTGGCACACAGAAAAACGGATTATCTGAGGCGAAATTGGATTGCACACATTAGTCACCTGTTTAAAAAATGGACATATGGAATTAGTTGACGCGATCAAATAAGGGGTTCAGGGGGCGCCAGATTCCTTCTCCTTCTTACCAAAACATTACTTGCTTTCTCCTGATCAAAATTCTTCTTGAAATTTCTGAATCCTGACGAGATTCACCTAATTTGGACGCATAATTGTTGAAAAATAAAAAGGTATTGATTTTGCTCATTTATTGTTATGTAGAGAACTCCAAGTAAGGGGTTACCGACGAAAAGGGTACATGAAATTATTCTGTAATAATAATTAACCTCTACACGTTTGCTTTATACAGTAGTATTGCCAGAAAATAGCAGATAAAATAATATTTTATCATATTATGTAGTAGGTGTTATAAAAACGAAACTTTCTAGGATAAACTTTGTTTAATTCTTGAATACTTCGTCAAAACTTACCGGATCGAGCTCTTTATGACTTTTTAAATATTACGGCAGTTTGGAATCATGTTTAAGAAGCTAAAGACGGCAAGAGGGATGGCTTTATTGATCCAGCTTGAGTTGAAGACTACCTGGTGGGTTAACTCTGTGATTGAGGGGAACACTGTCATACACCATTCTGCTATAGTGGATGTGTAATACCCGATGGAATTACGCCTGTTTGGACTAACATTGCGTTTATTGTCGTCGACGATTGGTTGAACATGCATAGCCTAAAATATTTACATTATAATCGAGAAACTTTGATCAGATTCGTATTTATACCTAGTTCATGGAACATTGAAGCTTAGTCCATAGGAGCTCGGATGGTAGATCTATAAAACAGTGAGGCTAAAACTGGATCGGCTCCCCAGCTGGTGTTATTTATCATTTTGAGAACGTTGACTATTTTTCTACATTTTCCTACTACATACGATAAATGAGTCCTCCAAGTAGGGGCTTTATCCAACCATATGCCCTAAAATTTGAATCTGTGCTTAACCTTAAATATACGGCCAGCTAAATCAACATTTGAGGGTATGCCCAATCGTCAATCGTTTAGTTCACTATAGTTTAGGTTTATAATAAATACTTAAAGCATACCCTAATTTATCTTTAAATTAAATATACTTATTATATTAAATTGAAAAAAAGTGGGTGTGGCAAATAGCTTCCTCGTATCCATAACATGACTGTGTAGATCATTGAAAATTATTACTGACTAAAGAACTTCGTTCAATTAGGCGAAGTAAATATTTAATTAGGGTAAATTTATTGTTATGCAGGAGCATAACTTGAGAAAATAAAGGTAGGCATGTTCAACTATTGAACAAACTATAAATTAAAGTGATAAATTGACATTATAGCATTTCGAAAAATAAAATATATGCATCGTTCAATGATAGTTCAATATGGTTCGATCCAAGCTCGAGGCTAAAACTTTATTTTCTCTTTATTACTCACAAGGACCATCTTTACATCAGTCCGAACAATCCTTGAAAATTTCATCGAAATCAGTCATGAACTCCCGGAGTTATGCGTTTACCAAGGATTTCACGTTTGCGGATGCGCAGAGGCTACTATTGATCCGGGGGTCATGAAACTCATTGGGGACCATCTACACATCAAACTATAACTTCGTGTAGTTTTGCCCGTAACAAGGATTTACTAACAGGCAGACAGACAGACACACAGACAGACACGGAACCGAAATTGCTCAGAAAGGCCTAAAACGCAAAATGCGAGTGGAATTTTTGATTTTGGAGACAAAAAAATTTTCACATTCCGAAAGTGAAAACAATGCTTCCGCTACCTTGGTAGACTCGGAAGCAATAAATTATCGCATAAACGGGACCTTACCTTAGTTACTGAAACGTGGTTAGTCGGCAACATGATGGTACTAAATTTGAATGTGACATTTGAATAGTTCCATGTTGTGGCTTAAAGGTGGCTGATTCATTATGATTTGATGAATACTTAGTACTGATAGGTTATTTTCTGGAGGATTTTCTATGTAAGTAGGTTCAATTTCCAGGTTTTGAATAAGGATTTAGCTGGAACGCGCTAAGGCAACGCAACATAGTAATTACGATGAGTAAGAGTCAATTTTCGGACGAGATGTTTGCAACTACTTGTATGTACTTCTTGCGTTTACTCTACTACGTTTCTAGCGTAATTCACGACTAATCTATTAACACAACGCGTTAAACACTATTAACACAATAGCGTTGCACTTATTTCAGTTAGAGGTACAATATTCATGACTTCATCAGGGATATCAATACTATTCCCATACGAACCGTACCAAATAGGTCTCTCAAGAGATATTTTGATAAGGACCAAGTTAATAATAAAGATATATTTTATATTTGGGGACAGGCTTTCTACATTTGGTTGTCAAAATGGAATATCAATATAACATAAATAGCCAATATGCATGAGGAAAATAAAAAAGAGTTCGGAGAACGGTATTGAAAGGAAAAGGATCGCAAACATACCTAGGCAATTCCCTCGTTCAGTTTCACCAGCACGGCCCAGATAAAAGCAGCGGATCGAGTTTATCTGCCCCCCCTCTTTCTATTCTAATATAAAGGAATACGCGGGCATTCTCACCCTCTTTAGAGATACCCCTCTCACCGCAGCTACTGCGGTAAATTGAGCGACCAGTTCACGCAGCGCAAGAGAGGTCACGGCGTTGGCAACTGCATAAGGACTCGATTTCGAGTATATTCCCCGAACAAAACAACGAACAGATGGGGGAAGGGATAAAGGACCGAACCTGGATCACATCCTCATTTTCCGTGCCAACCCGTGAATGGAGGGAATCGGAGGGTTCGCCTTTTCTAAAACGATTTCGCCAACGACGATTGGGCATTTGACTTATGATAATTAGTTTTCGATCGCTTGAACGCTGCAAGGTTCAGACTGACTTTCCCTACGGTGAATACGATTCACTCCAGTAACCTCCGGCCATTAATTAAATGATTTAATTTATTACAAAAACTCGACGCCGGAAATTTTCAGAGGATCTGACATACTACTCATCAAGACAAACTACAGTTCTATTGCTAATTGGGATCCACTGTACCTGCACGATCCGCGGGAGGACATACCTACAAGGGGTAACGAGAAACCATATAAACCCTCCATTCTGGAGAGAATAGGCAGTTAGAGCTAATTTAAACCACATTAAAAACATAACCCGTTGAAACGGCCTTCTTTAATTAATTCACACCGTCTTAATACAATAATCTAGCTCGTATTGGAAACTAGTCTCCTATATTTTTTTTGATATCCAAAAAACCCACTTGAAAAAAGCCAGACTCACTGGGCACGCATAGATATCGACAATAATAATTAGTACAGATTTAAAGGCACAAAGTTTATACCTCAAACCCTTTACTATAATATAATAATAAATTATAATAAATGGAGATGTACGATCAAAACCAATTATTGGAAAGTCTACTAAGTCTATTAAGTCTACAGCTGTTGTTTATTAGACATCAATAAAGGTAGAGGCGTGTGACTGGTCCATTGAATTATTTCTAATGAATAAAATTTCTACATTTAATTTGCAGTTAACAGGAATTCTGTTCTTCGGTTGTCAGAGATGTCCACAAAAATAAAAATTAAAGTATCGAGAATGGAGCGTTCAACTCAAGTTCGTTTCTGAGTGATGTTATATTAGCAACGTAGCTCTTGGTAAGTGTTTGTCAGAAAATGTTTTTTGTTGACTAAGGGAACTGTTCCTTGTTTTAGAGTTCTTACATTTTAGTATTTGTTCATTGTAGGTATGTACTGTATGAATTTGTTTTAACTGACCTTACTGATACTATGTTACAATATAAGTCCTGAACAATATATTTTTATGAAACCTTGGAGAAGGAGGAGGATGAGTATTTTGGACGATTTCCGAGAGTCGATGATACAAGTTGAATACCAAACACAAACATACCCACTACCTGATGCTCACACTAATGTAGGATCAAGGCCCCTGATTTAGCTAACATAACTGCCCAGAACGTTATGAAAAAGAGCCTAAAAAATGACACTAAATTTTTCACAACGGCTACAGGGCGAGAATTTTAGACATAGGCTCTAACCAACGAGCCGCAAAACGCCGAGTTTTAATGCAAACATTCCCAAGGTTATTTCAGAGATCTTTCTGGTGTTGAAGTTTGGGCCATGTTAACGTTAACCATTTGATCATTGGATTACAAAAGTCGATAACAACATGAGTTACGATAAAAATAGGTGGATGATACACAAAGAATTGCGGAAGGATTTGAATGCTTCTGACATTTTTAATTTTTGAGATTTTATAGAATATTGACTTTTGTTCACTCCTCGTTTCGGTTTCTCTAATTTATTTTCAAAATGGACCTCTCAATCGTAATTAATTGCGTGGAGGTCCTAATATGTAAGTTGGGTTTAATATGTTTACTTCAACCATTTTCTGATGGTATTAAATATTTTTTAGAGAGAAAACTTATCCCATTATATCTAAAAATGTGATTTATTTGGTTACTCCAATTTTTATGTTATTATTTTCATTTATAATATGGGTGTCATTTCCTTTTTCATAAATGTATATACTTTTAATCATGGATTACTTTTTTTTTATTGTTGTACTGGAATAGGCGTTTATGGAGTTTTAATGTGTGGCTGATCATCAAATCCTTATTGTGTCCTTTCAGGAGGGGTACGTTCAGTTGCTCAAACTATCTCTTTAGAGGTAAGTGTAGCTCTTATTATTATTTGTTTGATAATATGTGTTTATATGTGTGTGTGATTTAATTTACTTGATTTTATATGTTATCAATATAATATTTCATTTATATTTATTTCTATACCTTTATTTTTTATTTATTTAGATCTTGTTTAGCAGAAACAAATTGTTCTCCTTTTGATTTTGCAGAGGGTGAATCTGAGTTAGTATCTGGATTTAACGTTGAATATAGTAGTGGTGGTTTTGCTTTTATTTTTTTATCTGAATATATAAATATTATTTTTGTAAGTATATAATCTTAGATTATTTTTCTTGGTTGTGTTGTTGATTCAATTATATATTTCTTAAAATGGGTTTTTATTGTTTTTTCTTACATTTGGGTTCGAGCTACTTTACCTCGATTTCCAAAGAAAGCGTTCGAGGAACTACGGATCCTGCCGAATGAGGGAGACAAAACCAACATAAAACCCAACGGTTTAGTTGTTTGTGTCTGCGAGGTTAATGCCTTCAATTGAGACAGCGTCTAGCTTAGAGGAAATTCAATCGACTCAAACTTACAACATAATCCCATCGTTCGGGAGTTTCGCTCCTCCCAAAGTTGCTCCTACAACTATGCAGAATAGCGAAATAAAGTACGAAATTCGAGATTTACCTTTGTAGAGCATCTGTATAAAGAAGGCTAGGTATCTGTCCATCTTGAGAAAAACATAACGCGTAGATGATGAATCGCCAATGGTTCACTCTTACGAAACATCAATATTATTCTATGAGCGTAAGGAAGATTGAACTTCTTGTCAAAGGAAACATTTTCAACTAATTTGTAAATTTATTATTGTTCTTTCGAAATGGACTGCAGTTCGTCTGGACCTATTTCAATGTGGGGGTTTCCCAAATTATTAGCGAATTTCTCGACAGGTTTTGCAAATCCTGTGAACCCCCTGCAACATTCTAAACCGGGAAAAACATGACAAAGTCGTTCGAGTAAACAACTCTGTTGTTAGGAATTCAATTTTGGAGGTCCATTATTTTTACGCAGTATCGCGAGCTGAAAAGCGTTTTATTCCAGGAATCCAATAAAACCAATATAATCTGTCCTTTAAGCCGAATTAGGGTAAACAAATTTTTCAAGGGGGATCAAACGAATCCAGGAAACGGGTACTGGCGGTTTAATGCAACTGTGTGCTGCCATAATCAAATAATCCACCACCTTCGACCAGAGGGCTTAATAGCCCTACCGAGTGGTCTGCAAATACTATTTACGCCTTAGTGCGGCGGGTCTGGGACTCCTGGAAAATTTTGAGTTTTGAAGGAGAATTACGTAGTTGAAGCCTTATTTTAATCAGGTTCTATATAGAAGAAGAAGAAGAAATACGTTTATTGAAAGGAAATTAATTTACAATACACATTAATGAAAAAATAATAAACAATACAAAAATAATAAACAATAGCTCATTGAGCTGTCCGCCGGAGTTTCGAGTCCTGGCCAACTTGTGCAATGACAATAACTCGTAGTTGCTTTGAGTATACGAAAATAAGAACATAAAAATAGTAAACTTCTTATATTAAAAATTAAATTCGCCAACTAAAAATTTTCTATAGCGCCAAGCACTTCTGCAATATGAAACCACACATGACCAGCCCATGCCCCCATTAAGGATAAATATTGCTCCGTCCCAGGTGAGCGTACCACACCCCAGTGCCAACCATCTAAATTCACTCAGTATAGGGCAAATACAGAGAAAGTGAAAACTGTCCTCACGCTCCCTTAAATTGCACATTGAGCATTCCTCTCTAGGACTCGCACCATAGGGTCTGGCATTCACATTTAGGAGCTCAGCACGCAGTTTGAAGAGCCAACGAGCTTCGTGCAAACTGATGTCCACCTGTCTACAGAAACTAGAGCATTTCACAAGAGGATCCAGCTCTCTATAAAGAGTGTATGTGTCTGATACATTTTTTGAAGGGGGATCAAACGAATCCAGGATACGGATACCGGCGGTTAAATGCAACTGTGTGCTGCCATAATCAAATAATCCACCACCTTCGACCAGAGGGTTTAATAGCCCTACCGAGTGGTCAGCAAATACTATTTACGCCTTAGTGCGGCGGGTCTGGGACTCCTGGAAAATTTTGAGTTTTGAAGGAGAATTACATAGTTGAAGCCTTCTTTTAATCAGGTTTTGTATATAGATAGATAGTTTATTTACATCATTTTACATGTTGAATTCTTCAATTGAATAATAACCGATGACCGAGCCGAATAGTGTAAGACTGTGGCCCAGCCCGGGCCAGTTTCAATTTTGGTTTCGCCAACGTGGACTGCTTGTTCTCGGTCACTATTATGAATGAATGAATGAACTAACGCCTTTATTCTCGAAATATACAATACATTCATGCACGCAAATAAATATCTTAATACATCAATAGTTCAGAACTCCTCTAAACAAAAGGGGATAAAAAGCATGGCCTAATTGACCTTGATTATTTACAGTGACCATAAGATTGTGAATAAATGAAAAATTTGGAATGTCGCTCATCTACGATTTCATTTGAATGAGCGCAGAACAACTCCTCTCCAAAGTACGTGCTCTCATGTACAAACCCGGACAACAAGATAATATTATCAGTAATTACATAGGCACTTGTTTTTATTTACTTAATTATAAGTTTTAGGAAATAATCTAGAAGATTAAATGTTTAAATGTTTTCATGGTAATCAATAACAGAACTTTGAGCAAGCAGACAACAACAAATAACAAATAACTATTATATGATTTGAATATTTACAATGCTAGTCCTCGAGCCCCTGATGCTTAGAGTTTTTTTCACAAGTTTTGATTTTGAAATAGTGTCGAAAGCCTTTGCCACGTCAAGGCACGTTAGAGTTACTTTTTAGCCTGAGTCCACGTGTGAGTAAATTTCATCCGTGACTTTAAATAAAGCGTCCTGTGTATTGACGTCTCTTAAATCCAAATTGTTGGGATCCTATGGTCTTTGACTTTTACTGAAAGCTCACCAATCGAGTTTTGAGCAGTTTCTCAAATATCTTGGCAATAAGGTCTATCAAGGAAATCGGTCGAAAGTTGGGCTGATCAGTTTTTCTTCTATCTTGAACTGCAGTGGTACTTTTGCCATTTTGAATTTCTGAGGGAGCACACTTTTGAAGATACTCAAGCTATATTAGTGGGTTAATGGTTCCGCTTTCCTTTCAATAACTTTTTTTATGACATAAGAGGGGTAACCATCTGGGCCCGGCGTCGAACCTCCTCTCAGCAATCGAGCAGTTTTTTATTAGTTTGTTTGCTTCTATTTCATAAATGAACGTTGAATTTGTTTGAGATGGTGGTGTCATCAATTTCAGCTTCTGAAGTGTATGGTTCCGATATTATGTTACTTGCCAAGTTTGATCCGATTGATGAGAAACAACTACAACTGTATTTAGAAGATTTGCAACATCTGCCGTTTCGGCAAGACTTGATTTCCGAATCCAATCCTCGAGTGGAAAGCAATTTTCGTAATTTCTTCGGCGATTTGCAGCTTCATCGATGGTTTTGCTTTTTCCCCAAATTATTGCCGTATTTTTTTAGTTTATGTTTTATGTATTTTTTTCATTCATTTCGGTGTAATCGCTCTAGAAAAAAAATTCTAACCCCCCCTGAAAATTTCATGGTTTACGTTTCAAAGGATGTAGAATCCGAATCTGCAATAACAATTTTTCCGTCCGTCCGCCGTACGCCGTACGCACAATTTCTCCCAACCGGCTGGAGCAAAAAATCTGAAATTTTCAGGAAAAATCCATGTTGGTCCGACGACGACTAAATTCTTGAGCCAGCTCTCTCAATTAATTTAAAGTGGCCTTTAAGGGTTGTCAAAGTTTTGTAAAATCCCTAAAAACCTCAAAAAAAGTCAAGGAGGCACACAAATATGATCAACTGATCAATCCAAATAGGTATTTTTTTTGGGAACAGATTTACGTGCTCTTTGCATATCTCCTGAAATTCAATAATCGCTCTATCACCTGTGAAACACGCACACTCCAAAGCTTAGTAGAAATTCAAATCATGAACGCAAGCCAATTGAATAATAAACCCCAGTGAGAGAATTTACAGCGTTTTTCAAGAGTTTTAATAAGAGACTAATTACAGTTATGGTTATGTTGATTGATTGATTATGGTTATGAATATTGATTTCAGTCATTTTCAATAATGTTTTAAAATTACCGACAATGACCGACCTATTGTAGACATAGTTTGATTGTACTTCTATTTTGTGCCAAATTTGTGTTTTACTAAATTTACATTGCAAGACCCGTCCCAACCGGGTAGAGAACTGGGCGCTGCGAACAATTGTACAGTCTAACGTTTTTCCCCGTTCATTTGGAGGTGCTAGGATATCAAAGGGAGGTGATCCGTAATAGCTGTATGTAAAGCCCTTTGATGTGTAAATGGAGCTGTCACACTCTTCTACCGTTATAATGTCGAATTTCCGAACCGAACTTTTCTCGAACTTTTTTTTAAAACTTTTTATCCCTAAAAACCTCAAAAAAAGTCAAGGCGGCCTAAATTTGTACTCTTTTTGAAGAACATTCCACGAGGAATCGAATGAGCCCCTCCCCAAGTCCGTAGGTCAAACCATTCCCGATCTATGGCCCGATTTATGGTGCCAACATTCGCGTTATTTTCGTTTATTATTGTTTTTGTGTTGATATCAGTAACCTAGTGACGTAGTGATGTAGTAATGTGGATACTGGAGTGAACTCCTCAAAGGCTTTGTAGCCTATACACTTATGTTTATTATTCAATTGGCTTGCGTTCATGATTTGAATTTATACTAAGCTTTGGAGTGTGCATGTTTCACAGCTGATAGAGCGATTATTGAATTTCAGGAGATATGCATAGAGCACGTAAATCTGTTCTCAACCAAAATACCTATTTGAATTGATCAGTTGATCATATTTGCGTGACTCCTGAAATTCAATAATCGCTCTATCACCTGTGAAACATGCACACTCTAATGCTTAGTATAAATTCAAATCATGAACGCAAGCCAATTGAATAATAAACCCCAGTGAAATAATTTGCAGCGTTTTTATCAAGTTTATTTTTTCTATTTGTGGTTTAAATTAATTTCATACATTTTAATTGTTCATTTCTGAATAAGACCAAATTTAAGGAATCAAGGAAGACTTCATGCCCCCTTTGACCCTTGGACGTTTTCCCTGGGAGCATGTCGACCCAACGGTTCTGTCTTCCGTAACTGAACAAATGTTTGGTCGGATTTTTATGACACTTCCAGATATCGTTTGCCTGACAGGTTCTAGATGATCTAGGAATGTCATATCCCTCGATTGAATAGATGTGTGCGAGAGGCGAGGAAGTGTCCAACTTATACTTGTAGCCCATTCTTCGGAACCAATACGAATTAAAATTTTTAGCTTTATCAGGAATGACACTTCCAGATATCGTTTGCCTGACAGGTTCTAGATGATCTAGGAATTTCATATCCCTCGATTGAATAGATGTGTGCGAGAGGCGAGGAAGTCTCCAACTTATACTTGTCACCACTAGTTGTCCATTCTTCGGAACAAAAACGAATTAAAATTTTTAGCTTTATCAGGAAAACATTCTGGATCATCGTTATCAGCTCCTTCGTGAAAAGGCGTACATAACCTACATCATTCTAGTACTGAATATTACTCAAATGAAGAGGTTTTTCGTTGAATAGCAATCCGATAAAGATTGTGCTGTCATCATCGCTTTCCGTATACATAAGATAAACCCTGTTGAATCGTAAACCGTAGTTTATATCTCATGATTTCTCACTTTACGAAGGACTGAGGAAATAAAAAAGTTTTTACGGCCGCAACCCGTTTATACTCAGTGAACTAGTTTCGCCTTTCGACAATGTCATTATTGATGAAGGATTCCCAAATTGGGTATCCAAGTCAATATTGCAAACCCGTTCACATTAGGTCAGCATTTTAAAAAATAGGTACCTACATCTACATACCCAAGGATGTTTATTTTAGTGTTGGTTTTGTTAACAGGAGTATATATAATAATCAGGGTTTTTTCTTGGCATGCGACATTGTTTTTTAATGAACAATAATTAAATAATGAAAAACATTCTTCCCCGAAAACAACCCTTCCAAAAATTATTCGTTGACAATTCATCATTCAGAACAACGAGATCAGTATTATGAATGGGGGTTGTTGATATTCGGGGCTCATAACTTTCTTTTGTACATTGTATAATAGGTAGGCGGCATCTTAAGGTTCTCGGCAGCAAGAAGTTATTCGAATTTTCACAGGAGTTCAGTAAAAACAATAACTTTGATAGAAAGTACACTAAGCGGATAACTCCGCTTGATTGCATGAATACACTTAAAGAGTACGAAACTTTCTGACTCCATCTTTCACAGGGTTCGACTAAACTTCGAGCTGTTTCCAAGAAGCAATATTCACCACAAGCAAGAGGAAGAGATCGAACTATAATTCATCCTCAATATCACCGATAAAATAGGAGAAGCTCAATCGAAATTTTGAGTTAATTTGAAAACTCAACGTATTTAGAATAGGTACTAGAAGTTTCGATGAGTTTGAAAACCAATTAGAGCTGGAAATAGTGTTGGAATTATCTGTGATAATTAACACTTATTCCTACCCCTAAAACCTAATTTACTATTTCAATAATGCTAATTTGAAAATAGAAATTAATGGTGAATGGGGTATTTTTATGAATCACAAATCGGATTGGAGTTTATATAGCTTTATTGAATCTGATATGGGTTCGATATGAACTCAAGAGAGAATTTTGGTTATGTTAAGGAAACCGCAAATATGGAAGTAGACTTACCAGTCGTAAGACGGCTAGGGATCGACTGATCTCACAACAATAATTTAATCCTAATTTTAAAATAAATGAATGGTAGCACGTGGTGTGTTATTTAAATTACCACTCAGCTCAAATTGAGTCCAAATTCATAGGAAAATACTAAACATTTAAGATCAACGGGAAAAGAAAAATTTCTTAAACTTCCATTTAATAAAAAAACGGAAATAGACATCAATACAACTTTATACAATCTAGATTTCGAAAAAAAAATGTCCAGATGTGGGCCATTCTGATCAGAAATCAGCTGAATGGGTTGTGAAATTCAAGCGAGCTACTGAATGATTTTGATTTATTATGTTCAACAGTTAACCCTGCAATTGACCAAGAAGAATTTTTTTTAACACCCTGAAAGTTAGTTGAATACATTTTAAGATGTGTGAAATCCGAAAATCGAATTTTCAAAACCCGTCCATAGCTTTTCTCCAGAGTTAACAGAACTTGGGTCAAAAATCACAATTTTTAACCCAATAATTTTGGGTTTAGTTGGGATTGCGTTCTTGAGTTTCTGTTAATTCCAAAGGGTGAAATCAAACGACTGAAGTAGTCAAATTCTGAATATCAAAAACATTCGAGATAACACAATAAGTTTATGTTCAATGTTGATAGATATCCCTTCAATGTATGGAATGAGGCCACCCGGACTTTTTTACATTCATTCGTTCGCTCTCTTAAGAACTGTTAGTAAGTGTCTAGCACTTAGTCAGTGGGGGAATGAGGGGTAATACCGTGCATCGGGTAATGCCGCCCATGGCTGTTTCGGATGTTTGAATCGACACCAGAAACGTGGGAATGAGCGCCGATCCTAGAGAAATGTCCCGCTAACTAGGTTCTAGCGTTACCCTACCCACAAAGTTAGTCTTCTTGACGTGAGTGCAGTGAGTATTTTTCCGAATCTTTTGATGTTATTTCTTGTGCATCGGAAATAAGCAATGTAAGTCCCATTTTCAACTCTTTTTTAGATTAGTTTTCATGTATATACGCAGAATTTCATCATCTTTCTGAAGCACTAACCAAATTTAAGTTTCGATTGTAAATGAAGTCAAGAGCCCGTCGTATCGCGGGAATGCCGTGCATTTCTGAAACGTCCAAAAAAGATGGAAAAGAACAACAAATAACCTACAAAGCTCCAAATTCAGCTGGATTTTGATCAACTCACTACTAGCAGCAGAGATGGGGTTCAGAAGAAGAAGAAGAAGAAAGGTGGAAAACGACCATGGAACGACCTGATCACGGACAATGTGATGTATGCAAGGCTATTTTATAATTTTGTAAAGAAAGAAAAGCTAAATATTAAGTTGTTTCTCCTTTAAAAATCCTTTTATGTAAGGGAAATGCTCAGATATCGAAAATAGAATAAATTCTAGAGCCATTCGTCCAAGAAAAACATTTTTATGACGTTCTGTCCCTTAACTGTATGGTTCCAAATTTAAGTGCACGGTATTACCCCTCGTTCCCCTATCCCGTAGTGTAGTGTGACGAAAGAATCAGTTGATACAGTTGCAATGGAATTTGGTTTTCAACAATTCTTTTTGATATCAAACAACAACAAAAAGGGAGAATTCTTTCACCTTGTAACATGCTAGATTTCCAAATCTAACGTCGTGGGTTGAACTGCAAATGAATAGCCATCAACTTTTGGTTAAGGACTTGAAAATGTATAGGGTGCTTTGCTGACAGAATATGTAGAGAGACGGGGGGAATGTTATCTATGGACGATAATAAATGATCACTACGTGATGTGATTGGCCAAATATTGTGGTAAATCGTTTTTCTGAGACAAACATACACCTGTAATGTGCTCTCTCCAGTTGACTATATGCAGTTGGTTCAATAATATCAATTTATAACATTTTAACTGTCTCATTGTGATAACACAATGTCTCATTGTGTCAATGTGATGTTCACTGTATGCGTGTTTAGTAAATTTATCCTTGATAAAAATTACCAATGGTGAAGTGACGAAAACTCCCAACTAAAATTCCTCATCACGAACATATTTCACTTGTTGAAAAACAGATAAAAACGGAACCATGAGTTTTAGTAGTGTGGTTTTTCAAATGATAAGACAGCCCCGAATTACGCTTTTTAAAAGACGTCGTAGGTGACCTCGACGCGTGCAGACATCGTATCTATCCAAGGTTAAACTCGCGTCTAGATCCTTCTCGACATAACATAATTTCTGGAGTACGTTTTATTTAAACTTTTCTGGAGGATGGTTTGTCACTTGAGGTGATGAACGAAATGGCGAAGAAGAAGAATGAATTCGTAGTAGAATAATTTATGTTATTTTGAGTAAAGGTTCTTCGTAATTATGTGGAACATGCTTCACATGAATGTACCTAGTGCTGAAACGTAAATAATCTTGAAAAATTCTAAAAAGGATTCCAGTAGGTCGGGAAATCGTAAATTAAGATGCGGCGTACTGTGCAAGCCCAGTAGATTATTGTTGTCTGAAGGTTTCTATTGCTTTAATATCCGCAAAATCCCATGAATCTGATGATGCAATTGGAATCGGATGGCAACTCTATAAGGCTTGCTTAGCATCTTACTAATGAGAGGATGTGAAGTTCGCAGGTAGTAACGACGAAAAAGAAACTTATGTGAGGCAATCAAACATTAATTGTCGAAGAGCCTAATGGCTTTTATTTTTGAGTAGTGAATACAATCAATTCATAAGTTATAGAATCGAAGTTTAGACCTAATCAGCTCATTCCCGAAAATGTCATCAAGATCAAGGTTATGGGAAATGTAGAAATGAGGCTTGTTAGAGCGATTTGCGGTCATACGGACAGACAGATAGCACATCCACTCATGCAAATGCACTGACCCACAAAACCAAAGTCGTATAGTATGATCTTTTGAATAGAACATTTTGAAATTTCAATTTTGAAACTACCAGTATACGAAGGAGATCAATCTTATGCGCTTTCTCTGCTTCAAGCCGTGAAACATACGACTCAATCCTACCTTTTAAAGAAATTCACTAGTAGGTACGTAAATGCCATTAACAAATTTAAAAAAAAATGATATTCGAATTTCAGACAGCCGTATTTTGCAACAGTTAAAATTCATATCTGCCCAGCAAGACTCATCGTAGAGGTGGAAGTCCAATTCCATCATTAACCCAAGCTTCATTCCTATTACTGCAGCAAAGAAGACAAAAAAAGCAGAAAAGTTTATTATTTATCTCACATCCGCAGAGCCAATCTACCTTTTCGTAGTAATGAGGGTTGAACTTGCAAATCGTGGAACGATTTTTGCTTGCATTTGAGGTTTGTTGCAGTCTTGTCAATAGCGGCATTGGGCACCCTGCATCATTAATAAAAATTCGGTGCCAGTTCGGTGTGCGTTCTGTGACCCGAGTACGTTCTGAGGGTCCCGTCGCGCTCTATCCTCTGTTTGCCTATCTGCGATCGGTACACAGGGGTCGTTTATTAGCTGGAGGATTCTGATGCCGACATAGTTAACAACCGAAACCATGGTGCACGGGTAGATGGCCCCTGGGTATTTGGATTAAAGCAAGGAAATGACTGCAGATATTTTTATGTTGCCCGTCGCGACAAGGCCACTCTTCTTCCAAACAATGAGCGAGAATGTGAAGCCGGATCACATGGGCTGCATTTAGGTGCCTTACAAGTCGCGGATTTGTGCACAAAACAGTGAACCACCAGCAATCATACGTGAATCCTCAAAATTCAGTGCAGTCACACCTCGATCACTACTGCTGGAGAAGGTATCGTGCAGACAGCCCTGACCTGTTCTTAGCCCTGTTAGAAGACATCAAGAACTTCCATGCATGAGCTAAAAGCCCTTTTTTGGTGTATTTATGTCATTCGTAGTGAATTCGACGAAACAGGACGATAGAACGCACACAGAACCAGAAACGTCCGATAAAACGCATACCGAACCAGAAACGGGACGATAGAACGCACACCGAACTGGCACCAATAATTCTTTGCTACACCGACAATTTCGCGAACTCACGTTTCACTGTATTCACTGCTTATTTACAGGTAATCCAGTTCAGCGACAAGGGTTGAGGACAATCAAATGATAATATGATAAGAGTGTGTTTTGGTGATTCTAGCACTCTATATCATTATTAGCGGGTGAGGGGTGAACTACTTGTGCACTCAGCAATTTCGCGCGCTTTATTTCAGTGGTTCATTCTTTGGAGCCGGATCGAATCAAACAGCGTGAAACGCTACCTCCTACCTCCAAGCTCCACTCATCGAGCGCAGGGCCTTAGTTTTGACAGCTAACTCCTAACCCCCTCACCAAACTCAAGACTCCTCCATCCTCTAACAAATCTTGTAGCTCTGTTTGGATTTTGAATCTCATTTCTAAATAATAATCCAGCGGGAAAAGTTGGAAAACAGTACGATAAAATTATACTTTTAATGTCATTATTATCAGGTATCTTTTTCATATTGGCCAGGGGGTGCAGATGCGCCTGTGCCCTTGTCAGCAGCCGCCCCTGTTTGTGCTACAAACCTTGAGAAAAAATAGTCTGATAACTTCAAATGACCTGTGACTCTGGGTTATCACACTTCAGTAGTATAAAGTCTCAATAGGTGAAATGTTCTTTCTAATTAAGAACGAATAACAACGATTTTTCCGGTTTTTGAAGGTTCGGGACCAATCCGGGCCGTCCATTTAGAGTTAAATCGAATAGATTCCAATTCAATGAACCGAATGATGTTTTCGGAACGGTCTCCAACCATTTGTTTGACCCCTATGATGGCTACACCTTTGACGGGAAAACATCAACCCGAGTGTGAATGAAAGCAGGTGTTACTATGAAAGAACATTGTTACACCTCCTTTTGAACTATCAAGATCGGGACAGCCTTTGTACGATAACATCGAAATTTCCCTGAAACTAGTTTTTAGAATGATTATAATCGAACGATATTAAATAGTTCAAAGTCAATGATTTTAGATTGAATGTACTTGAACTAACAAAAAATTGAGCTCAGATCCTGAATTACTCTGCGTTATGTTTTCAGTATGAATTTCTTTCTAGACGCATTACTATCATAATGGAAAATGGTCATTAATTTTTATGGGATTTCAATCTACTTGTAATTGTATTGTGCATAAATGATTTCCGTTTTCTTCGGAGCCGAAAAATTGCATTAACTGGCTTTCGTTTTCTTTGCCTGCGGGCCAGATAGTACACCAACGGCGTTGATTAAAGGAGTGAAAATTTGGAATAAGAAGGCACTTTTCCAAATATAAATTGAAGCTGGAGGAAACTAGTATAAAATACACTGCCAAGGAGATGGCACAGCAGCTTCCGCATCCTTTATCATATCACCTAAATTAGGTCAAAATTGTAAAATTTATACCTGTTTCAAGAATTTCAATGAAAGTTATACTTGTTTCAGAGCGTACCGCTGATTATATTGAAACAAATTTTGTTTTCAAAGTTTATTTCTTTATTAGAAACCTGACATAACAACTGAGCATGGCCCATCAAGTTAATTTATTCTAATACAGTGGTTAACTGTGTGTAGAGTTAATAGCCCAACGGCAACTACTGTTTAGGATCACTTTCATACACAAGTCACATTACGTCACAAGGTCGAAGGGTTTAGTTCTATTCAGACGCCGGATGACGCTGCTATGGTCTAGAAGACGTAGAGCTTCTGGGTTCATGAGCTCATGAAGCCTCTGCTCGTGTTTAGTTGCAAAGAGTTGAACCATTTCACTGACAATTTCCATCTTGAGGTCCCGATGGATGTCATCATTTCGTACGTACCAAGGAGCGTTGACAATACTCAACTGCCTCTACCTACTGACAATACCTCCTTGGAATCTTGTTTTGAACTGTTTGGATTATCTTGATGTTCGTCTTTTTTGTACATCCCCACAACTGGATGCCATAAATCCATACAGGTCTTAGAGTTTGCTTGTAGATAAGCAATTTGTTATGTATGATAATCCGGAGTACCTGCCAAGTAACCAATACATTTTTCTGAGCTCGATATTTAATACATCTTTTATTTTAATACACGCTCCTTCCACCTCAGTTTCACATCTAGAGTCATCCAAGATACTTTGCTGTATTGGCATAAGGAATTGTTCTTCCATTCAATGTGACTGGAATTGTAGTTATGTTTGTTCGTAAAATTGATATGGGCAGATTTCTGCTCATTAAGCTTAAGTCGCCATTTTTTTGTCCATGTACTGACTTTGTTAACAGTATCCTGTAATTTCCTGGTTGCTTCCTCAACTGTATCATCCACTGCTAGTAGGGCAGTATCGTCAGCAAAAGTATATTGAAATGAAATTTCTACGGGACCTCAAGAGACCTTATCCGCAAAATACCTCAAAATTCGAGCTAAATTAATTGAACAATTTGGAAATTACGGCTGTTTCAAGAATTTCACGTTAGCGCATGCGCAGAGCGTACTGCAGATTATATTGAAATGAAATTCTCATGGGACCTCAAGAGGCCTTATCCGCATAGTCCCTCAAAATATGAGCTAAATTCATTCAAAATTGTGGAAGATATGGCTGTAGCAAGGAAATGCGGACAGACCGACAGACACGGTACCAAATTAGTTCAGTAGGCTATGAAAAAAATGCGAGTGGAAATTTTGAATTGGGACAACAAACATTTTTTGGCTCCCGAAAGTGAACACAAGGCTTCCGATGCATCGCAGACTCGGAAGAAATACTTCTGGACGACTGGATGATCATGAGACGTATCCTGCTTCGGTGATAATGCGACGCGTGCCCTCACGTATGACACTCGTTTTGGAATCGCAAGCGATTCGTCCCAATTTGCGTTTGTTTTCGACCTAAGACAAGGCCTTAGAGTAGGATAGAATATTAATTGATTGGCAGCAAGAAAATAGTACCGTCAAAATATCATGAAAAAGTTAACAAATTTTTGTTGTTCGAATTCAAGATTTCCACTCTCATTTTGCGTTTCATAGCCTACTGAACAAATTCGGTTCCGTGTCTGTCGGTCTGTCTGTCTATCGGTCTGTCTCTCAACAATTTTCAATGAATTTAGCCCTAATGTTGAGGGATTATCGAGATCAGAGGCGAACTATCTTAAGACAGGACAGGCTACAAGTTGTTTTCTTGGTAGGTTCCATAGGTTCGTTATTGAAAAAATTAATGACAATTCCCGTTCAGGGAAGTTCCCGTTCAGGTTATTATTTCGTCATTATTTATTATTTCGTCAAGAATCGTCAATGGCTCTAATAGAAATTATTGGTTGAAGAAGACAACCATCACATTGACGGGAAGTTGATGTTTCTAACAATAGTCACATCTACGTTTCAGAAATAATTCCATGTAACTTCAAGCACCACTTCCTATGTTTTGATTGTGTGCCTAGTTCGGCCTAAAATCGTTTGTGTGGCTTCACCATATAAATGGATATGTGTATCAAGATATTTTTGTATTTTAGCGTATAGAATATTGTTTCTATTCAATATCACGCGAATATCGTGACATTATCATTTATGTAGGTACTAATTCTGTGCCATGATTTTGTTGGCATTATTTCGTATTGTTAGATTGGCAATACAGCATACGTGTGTGGTTCTTGACATCCACTCGCTCTCACTTCGTTCTAAGCGCTCAACCGTGCCTCATACTTTCAAGTGATTTACTGCTTTTTGAACGATTCCTATTACAATTCTTCTTTCATCTTGTAAACAGTGTTTTTATTGAAGTTGTGCGTTCTATAGGAAATCAGGAGAGTTGTATCTATGAAGTATGTATATATTTGAATCTGATATTTGAAATGAGGTAGAAATGTTGGTTGGTAAAGCTAACACAAAATCAAACAACTACCGTCATTTCAATAATCGAGCCGACACACGTGTAAAACACTTGATTGTAATGAAAAGTTACCCACTAAAAATGAATCAATAGTTGAAATTCCCGATGAGGACTGTTTTCTAATAATTCCAACTCCGTTCCCGTTTTATTGACGATGTTTGTATAAATAGCTAGCCGTAAAATTAATTCACGAAAGGCGACCTTTTCGAAAGAATCTTTTTGTGGAATCTTTTGCTGGAATATTTACCTCTCGTCACTTTGAAATGTTTACGATTAAAGCCATCGGTTTGGAAATGCCTTCGGATTCAGAAGCAACGGACTGTGTAAATTTTATTTGAGCTACCGGTGATGTTCTTTACATGGATACCAAACATTGATGTGAAGTATTAAATTAAATTATTCTGGTTTTTGCGTTACAAAAAAGCGTCATTCCTATATAGGGAGTTCCATTAACGGTTTAGCAAACCAGCCATGAATATGGATGGATAAAGGTGATTATGATATAATGCAGAACATTGAACAATGATGACAAAAATGTCTGCCAAGAGTCGGGTGTGGTGGCTGTTCAGATCATTGAAGTGTGCGTGAAGTTGATTATAAATTGTTGTGCAGGAGTTGAAACATAGAATCAAGCAGAAATGATTTTAATTTCCCAGAACAATGAAATTGAACCTGAAGAGTGATTTTTTGGTTTATTATTCAATAAAAAACCATTTTAATCGCACTTGGAAAAAAAATTTTAACCCCTCCAGAAAATTTCATGGTTTACGTTTCAAAGGGTGTAGAATCCAAATCTGCAATACAAAATTTTCCGTCCGTTCACCGTACGCACGATTTCTCCCAAACGGCTGGAGCAATAAATCTGAAATTTTCAGGAAAAATCAATATTGGTCCGACAACGCCCCAATTCTTTAGCCAGCACTCTCACTTAATTTAAAGTGCCCTTTAAGGGCTATCAAAGTTTTGTAAAATCCCTAAAAACCTCAAAAAAAGTCAAGGCGCCCTAAATTTGAACTCTTTTTGAAGAACTTTCCACGAGGAATCGAATGAGCCCCTTTCCAGGACCGTAGCTCAAACCATTCCCGATGTATGGCCCTATTTATGGTGCCAACATTTGCATTATTTTGGTTCATTATTGTTTTTGTTTTGATTGCTGTAACCTAGTGATGTAGTGAACATGGATACTGGAATGAACTCCTAAAAGGGTTTATAGCCGATACACGGTTTGAAGCATTCTGATATTCATGAAACGCTGCAAATTCTTTGACTGGGGTTTATTATTCAATTGGCTTGCGTTCATGATTTGAATTTCTACTAAGCTTTGGAGTGGGCGTGTTTCACAGGATAGAGCGATTATTGAATTTCAGGAGGCACACACATATGATCAACTGATCAATCCATGTAGGTATTTTGGTTGAGAACCGATTTAAGTGCGCTATGCATATCTCCTGAAATTCAATAATCGCTCTATCACCTGTGAAACAAGCACACTCCAAAGCTTAGTAGAAATTCAAATCATGAACGCAAGCCAATTGAAAAATAACATTTATACTGGTAGTCGGATAGAAATACAAATGATCCCGGAACGTCAAACATGAACTCCTGTTTTTTATTTTGCAACAACATGTGTAGATCGCGCAGTCGGGAACTGTACAGTGATGTAAAATTAATCGAAGTTCATTACAATTATCTCACATAAGATCCACCGGTTAATGACACCGTCAGAAATGACATTCTCATGAAATGAATTTATTAAATTAGACTTTTCATTACTGATGTAAAAAAAAGAAAAAAGTGTACGTGCTTATTACCTATTCTCTCCCAACTCATATGCGGTATGATAATTATTCATGAGGCAGAGTTGGCGGAGGTAGTGGAGCCAGAATAATTTTAATAAAATTAAAGCCCATCTCGGGACCAAGGCCCTAATTTTTTGCAGACAATCAACCATTATATACATATTTGTTCTGAGGTGAGCAACCTCAAAAGTCGACTACCGTACTTCGCTGGTCGGTTGGAAATAATAATTATTTATAAGGCTAAATGCTCCCAAAACCTTTGTAGCAGATAGACACACTGTGCGGAATCCGTAGGTAACTCTGATATACATCGATCGTTATCTCTTCTTCTGATTATCTTGGCTCGGACGAGGATGTTTCCTCTAAAGGTTTATACAAATAAGGCACCAAATCACTTCTTGGGTACAAGTTTGTACAATTGAATACAGGTTTGTCAAGTCTACAAATGTGGGCAATTTTTTTCAGAGATTGATGCTGAGTTTGAATTTTAAACCCGTTCATTCGGCATTTTAATTTCCTGATGCTTAAGTTAAAATCAGAAAGCGAATAAAAATTAAAAAAGACGAGTTCATACGAAACTTGAAAGTCGAATGAAATTTCATCATTTACCCCTTTCTAGTGCCTAATTATCACTTGGAATACGCATAATATTCCAGAGTTGCTAATCAAATGATTACAACATTAATTGTTTAATTTGATTAAACTTCTAAACTTCTTTAATAAAGACTATTACGGTTCAGAATGGTTCTTTTTTGCTCCAAAAAACCTAATTTATTTTAGTTTCTACTTTTCCAGAGATAGGTTAATCAAAATTCCGGCACCCATTTTCGACTTTGTGTGCCTTCGGATTGGAAGGGGGCTCTCACGTTCCAATCCAGTAGATGTATGCCACCAATGCTGGGGCGAAAGGTAATCGATTCCGGGGAAAATTCTTCGGGAGCTCGAGTGGGAAACTCCTCCACCTCGCCGTGTATACATCGGGTTGCTTACCTATACAAGTTATCTCGGATAAAAAATCAAGTATGCACGGTCGGTTCTCACTCTCTCACTGGTTTTCTGTTTTTTCCAAGTTTATTTTCCATAAATTTGGTTTACCGATTTTTTTTTCGAACCTGACTTTAGATTTTTGGTCCGCGTGAAAACATTTATAAACCCTCCTGATTTCAGCCCTCTCGGTTGGTGGGAAGATGTTTTATTAAACGGTCATTTTAATACCACTTTGCGGTCGAGGACTTAATCATCTGTCCATCGAACGGACGATCGGAATTCCTTCTGATAATTTGGCAAAGCTTTGCCTCACTCGCGAGTGGAGGGCGGTTCGCTGTCCAGCATTGAACATCACACGCTCTTACCTATGCGATCACCTATCCAAGTTCTCATCACGTTTGACATTGTTAAACTGTGCTGATCACATGAAAAACAGTTCATTGCAAACAGTACATGAACTGTTTACTACTACTAAGCTACTTTTAAACATGAGAGTCCTCTGTTTCAACAGGCACTAATCAATATCCATATCTACTAATTATTCGTAATTAGAATACTGCTGTTTGAAATCAAAATCTCAATTTATCAGAGAAGTCGTGAAAAGTAGAGGAAGTATGAAAGGTACGGTTGCTTTTTTTTCACAGCAAAATTTTAAGAGGTGAGTCCCAAAAGATTAGGGGAATAAATTTCGTTTTACAGTATCCATATATATATATTTTTTTTCCACTTGGTCATTTCACTCCTCCTTGTGTTGCTGCAACAATGTCTACGCTATTTCGCTCTTCACACGCCGAACCCCATTACGAAAAGGACGACCTTTTATAGTTGCAAGACAGCCGGTTCTGCATAATAGTTGTATTTTGCGAATAGCATTCTTCAATAATTGAAAGTGATGGGCAGTGTGGGAAGAAGCGAGAAATAATTAATGACTCCTATCCTCTTAATAACCATTTTAGGTTCAACAAATGCTTCCTCTCTAATTCATGAGAGAGAGAGAACGGGGGGGGGGGGGGGCTTACTCACACTAAGTTCCATGCAAACTTATGTCGTTGAGTCACTGTTATTTTGCACTGTCATTTTAGATTGAAAACGTCGGCTAGAGAGCGATATTGAAAATAAATGCTCTCTCCTAAGGACGGATTTCATGGAGGAAGGCCCCTATGTCATCACAATACTCTGGTCTGGTATCGCCCAATCAACAGATGGGCGCAGGGAATATTGGACAGGCATAATATTGCTTACTGGTAATATTTTGTCCCAACCGTTCCTTCACTGTTCCACAATTCGCACCTGATTCCAGTGGGAAGATTTCCATGCCAACAGCACCTTCGATCATCTAAGGTGAGAACAAAGAGCTAATTTTCGACGTTTTGCGGCCTGGATCGGGATATTTAGGGTATCCAGCTAACTACGACCCTCGCTCTCCAAAGTCTCTATGAATACGTCTTGAAAAAAATTTCAAAAAATTCCCTAACGGTTATTTTAAAAATGCCAAATATGACAAATTCGTGAACATGCGAATGTGCAATGCATACTAACATTGTTCTTTCTTTATAATTTCTTTCATCTCTACCTACGTATAATGTCAAGGAAAAATTGAATCGATAAATTTTTGAGAGAACAGAAACATAATATAAAATAATAAACCAAAATTATTCTTTTCAAAAAATATTGTTTACATGCCGATATTCTGATATTCAAATATTAATTGGCTTACAAGAAAAGTAGGTAACTATTCATCGTAGCACCTTGAAAGCCTATTTTATTCAAATAAGTAGAAGTGTATTCATTAGGACGGAAGTTTTTCAAAATGCCATACTCACGTGTTGTAGATATCCAGGTTGGAAGTTCCTTCAAATACTAGTAATTGTTGATAACGAAGATATTCACTTTCCGGCCACTTGTCCACTTAACAAAGCTTCCCCCTGGAACAAAGTTTTGAGAATATTTAGATTAAATTTATAAAGTTCAGTTATATTTGGATTAGTTACAAGAGGATTAAGTTACATTATTTCACCGCGAAGTTAGACGTTTCGTTTTTACGACCTAATTAAAATTGGCTGTAAAATCGATACATTGCTGAATTCGGTTGTAAATCCCTAATGAATGATATGATATTATGCTTGTCATCGTAAAGCAGGTAGGTGCATATTTCTTGTGTAAACCTTCATTATCACTCTATGTATTAATCTATTAATAGAGTCAACTGAGTGATACTTTGATCCACAGGTATGGAAATGAAAGATGCCATTTTCTGATTGGATAACTTCTGGACAATAAGTTCAATAAAGCTTAGCACTTTCTTTAAGCAATGTTTTGATTAATTGCCGTGTTCTAAATTGGTTTGATACTCATCCTTTGTTAATTTATAATTTCCTCAACGAAGCATTTATGATATTATATGGAAAAACTTCGGCGCCTCAAGAGGTAAAAACCATTTGACCTAGTTGTGCAGAGTGCAATAAACTGATTCATTGCAAAATAATTACTATGTATACTAATTAAAGGGACACAGGCACTACTGCTGTGTCTACCATACTATAAAAAATATTGCTAGATTAAAATGTATATAAATTTTTCAGTTGCAATAAAAAATCATAGGGAAAAAAATCCTTTGTTAATAACAGAATTGTAAGAAAACCTCTTAGATATTCAAAAACCTTATTCAATTTTCTAATGGGTCCAAATATATATAAATGTTTTTCATTGGCTTAAAAGTCCGAGGACAACTTCTCGGATACTTAAGGATTTTTTTAACTGCTCAGGATTTCGAATAAAATTTGAAAACAATTTAAAAGATTTACTGCGACACCAAACACTAAAGGAATGTGAGATATAAGTAATTTATTCAGCGTTCGATTTCTACAAGGTGGTTTGGTATTCCATGATATGGTGCTTTTGGCAGCACATGTAGGTGTAAGTGCGAGTAATATGTTCGGACGTTGCAAACGTGTAGAAGCTTCTCTTTATGTTGTTGCTTTATTTACTGCATTCATGTACCCGTATGAGAAGGGAAGGAGCCCTCTCACAGTTATAGACGTAATTACGTTAAAACAAATCGTGAATATCGATTTTACAGTCCGTTGTAGAAGAATTTCCGATAGCCATTGGTTCTTTATTTTGAAGAAAAATAAAACTCAACTCTCGAAAAAAATAAGTGTGGGGGGTCTCAAGAAGAGCACTTTGAAGATTTGCCAAATGTGCTGGGCCTCCACACTTTGTCACGTGAACTTATTATTATGTAAAAATGTGGGATAAACCCCACTAGCGAGCACCCACGTGTTTATCTCCCAGAGCAAACCTATTTTTCCTGCAAAAGAAAGCCTTTAGTTGGCGACCTCTCCGAAATGGCGGACAAAAGCTCGGGTTGGAATAATTTTTAAAGGCCAAGCGCGTAAAAAAATAAGTCTGAAACGTGGGTAGCAACAAAAACTAAACTCAGGATCGTTGTACATACGTGACTAGCTTCTTACAGTTGAATACCGCTCACTGTATTCGGACTACAATTTGCTGTTATGATATATTTAATATAGGAAACTGTAATATAAGCTGATTTTTATCAATAAAATACTTTTTTTCAGAACATTCGCAATACGAATGAAGAAAACTAGACACCTAGCGTTTTGTTTATAACTACACTTCAATTAGGCATGTCATGGGTACCCCTGATTTTATTCAAATTAATCTTTCATCATCAACAGTTCGTTGAACACGGGTCTGTAAACGATTTAATGGGGAAAATGTCCTGAAGAAATTATAGCAATGAACATTACACTACCACTTACACTATCTCATCGTGATTGGGAATTGAGACAGCCTAAACACTGGAAGCATTATTATAGATGAAAGTATGCTATTTTTTATCACTGAATCGATGAAGTGAGATGTAAAATAATATTCAAACTAGGACTAAATAAATGAATGATCATTGGTTAAGTACAGACAGGAAGTAATACCGCAGTTGTGATTCCTACACCGCATATCGAATATTCATGTTTTTAGCTTCTTCACTGTCAAATCGATGCATCATCAATTATTTTCAGAAATCTGTATGTGCTACCAATTGAAGTAAGTGCTCTTGATTTGATACACCAGAACTCCCTCTAATTTAACTCGGTCGACTCCTCTATTTGTTAATTTAGCATGGACCCAAACTGATTCGTGGTTCTGAAAATTCTCGGTTAAATATTTCTCCGAACATAACGTTTTCGGAGATCTCCAATACTTGAAGCAGGCACTTAGCACAGAGGTTGAGAGTTCACAAAAATGCAGGTAGTACTATAGTGTCGAGATGTAAAATAACGTAAGCCCGATAATTTCGGGGAAGATGGAAAAACAGAGGTTTATTATTTCTGTATTAGATAGCTCTTCTGTGTAAACAACTTATCTATGTCAGACGTAGAGCCTGTGGTACATTATTTAAACAGTACTCCTCGCGCCTCCATGTAATTACATTCAAGATGAAAATATTCAAGTCCTCAGCCACGCGGTCTTGCTTAGGCTGTGCAGCCCGGCTCTCCATCTCGTCCGTCCACGACCGTAGATGACGGATTTTCCATACTCAAAGATGAGGTTTTTCAAATGTTGAGCGATCATAGAGCACCCCGAGTGGTCTCATTCGATTCAGGGAACTAATTTTTATTTTTTTATAATTGCAATATTTATTAAGGAAAACGTTACAGTACCACTACATTATACTTTGCAACTCCCCCCTTTAAGCCAAGCTTGTGCTGGGGGGAGGAGAGTCGCAATGACAAATTGTTAACAGTCCAATAATAAGTACATAAAACATAAAAATACATTTTCGCTAGGGGGTAAACTAAAAATCCATGAATGTCCTTCTTGCAAAAATAAAAACTAACTGGACGTGGAGAAGAATCAACCGATAAAGCAGAATATTATTTTAATAGAATTGTTCCGCACCTAGAAGTGTGCTCTAGTGGTTTTAATTTTTTTTTAAAGGACTGAAGGGTGTCTGCTCCCCTCAACTCCTTCGGCAGTGCATTGAACAGAATGGGGCCCCTGTAATCGTAGCATCTCTGTCCAGCAGATGTGTTCCGAAATGTTGGCCTGATGAGCTTTTGCGTGCTAGCTCTTGTAGCTGCGGCAATAACACACGATTCAAGGCTACCAGCCAAGAGGTCGCGGAACGTTTTAATGGTGGTGGCTCTATCAATTAGCTGGTGAATCGTTGGCACATTCAATTCCTCAAAGCTGCGAGCTGTGGGGTACCTAATTTTTTTATTTAATAGCACCTTTATCGTCCTTTTTTTAACTGCAATTTGTATCTTAACCATCAAAAAAACTATCCACTTACGTCAAAAGGTTCCGAAATTATGAGATTTTGATAGAATTATTGTTAATTTTAATCCCCGAGGGTTATACAGTAATTTTTTTTCATGGTCGATGTTTAAAGGTTCACTATTGAAAATAATTAACCAATATCAGTAGAAATTACTTCGAAACCTGCTCAACTTATCGTTGTCGCCAAAACCTCAATTTAAGAGTTTGTAACTCAAGACCAGATCAGCAGCTGCCTTAAACACCTCACACTTGACATAGAGTGGGATATGCATTTATGGTCTATAATGGCCCGAAATAATAAAAATTCAAATCTTTACGGTTAAACCTTAAGGGAGACATCAATGTTTCAAATGTAATGTGATGTTCGAAATTTCTTAACTCCGGATTTCAACTCTATTTTAGCACTGAATACCTTATTTAATACTATCATGGTACTTATTTATTTCGTCTAAGCTGATTCTTCGGACTACAAATCCTAAGATGAAATGCTATCTAAAATACGGTCACTGTAAAAATTAATTGTTTCTGAGCCACTGTGGCGCCGTTGCAGACCAACTAAGACCTGTCCGATTATGGGATAACATCTACTTGATGTCGATTTAAAAAGCCGTTATATGATAAAATACTAAATTTTGCTCAAGTGGTCATGTTGTATGACCACTTTCTTTGTTTAAAGGAAAAAGAAGAAAAAAAAAGCGGAATTTGATAAAAACGGCTCGCTGACCGCGTGGCCTTTGAAAATTCGTTCTTTTCCTCGTTTTGCATTTCTTCCCAAAGAAACTTAGACCCGTCCTTCTATTCAGTTCGTACAAAGGAGAGATCAATCACACGCTCCTGAAAGAACCTCTTTCACGAGGAATTGGAATACGGACTTTCAACAACAGCTGTCAAAAACAATAAACCTCGGTCGAAGGTGTTCTTTGGGTTGCTTTCCAGGGTTTGTTTCGTGAGTTCTTTGTGTTGAAGATTACGTGGGAAGAACTTCCATTCCAGTAGGTGCTTACTCAATAAATTATTATTTATGTTTCGCGTGGTCACACAAGACACCTACGTCTGTCAATAATCCGTGGATATTATGGTTTCATTCAAAGACAAATTGGACGGGGCGTTTAAGTTAGGTAATTTTTAAATGAAATGGACCTTTTTCAGTAGGTATGTACTTGAGTAATGAGGGATGTTAAAATTATTATTATAATAGTAATGAGGTTTTATTTTTTTTCTTTTTTTTTGTGAAAAACGTAATTTGTTACATTGTAGGCTTGAAAAATTGCTGTCTTTATTGTTGTAATTAATATATTTCTCTGTAATGAAAAAATTTTTCTTGCGTTCGCTTTTGGGTAGGCCTTATGGAAAAAAGAACATCTTAATACGAATGTGAATGAGAACGGGTGTTAACATAGCAAAAATCTCCTAGTATCCAATGACGATCTACCTTCTGATAGTAGCATGCTTTTATTTGGATTCAATATTCAAAAAACGCTGCAAATTCTTTCACTGGGGTTTATTATTCAATTGGCTTGGGTTCATGATTTGAATTTCTACTAAGCTTTGGAGTGTGCGTGTTTCACAGGTGATAGAGCGATTATTGAATTTCAGGAGATATGCATAGAGCACGTAAATCTGTTCTCAACCAAAATACCTATTTGGATTGATCAGTTGGTCATATTTGTGTGCCTCCTGAAATTCAATAATCGCTCTATCACCTGTGAAACACGCACACTCCAAAGCTTAGTATAAATTCAAATCATGAACGCAAGCCAATTGAATAATAAACCCCAGTGAATGAATTTGCAGCGTTTTTTATGGTTATCAGAATGCTTCAACCAGTGTATCGGCTACAAATCCTTTTAGGAGTTCACTCCAGTATCCACATTACTACATCAGTACGTCACTAGGTTACTGACATCAAAACAAAAACAATAATAAACCAAAATAACACAAATGTTGGCACCATAAATCGGGCCATACATCGGGAATGGTTTGAGCTATGGACCTGGGGAGGGGCTCATTCGAATCCTCGTGGAGTGTTCTTCAAAAAGAGTACGAATTTAGGCCGCCTTGACTTTTTCTGAGGTTTTTAGGGGTTTTACAAAACTTTAACAACCCTTAAAGGGCACTTTAAATTAAGTGAGAGAGCTGGCTCAAGAATTGGGGCGTCGGATTGTTTCCTCCCCACGGTCGGCGATCAGACGTTGCGATTACCTGGTGTGATGCTTATTTCACCAGCTCCGGCGAGGTGGTTATCTTGCCGGGACGGAGTGTGCACTAGTAAAAACCAGAAGAGCATCCAACTGGTGCCAATCAATCAAAACTAGTAACTTATCAAATGCCCGAAAATTAACCAGCGGGAAAGAGTTCTTAAGGTGGACCAAAGAACTCGTAAGTTAGAACAAGATTACCACGAGTTAACAGAATCGCTGTGACTAAGATGTATTAAACTAAATCATTCCACTTGAAGTAACTTAGATTCATGTTAAATCTTGGATGCTGACTTTATTTGTTTCGTGGTGCACAATAGAGCCAAATTTGGTGAAAAGCTTTAGGTAATCGTTTTTGTTTCGGAGTGCTTGGCCACTCACGTTTCACGACTGTATTTGGTGAATGATGGTGGAAGTGGGATAGACCAGGAATGGAGCGCTTGATATCTTCAAGCAATGCAGTTAAAAGTTGAACAGAAATTTCTTCTTCTGGGTTTAGTAGACATGGATATTTTTTTCCAAGACAGTAGGAAAGCTACATGTTGTAAATAGGAGGATAACTATTATATAAGGAGCAAGATAAACGGTGCAACCCACTGATCAACCGGGGGACAGACAACTCATTCAAAACAATGTTCAATGTAGCGGTTGCAAGTAAAGCGATTTACTTATATAGAAGCTTTAGAAGACATAGAAAGACGGCTGAGAGGAAGTTCTGGTTTGTGGATTAGCCATGCTGAACAATGGTATTTTCTCTTACTTTTTGAAGAGCGGGTGCTCGATGTTTGCTGACTATACTAATTGGAAACACTGAAATCGCTTTGGATAAGTTGACAAGAATGAGAATCACAGAATTAGAAAAGTAAAAATGTCACGGCAATTGATATCAGCCTATCGAGTGAGCAAACGAAGCTTGCAGGGTAGATGATGTACGCTGATTTGACTGCAGGTATATAGGATGGAGGTATGCAGGCGCTGTCCTCTTAAAGTTGTGGCAATCCCCGAAAAAAGGCACTTTCTTGTAAGAAGCAGTCGGAAAATCTACGATTGGAAAACTAACGGTTCTTCAGGCCATTTTCAGGGAACTTCGTTCAACACATTTCTAAGGAACCCGTTGATAATTTCGTTGATTATCCTGGGGTAGAACTTGAAATCGAAATAAGCCAAAAAGTTGGTAAGACCGTTGACCTGAATAATGGAAGTCATTGGAATCATTTATGTGTTTCGTTCACGAAACACGATCGCACTATATTAATTTAATATCCAGAGTACCTCGAATATTTTACTCTGAAATAGGAAGATAACCATTTTGAATTAACACAGAGAAATTCGAGGGAAGCTTTTCATGTATAGCAAGGTATGTCACAATTTAATTAAGATGAATATCGCTAATTGTCCTATTACAGCTGAAACCTCTCTTTAATATTTACATTAAGCATCTCGGGACTTAACGCGGCTTCAGAGGGATTTTAATCCCTTCATCAACACCCAATTCATCCGTAAAAAAACTTAACGTTCTGATAATCGAAGCTGATTAAGCTTTACCTCTCGATTAAGAGGATAATTAGTGTTTTGTTGTCAAATGATAGAGACTTTAATTTCCTCATTTTCAGTGGTAATATACATTTTTTAATTGCTTCATAATGAACTTTTTTCGATTTTAAAAGTTGGGTTTAAGACCACCTCGAGTTATTAAGAAGGTGATTTTCCACTACTAGCTTGAAGAATACCTTCTTGCTCCGTACTTTACTTTGATAACCAGCCCGATTATGGGTTACCAGTGAAAGGTGGAAAATGTATTAGGTATTAGGTGATCAGTTGATGAAGAAAAATACTGATCAACAAAAAGGCATTAACGTCCGCGCATGCACAAACATACAAAACAATGTTGCTCAATAATTTACTTATGTTTTGGCTTCATTAGCAGTTCGTTTCCAGGTTCATTACAAAGGTACGTTATCAGGAATGGTATTATTGGTTGCTTGAGAATATACATTTTGATTCAATTGTACAGATGCAAATGTCCCTTAATCGAATATTGGAATTCTCTCGTCTTTAAGAGAGGAAGTCTATTTACATTCCATTCTCATTTCTACGGAATTTAAAACCTTCCGATTGAAAACGGTTTGTGAGTTTATGGGAGCTCTTAACTTAACGGCAAAAGATGTGTTTTAATCTATTCCTAAGAGATTTTCGTTTTCAAAGCTCTCGTTTGCGTATCCTCTTCATTCCTTCTCCAGATGTTAATTCATCTTAACCCATTATTATTTCCACAAAAGTGTCCATTTAATTCTTAATTACAATCGAAATTTTTCCTGGTTTTCCTCAACCAAGTTTACCTGGCTACTTTTCTGAGACTTTTCCCGTGGGAATCTGTTTTTAGCGCAACTCCTGAATTTCATTACCTTTTCCTTTATTTAGAATATACTTCACATGCATATACAGGTCTTCTTGTCAATTTGTCTTCTTAGCGAGTGAACGAGGGCCAGATTCGTGTTATATCAAAGTTTCTTCTTGAAGGCAATCATTGAATTCTGGCTCTTTGAAGTAAATTAACAATTCCAAACCTTTGTAGCCAGCCACAATTAATACCTTAATAATTTTCAGACAAAAGTCTACCAAGTATAATACCCTCGGGTTGCTCAATCTGATTCCATTGATAGGAAGCCCAGCAAATATTAATTTATATCCCATTTGCATAAATTCAAGTGAAATGAGAGTAACGGGACACGTGGGATTAGGTGCTTGATATGCTAAGAATATTTCTTGCAAATCAATAAGTTTTCTACCACTAGAATATTAACAACAGTTATACGACAAATAAGTGAAGATTCGTATAAACTTTCTCTCATGTATGCCATTTTAAGTGCCATCATTTGTCCGTCTGTGGAAATGTGGCCTGCAGATGAGTCACCCTCTGACAGCTATCCTTGCCTAAAATTAGTTACCTAGTGTGTATAATTCCCATGCCCAGATTTATGACCATTTATAATTCATGGAGGATAATGCGGAGTTCCATTTGCACCCGTAATCATTGTACTAAAATAGAATCTAATCAAGTTGATTTGCCAAAACACACAAAAGTCAAAGTCAAACGCACTAATGTCAAAACTTCATACATAATAATATAGGTAATATCTAATAATACTTTGTGTTTATTATCCATAGGAATATTAAAAGACTATTGATAAAATCACGATGACACGACATAGAGAAAATGAGTGCCGGTTGTCAACAAATTATAATTTTATTAATTTCCAAGGAAGCCTACCGATTTCTAGATTGGAACCCTTTGGCACGATTCGTTGATCGCCCCTTCGAAAGAATACCGCGAGAGGGTCACCTCTACATTCATCTTATTGTATTTAACGGTTGGGTTCACTTGAAACAGCTCTTCAATTAAAGCGAAAGAAACAGGAAAATTCGAAAAGAGAAAACTGCCTACTTATCAACGTTATGCGTCTGTGGATCACGTTAGCTACAGTGGGGCAAGCTATGCTTTTAGCTATGATGGTGCTTCCCTTGTTAAGCATCATCCTGTAATATTGAGCTTAGGTCTTTTGTAGGTTATTGAGATGTCATCTTGTTCGAAAAACCGGATAGGGGTCCTTGTTTCCTCTCCAGAATCTTTAAAAAAACGAATGAAAATTCGCGTTCATGAGTCTACTGCGTCTGCGTGACAGGATTGGCGTTATTTTTATGGAGCGTGAATCTGTTCTCACCAAAATACTTATTGTCATTTCATCTTTGTGGAAATTCAATCACTTCACTTGAAACAGCTCTTCTAATTGAAAAAAATCCTGAAAGAATACTCGAAAAGACAATAAAAACATCTATACTTATCAACGTCCAAATTTGGATACAAAATTCAACTGATCATAGATGTTTTGGATGAGAATCGGATCGACACTCGAGTTCGTAAATTTACAACGTTAAACCCCAGTGGCTAAGTAATAATATTGGGCAGGCTTCAACCCGTGTATCGGCTACTAACTACACTACAAGTATTCACATCGGCTATATGTCCAGGATTTTCGAGCTATGAGTCATGGTTGCAAAAATAATTCGAAAAAAATGTTAAACATCAGGGACCCTGTAATATTGATTCCTTAGGTCTTTAGGTATTTACTTATTGAGATGTCATCTTGTTCAAAACAATTCAGATTTTTTGCTCCAGCCGTTTCGGAGATATTGTCCTTGTTACGGCGTACGGCGGACGGACGGAAAATTTTTTACCAGATTCCCATGAAACGTAAACCATGAAATTTTCAGGGGGCGTTAGAGTTTTTTTTTCCAGAGCGATTTTTTTTATTGAATAAAAACCAAAAACGGTAACTTTGGAGCTTCTTGAAGATTATCCAGACTTATTTCCTCTGAAAATGTCTCCCAGTGAGTGATATCGATGTTTATTACGATTTAACAATATATTTCTTAGCGATTTGATACTTTTGTTGTATATAATCAAGCAACCGATAAAAACCATGCAATGGAATTCCGATTAAGTGAATTATCAGAGTCTATTCAATTTGTTTCGCCCAGTGAATTAAGAACCTGCTCCGAGACATACTTAAAAATATCAATCATCCTAAAAGCATATATCCCCAAACGCACATCAAAATTTTGTGGGTTTACTGTTTTCCACAATCCAATTTTATGTGGATGCAGACACTGGGAACTAACTCCGGCCTAGAAACTAAATCCTATTCATCACATACATCAACTTGAATCAATCTTAATACATCTTATCTCTCTAAACAAGATGAAAGTTTATAGAAAAAATGGCCTCCACGCTGGTATCGAACTTAAGATAGGAGGAACTACTAGACTTAATACTGGGTGTAAATATTTATTAAGAATGAGATGAAAGGTATGAACAGTCACCATATCCCTTTTTATCCCTTCAGTTTGTTGAGGAAAGTAAAAAGTCAACTGTAGCTAGTTTATGGAACTGATACGTGGAGTAGGTCTAGGTATTTTCTATCATATAAAATCTATTACATCAATCAAGAAGCTGATTTTAGAAATTTACTCCTTATCTTCATATTTCAGCGGATGAGGGCTCCCAAATTTGTTAATAATATACATTCATCTTTCTTCTTATTATTTTCCTTTGGAGAGCCTCTGACTGCAAACCAGCATCTAACTGGAAGGTTCGCATGTAAGCCAAATGACTTGAGTTGTTTTGCTTGTACATCGTATGCATGTAAATAACAACTGTAAATGCAAAGCGCTCGGTTAGTAATAAAACTCTTTTAATGCAACAAATCTGTATTCCTTATAACATTCTTATCATCTTGAGACTCATTAAGAATTTCACAATAAAGAAAATGTCATTTTTATAGTCATCTAGGGAGAAATAAGGTGTGTTCACCAAAACTGTTTTGAGCTATCTCAAACGCTGAAATAGTGTTTTTGATTAATGCCGAGTACCTGCGAGGGCTATCAATAGTCACTCCGAGTTTGTAACGGTTGAACATATATCAGTGACAAACAGAATGAAGGTAGGGGCTATTATGTACCTCTCCTTCTATTTGTGCTTCAATCAGTGCCTGATTCAAAGCACTCTCTTGGTACTATGAATCATTAATCAAACCAAACGGGGAGTTCCCCTTTTGAAATTTACTGATCTGTAAAATGGTTTGAACGGGTATGATGCCAAGATCGATTGGGTACATGAATTGAACTAATATAGCTCATACGTACGAGTACATATTAATCAAATGTACATCACTAGTTCGAACTTGGATTCTCACCTCCTGAGTTTTATTAAATCTTGCCAGTTGAAAAGTTTTCTTGAGAAAGTTCGTTGAATGATAATGAATAACTTGATTAATTAGTCATATAAGTAGAACATTGATTATGTTGCACCCAGGATTCGACTAGTGATGGGTAACCTGTTCTTAACGTTTGGTTTATTAATGGTTGAGACAAGATAAATGATTGAAGTGATTGAATTTCTTACTTCTCAATAGCAGGTAAGTGCGTATATTATAAGGTTATATAACGAATTATTCTTACGGCATTCAACCACTTGGTAGTTGGATACCAATTCCTTTAAAAGGCGGTACAAGGAAAGGTATAAAGGGATGATTCTTTGACTAATAAATACGTCGAGATATATTGAATTGAATCCAACTAGAGGTAAGAAGATACCGCAGAGGTCATGAATGATAATGAGTAAAGGCCGATGGGTAACAGAAATAAATCGATCGGTGTATGAATGAGAGTAATTTGTTTTACGCAAATAAGAATAAGGCGGATTGGTGGTGTTGGGTGGCTTAATTGAAGTCTGTTGAGTTAGCATAATTTTTAACGTTTTGAGCGACAGATGTTGTCATGTTTTCTAAGGCTCTGATTGTGCCGGATTTGGGAATGCAAATTGGTTGCCGGGTCTATTTTAACCTGTCATATGAATGTGGCAAGCGAGGGCACATGGAGTCTTTGAGAAGTATGTCCGTGTGTTCACCTACCAGCGATTTGTATGTTATATATCTATATAATAATGTAATATAATATAATGTATGTAATATTGTGCAAACCACATGTCCACCTAAGCCTAGAATACTGCACATAAACCGATTGGAGAGGGCCCACCGTTTCTTGGAGAAGACTTGAATTTCTAGGAACACATGAGGTTGTATAATTAGAATCCTTTAGAAGCATTAGCAAATGTAGAGTTACGGTTATTGTCCCTGGTAGCCTCTCCCATACAGCAGCTTCGATTGTAATAATTGAAATTTCGATTGATTGATTGTGTTTTCCCGTGTTCATTCTATTTGGAAGTTTAAACTGGAAGGACTTCACAAACCAACTTAAGTTTCAGGGAACCATCCCCTTCACTAAGGGGTTATAATGCCCAATTGAAGGATCGGCATCACCTTCGTGATTGAGTGCCTGCTCTCGAAATGTGATCGGCTAACAAGTAATTGGGGTCCCTTCTCGGGTTATCTCGGTATCGATCAACTTCTCAAGTAATTAGATGGGCAAACATTCTCCTCTTGAATATTAATTGGAGCTCTGGCTCTCCATTCGTCACAAGAATGTAACTATGGATTTGTCAGCTGAATTTCCATTAATGATTGATGGTTGAATAATGGTAGTCGAGGAGAACATTGAATGGCAAGAGCCCGGACGGGATATTCCATAATCTTCCATCCAAATGATATTTGATGACTCATTTTTGAGTAATTACAAAAAGTTATCCTAATTACAGTTCTAATCAAATTCCTAGCTTCAGTCGGAATAGTTGATTCTCTGGCCCTTCTAACCGAAATAATCGTCAAGTGGCTAGAAACTAATCAAGTACTCGTATAGTGTAGAGAACGTGAATCGCTTCCGAAGGTAACATTCACACCGCTAATGAATATTGTTCTAGCGTACCTGATTGTGGAGTAGCAACCTCGCCAAATTATCCTTAGATGCGGATGCTTTTGTTTTCCAACTGTAGGAACCCTTAGAGGAGAGGGATATTCGTATCCCAATATAGTCATTTAATTCTCACTGCCTGGAGCGATTTGTATTTCACCACTTCTATTTCAACTTCCTGCAGACAGGCTACAAAATCGGAGCACCAAAAAACGTTCCAAACAGCTCCTTTTATGGTTTTAGGCAGAAAACCCGCATTATCATCTTTATTAGTGTGGTAACTAATAATAGAAATGGTGGCATTTGGTGTAAAACTTGACTGCTCAACCACTGCAGGTAGGATATTCTATTAAAAAGTACAGTTAGACTTTGGGTTAATCTCAATTAAAATGAACTATAATTCTTAGCCCAATTTTTATTATTTTTGGTGAGGAGTTCACAGTCGTCATTATAACATAAAAATCAAGCTCAAGTTCCTTGCTATTCGTTTGCATTTTTTTCCTCCAATATTTCCGTAATTCTGGACCTGTATAAATACAAACAATAAAATACTTATTTATAGGTAAAATGTCTTCAGCGAACCGCGAAAAATTACCCTCAGGGCTCAACCAGCTTATGACTATTAACCCAAAAGTCTGTAAGGCTATCTATTTCATGAATACCCATGAAATTGATCCTTTTGTCTAGTATGACTTCAAAAGTTTTATTCCGATTCCTTGCCTCTATACATGCAAACAATAAAACGTCAATAAATTAATGTGATACAAATACCACCACTGTTTGGGTACTACCCGTATTTGAGCTTGATAATTTAAACAAATCTATTATTGTGAGTCAACTATAATAGTTCAGCATGTACATCTCGGACTTTTTTGGGTTCAGTCAATCATCAGTATTATATTTGAATATATCGACAATAGTTCTGGCAGCGAACACCAAGAATAGCGTTCACAGGAAAGTTTTGATACCATGGGTTACATTTTAAAAATTTAATCACGGATCGCCAATTCGTTTGACAGTGAAGCCTATGTTAATCGAAAAAGATGGTCAATGAATTTTTAAAATCGATCTAGTAGTTGTTGAGTTAAACTGTAACATACTTTGTTGTTTCATAATAACTGATAATTATGTTTGCAGGGTTGTTCAAAGAGCAGATTGTCACCTGCGGTTTAATTGATTGTCAGTTTCAGTGCCCGAGCGACCCACTGACGTTATAGTCCCGAGAATCACTGTTATATTTCAAAAATGTAATTTACTCAAAACATGGTGAAAGTATGTGCACACCATTAATTTTACCACCACTGACTAAGTCCCCCATAATGAGGACTTCACAAATTAGGCTAAAATGAGAACTTCACATCGATTGTTTTTGAAAAGGTAGGAGATATGTTAATACCCAGTAAGAGACCCATTCACATTCCGTAATGAAATCTAACATTGGAATGGCAACCATGTTTCAATTAAGCTGAAAATATTGTTCATACTCATTCGGAAAGAGCAGATGCATTCCCATCTAGTTGTACAAATTTCACGAAATAACAAAAAAGAAGACCATGTCAAAAGAAGTAGAAACCTCGTCTGAAATTGATGTAATAATATTCTGCTCACCACAACAAGAAGTAAAGCACATTGAAAGTGGGATACACGTAATTTCTCTTGTTTCCAAGCGTAGTCATTGAAAAAACTGATATCGTCTTCGAATCTCGTATATGTATGTTTCATGTTTGTAAAGCGACCGAGTGTGAAAGGATAAAAATACATTGAGTGGCTTGAGGGGATTTTATAAAAGAAAAGTCCTAGCTTAAAGAGTCAGCGCAAGAATAAGAGAAAAACTTGTCCGAGCGAGCGAAAAGAGGATACCGAAGGTCTGTGACAAGAAAGGGAAGGCATCAGGAAAGCAAATAGTGCTGGGGAACATTTACCAAACTGAATCTCATCAGCCAGAGACTCTGGGATATCCAAGCTCTTCCAAGTTCTTTGGACGTAGACAAGTCGTCTTCGATAAGTAAACCTCTAGTCGCTGGAGGGAGAAAATATATCAGGACCAACTTTGTGAACTGTACTAAGGTAAGTATGCACAATTAGCGGCCATATTGGATTTAATACGGAAAGTACTAATGGATAAACCGATTAGGAGTAAACTTGTTTAAAGTCGTGTTACGATTAAGTAATTTAACTCATAGTCATTCAATTTCGTAGTAAAATCGTATATTTATTGGCTGGATGGGTTTGACCAATTGGTGTATTACTGATCGGAGAGATATCTTGGCATAAATCGAGGTAACAAAAATGGTGACGGTTAGGTGAATTCTTTTCTAATTGTCATTCTAAGTGTCTCTAAAATCAAAGAGGGACCCCACTATCGGTATACAGATTGTAAAACCATTTACGTCGTACGGCTATTCGGAAATGGCAAGAAGCTTATAGCGAGTAACTACCCATTTGGCCAGAACTACACTGAAATGTTCCCGAACATCTCCGCAACACCATGGCACAAGATAGAACCACCTAACACGCGTGCATATTACAGAACTAAGTCGAATCCGTTCAAACCATTGCTTAACTCGGTTCTACCTGAAGAAAATCGGCGTAATTATGAATGAAGAAGACGAGAAGTGCAGATTCTGTAATACAACTGAGGAAACGTTGGAACACATCATCACGGAATGCGGAACGTTAAACAGAGGGCGGCACACCTTATTTGAGAACATTTTTCCAGAACTACAAGGACCATTCAACTTAAAGACAATTCTATGTGCTGCTAGTACTAAAATACATGAGGAAATATTTAATTTCTGTAAAAAAACTCAAATTTGATTACGACTTTAAAAATAACATTAAATTTCAAATCAGATAGATGTAGTACAACACATAATTTAACCTATTATCTACATAAGGTTTGTCAAGTCCAAACTTCAAACGTTGTAATTTTTTAGGTTTGACGAAATTCTTAGGAGATTTTTATCCATTTTCTGCAGAGAAAAATCAATATAGGTTTCAAGAAAAACATCCTCAAATCCTCAGCTTTCTAACGGTGTAATTAAATTTACATTTACTTGGTAAATTATGGGAGAAATTCGCGTTTAAATGCAAAAAGGCTTCTTTTCGGAAGGGAAACCAAGGCTTCTTCGTGAAAAATGTCTATGTCATGTAGGGTTTTAATGCGTTTTTGTGCGCTGAAAAGCTTTCTATCTTTAGATATACGCATGGTAATCTAAAGATCAGCTGCGGGCCCCCTGAAAAGTTTACAGTCGAAATATCAATGGAATCTTACGGCATCAAGAAATAATAATAATAAGTGCAGAGTCTCTCTTACGATTGTTAACGATAATAAAGAGATCTGTTTACGAGGGCTATCTAACACAGAAAAAATGAAATTTTGTTCAATATTTTGTAACGTTAAACCACACCGTGAGTATAAATAACTGTTTAAAAATATTTATGTCATTGATTCATCCTTTTCTGTAAAATCAGAAAATCATTCTGAAGACTCCAACAAACACTCTAGAAGTATTGAAATATTTAACCTGCATTATCTAGAAACTACACTTAACCGGATTTGTCAAGTAACATTTCCACCCAACTTATGTTCAAACTGTTGTCTCAATTGATTAATGTAGGTAATAAGAAATAAAAAATAGATAATAACACCATTATTGTTCTTCAATTGTTTTAGCTGAAGATCTTTTCAACAAAATTGAAGGAATCTTAATATTAGGAACAATAACTTAATGATGCTCAAGAAATGAAAATTTTGAGTAGATTCAATGTTCCCTTCTCTACAATTAGCTTTTCTAATTTTAGAGTTGATTCAGTTATGACACTTCTCAGGTCTCAAGTCACCTTCCTCTCTCAATCAATTACTGTACTTGAATATTGAAGCGGTGAGCGCTGAGTACCCTGAATCGACATGCTTTGTAAGAGTGAAGAGAACGGAATTGAGTAATGATGACGATCGGTTGTAACGTCGAATAAATAGAATTATACATATTTAAAACAAGAACTTTGTTTTACTACTATCGTGTGTACCTAGCAGATTAGATTATTAGGTAGTACATCGAAGCAGTAGAATCAGTTAATTAGGTTGTGTAGATCTGTTTCTGCGTGCATCCCATCCCCAACAGGTACGTGACACCATTTACGCCTCTTACGTCGGATGCTTGGCGCCAGAATGTGTACTGACGTCGGCAACTCGCTTTAGAAGCAGAAATTAAAAACAAACATGTTATTTGGATTAAATATTGTCTCCGCGATATTTTTTGAAGTATCATGAAGAAGAGGAAGAAAAAACATGTTTATTTAACAAAATAAAAACAGATATTTGACACATAGGTAATTAATAAAAAACGCTGCAAATTATTTCACTGGGGTTTATTATTCAATTGGCTTGCGTTCATGATTTGAATTTATACTAAGCTTTGGAGTGTGCGTGTTTCACAGGTGATAGAGCGATTATTGAATTTCAGGAGATATGCATAGAGCACGTAAATCTGTTCTCAACCAAAATACCTATTTGGATATATCAGTTGATCATATTTGTGTGAATCCTGAAATTCAATAATCACTCAATCGCCTGTGAAACACGCACACTCCAAAGCTTAGTAGAAATTCAAATCATGAACGAAAGCCAATTGAATAATAAACCCCAGTGAAATAATTTGCAGCGTTTTTTTTAATGGTTATCAGAATGCTTCAATCCGTGTATCGGCTACAAAGCCTTTCAGGAATTCACTCCAGTATCAAAACAAAAACAATAATGAACCAAAATAACGCAAATGTTGGCACCATAAATCGGGCCATACATCGGGAATGGTATGAGCTACGGACCTGGGGAGGGGCTCATTCGATTCCTCGTGGGCAGTTCTTCAAAAAGAGTACAAATTTAGACCGCCTTGACTTTTTTGGAGGTTTTTAGGGATTTTACAAAACTTCGACACCCCTTAAAGGGCACTTTAAATTAAGTGAGAGTGCTGGCTAAAGAACTGGGGCGTTGTTGGACCAATATTGATTTTTCCTGAAAATTTCAGATTTATTGTTCCAGCCGTTTGGGAGAAATCTGACGTACGACGTACGGCGGACGGACGGAAAAATTTGTATTGCAGATTTGGATTCTAAACGAACTTTGAAACGTAAACCATGAAATTTTCAGGGGGGTTGAATTTTTTTTTTTCAAGAGCGATTACAATGGTTTATTATTGAATAATAAACCAAAAACATGGTACAGCAATGGACTTGATCCTATCCTGTATGTCTGCATACTATATTATGTATGCATTGCCTATTAAATTACATTTCTATTATATTTTAGAGCCAAATGGGAAGGCATGAATAAGATGTGAGATTTTTGGTGGAATTATAATAAGTACGTGATATAAACTTATACTTATTATGATAAGTATTTTATGAAAAATTACTTACAAAGTTGTAAACAAATTATGAAGATTCTTCCTAACGATACTCCTGTAAGTTAGTTTACCGTTACCGGCCTAATCCTATGATTCTACCTTAACCCCCCTGGGAGGAACCTCCCCTACAGCAAACCGTTATTGGATGAACCTGTGTACCCGTCTCTCATCTTTCAACCTCGCAACCACTATATATAAAAGGTTCACAAATCACGGTGTGTCACAATCCTATTACAACGGACGATGGAACGAGCGTATAAGGAAGGTAATAGCATCTTCGTGGAAAATTGAACTTGCTACCAGAAGGGTTATAAACCTTTCTCCTGCATATTAATGACGGTTGTCTGAGCCAAAGATTTTACTACAAGAGGTTACGCCGTTACAAAATTGTTGAATATAAAGCCATTTCAACACATAAACTCGAAAAGTTTACGAAATGGAGCATCAGAAGAACCCAATATCCAAGTCATTATTGATCAGTACGGAACTGTGTAGCCGAGTTGGTACAACTAGGCACTGAAGAAGAAAAGTTAACGGATATGGGATGTAACAAACCCAATGGTAAAAAATCCAGAGGTCAGTTTTAGAAGTTATTTCCAACAAAAAATGCCTCTTATATCTTCATTTTCAAATGCTTCATTTACAAGTTATTTCACTTTTACGATTTTTTTCCGTTTTTGGGCGCTTTAAGTCACTATAATTGACTATAACTCCTTTAAACTACTTTCTAAAGTCACTTGTGAGGACACCGGTGGAAAGGATTTTAAATTTCAAATCTCCAAGGGGATTAGGGATAAGGGACAAGGAAGGGTTAAGGGATTTTCAGGCCCTTTCCCCTGGTCGGTCGGAAGGGCCGAATCAACAGATAACGGATGGTATCTTACTAATTCTGAGTTCCCAGCCGTTTTCACTGTTCCCTAACTTTACTAACATGCTTCTTCCAGCTTTCATCCCAATGAGTGGAAAATGTCACAAATTCTTAAGGAAAAGCCACCATTTCATATAAATACACTTTCTAAACCAGAAGAATAATGTCAAGTAATTTGTAAGTTTAATAGTAGTATTGCCCTCTCATCCACGAACGCTATCAGAAATAAAACGAGTTTGGTGGGCAGTATGGCTTCGTCGCTTATTATAACATGGGCGTTCATGTTTTGCAAACGAAGTGAGTGTCAAATGAATGCAGAACAGAACAGCAATACATGTGTGTACATGGTAATGTGCAAAAATGGTTTATGTTTTGCACATTCGATCACCCTAGCTGAGTTGTTGGATCCTGCGGTACATAAGACCGACTATGAGCTAACCGGAAAAAACCCTGAAGATTTTATCAAATCGGTCATGTGGTAGCGAAAATAATTATTAGTTTACGTATCGTAATAAAAATTAGTCGGCACAGTCCATAAGCATATATGCAATTACCTCCCTCACGAGATGCAATAAAAAATGTCACATGACCTCTAGACCACATCCATGTCAAAATGGTGTAAAATGTAGGTAACAATAAAACATTCTGTAAACTATTTCGTCACTCATGCTATACATGGGTTCAATTGAGTTCCATTCGGAAATCGGTCATCTTTAATAAATGGAACTACCTACTATTAAATTCTAAACACATATCTTTCCCATCGGTTCCTCTCACCGACACCCTTTGGAGCAAAGTTGTTTGACAATCATCGGTTGAAGTTGGATTGATTGATCGAGTATTCATCGAACGATCACCTGAGCCTTAGAATGGGTCGACGCTCGACGTTCTTTGTTCAAATCCGTCACTGAGAGCCAAAAGCAAATGAACCATTGCAAATACACATTTTGCTCTTCGGAATTGTGGACAATGGACGTGCGTCCTCATACCGACGGTTGGTATTGAACAAACATAAGCTTGATGGATGAACTTTTCTTCTATTTTGCCGATTGATTCATAGTATCTTAATTCGCAGTGACACGTCACTTGTCACGCCTCAGAATACGTAGGCGGGTGAATGATAGAAGACCGGGTTAATATGTGTAGTTACCGGATATTAATTTTCCCTCTCAATCGCTAAAACATTATCAAGAGGCGCCTTGGCTTCGAGTTCAATAAAGCCGTACTCAGAGGAACCTACCAAGACATAACTGAATTGCTAAGTTAAGTTAAAATTTGGGGTCTTCCGATCCTGTCAGGCTAGATTTTGACAGACGCGTCTAGACGGACCGTGTCTGTAACGTAAACAGATTCATGATAATGTATACACATCCTTTAGCCATTGTCCTATTGGTTTATTAAGTTCAATAGTAAACATTAGTGACCGAAAAAAATCAACCCTTCCTCAATATTTGTTGATTTAATTTTCAAAAATGTTTAGAATCCGAAAATTGCCATTTTAAACAAATTTTTTTCTCCACATCACTTTTTATCAGTCCGAGAGGGTGGTTTGAGTTATAAAAAAATGGTAATGTCGAGAACTGTCAAAATAACACAAGTGTTTCTATGTTTATTATTGAAAGGTATTCCTTCAATAAATTATATGAGGCCACACGTCTCACTTTACGTTCTGTCCGCTCTCCCGGAGGGCAAGAGCCTTGACAGAAAAAAACGTCAATACTATTGTGAATGTGAACTTCTCCGGACAAGAGTTTTCATAAAGAGTTTTTCATAACTTACATATTTGCGGAAAAGTTAAGCGTTGGTAGGTGTTTTATCTTATTAAATTTCAATTCATAGATTTCTTTGTCGTCTCATTATACAGTATATTGCATTATTTTAGGTAGGTATTTTTATATCAGCTTTTGTTCCATACAGGAACTGCTAATGGTTGGTGTTCATTTATGACGAAGCCATCATACTGTCTTTGGTACATTCAGAAGTCAATTGCAAGATATGGAGGCACACTGATCAACTGAAGGATCCTTATGGATAAATTCTTTCCTAATATGTGTATCCTGTTGAAATATAAATTGAGCTCTTTGATTGGCATCTAGAATAAAGTTATAAGGTATGGAGGCGCAAGGCGTCGAGTTTAGATAATGTACCGCAGATAAGTCTAATGAGATGATTTACAGAAAGGGATTATCTACTACAGAAGTAATGAACCTTAGTGAAATAATTTTCATTGTTTTTAATTGGAGAAAACTATATAAAATGTATGAAACTGTATTAGAGCATTTTGTACTCACGAAAACATTCCTTCTCGTCCATATTCTTATTTGTAATGGAGTCTATGTTTTATAATCTTTACTCGTGGGAAGTAACTTGGAATGTAGGAAGTAATCATGAAAATGCTGCTCAACCGGGACGCCTGGGTTGAATTATAGTGGATAGAATATTACAATCTATATTTGGACAGATGCACTTAATTTCAGGGCCGGTCCCAATGTTTACTTGCGTTGGAAAGATATAAATCGGAACCCGTGGTAGATACGAAATAGAGCTATCAAAGGCCATTCTCCCAGGTCTAACAAAAAATGTTATCAACTTCGGAGAATGGTAGAGGGAAAAATCAACTGGGTCTGTTGAGTTAACAAGATCAAGTTTGCTCAACCTCTCAGTCTACCAATAAATTCAATTCGGTGACCACTTTTGCTCATGTTGGTTTTAAAGGTTTTCAGTCGTCTGGTAAATGAATGTTTTCAGGGTAGCTCTTGTCAACACAACCAAATCGGACACGTTTGGAGGATAAAAATGCAGTTAAAGCCGTAATCCTAGTTGAGAGGTGGCACATGGCTTCCTCGTATCAGAAACATGTATGTAATTTGTTCTCAATTATATTTTCTATAGTTGTCAGAATTAGAATTAGGCATTCGCCAATTTTTTTTTTGGTCCGGATCCGGCTATAAGGACCACAAAATATTGGCGAATGCCTAATTCTAATTCTGACAACTATAGAAAATATAATTGAGAACAAATTACACTTCCGAGTTTTCAGCAAAGAAAACACTTATTAATAAAAACAAATGTTCAATTAGAACAAAATCCAAATGATAAAATGGATTTATAATCAACCGATGTCAATGTATGTGTAGAACATTGAATCGTTTTAAAATAGTAAATTAGTTGGTTGAGGAAAGAGTAAATTAAGGGATTTTTTACCCATTGAAAAGACATGATTTTTAAATGAGAGAATAAAAACTTATCTAAATATTGTAAAAACGATGCAAATGATAAATAGAGATTTATTATCGAAGAATATTATGCCAAGTCTGTGATACACTTTCTAAATTCGGCACCTCTTGTACCTAATTACAATCGAGATGAAAATACTGGGGCTGCCGTCAGCAAGTTGGTCCATCTCCGACGTCCAGTTGAGTGGACCCTGTAGCAACCCGACCGCCAACGTAACCGATTTTTCAAATGTTGAGCGAGCGGATGATTAATGCAAGTAGTCTCACTCGGTTAACGGAACTGATTTCCTGCATTGAGCTATGCTGGTTGTAAACAAAAAACTGCCCTCTTACATTGAAAGTTCCTAATATTTAGATTTTTGGTGATTGATCAAGCTACCGAGATTGCTAGCACTAAACTTTTCCCCCAGGTCGATTACAAAGGTTGATTACTGAATATGATACACCAAAATCCCCCAATAAATCGTGACAATTCAATCAGCTGTTATAATTGCGATGAAATTTAGTTTTCAAGTGTTCGTTCTGATTTGACATTTTCTTAACTTTTATTATATGTTTGCGAACAAGACTTGTTTCAAACAGGCGAGGAGCTTACTTTCAAACAGGCACATATCCATTCCGACAAAATGTTCAGGAAGTGAAAAAAACGATTTGCAATTAATGGAAGGAATGTTTGAGAAGGCACAGATAAAGATGCCTCAGAATATGAATCTCAAAGCACGAAGCTGTATATCCATTTTCACTTTGGAAATGTGCCCTTTTGATCCAAAAATGGTTGAAATGCTGTAGGTTTTATTGACAACTTTACCTGACTCCATATTTCCATTTGTCATGCTGCCATCTATCTATCTCTGTGAAATATTATTCAGGCGCAATCCCTTTGGATATGTGTCTTGAAAACCCACGACTTATTATTTGGAGAATATATGCCATTACGATTACTAACGCTGCAAATTCTTTCACTGGGGTTTATTATCAATGAGCGCCGTTGGATTTATTTCTCAGTGTTGTTTCACAGGTGATAGAGTGATTATTGAATTTCAGGAGGCACACAAATATGATCAGCTGAACAATCCAAATAGGTATTTTGGTTGAGAACAGATTTACGTGCCCTATGCATATCTCCTGAAATTCAATAATCGATACAGCACTCAAAAGCTTAGAAGAAAGAATTAATGATTTGCAGGTTTTAAAGAAAATCATGTTTAACCCTACCTAAAATTAAAGGAAATGGGCTCACTCCCATATTCGAGTTGAGGGCGCTTGGAACGTCCAGATGGGAAACTGCCAGTTATCAAGAAGGCGATAACAGAACTCGAAAAACGCAAATCTTGGCCGCATTAATCATGCCATAAATCGGGAATGGTTTGACCTACAGACCTGGGAAGGGGCTCATTCGATTCCTCATGGAAAGTTCTACAAAACAAGTCCACATTTAGGCCGCCTTGATGTTTTTTGATGTTTTTAGGGATTTTACAAAACTTTGACAACCCTTAAATGGCACTTCAATTTGAGTTAGAAAGCTGGTGGGGCGTTGTCGGACCAACATGGATTTTTCCTGAAAATTTCAGATGGTCCAGCCGTTTGGGGTCTTGCGTACGGCGTACGGCGTACGGCGGACTACGGAAAATTTTTTATTGCAGATTTGACCCTTTGAAACGTAAACCATGAAATTTTTATTTTTTTTTCGAGAGCGATTACTATTGAATAATAAACCAAAATAGGGGACGGATTTGTTACCTTTTGATGCAAACAAATAACTTTAGCCCCGGATTTGAAGTGGATGTGTTCTGTTTTGTTCAAAAATTATAGAGAGATCTGATTCAAATCATATTCAGAGATAGAAAATTGAGAAAAAAACGTTTTCTCCCAGATTCGGATATGTGCCTTTTTGAAAGTAAGCTCCTCAAGTGATGCTTTGAAGGTATTTTATTTTATCTCGTTAAATTTCAGTCGTTCATTCGCAAGGTTCAAGTCTGTGTCGATATTTAGTGTTCTGTACCACTGATGCTATTTTGATAGAAGAAGAAGAAGATGAGAAGTTTATTCAGTAGGATTGAATTCTACATGAAAAACAGCAAAAAAACATGACTCAACAGTGGACTCGAAGTCCGTCTGCCGAATTAGCGAAATTTAAATGCACCTACACGTGTACATTTACTTATTATTGTACCGTTCAATTATAATATTCATTATCATTCCTCTAAGATGATGAAAAAATGATTTCATTCTCCAATTGAAGGGTTCAATGAGGTAGACACAGTACTTCCAGAAATTATAATCGTACTGCGCCACCGAAAACCTCCATTCTCTACAGTCCAGAAGGTGTATGTATCAACTTATCGTGGCAAACACCCTCTCTCCTAGTAAGCAGATCCTGAACTCCTGCAGCTCAGGGCAGGTTGGAAAGAAGCGGGTCACATCCTCGTCCGCATCCATGATGCACATGGAGTACATTCTCCTTGGAGCATCTGACCGTAAATGAATCGCGTCAATTTGCGCAAGCAGAGCATCCCCGATCTTTAAGATCCACCAGCTATTTTGATATCAACTCTTGTTTCGTTCAGAGGGATTGGTAAAAGTTGCACTTCTAGATTTCGATTACAAGATAAGACACGGAAATGGCATCTAGAGTACAATTATAAGGTATGGAGGCGAAAGGAACCGAGTTTAGATAATGTCTAACTGACTACGTCTAATAAATACAGATGAGTGATTTTCGTAGATCGGTCATCTGATACAGAAAGAATGGACCATTATATGATAATGTTTCCAATATTATGATGAAGTGTAGTTTCAATTGACTTATGTTGGTATTGTATTTTTAAAAATACAAAAACACGAAGGTGTTCGCGAATGAATTTGAAAGAAACCCCCATTATGGACTGATAGTCGCTAAAATGCGATAAGGCCGACACAATCGAGATAGATCTAGCTAATTGAATTAAAACTCGAGCTTTGAAACTCCAGGTAAAAATAATTACTGATTAGAGATATTCAGCGGCTTATGCGCATTGATGAAGTGTCTACGGTGGATAATTAAACTTGTCGTGACATTAATTAGGATTGAAAATTTGAATAAAGAAGAGGGCTCAAATCGTACAGTAATCTGAACTGGTCGAACTGCTACCGTAGCTGCTTTTCATGTGTAGCATCATTTTTGTGCATCTCGATTGTCCCCACCAACGGCATTTTAAACATTTGAATGCAGCACAATGTTAACAGGTGCCTCTATGAATTGTTGAAGGTATATCCAGTTATGGTTAATTTTGGCAATGAAAAGTAACTCAAACTTATCTAGCACAAATAGGTGCTCACGTTATTTCTTTATGAACTAATAATTTTGAATTGTATGATAGAAAATCTATCCTGGATAACATCAGAGTTGAAGGAAATATCGTATAACAGGTTTATTTGTGTAAAGTGTAAAGAGGAAGTTTTACTAACAAATCTGAACCATTCTTCAATATTCATACAAAACCGACCTATTCTGTTGTAGATAAGGAGGGCAGAGTGTGATAAACATCAGTGAAAATCAATGACACTGACGTCAATAAGTGCTTCAGGGTTTGAGATACGAGAATTACGTGTTAACCTATCATAAGAATGAACTCCGCTACCAAAAGTGGAGAAAGACTTTCCCTTATTTGCCGTCGAACAGTTATGAAAATGGAAGGTAGACTTGGCAAAGTTCAAGTGCTTTTATCTGATGATTTGCTGAGTAATGATGTCGAAAATACGTCAAGTTGAACCTCATTTTAAGGACTATGAGGTCGATTTATTCTGAAAATAAAAATCAATAATCAAGTCCTTGTTTGAATCTCTACCTCTGATCTCTTGCAAGGTTATTTTGTCGCACTCTTTTTGTAAACGTGTTGAAACGTTTTAGATATATAAGTCAACAGCAAGGCTGGTATAAAATTGAATTTTGACATTCTTGGAACTCTCGTATCCCATTCGGAGATGATGTATTGAATGAAAACTGAGGTGCTTGGAGCTATGTAAAAGAACCCATACATCGTCAATAACAACCCAATTATCAAGAGTAGATGGTTTTGAATGAAAAATGTTCTCTCAGAAAATTCTCATTCCGATTTCTCTTTCTTCGAAATCTGACCATTTCGTAGAGCTCAAAAGCTGTCCGGCGGACTCATCATTTCTTTCGGAAAGATTGATTATTTGTTGAAAGAACAATATTTACATTTCATTTTTAGGTAGAGTTAACGGCTGGAATGACGTGTACCTATATGAAAACGCTTTAAATTCTTTCACTGGGGTTTATTATTCAATGATTCATGATTTGAATTTATAATAAGCTTTGGAGTGTGCATGTTTCACAGGTGATAGAGCGACTATTGAATTTCAGGAGATATGCATAGAGCACGTAAATCTGTTCTCAACCAAAATACCTGTTTGGATTGATCAGTTGATCATATTTGTGTGCCTAATGAAATTCAATAATCGCTCTATCACCAGTGAAACACGCACGCTCCAAAGCTTAGTAGAAATTCAAATCGTGAATCTTTGAATAATAAAGCCCAGTGAAAGAATTTGCAGCATTTTTTTTCAAGAGCGATTACAATGGAAAAATATCCTATTTGAAAATTTTAAATTTCTTAAGACGGAGCATGCATATCAGAATGCTTCAACCCGTGTATCTGCTATAAACCCTTTTAGGGGTTCACTCCAGTATCCACATTCACTACATCACTAGGTTACTGCGATTAAAAAAAAAAACTATTGTGTTTGTTTTGATCGCAGTAACCAAGTGATGTGTGAATGTGGATACAAATGTTGGCACCATAAATCGGACCATACATCGGGAATGGTTTGAGCTACGGACCTAGGAAAGGGCTCATTCGATTCCTCATGAAAATTTGTTCAAAAAACGTCCAAATTTAGGCCGCCCTGACTTTTTCTTGAGGTTTTTAGGGATTTTACAAAACTGTGACAACCCTTAAAGAGCACTTTAAATTAAGTGAGAGTGCTGGCTAAAGAATTGGGGCGTTGTCGGACCAATATTGATTTTTCATGAAAATTTCAGATTCTTTGCTCTAGCCGTTTGGGAGAAATCGTGCGTACAGCGTACGGCGGACGGACGGAAAATTTTCTTTGCAGATTTGGAGTCTACACCCTTTGAAACGCAAACCATGAAATTTTCAGGGGGGGTTAAAATTATTTTTCCAAGAGCGATTACAATGGTTTATTATTGAATAATAAACCAAAAAGAAGACACATACATACTTCTTTTGAATCTCTCAGCTCAATCACGTGATCAAGTGAGGGGCGGAATCTTCGTCTCCTAATCTTCTGCATAACGCTGTTTTATACCTCATATAGATGCTACTATCTACGTTATTTTTTCACAAATGCATCAAGAAGAGGAAGAACTACAAGAAGTAAAAACCTTGATATCTGGAAAACGGAATCCGGATAAATTGTTCCTCTTGCCAGAAACTCTCAAAATACATTTGCTTACAACATTCAACTCCCATTTGTTTCGATTGCAGTGATTCTTAGCCTAACTAAATACTTCTTCAGAATTTACTTTTTATTAAGTTGGCTGATTTCATGAGTTTAATGCCCTTTATAACTTTACTTTACATGGCTAAAACCTTCAAGTTACATCCCCTGAAAAAAGGGCTATCTATGCTTGCAAAATTTTCTTGATCTTCATTTCTAATTTTGCAAGTTATGTATTAAGAGTTTTTTAGTCTTTATTTCATTTTTCCATCCTTGAGTTCCTGAACTTCATTCTCCAACTTGGACCAAAAATGAGACTGAAAGGCTCAAAATGTCTCACCTTAAAGATACCTACCACAACACGGTCAACGTATGTTCTACGTTCGGAAATTTTTTTTTACCACGTGCCTTTCTTATAATAAATGTATTTCAGTGAAAACCACTTTGCGTGCTGTTAACCTATTTTTCACCAATCCTTGTGTTTTCTGCTGAATAAAATACTTGTATCTATTTTGTGTGTGATAACTGGACAAGTTGGAGCTAACAAGAAATCCATTCGAACAATACTTCTATTGGTCCGCTAATAGGTATTGGGGGAAAGAACAAAAAGGATTGAAGGGGGGAGTTGCAACGTCGATAATGAAATTTGTGATTATTGATGGAAACCACTATCCAACCTCGATATAACTCACCCTCACATGCGGTCAGTGTATCCGCTCATCTGTTTCCCTATCGTGTGGTCACCAGTGTACCCTGGGGGCATTCCAGGAGCCGATTAAGCTGGTGACGATACATGGCTTCCCCGCGAGCGAAGAATCCTGGGTTTAAACTCCATCAGGACGTACTCAACTAGATATAAAAAAAAAAATTTTTTTTTTAATCTGAACAAACCGGGAAATGGTGGGAAGGCAACCTGGAGTTTGACGAAATGTATGCTTGATTCGGTCGGCAATTTGGACAATCCGGAATTGTGGAATTGATATTACGTTTGATTTACCGGTCTTCACGCCTTGTGGATTATTTTTCGATCGATAATTTCAGAAAAAATAATTTCTTCACGATCTGTAACTGAACTTTTGTCAGATTAACGAACCAGATGATGAAACACAATCTTCTCATTTATGATCATTGTATTTATAAACCTGACATACCTACGCTTTTTTCAACAACTTTGTTGAGCTATCACTGTTTCTAGAAAATCCTCTCGAAGAAGCTCACAGTTGAATACTGGCTACCTGAAAACGTCTGTTCTGTTGTGAGAGCAGTAGGCAGGTTCCTCACTTTGCTTCCTCATAGCTCCCTCAATTACCATAAAATAAAATTATGTGAAAAAATTCACTAGGCAAAATTATTAAATGAAATATACCCGTAGAAAGTGGAACAACAAGTTTTCACAACTTCAACTTGTTGTTTCTACAACTAGTTTTTCTGAGACGCGTACCCAACATCATTCAAGTTTGAACGAAATAAATTTAACAGATAAAATTTTAAAAATCGACGTTGTACATAGTGATACAGATCCGATGATTGTGGCAATTAGAAACACTTAAGAGCGAAAAAAATAATTAATGCAATTTTAATCAATATTGGTCCAAAACTTAATATACACAGTTTTAAGTGTGAAACGGAACGAGCACACAGACTACAGAACCAAAAATAATCAGCAAGCCTTGAAACGAAAAAGCAAATGTAAATTTTGATTTTGTTGGAAAATTTGTTTTTCTTCTAGTATGAACACAAAACTTCTTTTCATCAATAAATCGCTACATTTAAAGACGAATCAATTAGTCTACTCTAGGATTTTTGGTATCCCAGTTGGTATTCCATCTTCAATCAGCAAATGTTTATTAAATCGATTTTTTATTCCTAGATGCAAATGAAATGTTAGACCGTAGCTTAACTCGAAAAATCCCATCCTTAGAAAACGATACAACTATGGATGGCTGGTTTATAAATCATTCATGGCGGTCCGCGAGATTCAACCAAATACCGAAAAAGTTACGGTTTGAGGATCTGGAAAGTTATCTTTCATAGAAGAATCAAGAGCTCAGAGAGTTATTGAAAATGAAATAAAGTTGAGACTCTTGATTATAATTCAACTGATTTACGTGTTAACACAGCTTCTAACATGTTGATATTATTTGACAGAGAGACTGATAAGTTAAAAATAAGGACTATAAAATCCCTTGAAAGAAACATCTTCGAGATTCGTATTTACCACCCGTCTTGTTTCAATAGCTACAGCTTGCTGAGGGGTCTCTTACTCCAGACTAAGTACTGGTACTGCGATGAACATAATTTATACACTTCTTCAGTACTGGGAGACTTGTGATGTGTGGAGAATTTACAAAGATCGAATCCAACGATTAGAGGACCATTTGTTGCAATATCTTGCACCCCGGATCAGTTCTTAACATTTATCTTAACCGGACGCTATGATCTAATCAACTCATTTCTAAACCGTTCAAGATCATCTGAGGTACAGTTTGGCTGATTGTATCACAATGATGTTGAGAGAAATATGTCGCTACTTTGTTCTCATGCACGTCCTTACACTTATTCATTAAGTTAATTAGGAAATTCGACAAGTGTCAGAAAAACTTATATACCTACTTCTATACCCAATTTTTTTTCTCTTGAGGTCTTCTCCATAGTTATATCGTTTTCTAAGGATGGGATTTTTCTAGTTAAGCTACGGTCTAACACTTCATTTGCATCCAGAGGTATTTGGGTTGATTGGAAGTTGCCATTTCTTGAAAGATACCAGTAATGTGACCTTTAATAAACATTTGTTAACATTGCCTGAACAGATTTTTCGAGTCCGCAAGGCAGCGAGAATTTAGCGTTATTCATTTTGGTAAAAACGTCAAGTCTTACTCATTTAGACATTACTCTGGGTAGGTATTTGAAAATGTGGTAAAAATCAATGAAAAGAGGAAAATTTTCAAATATTTAAGCGCGCATTTACATGTCCAACGTAAACGTATAGTGACAAATTAAAATTCAACTTCTTCGAAAACCCACAATATGGTTTATTGTCCCATTGTTCCGTTCCCAGTTCTCTAAAAAATGTTTAAAATTGAGTTTATGATGTTTTTCCTCACTGCCAACGGTAAATTCGAGAAATATCTATTTATCTGGACGATACCTAGTCACTACAACGAGAAGACCAAAACTTTGACCAGATGCGTTGCTCCAACTAATGGGAGAACGTTATGGCATTTACGGTATACGATTAGCACCCCACATTGATATAAAAAACGACATTAAAGTTCGTTATAATGTTTTTTTTTTATAGTTTCAATTGTTCAAGTTCCCCAAAAGGCAACTTTTCGTTGAATCAACCACTTATGTCGGAGCCTTAATTTATGATTGATTAATCTATTAGTAAGATTTAACTTTATGGCTACTTCATTGAATAAACGGTTTTCAAGTTTGAATTGTAACAAGCACCCATTCTCGAAAACAAGGTAGGTACACACAAAAAGGTGGATATAATTTGAAAAAGCAGTAGATGTCCGTACAACTAAAAGAAATTACCAACTGAAGACCGTAATTCGGGTGAATAATTAAGACCTTGGAGCTGAATCTTATTCAATTAGGGTTCAACTAAGTTAACTTATTTTTTTCAACCTTTACGAAGAAATGAGATTCAGGTTAGTTACTAAGTTAAAGTTACTAAGTTAAGGTTGGTGGATACTGAAACTTGCAGTCTACAGAAGGTATTTCGCCTACGAGCTATTTTGATAACAAATTCTAAAAATTCTGTATAAGCGAGTTCTCAATCGTCCAATATTACTCGTAGGCAGTTCTGTGAAAGAAAAGTTTCTTCAAGGACAATTACGACGAAGGCACTTGCAAGTGTTGGAGAATACGGTTATGGTTTTCAACGGTCCATAATCTTCCAATGACTTTGGTAGTATACTCGTAAATTCTCCCGAAAGTTCTATTATGCGGTTATAAACTGCGTTTAACTAAGTTCTTGGGTTTTCTTGATATTTCGCCTTCCGGGGATTCGTACGAGTTATTTTTTGTGCGGAGCTTCTCTTCGATCCCGTTTTGTTTTGTGAGGTTTCTTGTGATAATTATAATATTTAGTACTTAAAACATGCGTATGCATCTACATAACGAATATTATGTTTTCTCGACGATAAGCAAGTTACTAGTCAAGTTGATCTCATTTCATTACTGTTTAATATTCGATAATAATGTTAATAATGCTTAATAAATAAAAATGTTAATTTGCGTTTATCCTGGTTTCACTGATTAAAACATTTTGGTAATTGACGCAAGTATTACAGGGACGTTCCTATCCCCGGTTTATAACTAATTTAAATGACAATACCCAATAAAATCTACCTATCTGCGATCTGATCAATATTTAGGTGGATACCAACCTAACAATAAATGATATACAAACATGCTACCGCCCCCTGCCTCACTACCAGAATGAAGTATGAACTGCTTTTACGTTGTGAACACATTTTCATTCAGTGCTTGAAAGACTCCTTAAAGATGTAAAAATAAGGTTTGAAAACTGCAAATTATTACACCAAAGTTTATTATTTCTGTTGTAGATAGCCGTCCTATGTGGATCACCCGACTAACAGAACTGGACCAGGCAGCCAGAGTCATTCTAGGTACAATCAGCAAAGAACAACTGAAATTCAACAACGTAAAAAAAACTGCTTCCGCTTGTTCTCTTTAACTTCTTACACTGAATTGAAGCTCGGAAGACAGAGCTGTGGCTAGTATCCCTGTAGTATCCATCTTGCTCCAGAGCTGTCGCCAGTAAGTTTTTAAACTGTCCACGCTCCCGTTGAAGACAACCCGGCGATTGGTGAACAATTGTACAGCAACCGGAGCGGTCTCTTCAGGTTCAGTAAACTAATTTATATCTGAATCAAACACAAAGCTACCCTCTTACATCGAAAGTTTATGAGATTTTGATTTTTCAATACTTCTATCCTTAACAATTAACCCTTAAGGTCGATTGATAAAGGCGCACCCCTTCCAGGCACTTCCTGGATCGATGTAGGATTTTTGAGCCAAAACTTGCGTTGGAAGATAGTAGTTTCGGAGAATAGCTTCGGACGTACAGCAAGGTTGGGATGTTCAAATTTCTTTGCTTACCAAAAGATTGAAAAAGTTTATTTATGTTTTCTACGCCCTGAGACGCCATATTTCAACCCAGTTGCTTGTTCTTGTATACAAAGCCTTAGTGCAGAGTGTCATATCCTTTGGAATTATTTCTTGGGGTGGAGCAGCCTCCGCAGTTCTGAACCCTTTGAGAGTTATGCAGCGAACCATACTGAAAATAATTCTTCGTAAGCTTCCACGCTACCCCACTAGTTTGCTTTTTAGTGATTTAGCCGTATTTTCTGTTGAGCAATTGTACATAAAATCTGCACGCTGTTTTTACCACAAACTTCCAAATTATTTTTTCTTCAATCATAATCAACCCTTGTACGCCCTTCGTCCTTCTGTCGTATCGTCATTCCCTGCAACCCCTTCAAATTAGATTTCTAGCCATAGGCACATATATTTCAGCCTCGCTCTCTTGTTGAGGAATACAAATTCCCTCCGTTTATTCCCGGGATCAGTATAAGAAGCTGCTTTTCACCTGGCTTATTCAGGTAGGGCCCACAAATACTGATTCCTTATTTACGAGCATTTATAAAAGTTGAGTTGAATTAGTTCATTTTTTCCGACTTTAATGTCTGGAAGATTGACAAAATTATTATTTTTGTTTCGAATCAAGCTCCACCATAACCTAGGTACTGGCGAGTTTTCGTTCAATCTATGATACACCATATGTAATATAATATATTGATTGACTGGACTCCCCCACGCAACACGGAACTGTGGTTCCACAGCGCTGGGGTATTTTCCAGTAGATAGTAAATATGGCAAGAAGAAGTATTATTTTGTATATACATACGTTTTGTAATATTATTTTTATAACATACATAAATGCTTTGGCCATTCATTCATTCATTCAGATGGATTTTTATTTGATTTTCGGAATCTAGGTACGTATTTTGAAACCAACAAATTTTGAGCGGCAGTTAAACATTTTTCTCTAGATTAACTGCGAACGCTCTTTTATTATTGAAAATAATAAACAAAAATGTTTGCCCGACATAAAAATTCCTATTTTCAATTGTAACTTTAATAATCCCTACTATCCACTATTTCATTTTTGAAAGATCTAACCATTCCAGAGCATTATGAAGCATCAAAACGAGCTGCTGAAAAAAAGTGTTGGTTAAGAGCAGTGAACTTGATAACAAACAGGTAAAGATATAAATTCAATATCAATGCTAACAAGTAAACCGTCAGATTGCTCAGATGAGTTTATTTAATCTACTTAATAGTGGAAGAACACGAACCCCGCCAGAGTTAACGAATTTTCAGTTGATTGAGTGAGGTATGAAGGGACGATTTTAAGTTTACAAATGAAACTGGGAACTCCAGCTACACTCTACCATTCGGAATGGGAAGGTATGGCATCAAAGTACCCTTCGAACAAGTACCAGTAGAAAGCTTGTTAGGTAATGGCGCCTGCGAATGACAAGCAATAAGTAAACTGTTAAGCAACAATCGATCCGTGAGGTGAACCAAGGGATTTACGGTAAGGTGGAGTAAAGGGCATGACATTTTGCAAACAATCCTGCGGAAACTTCTGTGTTTCGGTTGCTCTATTGGAGTTAAACTTCTCAATCGAATGAATCAAATGAATTTGTATTAACTCGAGAAAAAACCTAATTCCTAATTCCTGCTGGGGACCAACTCCAGAAAAAAGTGAAACCAAATTTTGATGTGGAATTGTTCTTCATTGTTCTTCGGGAAATAAAAGACAGCAATCGCTTGTCGCGGGTGTAATAATAGCTTATTCATATCCCTAAATATGTACGGAACAGCCGTAATTTAACGAATCTAATCAAACGGTGAAAATAAGTTGTGTTTGTTGTGTGTTAGCCATGTCAGTGAAACTCACGACTGAATGGTGCACTCGGTGGGCTTTCGCCTGGGCGGCAATTTACGTTTTGCTTTGAAAGAGTTCAAACGTTAATTAAAAATTAATTTCACAGCTACAGAAACTCGTACGAAATCCAACAAATCACTTGGACCCTGAATTTCTTAGGGGCAGTTGTCGGAAATGTAATTTATTAATGAATCAAACGAAACTGTTGAGCTATTATCAAGGCTGCAGCCCGTAAGAGGTAATCCGATGTAATCCGTGGGTCAAAAGAAAGGGCCTTTGTTTGTCATTACAATTTCAACGAACTCCCTTTCTTTGTTTGTCAACTCTCAATCAACTTCCTATGAGTAGCGTGATGTGTGCCCGGTGTACCGTTAGGTTGTTAGTTACCCCTCGTTCGTTCACTATGTTTTGCCTGACGATTTCACACAAGGGTGCCCGTTGCTCGGTGCGGGAAAATTATTTTTATAGACAGTCTCGCGAATATTGCGATGGAACAATGAAGTGGCGGTGCAGCAACGGCACCTGCCCTGCAACTGCTGCCACCGATGGGAATGCTAGCCAAATTCTTTCGGATCAAAACTCTCATAATCACGTAAGTCACACGGAGCGTGTTGTTGAGAAGCGTGAGGTACGGAACTTATGCAGACATAAGGCTGGGTACATACATTGAGGATCAACTGAACCCTTTTCCTCACGTGTGGATGGGAGCGAGGGCCTGACGTCGGGCCTCGAGGCCGCACTGCGACGCCATTTTCATTTACGACGCAGCTGACATTTTCAATATCAACTATGGTATCACCAGATTCTTCGTTCCTATTCGTTCCGATCGTTTGTTTGTTCTTATTTAGTAATGGCCAAAAAAAGATCCATGAAGTTCATTTATATATCCCGATATGAGCCGTGCCTTTGGCAAGTTAAAAGTAAATTCTACCATGTTAGAAATAAAAGAGAGGCAGCGTACGTGAAGTTAGTTACAAAGCTGAGGGAAATTGAACCCAACGCGGGAAAGGATGCTCTTTTTAAAAAGATTAACAATATGAGAAGCGCTGTTCGTAAAGAAAAAAAGAAAGTTGAAGCATCCAAAAATTCCGGGAATCGCCTGATGCAACTTACAAACAAATCCTTTGGTATTACGATTTACTGTCATTCCTGGGGAATCAAGATTTGTGTGTGTTGCCACCGTATTCCGTCTCAGCAACCAATCTTTAAACCACTTCGAACGTTTTTTTCTTTTTTTTTGCCGAATCACAGCCTAAACCCCCACTAGCGCGATGTCGTCGTGGAGGACACGGTCAGGGACTGCGCAGTTTTCCTCTGAGGCGGCCGGAGTCGTGTGGGGGCTCCCTCCGGCTCCGGCAATCATCTGAGGACTTCCAGAGAGGAACTCAGTACCCAGTATAAGTTGCAGGAAACGTTGTGCGAACGTCCACCGAAAATTATTCGTCACACTCTGTCATCGATGGAGAACTTACGGTTGTTACCTATAGATGTGCCATCAATTAGAAAAGCCATGTACCGCGAAAAACGCAAATCTCTTGCACCAAACCAAACCAGCCGCAACGAAGCTTTGTCGCAATTACAGAAATCTACATTTATTGGTTATTCCATTAGTCCTACAACCTAGCGGTGAAAGACGAAAGAGCGAACATATTACAAATACAGGATGAAGAAGATTCATTTTTAAATTTCCAAAAGCGTTAAAAAACCCCATGAACCATTTGATCACTGGTCGAGAACTCCTACCGTTGGTTGGATATTACAAATTAAGGGATGGTGCAAAATAAATACTAAGCACTACTTCTTTTCGACGCATTTGATCTGGAAATACGAACCAAACTTCTCAGTATCATCTTCTCAAAGAAATGTATGTCTAAAGAATATAAGATATGTCCAAGTACAGCAAACTTCAAGAACTATACTGCAGTACCATGATTATAGATTGAATTCTAATCTTTCGAACCAGGTGATTAGGTATGACGAATTCGATAAAAAGGGGCACAGCCCCACAGCCTAACCAGACAAGCGTAGAGAAGCGTTACAGCTTTGAACAAACCAACTTATAGGGATAAAGTTAATAGAATTTTTGAGTTATGAGTCTCCCCCTCCTCCCTTTGTTTGGATTGAATTGAGATCCTTCACGCCCCTCCTTTTAAAAACAAACTTATTTAGACAATGAATATGATAAATGTGGGAGGAAAGCAGAATGCGTTTCGATTCATTTAACTGGAAAACCTCAAAGCAAATGAGCATCCTTCTTAAAAGTAGTACCTACTAAATTATTTTTACTAGCGGAGACCTAGTAAACCTATGAAGACCTATGCACTGGTAATGGGGTATAGTTATATGGAAACAAAACCATGAAATAAATGGTATTTCATGAACACGAAAGAATTCAATTAATTCCCGATGAAACATTGGAACAACCCAATATGTTAAAATTTTGTATTGATAACTTGTTCAACTTCAGAGACTTGAAATGGCTTTGCATTGTTCGAAAAATCGTCGTTATCATTTGGAGCGGTCACTTTTAAATACCTACGTTCAGAATTGAACCGGCATTCATGCGACTATTCCCTAATAAAAGTCAGTTTAAAAAAAGCCATTTTCTAGCTCACTTCCTCTACAAACTGATATCGAAGGTAATGAAGTGGATTTTGACTTTATGAGCAGTACAATTAACGATATCGAACACATGTTTCTCTAATGAGCACATTTCACTATGCTCGCAGAAATGTAAAAGTTTTGGTACCAAGATTGGATGTTTAAAATTCAATAGATCCTAACGTACATAATCCGTTCCTCAAGACCAAATAATCCCATAAGGAATTATGGAAATAGAGATTTATCCGTTCTCCCGTCTCCACACCCGCCCATTGCAATGTATAACATTATTGCTGAATATAATAAACAGTAAATACATTATTATGTATTAGAAGAAATATAAAAAAATAAAGAACAAATGAAGAAGGAATAACCATATTCCATTTGGAACAATCCGAATCCATAAACCATGACATCTAGTGATAAGGGATATTCCATAAACCATCATAAATGATACCATGACCTCAGAAGGACAAGGTTTACATAGTAATATCATTTTGAAGAAATCATAAACGCACTTGGCATCGCCGTTTATCTGCCGAAGAAGCGCCAAACTCAAAATTATTAATGGTAATCCCTCGCGTTCATTAATGTTTTTTGTTTATTTATCCATGTTTTTAATAGAATTACAAAATTTTAAAAATTATGAACTAGAAATCTTAAATGTTAAATGAATATAATATCACAAAACAAGGTAAAATATGTTTGCCCACCAAGGTTTCCTCTGAGAACTTGTGATCCCTGGTGGATCAATCCCGGCTGAAATTCCCTTAAATAATTTGAAATCCGTTCTCTCGAGAAAAAATTGCAAATTGTTTGTATAACATTATTGCTAAATAATGAAAAAAGGTAAATAGACATTATTAAAAAATATAAAGAAACAATAAAAATTAGTAAGACACTATTACTTCAAACGAACTACAATTCCTTAAACCATGAGAACACAAATACTTTTCTTATAAACATGGAGGTTAAATCGTCAAAATTCCTCAAATTTTTTATACCAATAGGACAATATATACATTTGAAAAATAACGTTGGTGTGGGTTTGCGGCAGTGTTGGCACGCGTGCGCCGAAATCTGCCGAAGAACACCTCGCCAAACTTAAAATTCGGAGAAATATGTTCGCCCTAAATTTGTACGTTCTCCGGAAAAATGTTCATTATGCGGACAAAATTACACAGAACAGTAAGACCGTACGTTAACCGAAATGTACGTAGTCTGAATGTACGTTAAGCGGGGTATTACTGTAATATATTTTTGATTTCTGTGATAAAATTGAAGAAAAATTTCGCTAAAAAAAATACAAACAATTATGGAAATTCGAATTTGAGCATGAAGAAGGCTATGTTTTATTCGGATTTTGTTTTTTAATGAGTTGATACTTTCTACATTAATTGTGTTTATCAATGCGCTTTTCAAATAAACCGATTTTCGTTGGACGGATGCTCAAGGCATGAGGGTTCTTTTTAATAATTTTGTTTGGATTCTTGAAGTGTTGGCAAGACGGATGGATCTGGTCAAAATACAGCAAATATTTCCTTTTACCTCACTACAAGGACGCCACTTGAGCAATATCTTCGTCCTTCGTCGGAAAACAACATCCCAAGGCGACAATCTCGATCCCCACTCTCAGAAAAAGAAGGAAAAAGGAACGAGTTACCGCGGTGACTGATACGAAAGAGAAAAGTTAATCATATGCCACTATGTGTATTGAGCTTGTGCCTTGTGCCGAATAATAAAACGCTCTCACGTTATGAGATTTTTATTAATACGTGCACGAGTACTTCATCGGGAGTTTGAATGCTTACACGTTGAAGTGGGAAACAGTTTTCATGTGAATCGCTCAGATGATCTCACAATTTAAACATCACACTGCAATTGAATCCACTCGAACATCTTATTCACGTCGGAGTTAACAATTTCCGAAAAATTGTTCCTATTCACAACTGGAGGTACATTTGAAATATTTTCTTTTTGACTGAAGAGAATGTTGTGCGTTGCGCAATTATTGTGCACAATTATGTTGTGAAGTAATCTTGAGTGTAGGAGAATAGGACATTTCTTGTAATTTACGAAAATCAAGTGACTGATGTTACCCTCATTTTCGAAAAGTACTACCAGTGTGTGAGAATTTATTTCACAAGCGTTCTTTTCCTACACAAGGAGCAGTTTAATAGTTTACCTTCCGGAGTTCTTTATCGTCAGGCTACTCATGGCCACTTGCAACGTATTCAAATCGCTACTTCTTCTGTACATACTGATAAGTTCTTTTCACACATTACATGTGACCCTTTCTCTTAATTGCCACTTGCTTACATAAAGTCTTAACCTATCACTGATGCTTGTTACCAAATGACTCGGCAATCTATTCTCCATAGATGCCATCTTGAACACATTGAGAGTTCAAATAGCTTTCGCTTAACGAACTTCGTAAAGTTCTAAAACCGTTTAATCGTTGTCCTAACCGGGTAGGCAATCTTGGAGTAAATAAATAGGAGTCGATTCACAACTATAAGCATTTATCAGAAAAGCATAGATATTTGCACGATTTTGAATTATTTGGCAACTGACCGCTCTCACTGAATAAGTTGCGAGTAGCCGAGAAAATTCAGTTTTCATCAAATTGATCGTAGAATCCGAATTCGCTATAAAAAGATGGGTTCCCAATTGAAAAATAATAGAGTTGTGGTGCATTGAGCACATTAGTTATCTAACTTTGGCGAAAAAACGGATTTTCAAAATCGATCCTAACGTGTATGTAGTAAGTAAAGGAGAAAAGAAATACAATTACGTCAGGAGCTATAAAACGATAGCAAAGTACAATAGAAACTCGAAAACGAGAATGACAAGCGTCAAAATAGAGTTATTATTTCAAATGAAAATCAGAATGGAATAATATTTAAGTACAATGAGACGTCAGATCATTTACCTTAATTGCTCAGTAAAACTTGAGGTCCTATACCCAAGACGGGAACCTGCAGGAATCCAAATATATGCGTTTACTGATTAGTAATTTGTGAGCAAAGCATATTTGGATTCCTGCCAGTATTTGGCGAATGAACGGTATATGTTCTCTACCACGGATGCTCTCTCTGGTTCGCTTGTACTTTTCTCTTCTTAGAAGGTAGGCATAAGCTATATGTGAATATCTTGTTACAGCGAAACAGTGTGTGTAAACCACATGCGGTGGGATTGTCGTTTGTTGTTGGTGCTCACATTGGACCAAATTCTCTGAATTCTCCCAAGTATGGTATTGTACTCAATTTTATTCACGAAACACGAGAAATCAAGCCTTTTTTTAATGTTGTCTTCTTCCTGGTGCGAATACAACTTTGCTTACGTTCTTCTAATAAGTACATAAAGTAAAGTATCTACTTGGATATGTGATGATATATCTTAACAAACATTATGACGAAATATAGAAGATAGATTTCAATTCAATAGATAGTGTATTATTAAGAATAAATTGAAATTTCAATACTATTCGTCCTTTGGGTGGTCTCTCAATATACTGAAGTGAAACCATAACTTAACTTACATGCTCTAGCGAAACCCAACAGCTATTCGCTAAAGATACAGATATTACTGTCAGATCAATTCGACGGTCAATAAAGTTGAGAGAAAGAATGTTGAAATAACGAAAGAAAATTTGATCTCCATGCTAGCCAGTGGCCGGGACTCCGAGAATACGAAATGAATGCCAGAAGAAAAAGAAGCTTTAAATCACAGAGCTAATTGCCCTATTCGTTTTCTTCAAAAGCGTTCCTCTCCCTATAAACTCAACACGTATAAATGCCGCAGAATGCGCACGCGCGGCCGACCTCTTCAGAACGTGGCGCCACACACCATGTTAGAACAACTCTTCTTGGCATGTTTGAGCCAGATCATTTCTCTTCTCTAAATACAATCCCGCCCCTACAAAGGGTCTTCGGTCGGATGAATGAATGAATAGATGACAGTTCCGCATACAAAATATGTAATGCACGCCATTAGTGGGGACAAGCATGTCAGTCGTTATTATCATTTATGAAGCATCTGGTGCGAATACACCTTTGTTCATATACTTTGTTTCAATGGGGACTTAAAGTACAGTACCTTCTTAGATGTGTTGTTTTAAGACAGTCCAGTGAAGTTAAGAAAGTAAGCCAAGTTGAGTAAGTAATTATGACCGAATTGATTGAATAATTTTAGAAATAAGGTAAGATAAGAGACGCGTAGGCAATATTTCCTAAAACTATGAAATGTGTTTTAAAAGACGTGTTTTTACCAATTTAAGTTTTATTACGTTCCATTCCATTTCAGCAGTTCAATACTCTTTAGCGTATTTTTCGTCCTTCAGATTCATGTGATAAATTTTTATATCTCTGGAGGGAGCTCCTGTAAATTTGATCAAAATCTTCGATCCATTTTGTAGGAGTTTCCGAAAAATTGACGGAAAACTACTTATTGAATCAACTAACATCTATTTAAATAACTATTAAGACTTATTCAGTTCTTTCTGAGATGTAGCTTATCCGACATGTTAACCCAAATACTTAGCTCAGCGCGTACACTGATCAACATAAAAATAGAACAACACTGAAGTCACAATTGAATACCCATACACGTAAAACTTGTTCTATCGAAATGCCGTACATGCACGGACTAAGTCACTGACGACGAAGTTGTGGAAATCTATTCCAATTGGAACGGTAAGATAGAACGTTGTCTTTGTTTCCACGAAAAGTGTGAGTTACACAGTGGAATCGATTTTGACGGTCAGATCATCAACAGTTCATGTTTGTTACTGATGATGATAACCGTCGAAATCGATTTAACTGTGTACCTAACTCATTATTTTCGTGGAAATATAGTAAACGTACTATCTTTCTCCGTTTTTACCAAACTTGCATTCGCCGTGGACGGAATATACATTTTACTATGACTTATCATTCGAAAAGTGAAGTGGGTATACTACAATCATACACCTATTAAATATTATAAAATAAGTGTCACGAGACCATTCGTTGGTTACAAAATACTGTAATACATCGTATATTACCCAAGATTGAGTGGTAAGGAATTTCTCTTTCCAACGTACAAGAACCTACTAACTGTACTTTTACTTTGCTCATTCATGTTAATTGTTGATCGTAGTCGTGTTGGCGAAAGTGAAAGGACTTTGCAATTATGATTTTAGCATTTCAGAATTTTGTATTCTAATATTTTTGGAGACAATGCAATATCTTAATTCTCTACAAAAATTAGGAAATCATAGATTTTTGAATCAGTCTGAGTAGTTGGACAATCTTGGGAGCACCAATGACAAGATGGGTCAAGAAAGAGGACAAAAGTATAAAAATTGTGTATTAACGTATTATCTCCATGAAAGTAAGCAACAAAGAATGACTTCTACCAAGCTACAAACAAAACCCATCCTTCTCCGTTCGGTGACAAGCTCAGTAATTAAGGTAATAGTTAATTATTAGCGTATTTTTTTCATTATATTTGTGAATTTTAGTAAGAAATTAACTTCATAATATGAAGTTATATTATAACTTATTATATTATAAGTATAACTATATTATAAGTAGTATAACTACTTATATAGTATTATAACTCTATTATAAGTTATTATGTTATATTATAACATATGATTAAGAATTTAAGTATTAGACAAATTCAGCCTTTCCACAATCCTAACAGAATGTTGTTTTACTTACCTGGTAGACGCCCTTGCGTGACTGATGACTCTCGTCAGAATTAACACACCACACTTTTCCACGCACAACGGGCACGAACGAGGGTTAAAAAAAATTGTTTTTTCTTTCACGACCGATTAAGACCATTTCTTGAAACCATACCACAAAAAATGAGGTATCTCTAATCTCCTAACTCATAAAAATTAAAATCTCAGTAGATCCTTTTTCTGTCTTCCTGAGTTCAGCTTCCTCTCTACCGAAGATGTGTAGAATTTATTTACGTGTAAGAAATGGTTTTGTCCGAATTTTATCATATTTTCAGGGAATGTGTGGGTTAGTTGTTGGGTGTTTCCCTATAGTTTTTATTTGGATCAAAGTGAGAAATGTGCAGTCGTTCAAATTTGGCTGGCTTAGTTTAGTATAAGTTTTTGTACAATACCTGTGGTGGATGTAGTTGGTTGGCCCTTCCCGATTCTTGAATCAACCACCTTGGGAGATGAGCGTTTAAGCGTCTGGGTCATCCTCTGAGCGTGGCGGGCATTACCGCATTCAGCTCAATGGAAGGGGCAACTACACCATTCCATCACCTCACATAGCCTATGAACCTACTGCAATTGGTGAGTAATTTCCATTGCACATGTGGAAAACTTCAGTTAGATGAGAAAGCCGAGTCCCTTATAATATTGCTAAGGCCGTTGGGTTGTAGATCACGTGTACAGATGACTTAAAGTTAAAGTGGCTGGCATGACTTGAAGTCCAATTTCGCATGTTGGTATGCATTCATTAATTACTGTTTCATTTTCATTAAATTCGTTTCGTTTTTCTATTTTCTAAAGTTTTAATTCAACAAATCCTATACATCTTGTTGTCATAAGTGAGGGAGCTATTCTGCCCACCCGACGTAGCGGTTTTTTTAACGACATTATGAAATATATACCGGCTGTTTAATGAAATACCTTGACAACGTCAAGTTGACATCTAAAATTGATCTGGTTTCAGAGCTGTGGCTTTTGTTGCGAAAATCGAGTGTGCCTACTCCAAAAAAATAATGAGTAAGATGGAAAGTGAAATTACTGAATATTTCTGAATCATAAAAAATTTAATTTCCGGATCTACTTTAGCCAAGCACCATGCTAATGAAATGCAGTAAATATAAAAAACAAAATATCATCAAGGAACTCTTTTAGATGTTTACTACTCCTCTTAACGGTCTATTGTTTTTGTTTTAAAACTGTAAACCCTTCTAGAAATAGGTTTTAGGCCCAGGGGGAAGTAATTTTCTGCTCACAAGCGTTTCAGTTCCCCGATATCATCGTTGTCAAAAGGCTCCAACTCAAACGAAAATTAGATGTAGTAATGCGATTCGAAAAAAAAAACCCCTCCAACTCAATAACTCCACAGTTTTTCAGACATTACCTAACCAAGTAAGATAAATCAATACCTAACTGGCAGTAAAATTAGTTCCCGCAAAATATTTTACGGCATGGTTCGTGACGAATCAGTCAACGAGGGTTCCAATCTAATTGGTTTTTTATTAATTTGCGTCGATTCAATCGATCGCTACCTAAATAAGGAAAAATTCCGAGTACAATGCTGATATATTATTTTGAAAGTTTTGAAATGGAGCAACAAAGTTTGGAAGAAATATGTTGCCTTTCGATTCCGAATCTACCTACAGGGAGCAGAAAAAAATTTATTTCTGCCTTAGTCAAAATTTCGAATCTCATTTTGCATTTTAGACCATTCTGAACCACTTTCGTTTCGAATCTGTCTGTGTATCCGCACATGTTTGTAGCGAGCGAGTCGTAAGAGTTAAATGAAATTCTCAGGGAATGCGCTGGTTAGGCTATCTATAATCTCTATATGCTCTAAGATTAAGAATGTTTTGAGATTAATTAAAACATTTCAGTGGTAGACATTCATATCGGGACGCTATGTACCACGCTATGTTCGTCTTTTCATTGTTTACAATGTAACATTCCACTGTAATAGCTTTTAGCTCCTATTGATAAAAAGATAGAGGAACAAGTGCTGTTTTTGAACCTTTCCTGAGAAATTCCCTTTGTAACCAGGTAAAAACACGGAAGGGCAAACAACGATAAGGATTGGCTATGAGAAGGTTTGTTGTTAACAACCAAAAGACTTGGCTCTTTCACAACAATCCATATTACTGAAAACTCATACTCTTGGGATTGTACAGGCGACGTTTGCCACAACTGGAGGTGAAATTGTAGACCTTTTCAATTGGAGAACCTTTTAGGCTTTTAGCCCGGAGTCCCGGTATTGTTTCCCCATCGCTTCACCACCGTGGGTCGGTACATCAATCTGAGAGTTACCACGAATCAAGTCACATTAATGTCAGTCACACGGATTTTTTCAATATATTTGTAAAGACATACGAGATGAAAACGTGCCAAGTTATTACAGGACGGAATTATTATTTACGAGTCTGATAGTCCTCATACGCCGATCACTGATCCGTAATTACCAATCGTCGTCAATGGTACATACTGTAAGTACGATTACGTGGATTTAGGCACGTACCGATAGGAAATTAATGTAAAATATAAAATAAAACACCTACCGACATACACCAAAGTGATTTATTATAATCACCCTCCTTGATTTGTAATTGATTGATCCGGGCGGTTACATTCGAATCTTTAGAATGATATTTATCGATGATAACCATTTTCTCAAATATCCTGATTTTCCGACATTCAGATCTCAAGTTTTACCCTTGAGGGTGATCAAAATTGTTGCCGAGGTTGGAGTAGTAATTAGTCACTGTACTGGATACAACGGTCACGGTTGGGGGAAACGGTAAATGGAGCTTAGAATGACAAATTCTGTCAATAAATGTTTGCGTTCATTTAAATAGCTTACATTTAAGTATATGCAAAAAGCTACCAGCAGGTGAAGAGTGATGTAGTTCTTAGGGGCTCTACAGCTTCAACCATTCATTCAATGGAATTTTATGGAAACCGTATAGAGAGCTGCTGAAGTTATGACTGTTATAAGGGTTTTTGTGTGATGATGATAGCGTAATCAACAAAATTTCCCATTACCCTCCGAATTCCAGACAAGGGAACAAGCTTTAACTACCCGACGTACGGATGCGCAGAGAAAACTGGGAATTTGGATGTAGGTTTAGGAAATTGGCAGATCGACCATCATCAAAATTAATTGCTCATACTCAGAAAAAGTCAAGAACACTCCTGAAGTCATACATGGATTTCACATTCGCTCAAAAATGCAGTGATATGGTATGACTAAATCATATTTTCTCAACTTGAATTTTGAATGAGTTCGAACGAGAAAACAATGAAATACTCGATGGTTTTTACATGGATTAATTTTCGAGCAACGGAATTCACAGGATCTGCAGCCTAACCCGTCTTTTCCGGAGAGTTTCATGGAACTGTGGAAGTTGTTCAGGATAATCCAAAACGTAATGTGTGAGTAGAAACTTAAATTTTGTGAGGAATGGTGTGAAAATGGGAAAAAGTGAAAGCGAAAGTGCGTCACCTAGGTAGATAAGGAATAAATCAATTTATTTTCTAAGGCCCACACATCTTAATGTGAGTTATTACAGTAATCTCGTTGAGTTTTTAATTGTTATGACACTCTATTTCTTCGTCTCAACTTTTATAAATTTTACAGACACCGAGACGGTTGAAGTTGATCGAAATCGACTAGAGAGTCAAATGTGGGTAAAGATTTTTTTTGACACATTTACAAAAAATCCCGAATACGAAAACAACGCTCCCGCTCCCTATGGATACCCCTAGAGGTAAACTCGCAAGCGAAATATTAGTGTAGGGATCTGGGTGTAACCGACTGTTTTCATTTATTTGTTTCCCTTGACCACGCAGGTATTTTCCGATAAAGGTTATTTCGAGAGGGGAAAATAGAGACGTGAAAAGAATACAGCGATCAGAGCCGTGGAAATATCAAAACGGGTATTATGTCGGGCGGTGGAATGGTATCGAACCAAAAGTAGGTTAGTGAAATAAATTCACTTCCTCCGACGTAGTCTATCGATAGATCTAGATAAATTCTTGAGCAAGTGGTCTAAGGCCATTTATTCTACTCCTCTGTAATGGAAGATAATTGAGAAAAAAAATAATGAGAGAAGAAGTGTTTTTGGTTAATTAAGTTTGAGTACTCACGAACTGAATCTTCCAAGTTCAAACATTTATGATTTCTTGGGCACAAATACGTTTGCGATTAAGCGTTAAATGGTGTTAGTAATAGGTTTATATTTTTTAATGATTATGGCTAAGTGGTTTTGGGATTCATTGTTGATTTTTATATATCTTAATGAATTTATCCTGGAAGTGGACTACTTTGAACAGTACTCGGCTACCGAGTTCATTCAGAAGCAGAGATGGGCGTTAATCGATTAACGAATACTTTTGCGATTACAAATGCATGAACGGTTACTCCAAAAGTAATCGTTATTCGTTGGCAAAACGATTAACGATTACAAAAGTATTCATGATTAACGAATACTTTTCAGCGAATACTTTAAAAGTAATCGTGATTAACGAATACTTTTTTGCGATTACAGATACGAATAACGATTACTTTGTTTTTCGAAGTCTCAAAAGTGAGAATCTTCGAAGAATCCAAGAATCTTTGTTGTTGAGTGAAATTAAGAGGAAAGTTATGTTTTTGTTGTCATAACTGCCGTGGGAATGACCCCGGGCTGAGAAAAGTAAATGTGACAGTTTAACCGCACTTCGCTCTTGAAATTGGAATGTCCAATCCAGGACACATTCCAATCAATCAAGCGTCAAAATTTACAACATACATCGAAAACGATACCCCACACAACTTTGTTCTCAAAATCCCAATTTTTGCGCCCATTTTTCACTTCGAAACTTCGACAAAACCCTTTACGTTTCCATAATCATTATTCATTATACATAATACTTAATTATACATAATATTATGTATAACTATAACCGCTATTCCTTTCAAGTATCCGCACTCTCATCACAAACAATTTCAAGAGCCTAAAGTTTTATCAATTTACCAAAATTTGGAAAATGCAGAAATATCTACGAAATTCTTCAAAATTGTAACCTTATGGCACACCACACTTTTCAATTAGGCTAAAATGGTCAAACTTCACAAGTTGCCATTTGGGTCGATTTCACAAAGAAAAACTACTAGGCATGCACACACGATTATCGAGAAAGGGTTTCAGATGTCCTTATTTTTCCAATACTTTTATTTTCTTAAATATCTTCTTTTTTTCTTGCAAATTCGCTAAAATCAGTTGTGAGACTACGTTCAATAATATCCTTTCCCATAGGTAGTCGGTTGAGATAACATAGCAAATTGAACATTCAAAAATAATGGTACCTACTTGTGATCACATAAAATTGGAACCAAAAATACCTACTAATTTAAAACCAAGAAGTTAAAATATGGAAACATCGTTTGAGTTCAAATCTTAATTTGTACTAATCTAAAAATATAATTTTTCATACGATTATTGTCTATTTTATTGTTCATTTATGAGCTATGCTTGCTTCTGACTTTGTGTAATATGCAGATTTTTTTCAGGGTTTATTATAAAAGTCAATTTTTATTAATTAAATTCAGGCAGAAGACCGTCTGCGACGAACATAAAAAATAAATATCAACGGTATGGACCATTGTAATCGGCAAAAGTATTCGAATACTTTTGGCGATTAAAAAAGCATTTGAAAAAGTAATCGCATCGCGCGAAAACAAAAGGAATTGATTAATTCAATTATTTATACGAACACTTTTGTGATAGCAAATGTAATCGTAAAAGTATTCGTTAATCACGGATGCCCATCTCTCCTTAAAAGTAGCTAAAGCGATTTTCAACGTTCGGGAGGTTTGGGAAACAAAGAAATTTATTTTCTCCCTAAAATAAAAATTACCTTTCGCATTTCACTGTAGACTATTCTAAAACACTCTTAATTACGGCAGTTTCAATTAGGTTCAAGTTTGATTGTTCTTGCAAATTAGGGTAGGGAGGGGTAGTCGGATAAAAACTGTTCAATCTTCCCAAACTATATCATGACGATCGTGGCTGGTGCGCATGCGTGTTTACAACTGTTACTACTACTATTGCTGGTTTTCATTCCATACCAATGACCCTATCTGAGAATGTGCGGATGATATTGAAAATGATTCTCTATAAACTTCATTATCCACTCAGAAATTAATGAATCAATTTACTATTCACACATATGCCGCCATGTAAAATCTTCCGGCGTAGTTTTCGTAAGGCCTATTCGTCCGATCTCGCTCAAATCTGTAAGACAGTTGGAAGATGAATTTTTTGATAACGCCACATTTGTTTTAACTCAATCGTATCATTAATAGCTGCCTCACTTACGTGACTCAAATTCTTGTAGCATGTACGAGTTCTGTAGTTATCAATGGAATTTAATTTTGGGTAGTAGAATTATGTTAAGTATCATTAGATTATTCAAAACATTTTAATAATCACACATCTGATCTGCACATTCATTTTACGGATATGTCGAAGCCATTTGCTACACCAAATACGGCAGACTTTAATCCTTTCTTCAATAATAGAAATGCATGTGCGGTTCGTTTGGAATGTGTCTGATCTGAGAGTAAACAACTTTTGTTGAGTGCTACGAGCAATTTATATAATTTCATTTATGCGCCGGTCACATCGGCATTCATGACAGGGGCCACTACCAAAATACTCTCAGGCTATGGAATTTATTGATGATATTTTGTATTGTTATTATTGTGAGAAGCTGTGGAACGCCGTTCGAAGTGGGGGCAGAAGTTTGACGTAAAAATAGATCATATGGAATAGCCGCTGTCGGTCAGGAGCCCTCGAATCGCGCTAGTCTTAACCTTTCAGCTGTGCCTTTCTCCCGCTCGAGTTGCCAACTGTGCTCCAAGGTAGGTCAATTTGTCTTAATCAATTGAGAATCTTGGAAACGACCGGCCAAATTGTTTGTTGTCATCTTAAAATTTTCAGTTATTGTTTATCTCTTCTCTTTAATTTGAAATACTAGACACTTTATGTTCGGTGTGCTTAAATACATCTGATCTTTCAACGTTTTTGAATGGAATTTTACCAGCCGATGTTTTATCAATCAATTATCAACATCGTGAAGCGTAGGCATCACACAGGTGTTCTTGGTTTACATTACGAAACTTCCACTGAACGTTGCTAGAATCAATGCAGATTCCATACGTTGTTTAAGCGTCCAGGTACTACCCAATACTGAACCTTTCATTATTCTTCACACTGAAAATAAATTCCAAGGTTATGCAATATGCTAATGCCCGAACCCCGCCTTTTTGGAATCTCGCCAAATATGCAACAGCTTGCTAAATATTGAGGGGCTGACAAGAGAGGGCAGATCCGTAAGTTATTCTGCCTTCGCCAGGCCCAGAGTGAGGTGGTTACAGCGTAACAGCGTTCATCATTTTGTGCCACTTCGAATGGAATGGAGATAAATTCCTCGAGAGATATCCCAACAGAGAATTTCATACTAATCGGATTCCCCTTGTGCACTAAGCATTTAATGATCAAAGCAAAACGATTTTTGGAATTATGTTAGGAATTAGATCATTGCAGGTTGTCACATTCTCGTAAACTTCTGAATTATGGTTAGCGGTTCCCAATTGCTTCAAATCTGAAGGTGGACTTGAACGTTTTGTGACGCTCCCGACTATTATGTACTAGCGATGTCAATATCGGCAAACAGTATAGATATTTCGAATACCGATGTTTATAAAAAGTATCGTTTTATTAATTCGATACATGAACGGAAAATATCGATAGATCGGCCATCGATATTTTATTCAAACTTAAATCCGAATTAAGCATGAGTCCAGTGAATAGTAATGCATTATTAAATATCATTCTACTACAGGTGAAGAATTCAACCACTCCGAAATTCAATGAAACTTTATCCATGATAATAATTACATATGTATAGGATCCAGGGAAGTAAATTATCGGTATTGTGTGGGGTAAGTGAAGTAAGAAGGAAAACTGAAAAAAATTCATTAAAACCAACATTGGGGGATAGAGGTGAGGAAAACCCTCTGATTAATGTGCTCTCCAGTAAGCCTCAAACTGGCTAGAACCCAAGTCTCCAAGATGTCCCTACCTTTTTTACCTACGATTTGCCTACCTCATCTGATATAATTCCCCGATTCATCAATGGAAATTATAAAATTAGTTTTGAGCAATAAGATGTAGGATATGGTTGATATGATGATTTACGGCTGAAAAATATCGGATCCGATAGTACACATTTAATGTCGATATATCGAATAGAAAATATCGCCCAAAAATATCGATATATCGACGGAAGAATATCGATATTTTGATATATCGATATGTTCTTGACATCCCTATTATTTACCTTTGCATCTAAACGTTGAGTTTAAAGAAATCCGAGAAGGTTTGAGATATTAGCCCTATATAATCAAATATTCCTCTCACCGCATTTATTAGATATGTAGCCCCCAAGATCTAGAAAAGGGAAAAATAATATAAACGGTCACACAATTAAAACCTTCAATTATCACGGAAAAGGCAACTAAACTTTCATGATTTCAACACATTCATAAATACTTCTAATTTTGAAATGTATGTGCGCTAAACAGATGTTTCTGCACAATTATTCGATGAAACTATTTTGATAATAACATTTCATATGGTTTGGAGTAATTTTTTTCAAAAATCGAAAGAAACATTAATATACAACTCTACTGTTTATACTTGGGGTTTACACAATGTTTATACTTTGACTGTTTATACTTTGGGGTTTACACAATTTTTAAATTATTTTCATCGTTTCTGAGGAAAATGCAGGTATTGATATGGGGCTACACATTTTGGGAACTTTTTTATTCGATAAGTTAATCTGAAGAAATCCGCTTTAGTGCCGTGTAAATTTCAAAATTTTCAAATGCATGAATTATTAAGAAGGAATTGTTTGACATGAAGCTGAAACAAAAAGCCGCAAGCCCTAGTTTCAGGCGACTCAAGTTCCAAGACCAGTTTTGGGGCCATGTCACTACTTAGGTACGCTGCAGGTCTATATAATAATAGGTAAAAATATTTTCGGCATCTCAATTTAAACTTTCGGCGACTCAATTTCAAATTCTGGCTTACCACTTCGAGCTTTTGGCATATCAATTTATACTTTTCACAAATCCCAACTAACCCAACATTCCACCCCATATAATGATCAATAAATGTTTTTTCTCTCTCTTAAAAAAATAATAGGTAATAAGGTCAGTATTTTCCTATTGATAAGCACAACTTAAAAGCATAACATTGGAAAATCTCTCTTGGAAGTAGTAGCTACCTAATTCCATCACTTCTGTTTCGGAAAATAAACTATAATTTCCTTGAAATAAGTAATTTTCCCTCAAAACAAATGGGATATTAATTAAGTGAATTATACAGGGCGTCCCAGGAGTTATGCACAATCCGACTCCTACGTGTTCTACAACTCATTTCCGAACGAAAATGCCTCTTAGTAGTTTTTTGCCAGAGGCCTCGTTTCCGAGCTATTCGCGATTCAAGATTTTTTTCGTGTTTTCGATCTTATGTCATTAAAACTGTCATCACTCCCTCAATTTTGGAGATAGCTCAAATTTGATGACACCGTAGGAAAGAGCGTTAACATTTCAATCTATTTAATGTCAGAAAACATTTTTTTTTATTGCATTGAAGATGTGAGAATGCTGCGCGAAATGGCAGTTTTTGTCAAAATCTTGAAATCGCCTGTTTTTCATCTCGACTAGAAACCCCATTAACGCTTGACGCAGAACTGTGCAGGCCTGGTAAACGTGCGCCAAAATGTCAGCTTTCCAACGGTGTAGTCTTTTTGGTTTTTAAAAATATTTTTAGTTAAGGAAATGGTGTGTGTAGCAGTTCCAGGAACTGCTACATGTTTAACTGTAGAAAAACGTGTGTTTTCGGTTAAAATTGTCCAAAATTCTCGACGAAATTGCGATGAGTCGCTTTCAGTTGAGTAGCTAAAAAATGTTACCTGGCATCAAATAGATAGAAAATTCAACGGTGTCATCAAATATGAGCTATCTCCAAAATTGAGGGAGTGATAACAGTTTTAATGACATAAGATCGAAAACACGAAAAAAAATCTTAAATCACGAATAACTCGGAAACGAGACCTCTGGAAAAAACGCTGCAAATTCTTTCACTGAGGTTTATTATTCAATTGGCTTGCGTTCATGATTTGAATTTCTACTAAGCTTTGGAGTGTGCGTGTTTCACAGGGTAGAGCGATTATTGAATTTCAGGAGATATGCATGGAGCACGTAAATCTGTTTTCAACCAAAATACCTATTTGGATTGATCAGTTGATCATATTTGTGTGCCTCATGAAATTCAATAATCGCTCTATCCAGTGAAACACGCACACTCCAAAGCTTAGTAGAAATTCAAATCATGAATGCAAGCCAATTGAATAATAAACCCCAGTGAAAGAATTTGCAGCGTTTTTTTATTCAACCTCAATACCCCCCCTTCCCAAAATAAAAACATCTATAATTTATCAAGTCCTTTAGCACTCGTATTGCGTTAAAACTTACCCAAATCCAAATTTAAACGACGAAGCCAAAGGTAGACTGATGTAGGGGAGGCACACAAATATCATCAACTGATCAATCCAAATAGGTGTTTTGGTTGAGAACAGATTTACGTGCTCTATGCATATCTCCTGAAATTCAATAATCGCTCTATCACCTGTGAAACACGCACACTCCGAAGCTTAGTACAGATTCAAATCATGAACGCAAGCCAATTGAATAATAAACCCCAGAGAAAGAATACTTATTTACCCCACTAATAATATTGAATAATATTTACCTATATATAATCAGCGTTTCATGCATATCAGAATGCTTCAACCCGTGTATCGGCTATAAACTACAAGTATCCACATCTTCTGTCACTCGGCATCACTAGGTTGCAAACAAACAATAATAAACCAAAAAACGCAAATGTTGGAACCATAAATCGGGCCATACATCGGGAATGGTTTGACCTACGGACGTGGGGATGGTTTCATTCGATTCCTCATGGTATGTTCTTCAAATAGGTAAATATTTAGGCCGATTCGACTTGTTTTGAGGTTTTTAGGGATTTTACAAAACTTTGACAGCTCTTAAAGGGCACTTTAAATTGAGTGAAAGAGCTGGCTCAAGAATTGGGCCGTCGTCGGACCAAGATGGATTTTTCCTGAAAATTTTTGATCTTTTGGTCCAGCCGTTTCGGAGAAATCTTGCGTACGGCGGACGGACGGAAAATTTTTTATTGCAGATTCGGATTCTACACCCTTTGGAACGTAAACCATGAAATTTTCAGGGGGGGTTAGAATTTTTTTTTCCAGAGCGATTACAATGGTTTATTATTGAATAATAAACCAAAAGCTACGAGGAAATGGGTTGTAGAACACTTAGGAATCGGGACCTCCTGGGACCTAATGTTTTAAAATTGGGAAAGCTACGGAGGAGGCATTGTCTTGTTCAGGGGCGCGGATATGCAATAACCCGCACGACCGCTCGGTCTTGAAGGAGGGGTTGGTTTGTGCGCCGTGTATTATCTACCCTATTGCATTAGGTGTTGCAATGTTCTTAATTTGTTTATTCTGACCAAATTTAGTTTTAGGTAAATGTTTGTTGACTCAAACATGTTATCCATTTGTAGGACATTGGTAAGATATTTGGGTTTAAATCGAGTTAAGTTAATTCGAGTTCGAGTGAACAGCGTCTACGACCTTCCTAAGCTGTCCTGCCATTAAGTCAGAATAATCGAAAAGCCAAGAGACGACTATTGTTTGTGTCCATTTACGATTGATTGCGATGAGTTGCTTTCAGTTGAGTTGCTATACCACAAGTACCTGGTAAAAACACCAACTTCTGTCTGTTGTGTTCTGTGGACACACTACTACAATGAAAATAAACCTTTTGTTACGTAGTAGATTGATGGGCTGAAATGGGAAGGTGTTTTGCTTCAAGTACCCAGTTAATTTTCAATTTTCGGGTGCCAACGTTTGTATAGTTGAATATCAGTTCTTATTAGAAGGAGTGCAGATGTGTTATTTCAATCAATTAATTTCCTCGTAAGTACAATCCTACGCCTCTTTAGTAGGCCTACTACGTGATATACGGATAATAGAATGAACTTTAAATCAATGATTTTGATATTATCATTGTTTAAGGGAAACATCCTGCCCATTCACAAAATCAAGTAACAAAAGCCTTTTTAAGCCCGCTTTTTCACAAGTAAGTGCTTTTCAACTTCCATCTTTCGATTAAATATCGACGCACCAATTGAAAACATGAAAATAAAATTGATAATTGAACCAACCAATTGAAATTTTCTTCCTTTCCACAGAAAATTAATTCTAGTTTCGGAGGGGGGAGGGGGAGCAAAAAGAAAAATTCCAAAATTTCATCCTGGTTTGAATTTTATTCTTGTCACTACATAAATATGGATGTACCATAGTGTGAATATGATGGTGGTTTTGGTGGACGAATTCCAAAAAGTGTCTAAAAATGTGATTACATTGTGAAATAAGTCATTTGTAGTATGGAAATTTGCTTTAGGAACAAACTCGGTATAATAGTAAGGGGTCCAAAGCAGTTACTGTTACAAATTGAAGTAATTAATTTTAAATTGTTGCAAATCTCGAGGTTGTCCCTCCCGCTTGTCATAATCGAGCGGAGGGAACCATATCCTACAATCGTGAATAATAAATTATGGTACGCACGTACGTGCGAATTAATTTGATTCCGTCGGGTGGGTGGGGTCTGATAACTTCAATACACACCACATTCTGCCCTCGTACGAACCCCCTGCGGTGACACATCACACGCCAGCGACATGCATAATTTACTTAATCGAAAATGGGTATCATTCCCTCAAATCGGAGGATTTATCAAGTATGATTGCATGAGGTAGACGAGATGACAAAATCGATCATTGAATCAATCAATCCATCAATTCATTGAATGAACAATGAATTCTCTTCCATACGTCAATGAAGTTACCGATCACGATTTCCTAATCGTGAAGCGGAGTTTCGAGTTTTTCCCTTTCGGTCTGTTATTTTCAAAAACAAGCCTTTGTAATCGTGTGGTGATTTCCCCAAGTTTTGTCCCTTTACTTTTCAAGGTGCTTTGTTCCAAAATCTGTAATGTCCGTCCGCCGTACAGCCCATTAAACGCCTATGACGTAAATAGAATTTGTGTGAAACATCTGATCCTTTGCACATGACTTCCACTTGTAGTCTAGCTGGGCGCACAAATGCTTTTGGTCAAAGGTGTTTTTTCTTTCTTACTGACATTTGCAAAGACGGTGGCATTTACTCAAGATAGGTGTGGATCCTTGGAAATCCACCCACCGCGAATATCAAGCGCAATCTCTGAAATTGAAAATGACCCCAAAACAGCACAATGACTGTAAAAATCATGCAATATCCAAAATATGCAATCGATTCTCACACATGTGCTTCTTATTTTTAATGTTGCGCATTTGTTCGTGTCATTGTAAGGTTGGTGGGCAAACTTGTGGGTTCAGACATGGGGATCATTTGCTGTGGGTAAGTTTCTGAGGAGATTTGAAACGTATCTCAGTCGATTTGTCGTCTAAAATACTAAAAGATTACAACCAAATTGCCTGTCAGTCAAATCCATGTTTTAGCCAATTTTTAGGGAGACGATCGGACTGGCTAGAAGATAGGATAGAATAGACCGAACGTTGAGGAAAAAGAAAGGATTTTTTTTTAATATAAATTATAATGCGACGGACATTGTAAATTTTGCATCTACGCGATTCCAAAAAATGGGGGATCATCCAAAGGTTTCAAGGATCCTGAATTGAGTATCATCATGGAATTATGATTCCAATGTAACCTTGAAACGTAAAGTGAAAAGGTTTGAGAGGGTGTTATGAAAAATGTTGGCTTTACAATTACGCTGGGTTATTATTGACAATAATAAATCAAAATAATAAACCCATTTGTTAGAACTGGCAGCGTGTTATGTTTTCGTATCCAGCAGTAACAAGGTTATTTCTGGTAAAAATTAATTATTTTGCTAAGCTACTCAGTGATTTTTACTACATTTTGCGATATTCGATAGTTGAGTGTATTCATAATGTGCTGTCCAACGTACCTGTTCTTTATTTTGGAAAACTTGATTTTGGTTCATTATTTTCAATGATGAATCTTCGTAAAATTGTCCAAGACAAGGAAAATTCTAACTCCTCTTAAAATTGGCTGTTCTACGTTTCAAGATGTGTAGAATCGAAGTATATAATTAAGAAAATATCCATCCCTTCGCCGTACGCATTTCGCCATACGGAGTTGTTTCCGAACCTGCTGAACCCAACCTCATGAAACGAGTCAAAAATCACATCAGAGATTGAGTTCTCATCACCGATCCCAGCCGATCCTAAAGGTTGAAATCGACGGGCCGACATTTCAAAATTCTTATTGTCGAAAACTTTGAAGTACACTTTTGTTTTCATGTTTGTTATCGATAGACGACTCTTCAAAGAATCAAATGTACCCACCCTAATTGCATTACGTTCACCTGCCCGCTCTCTCTATGGGCTAGAAATTTGATAGAAAAAATAACGTCACCACAAATGTGAATGTAAACGTGCTTGAACGCAGTAAAAATCGCAAGAATCATGTAAGGATCGCATCATCTGATATAATAGCAATGGAAATTCGCTTCATGGTTCCTTTTGCAAGGGAAGAGATGTAATATAACTTGCTATAACGTCAGTGGTTCTATTCAGGGATTTTTATGCCGTGTCCACATAAGTATATTGTGCCACTGTAGGAATCGATATTCCTTGCAACTATTATCACCTGCCCCAGGGAGATGTAAGCTTGTCGTGCTTCACGAAAATATTTAACGCTATTTCCTATCCTAATCAACCTAGAAAACTAAAATTTGAATGATATCGTCAAGGTATTCATTCTAAGTCATAAGTTATCGTCGGATGGGTCGTCTGGAATCTGATAAGAGCCTACTAAGGGGACTGATCAATAAGCTAAGCGGCGATTTTTAAGCTGAAATCTGAATGGAAGCATAACGATTTGAGATAACTCGAAGGCTTCCCGATGTTACATGTTAAAGGATATGGAAAGACATAGGTTCGTGAGCTGTAGGTTTGATATCAGCTTTTGTTTCTTACAAAGTGACTATTAAATATTGGGGTTTATGGAACTATATTTTAGACAAAGTCATCCAACTGTCTTTGATCATCTAAAACATCTAAATTACTAAATATGAAGACTATATTTTAGAAATCAATAAATGAATCTCTTTAATTTGATGTATATATGAAATCAAGAGAGACTTTGGGTAGTATAAAGGGAGGAACTAAATATGGAGACAGTTTAAATGATCGCGGAGATAATGAAACTCATGGTTTAATGTCTTTGATCATCTAAATGAACTGACTCAATTACTAAATATGAAGATCAGAGATCAACATTAAATGTCGTTTCTCATTGGTTTAATGTGCTGAAATATAAATGAATCTCTTTTTACGTATAAGAAAAAAGGATGAACAAGAAGGGAGGAGACCAGATATGGATCTTTAAGTCGCGGAATTTAGATAATGTAACACTGTCTAATGAACATGGATCAGTGATTTACGTAGGAGGGTTTTTCTAATACAGAAATAATAAACCCCCGTAAGTATTAAACCTCCGTGTAATTATTTTTGGCGTTGTTCGTTAGTTTGGAGAGTGAATGGATTTTCTCTTCTTAATCATCAATGAATACAACAGGTTGTTGTGGGATTGGTCACTTGATTTCGTTGACGCTTTTTGTAAACAACCGGCACAGAATCAACAATAATTGTTCTTCGGGTGGTTTTCCTGCACGTTTTCATTCATTTTTAGATTAAGCCCAGATGGTAACCCACCAAAATCCATCTATTTGCTCTTTCCGATTGTTAAAGAAGCCGATCGTTTCCCTTTGGCATGGTGCGTACAATCTTTACGCCGTAGCACTCATCAAATGTAGATTATTGGGTCTGCGTGGTGCCACAGGAAGCTGCCGGGTTTGGCTTACTGAGGACCTATGCTTGCTTATTCGGAGTTCGCGAGGCGTCGTGGCTTTGGCAACATAAAGGGCTTCTTAGCAGAGCATTATCAACAGATGAGCTGATAATCACACACCCGAGAAAAGAACTCTGCAGAACCGCGGCGCGTATGGTGATTGGAGTTCGTGAAGGAGGAAGTAGAGCTCCCAAACATCTGCACAACCTGCATCTTGGCCTTGTATAAGGATGTGCCCCGGGCTGCTAAGATACCTCTGGTTGCCCCATGGCACCATGGTCCCATCAAAAGGCCACTGCAGCCTATAATGTATGTACAAATTATACAAAAATGTGTATATTATACGAAAAATTCTGAAAATCCAGAAATTTTGCTGAATGCCTCAAAACCCCATGGTGGAAATTCTTTTAAAAATCATCATATTCATTGAAATTATTGAATTTTCATCAATTCGATTCGCTAAATTGTACTAATATAAAAAGTCGATACCCCAGCCCATACGCAAAAAATGTTTGCTTTGAATAGCATTTGGGTTTAAATCTGATGAACATTCATCCAGGTTTTCCCTTTAGTTGCGGATTCGGCGACCCGTAACTGACAATGAATATGAAATCGATGTTTGTATGTGGGCAGCACTCTTATTTCCAATCTGGGCTGACGGTTTCTAAGCCTCACGGATAAAAACATCGCCGGATGAAATGATGACAGTTGAAAAAAGCTCGTCCTTTATATTGTATAAGTTTTTATGATTCAAATAGTAAAAAGAGAGTGAATTATAAGTTTGTGTTCAGAGAAAATGTCACGTCATTGGAGGGGTTTTGTTTGCATAGTGACCATTGGGTAAATATCTCTGCATCGTTAATTGATTTGGAATGACAATCGCTGTCAAGTTAGAAATACTAAAGAGACCAAGAAAACGGTTGGGCTAAAGGGCTACCTAATATAGAAATGATGAAACTTGGTAAAAATTGGCAGCGTTACTGTTTGTTTGTTGTACATTACAATTGAAACAGAAAAGAAACTATTCGACCGGTTTTAAACATTCTTAAATTTTAAAAAGCTGGATCTTTATTGCGTATAGTACATGATAAATCAGTTGGTAAGGTACTCGGCGAAACTACGGAGGTCAGATGTTACTGGTAATAACATTTGAAAGCACTAAATGCAACTGAACTTAATTTTGAAACGAAAATCTTTCTTTAAAAAAGTTAAAATTAACTATAAAATCTCAGCGTTTAAATATTTATTTCTGTCACAAGTCGAGTCACCAAATTTCGAACATTTAGTAGATCCTTGCACTTGATGATGGAAAAACATGATTCCAAAAAATGGGGATAATCCAAATTTGTTTATGTATTTCAAGGAATCCTGAATTGCTCAAGTATCATCATGGAATCTTTTAGTATTCCAATGTAATGTTTAATAAATCTAACGCAGTCGTCTTATTATTATCATTTTTCAATCTCAGGATCTTGAACACGCTTTACAGCTCTCTACCATAATCGTGATCCCCTGTAGTTACGTCCTGTCCTCCCTATAAAACGGACGTTAATTTATTACGACAGGATTGGAGCAAGCGTAAACAATGACGATGGTGGCTTAGTCAATACCGCATAGCCTGCTGCATCACCTAGCTCGTTACTCAAGTAATCAAGAGCCATGAAATCGATCGATACCAATCTTGCAGTGTGTACTTACGGGAAATTAATTGTATTCTGTTCACCTTTTTGGTTTATTATTCAATAATAAACCATTGCAAACGTTCTTGAAAAACATTTTCTAACCCGCCCTGAAAACTTCATGGTTTACGTTTCAAAGAGTGTAGAATCCAAATCTGCAATCAACATTTTTCCGTCCGTACGCCGTTTAACATCTGAAATTTTCAGGAAAAATCAATATTGGTCCGACAACGCCCCAGTTCTTTAGCCAGCTCTTTCACTTAATTTAAAGTGCCCTTTAATGGTTGTCAAAGTTTTGTAAAATCCCTAAAAACCTCCAAAAAAACCAATGCGGCCTAAATTTGTTTTCTGAAGAACTTTCCATGAGGGATCGAATGAGCCTCCCCAGGGTGTAGCTCAAACCATTCCCGATGTATGGCATGATCTTATGCTGCCAACATTTGCATCAACATTCTCTACAACGGCGTTTTCAATATGCATAGAGCACTTAAATCGGTTCTCAACCAAAAAACCTATTTGGATTGATCAGTTGATCATATTTGTGTGCCTCCTGAAATTCAATAATCGCTCTATCTCCAGTGAAACACGCACACTCCAAAGCTTAGTAGAAATTTGAATCATGAATGCAAGCCAAATGAATGAAATTGAATAATAAACCCCAGTAAAAGAATTTGCAGCTTTTTTTTCCAAAAATTTAGGTCCAAGATAATCCTAATGGTGTCAGATTATAAACTAAGAAAATATCTCGAACAAAAACATACAGTTACGGTTCCAGTCATATTGAGTGGCCCAGAGATTCCTTAACCAAACGCAACGAATTATCCATGGAAGATTCTTGTTGCGCAATTAAAGAAGCTTGTTTTAGAATAAGTAAAAATAGCAAAACGACCCGATGTCTTGAATGGACAAAACTGCTAGACTTTGTTTTGTATTAAAGTGAGAGGGTTAGTGTTGAAATTAAATTCACTTGGTGAAATACGTACAGTTTTTATCCAAAAATTCCAAAAATTATTCCGTTTTATTCCAAAAATTAAATTTAAAAAAAAAAAGTAAAAAAAAGTAAAAATATTCTTGGCGTTCCAGAGCGAAGTTTATGTAAACATTAATGGAATTAGTAAGATTAGAAGTTTAAAAGAGTATGAATTGATGCATTGTCCATGTATAGTTTAGAATGATCACAATGTACGAATATAGGGAATAGTGAATTCGCTTCACTCAGCATGTGGACGGAACTATAACTGCCATTTTAGTTCCAATGTACCGATAGTATCCTGAGTTGATCACTACGATTTTCCACAGTGTCTGCGGATTGTCTTGACCACCACACCTGAAATTTTCATGACACTGCTGACATCATCTTATCAATGTTCTACTTAAGGCAATATTTTGTCTCCAAGATCACGACCGATCAATCAATGAATTCACAGAGGTCCACAGCATTCTGTTGAAGAACATGTTTCAAAACTGTTATGACAGTATGATATTTCCGACCAAGTATTCTTTCAATAGATACTCTTTGTTTTAAGTTGCTTGTTGACAACAATTATCATGTTATTTTGGAGCTTGGAATCTATGCAGTGTTTCAGGTAACACTATGAGCTAACAACACTTGGTCTTCAAGGAGAATGTCCACAGAATTAGCAGGCCACAAAAATAAAGTATTCGAAGATAAGAACGCTCTAAGTTTATTCAGGTAACGGACCTTTTAATTGATACAACAAAACAAACTGCATCTACGAATTGACAAACGTGATACTAATTCTGTTGAAGGGGGCAGATTATTCGTAGAAACCGTTGATGAAGATATACCAAGAATGCCCAACAAGAAGATCCCTTACTACCAAACCCATGATCACCGACTCGAAAGGTAAGCTTCTCAATTCACAACTTTGAGTTTCGTTATTTCAAAATGATGGATGATGAGAAATAAATATCACAGTAGCCTTGCAGTTAAAACAAGTGGTAAAAATGCATGGTAAGAAGCAGGAAAAGAAGGTGATAGGCGTTCAATAACCCTCCAAAAAATTTAGTGAAACCTCTTCGAGCACACGGATTTTCCCTGAGCGTAACGTTTCCCTGGAGTCAAATTCCAGCCTTCCTCCTAAAATTGAGTAGGACGAATGACTGGGCAACTGGAAGAAGTCTAATCGAGTCAGGTGTGCCATGTCAGGGAAGGTGACGTATATGGTCTGGTCAGAGAATGATTACTCATAAAAGTTCGAACCTACTGTCTAAATATAACGATTTGAAAAATTATTGACACCTCTGCGATAATTCGAACTTAGAAAAGCCCCGAAAAAAGCACAGGAAAAGACAACCTCTCTTATTGACTTGGCTATCCAGTTCGATTTGATCAAAGAGAAAGTTTCTCTGAGCGTAACAGTAATAATGAGAAAATACCATATCTTTTCCTGGCCCGTCCCCCTGCTTTCAAAGGGCCAAGGTGACATTCATTTCCCATGTTTTGGCGCTGGCAATTTTCTATTATGCCTCCCGTCCCTTCCTCACCATTCTGCATTATCACCCCTAATGGGTTATACAAGTGGCACTCACCCCCAAGTTATCATTTTTTCTCAATTAAGGCCTGATGCTTGATTAAGCTATGGTCTGAACGACTGTCTATGCGTGACGCAGGGAAGAAATGATTGTAGCAACAACCACAACCAACCAACTGTTCACACACTCCAATTGGTCTGACGTTAACAATACTTTCCAGCACATTTCCTGCTAATTACATCCAAAATACGGGACTAATCAAAATCGGAGGTTATAATCGTTTTTTTTAAACACGAGAATAGCCTCAGACGGCCAGAGCCAGGCATGAATTGGTTCTTCCGAAAGCAACGTTCGGAGAACAACTAGTGTGCCAACCTTCATCTTCCAACGCGAATACAGTGTTTTACCTTTGGTAGAGGAAAAGCAAATTTGTTCTCAATAATACGTAGATTTCAATCCCAAACTACCTTCAAGTAGAAGTGAACTGTTTACTTTGTAGTTAGACTGTTATATAAAATGGATTTAAACTTTGAGTTTCAACTACCGCCGTAATTGGTTCGATTGAAAATATTACTGAAGAGAGACCACCAATACTTCAATCGTACAGTTCCTGCAAATGTCAGCCGACATTTACAAACACCGGAGGTAAAAACACATTGCCGGGTTTTGAACATTCTTGTAGAAGCTATTCCTAACTTTTCTCGCAGAGCACTAAAACGCCAAATTCGACAAAATATTCTGAATTTTTCGATAAAAGCTTGCATGTTTTACATGGTATTCCTAATCTGTTTATCGGGAGCAATTTATATTAAAAAAAAAAGAATATTGTGATAATTTTAATCTCGGACTATTTCTTTGTCGTACTTACCTCCATTAGTCTGATTCAGAAGAAATATTCACTTCGTAGTCACAATGGTACACCTAAAACACATGACACAGATCAGCATGAGAAGAATAGGATTTGTATAGTTCATGAATGCATTTTAATCTAAGGCATCTTACATTGAAATGTTTAATAACGGAACGATTCCTCAAAATTCTTCAAATATATAAATTAATGAGCTTTAATTTTGAATAATAATGAGCAGCATTACGAAACAATAATCCTAAGCCCATGCGTTGACATAGTTGTACTTCGGTGCATTCAATTGATGCAAAATTAAACATCATGTCATATTTATTAGAGCAGAGCGAATGACATCGCTCCTCTGACGCCGCTGGAAATTTGCCACTTGGGCGTCACGGTATGAACATCGTTAGGAAATAATGACATCTCTGTTCAGCGGAGAACCTGAGAAATACGACCATTAGGTTTAGCGCTTTCTTTTGAAGATGGAAACAAGGAAAGAAGGCTGGGAGGAATAGTTTCGAAAATGGAAGCCATGATGATCAGTATTCTGATCAGTGATGAAACATTACATCATCACGTGGCTAAACAATAATAATTAAAAATAATTGATTATATAAGGAAAAATGATTATTATGTTATCAATAATGCTAACATCAATAACTATCTATGACCTTAATCTATTATGAAGACATAGGAAAGCACTTCACAACGTATTTTATCATTAATTTGTTACGCAACCGTTCGGAAACTCTCACTAAGCCTACTCTCCCGTCGACAGCGCTAAATAACCATGTCAGGTTTCCAAATGGTTACAGGAAAATTCCAATTATATTGAGACTAAAACGGAAAGCTCGTGGAGTGCGCACGGAACAACATCGAACAGATTAAGAGGAGCACATGGTGCTTATCCCTTCCTTTCATTAGTTTAATAACAGTTCAATTAATTTTTTTATAATGGAATGAAGTAAATTCGTTGATGTTAATGGAAGAATATTTAATTTTTCAGAGCCTTCAGCGCTCCGACGCCCTCGGGGGACAGCTTTTCCACGGCCACCACTGACACAGCTATAAAGATGTCTAATATCAACAAAAGGTATGCTAGTACGATTATTCTCCAGAAGGATTTATTCCATCAAATCGTTCATATCTTTACAGGGTCAACCTTCTAATCGTATTTACTCTTGTATAATAACCACACACAGTACTACAACAAACTCGATTTATCATGGCAACATTTCTATCCAGTAGTTTTGGGATACATTTTAATTTGGGAAATGAAGTGACACCAAATACGTTTTCTTCCGTTGTTTTCTTATACTACTAGATCAATGTTCACGGAACTCTGACCATCGGCTTTGATAAGAATGCTAAAATAATAAGGATCTTGAAAACATACGAAATGAGGGTAGACAGAAAAGTGGTGGACTGAGTACCAGGGCTGGACATTCGGGTGATTTCTGTAAACCATAAGAAACAAAAGCAAAACAAACTTTAACTTGACGTGTCATGTGCTTAGTGAGGTGATGGTATGGTATAGTTGCCCCTTCCAATGAGCTGAATGCGGGTATAATCCTCCGCCACGCTCAGAGGATAACCCAGACGCTTGAAAACGTCTGATTCATCTCCCAAGGCGACGGATTCTAAAATCGGACAGGGCCAACTAACCATATCCATCACAGCTTTTCAGTAAAACTGTGGTGATCGCCAAGGTTTAAAATGATGATCGAAAGTTTATTAAACTTTCATAGTAAATGTTGGTGGACTTGTGGTTCATAAATAGTAATGGGTTCAATTTCAATAATCTACTGGTGACAGGTAGGTTATAGCATTCATCACATAATGGTAGCTATATTGAGATATTGGGACCCAGATTTCGTTTACCAATAACTTGTGGACCTTAGAATCGTCTATTAGCGCTACGGAATAGAGAAATAATAAATCTTTAAAAAATACCTTGTAGCCTTTTGTACCTCACAGACAGAATTTATTGTTTTGGTTTATTATTCAATAATAAACCATTGTAATCGCTCCTGAAAAAAAAACGATGCAAATTCTTTCACTGGGGTTTATTATTCAATTGGTTTGCGTTGATGATTTGAATTTCTACTAAGCTTTGGAGTGTGCGTGTTTCACAGGTGATAGAGAGCGATTATTGATTTCAGTGGATATGCATAGAGCACGTAAATCTGTTCTCAACCAAAATACCTATTTGGATTGTTCAGTTGATCATATTGTGTGCCTCCTGAAATTCAATAATCACTCTATCACCTATGAAACACGCACACTCCAAAGCTTAGTAGAAATTCAAATCATGAACGCAAGCCAATTGAATAACAAACCCCAGTGTAAGAATTTGCAGCGTTTCATGCGTATCGGAATGCTTCAACCCGTGTATCACTACATCACTACATCACTAGGTTACTGCGATGAAAACATAAACAATAATAAACCAAAAAAACGCAAATGTCGGCACCATAAATCGGGCCGTATATCGGGAATAGTTTGAGCTACGAACATGGGAAAGGGCTCATTCGATTCCTCATGCAAAGTTCTTCAAAAGGTGTCCAAATTTAGGCCGCTTCGACTTTTTTTTGAGGTTTTTTAAAAACGTCGACAACCCTTAAAGAGCACTTTAAATTAAGTGAGAGTGCTGGCTAAATAATTGGGGCGTTGTCGGACCAATATTGATTTTCCCTGAAATTTCAGATATTTTGCTCCAGACGTTTGGGAGAAATAGTGCGTACGTTATTCAATTGGCTCGCGTTCATGATTAGAATTTATACTAAGCTTTGGAGTGTGCATGTTTCACAGGTGATAGAGCGATTATTGCATTTCAGGAGGCACACGAATATGATCAACTGATCAATCCAAATAGCTATTTTGGTTGAGAACAGATTTACGTGCTCTATGCATATCTCCAGAAATTCAATAATCGCTCTATCACCTGTGAAACACGAACACTCCAAAGCTTAGTAGAGATTCAAATCATGAACACAAGCCAATTGAATTATAAACCCCAGTGAAAGAATTTTCAGCGTTTTTTGTTTAAGTTCTATCAAGTAGGTCCGGTGTTGCCTGAAGATGATTCTAATGTTTGGAATGTAAAAGGGATGAAAGCGGAAAATCCTATTACCTCGACTAATCCCAACAAAGGATTCCCATCTGAGGGATACCAGACAAACGAATGAACTTATCTCCTGAAAATAATCTACCTATATAGAGGACAAACTATTTTGAAGGGCCGAAAAAACCCAGGTCCAAAAGCCATGTTAGATAAAATCCAATACTTTAAGAAGTTAAGAAATTCCTGTAAAGGGCAATTAATATTTGCTTATTCAAGGTTGAGGCCTAAACCAAAATTAACGGATAAACAGAAAATTCTTTGTTACACTTAGAGAGCAGTAATCCGTTTTAAAATTAAACCCAAGCACCGAAACTCACTGTAATGCAGTCACTAATCTACGCTCAGATTCACTGTATTAACCCTATTATAGTAGACTGTAATGTTAAATAAAAAAAGTCAAGGCACTCATGGACGTTGAGGTAGAAGTATGAAGTTTCGCACCAAATGTCTGGTTACGCCGATACCATACCAGTATTCGTTTAGACCAGGGGTCTCCAAACTATTTGCCCCAAGGTCCGTATCATAATGTGGAGGTGGTGGGGCGGGCCAACAGGGGTGTTTGGGGGCCATACCCCCGGAAAATGTTAAACATTTTGAAAATTGGAGACTTGAAAACAGTGTTTTTAAGCACTCCTAGACGAGTTTAACAAGTTCAAAATTAGGCCTAATGTAGGTACAAAAAATAAGTTTTTAGTGATTGTATTTTTTAAAATTCCTTAATTACTTTTTTGTTGTTCAATCAAAAATATAACAATTGAATTTTCAGGAATGGAAAATTTTGAAAGTCAGACACTTGAAACAGGGTTTTAAGTACTCCTAGACGAATTAGACAAATCAAAATTAGGCCTAATACAGGAACCAAAACTTAGTTTTTAGTGATTAAATATATTTTTAAATTAATTTTTCATTGTTCAACAAGAAATAATAACAATTTCATTTTCAGGAATATAGAAACAAAGTATTTAAGAGACATGTATATTTTGTATTTATTTATTTAAAATTATTACATTCTAAAACGTATTTTTGGAAAACCAATCTAATATTATGTGTGTAATTGTTTTTTGCTTACAATTTCTTTCCACTTGAGATCAAAGTTTGTTGTTCCAATCATAAGCAAATTTTTCAAGTGTACTCTTAAAGCATGGCTCGATATTTGGATTTGACATCTGTCATTTTTGAAAAGGTTTGTTCGGAAACATACGTTGAACCAAAAATTGTTATCATTTGTCTGGAAAAACTCTTGATTCCCTTGAAGTCATCACGTTCTGACGGTAGCCTAATTTTTTCCATCCATCCATTTTTTCGCGGGCCGGACCTAATCCTTCCGCGGGCCGTAGTTCGGAGAACCATGGTTTAGACGATCGAAGAGATCCAGTATCCATTCAGGTAATTCCATTCTTGGAAATCCTGTTGAAAGTGCCATATCAGCGATTCGGAGATGTAAATGTTCTATTATTTTAATTCAGCCGCTGAACGTAATAGTTTCACTAACAACTCAGCCAAGCCTAACTTTCTATCTTCAAGTCACCAATTCTACAGCTCTCTATTGAGAGGCAGTATTATTCCATCTACATATTTTCGTAATGTGTGTTTATGTGAGTGTACGTCTTTCTGACTGGTGGCTGTACACAACAAAGGTAGAGGCTCCGATGTACCTACAGTTTTTGTTTCAATCTGATTAGATCGCTGGATGAACGCTATCTACAGTTGTTCAGAATATCATGTATTTGAAACAGAAAATATCAAATTGCTCCATGTCTACTTCCCCTACACTCCAAGGAAAAATAATGTAACATGCCTCAAAAAATTCAGCTGGAACTTTTCGAAGTAACTACTTAACCCAATTACAGTAGAATTACACTTGCCAAACGTGAGCATAACGTACGGAATATGAACTAAAAACCTTTATTGAGTTAGGAAATAGTAATTAATAAAAAATGCGATTAATTTTTATTATTCTCGATTATAACAACAAATCGACGGGAATGCGAGCTCAAGCGATCCCAAAGTAATTGATTTAGAGTTTTGAATATCTCAATTCTAGAGCTTGGATTTCCTAGAAACTAAATATTTATTTTCCCAAGAAAGCTTCATTTTCCGTTTCTACATTTTGAAGGGGAATAAATTCAATTAATTAAGCTTTTAGTTGTTGGCACGTTCCTCAGCTAAAGAGATTACACTTCGATCTACGAGAAGGAGCAAAGAATAGGGTCTAAGAAGAAAGAAAGAAAAATCTTTGGTGATGGATGTACGTCATTCTTATTTAGTTTGCCGACGAAAATATAATGTTTAATATGGCAACTGACCAGATATTGGAATGTAGCCTCATGGTCTCCATACCCCATACAATCCAAAGCTCAGGAACATTCATTCATGTCACACAAACAACCTACTTCATACTGTGACATAATGTCCTCATTTGGAAAATTTGTTGGCTGTCAAATTCCAAATTGGGTAGTATTCATCTCGTTTTGCCGTCGGTGCAATATTTTTTATTAAATATTGTACTGAGAACAACAACATCAAGACGTACAACATCATTAAGATCATCATCATCATCTTGTACATTTCAAGATTAATATCTAATTTAATGATTTAAGTTCCGTTCGTTATTTACCACGGACAATTTACAAACGGCACAAAGTTATATTAGACATTTTCCTCTTCGATAAATGCACAGACTCGGATACCATATCCTCAAGCAGAGTTGAATCCCATTTCTTGTTCACCTAAAGTTAAACCCAAACCACCTCTTCAAAATTGCAAGGGCACAACTTCTAAAGATTGTTTCGTCCGTAGTTTCGAGTCCGGAGAGTTTTGGACTGAGAGGGGGGAATATGATATTCCTAACAATCTTTTGTTTCTTGAAGCATCACTTTGGAAGGTTGTACCCTGGATAGGTACAGGAAAGACCAAAAGGGATGGGGTTGATTCGCCAACCACACTTTACAACCTGTTGGATCCAACTGTCAAATGCGCGAGTTCGCTCAGGGGTTGAACTTCCTCTATTCATTATTCAAAATGCGATCTGAAATTTTCCAATTCATTCTCCATCACTGTCAATGCTCAATCAACTATTGGAACACCATTCCCTTTTGAAGCAATAGCCTGTATCATCGAAGTTCAGATGGCATTTGTTAAGTCAGTTCACATTGTTGCACGACAAAGCATTTAGCTAATCATCGGGATGCACTTCTAGACTGGGTAAAACTTTTGTTGCTTAGTTTAGTTTTACTGTATGAAGCAGTTTTACTGCAAGATATTTAACTTTTCAGTAACTTGTTCTCAAACAAACTGTACATCTTGTGTGATATAAATATGGTTGTTTAGAATCAGGTTTTGTTAGCTATGACTTTTCGAGGGTAGTTCAAAATATTCATGCTGTTATATTTATTAAAAAAGTTCGTTGTAAATTTGTATCATGTAAATTAGAGTCGAATAAAAACATTTTTTCGTTTTTCTTCTTCCTAACAAGTTGATTATGCACTTTGATTCCTCCACTCCTAATCAAGTCTATTAGAATAATCATTTTACGTTTTCAGATTCTTCTAAAACAATTAAATATATGGTAAGGGATCATTGGACTAATAGATTTCATCGTTGAAAGACACTCTTATCAATTGAAATTTGGTTACAAATTCAAACGTACACTTGTTACATTCTCGATACTAAGTTGACCTTCTGGACCTACATCTGCAAGGAGGCAGATAAGGCAGCGGCTGTAAGTGGGAAATTGAGTAGGCTCATGGCCAATGTGGGAGGACCATCACCAGCAAAGAGGAGGCTGCTCATGCGGACAACGGAGGCCATCATGCTGTATGGGGCGGAAATCTGGGCAGAGGCGCTGAGATATAAAAAGTACGCCTCTAGGATGGAGGCGGTCCAAAGGAGGGGTGCGTTGCGCATCTGCAGTGCCTATCGGACTGTGTCTGGACCAGTAGCCCAGGTTATTGCGGGGGTTGTACCAATCGACCTTTTGGCTGATGAGAGGAAGCGGGTTCATGCCAGAAAGCAAGAACATGCGGCCAGAGAAGTAAAAAAAGAGGAGAGAGCAGAGACCCTGCAAAAATGGCAGCAGAGATGGGCAGCTGAAACCCGGAGAAGGTGGACAGCACGTCTGATCGGGGAAGTGCAAAAATGGACGGAGAGGAAACAGGGCGACGTTAATTACTATTTAACTCAGTTCCTGACGGGGCATGGTTATTATCGGTCGTTCCTAAAGAAAATAGGGAAGGCTTCCGAGGCAAGGTGTGTGTACTGCCGTATGGGGGACGATGATGTAGAGCACACATTCTTTATATGCCCAAAATGGCAGCAGCTAAGGCAGGAATTGGTTGGAGTAATAGGTGATTTCAGCCCAGAAACAGTAATAGAAAAGATGATACAATCTGCGGAGAACTGGAGTACAGTCAGCACGTATATCACTATGGTGCTCAGAGAGAACGAAGTGAACAGATGCTGGGAATGAGCCAGGGTAGAAGTAGTGAAGACCAGGAGGAATCCTCACGAGGTTAAAAAGGGGACTGTCCCGAAGTAATGCCAAAAAGCAGTCCCGGGACAGTCCTAAAAGAAGAAAGGACCAAGCATATCCGCACTACTATGTTGCTTGCTGTGTGAATTCAAGGAGTGAGTCGAATGAATGAACGAGGGTAGATAGGTAGCTACATCCATTCCCTCTTCCTTGAAACTATTTCAAATTTCAATGTATAATATAGGATTGGTACTTGAACTGTTTCAGGGATCAGAATGGAGGAAGCAACGCACCTCTTCTGGGAGACCAAACTCCTCACAGCGACAGGAAAAGAGGGCTCGGGTAACTTTATTTATTAAATAATTGCCTTATAAAGTTACGATGGGTTTATAAATGATTGAACAGGGAGGAACAATCGCATTCATAATTTCACTTTATTATTTCGTCCATTCTTACAAGTTTCATGGTTTTATAGAAAATAATAAAAATTGATATTTTTCACAAGTTTAGAGTTGCAGCAGAATAAAACAACCTGCTATTGTTCCTCTTCTCCGATCAAAAAACTGAGGTGTCAAGTAGATTGGAATTCGTGCTTCACAAGAGTGCCAGTAACTTGTATTTTATTTTCAGCAACCACTACGTGAGTGATGCCACTCTAATAACAACGACGAGTACAGTGGGGATCATAAACGAAACCAAGTAAATATATAATTCATTATTAAGGTTGATATAGGGTCTGTTCCGTCATAGGTAGACGGTTACAGAAAAGTTAGTCTATTTACGGAAGTTTTCCCTCTAAAACGGCAAGGAATAGATCCACATTGATCTTTGATTTTTCGAGGAGGAACGGACCAATAATAATACCATTTTCATGAGGAAAGCATTTTCGATTGTCTACTGCAAAAATTTATTTCGCAGTAGCTCGAATATGATAAATATTGACAATATTTTCAAAATTTTATGAGGCGGACTTGGAAAGAGAAATACAAGTGCATTAAAATTGGTTGGTTATCTTGTAGCATGTATTTCTTACTCATAATCACTTGTTTTTCAATTAAATAAATACAAAGTTCCAGTCGTTATCGGGAGGAGGAATGGAGTGTAGGGGTTAATAGACAATCCATTCAAGCGTGTATTGTCGATTTTCTTGCTTCATTTTTTCTTCAATTAGGGATTTTGATTAAGTTTTGAAAAATATTTCAGAACTTTTAAATTTAATTATGGAAGGGGTGATTAGAGGGGTAATAGTGATAAATCGTTGTATCTTGACTTTTATATCAATTCTAGGCATTGTATTTATTCTCGTCACCCAGGCAGGTTAGAGCCATTGAATCGGGGATAATTCATAGTTAGTCCTACAAACCAAACGTGGGTAAGTACGTCCCTGTAATGATCTTCAACATGACAACACGTAGTGCTGATAGTGAGGGCCATGTGATGAACCAAATGTTTCTCATGACTTTTGGTTTTTCGTGAATCAGAAACGAGTCCCTGTAGGCATGATCGATAAAGAGTCGACAAATATATGAAATCTGTTGCCTTACCCAATTTGTTTAGTCAGATAGGATTTGAATATTATTCTGATTTAAAGCATGAAGAAGAAGTTCGAAACCAACCGACCCTACAAGGGCAAACGATAAAGTTCGAAATTAATTTGAACGATTGAGTTGAGATTTATTGACGTTTCATGTAGGTACGAGTATTATAATTTTAGCCGTTCCCTCAAGTGGATAGTAGATTGGACGCATGAAGAGGGGAGGGGTTGATGGGAGAGGCAGAACTATGCGCCATAAACAGATTACAAAAAAAGAAGCTTTAGAAACGCCGGCTGTGGAGAGTAATTAGTCTGGAGAGAATTAGCTTTTCTAACTAATTCCACACGGAGAGACTGACACGAGATCTTCCAGAGGCCATAAATCTTCAACCCCATGAGTCTGGGAAGGCTGAGTGGGCACTTCCTAGATGGACCACACCCTTTTTGGTTCCCATTTCTCTTGGACCCAACACTTGAAGACGTCGCCCAACGACATCTTTATCGTCTGAACTAGTATTATCGTCGGACTTGGATCTATTATATAAATAGATCGCCAGGCTTTTTAAAGAATCAGTTGCATTGTGTAGAGTGGTTTTGTATAAAGGGACAACTTTTAACATTATAACACTACGGTTGTAACAATGAATCTTTGTAATCGATCAAGAAGAAACAATGTTCGAGACCCCCTCAAAAATTGTTGGTTTACGTTTCAAGATTGTAGATTTAAAATTAAAAAAAAAAAAAATGCCAATTAACATACATACGCAAATCACTGATCTCTGTAACTGCCTAATCTCGGCTCCTCTCTCCGCCAAATCGTATAATTACATTCAGAATGAAAATACTTTTGCTTCCTTCAGCAAGTCGCTCAACTCAGACTTCCCGTTGAACGGGCTCTGCCCGACCCTCTACCTACCATATTTTTCAAATAGTGAGCATTCGGATGATCGTAAAGCTACTCAAGTGTCATTAACGATGCTAATTTCTGTCTAAATATAAAACTACCCTCTTACTTCGAAAATCTTTGAAATTTCGATTTTTTGATAGTTAATTCCTCAAATATAATCCCTCAGGGTTAATTGATCAAGTTGCTGAGATTACAGCTACACCGGGGGAAGTTGGATTTTTTAGCCAAATTTCATAAACTTGGGTCGAGAAGTTTCGAATAAAAGCATCATACGGCGGACGGACGGATTTTTTGTTTTGTTTAAGTTTGATTGTAGTTGTTGAAGCTTAGGTATTTTGCAAGGTAAGCCAACAAGTTTTGAGGGGGGTTATAAATGTGTTTTACATGAGCCATTCCTCATTTACATAAGTGCTGGTTAATTATTGAAAATAATAATTTAAAATCCGTCCGTCCACCGTACTCCAACCGAGGCTTTTCCCCAAAACTACTGGATCAAAGTTTACGAAGTTTCGCTTCAAAATCCTACAGCGATTGTGCAAGTAATCTCGGCATGTTGATAGTCTGTGGTACCTTAATTGGTACATTTAGGTCCTAGCTAGACCGCGCTGCTGGCGGTATTTTTCTCTATAATGCAATTAAAAAATATGGACGTGTGAGGTGCCGATTTTAGAGGATAGACCAAAGACAACGTCTGATATAGATACATCAGTGGTTTACGTGGAGGGAGCAACACAGAAATAATGGAACTCTATGTAATGGTTTTCAGTATTTTAAATTCAATGTTCGGATTCTACTTATCTTGAAACGTAAGACCACAAATTTTGAGGGGGTTCACTCTTTTTTTTCTTGTTCGATTATCAAGGTTCATAATTGAAAATAATATACCAAAATCGGTCATTCTGAAAAAATTCTGAAATGGGTGGCTGATGAGACGCGCGGCTGGCGATAGGCAAACTAACACGGTTGATGCTATGGAAGTATGTTCATAACGCCTTCCACTAAGCTTTTATTTAGTTGAAACATTATTTTTGCCTGTTTGGTTTATTATTCAATATTAAACCATTGTAATCGCTCTAGAAAAAAAAAATGTTAACCCCCAGAAAATTTCATGGTTTACGTTTCAAAGGGTGTAGAATCCGAATCTGCAATACAAATTTTTCCGTCCGTCAGCCGTACGTACGATTTCTCCCAAACGGCTGGAGCAAAATGTCTGAAATTTTCAGGAAAAATCAATATTGGTCCGAAAACGCCCCAATTCTTTAGCCAGAACTCTCACTTAATTTAAAGTGCCCTTTAAGGGTTGTCGAAGTTTTGTAAAATCCCTAGAATCCTCAAAAAAAGTCAAGGCGGCCTATATTGGACTATTTTTGAAGAACTTTCCACGAGGAATCGAATGAACCCCTCCCCAGGTCCGTAGCTCAAACCATTCGCGATGTATTTATGGTGCCAACATTTGCGTTTTTTGGTTTATTATCGTTTATGTTTTCATCGCAGTAACCTAGTGATGTAGTGATGTAGTAATGTGGATTCTGGAGTGAACTCCTAAAAGGCTTTGTAGGCGTTACACGGGTTGAAGAATTTTGATACGCATGAAACGCTGCAAATTATTTCACTGGGGTTTATTATTCAATTAGCTTGCATTCATGATTTGAATTTCTACTAAGCTTTGGAGTGTGCGCGTTTCACAAGTGATAGAGCGATTATTGAATTTCAGGAGGCACACTAATATGATCAACTGAACAATCCAAATAGCTATTTTGGTTGAGAACAGATTTACGTGCTCTATGCATGTCTCCTGAAATTCAATAATCGCTCTATCACCTGTGAAACACGCACACTCCAAAGCTTGGTAGAAATTCAAATCATGAAAGCAAGCCAATTGAATAATAAACCCCAGTGAAAGAATTTGCAGCGTTTTTTATTTAATCTCGTTTAATCTCAGTTTGATTACTACGTGCCTTTCCTAGTGTATCCGGGAAGCATTGTCTCAGGTTGTACAGTTCAGTTGTGATAGTCCGGTGATCCCTTTAGGAGGGTTATCTATTACAGAAATAATAAACCTTCTTGTATTTTTTTGTACAGAATTAATATATAATGAAGGTGAAAAAAAAAAATAATTTTCCAAAAATCTTTACAATTTTGAATTGTTAAATGTCTTTTGTCCATTGTCACGATCCCACTTTAAAATATTTCTTCGAGCCTTTGGTTATTTCCTGTGTCTCAAAACTAGTTGATCTGAAAAATTAAAAATCCCAATTAGTAGCTGGAAACCGTTTTTTCTGCATAAGTATCTCAAAAACCGATTTTTTGCCGATCGAATTTTCCCAGGTAATGAAGTCATTTTTTAGGAAACATTTAAATTGGATAACAAAAACTTTCAGTTGGGGTGGTTGGATCGATTTTCGAACATAGATTTTTCATGTGGGGTGATTACGAAATAATGTATAGTAAGAATGATAACTAACATGTACTGTTATTGGAATATCGATCATGTTACTCCTCGGGGGTCTTTTCGATTTTGGTTTAGTTCATTCAAGTCATGATCAGTTCATTTTTTTAGCCATGATTTTTTTGGCTTAGTTAAACTACGATGGTTTGATTCCCTTCATATTAACACTCAAGAGAATATGAGAGCGTATTCATAATATCAGAATTTCGCTTGCAGAAATTATGAACTAGAGGATGGAACGAGCTAACGAAATCGTATTGAATTCCTGTTAGTTGACTGAAAATGAACGCCTTTCATTAAACAGGTGACCGGGAACGGTGATTCTGACGGTGGAGTGGACGAGTGGTATTTGGCGATGACACACGGTGATTAGAATGGGAGGAAATCACAGGGGGAAGGTAGAATAAGGTAATGAGAAGTTCGGAGATGAATATTTGACCAACTTAATGGCATGGGGTGGCCAGGCCGGCAAACATGTATCTCCAACGATTGGAATCGCTAGTCATACTGTGATACTGTTCCCTCAACATAAATCTCGTAGTAGGTACATGAAAAATTTGCTTCAATTTCACTTTCGGAAGATGACAATTTTTCAAAATTCAAAATCGAAATTTACGTTAGCATTAAATCGAAATTTTACGTTTGAGACCATTCTGAATAAGTTTAGTTTTTTGTTTGCATGTCTATGTGTTTGTCGCATGTCCGCAGATCCTCGTAACAGGCTTGATTTTTACAGCTTTCATTAATTACTGAATTACAATTCAATCTGGATTACAAAACTTACTGAACTCAAACTTTTTGATTCCCCAGAATGCGAAATATTGACTTTTGAAGATATTCAGTAAACACGTTTAGTACACGATTTAGGTATTTTTCATGCTGCATCATGCTGAATCATCCATTTAATGTTAAACGCAATAAAAACATGAAAAACAACAAAATATTGCTAAACAATTCCTAGATTTTCAAGTTTTTTATATATTAAAAAATCTCAATGTTCAATGAACAAATTTATCGAAAACTTTTACTTCAATATTTTTGGAAGCCAAATCATTAATTCAGTTTCCTATAAAAGTTCTAATGGAAATGAAAAATGTTCCTCTCACTAGTGAGTTCACTAGTTGGTCGTTTTAAACCTACAGGCCCAATTTTTTGGGTTAACATTGATTTTATTCGGAGCATGTTGGTTTTTCGGTACTCAAATGTTAACAATTAAAATTGCAACGTTCAATAATTCAAACCACCATTTCTTAATTGTTATCGTACGGTTGAGAAATTTGAGTTACACTCACGTTAGTTCCTCCAACCAAGTTTTGAGTGACGGCAAAGTACTGAAGTTCACCTTCCACTTCAAATCACGTCCCGTGACTCCGGTTAAAGTGAGTATATGAATAATCATACCGTTTCCCATACTTGATCCCACCGCCAGAATGCTGAGTTCCCCCTCTGCGTCTGGAAACATCCCTTTAGGCTGAAGATGGGAAAATCCTTATATCTAATAGATAAGTCAAGTTAAATTACCTTGAAATTTATGAATGCCTTCAAACAAAATACCTTTATCACGTTATGTTTATCTACATTGTGTTAACGTTAGGTACCTGCCACAGGCCATTCATCGATTGTACAAATAATTGGCAACACAAAATGCCGCTAAACATTTTTTCTTATCTACCTTAGTTTTCGAGTTATGTCAATTATATTTGTTTAGTTTTTTCAACTTTAACTCACTAAAATCATCATAACTCCCTTAATTGAAGGATTAACGTCCAATTTTATTACAAATGCCAGGAAGAGCGCTAAATTCGGGTACAGGTGAGCTCCCGCAAAGTAAGTCGATTATCTTGAGCCGCGTTTTCTCATGGAAAACCAGATTTTTTTTTCAAATAAGCTAAGTGAATGAAAAATGAAGGTGAAACATTGTTAAATCTTAAAAATCTCTTTATTGAGTCGATTATAGGTCCCTGTGAGTCTGAAATGAATTTAAGCATGTAGCCCTAAAATATGCTCCAAGATCTAAGCTTTCCGACGGTGTACTAAAAAAACTATTTTACACATGAATTTAGGGGAGAAATTTGCGTTTCAATGCGGGGCCGTCCATATTTTTCTCCCACTGGACAGTGAGATGGAGAGTCAGAATGAATGAGACAAAGTCAGTGCATGTCGATTTGACTAACAAAAGGATCAACTATGTGCCAGCCTTTCTCCATAACAAGCCGATACCATGTGCCAAAGAAGCGAAATAGCTTGGAATGACACTGAATGCCAAACTGAGGTGGAAGTCCCACGTGAAGAAAAAAAAGCTGAGCTTATGATCAAATACAGAGAAATGTACTGGCTTTGTAAGTTGTTACTGTACAAGCAAGTCCTAAAGCCTGTCTGGACTTATGGTGCGCAACTGTGAGGGTGCACGGCCCAGAGCAACCGTGACATTATTCAGTGCTTTCAGAATAATGTCCTAAGAAGCTGTGTAGATGCATACAGATATTTTAGAAATGACAGACTTCACTACGAGCTGCAGATTGAATCTGTCAATGAGGTCATTCGAAGCCAAGCCATGTATCACCTCTTGAGGCTACAAGATCATGTAAATGGGGATGTCTGCTCAGAAGACTGAAGAGGACCAAGCCACACGATTTAATTCACTTAGTGTGAGCATCATGAAGTGCAAATATCAGGACAATGAGGACTAAGTGATGTATCTTAGATTTCTTAATGTACGCCAACTATACATCAGAATAATGTTGCTTATGAGTTTATAACTTGGTGCAATAAAATTAAAACAAAAACAAAAATTTCTCCCAAAATTGACTTGGTGCAAAGAAATGAGTTTGACATGGATGTCATGAATCATTTTTCTGCCGTCCGGAGCTTTCCTCCTAAACTACTGAACCAAAGTTAATGAAACTTGGGTCAAAAATCACATTTGGGGTCTAGTTGGGACTGAATTCTCGCCATCGATCTTAGTCGATCCAAATGGTGAAATGGAAGGGCTGAAAACTCAATCACCGGAATTTCGAAATAACACTATTGTTTTTATCTAATTTAATGTTGACGTGCCTTTAAAGAATCGAATGAGCCGACCCCGACCTGATTCATCCGTTCGTCTCCTGAAGAGCTAAAACTTTTATATAAAAAGGAACAGCAACACGAATGTGAACGTGCTTGGACATTGTGAAATCACGTGGTATCTTGTAAAGAACGTACCTGCTGATATTATAGCTTTCTAATTTTGTTCCAGGAGTTCCTTTTGAAATCGAGTTTTTCACGTATTATGTAATGTAGTTGTAGACAAGTGATTTTAAAGGATATGGAGGCACGAAATTCCGAGTTTAGTTAATGTACCACAGACCACGTCTAATACAGATAGATCAGTGATTTACTTAGAAAGGCTGTTTATTACAGAAATAATCAACCACTGGAGCAGTTTTAGAAGATGTTATAAATAAATTAATACAACTGAAATGAGTCTTGAAACCAAATTTATTCTGTGAAATAGTTCATTTTTAAAGTCAACAATTTCAAGGCAATCAGTGTTTAATATTTATGACAAAGCTGATGGATTGAACTAGTTCCTCCTTGAAATTGATGAGATGATTTTCCTGCCTGCAACACCCAGCGGTTAACCGGAGAGCCTGTCGACTCCAAATGAAACGTCATTTGAGGCAGTTCCAAGAAACGGAAAACGGAAACTATCCACATCCATCAAGAATATCTCGATGATGTTTTGTACACATCCGATTAACTAGAGACTCCAGGCTTCCATCATGACAGTTTACGTGACGTTTAATTAATTTTCAAGAGGTCCAAATATGATGCGGCATTCAAACGCTTCTTCGGCGTAACCAGCTATATACTACTCCCACGGCATAGCAGTCTCCATTACAGATTCGGAGGAAGTTCCAAGTGTGTTTATATGATCTTTACTTACATAACCTCCCAAGCTCAATTGCATTGCAAGGCAACCGTTTGACTGAGTAATTTTGCTGTGGGTCAATTTTCTCAAACCGGTTGGGAGAACCAGGTGTATATGTACTATTTTATTAGTTCCACGAAAGGGGAACCCCCTCCCTTCCCCAATTTTCTAATGTTTACTTAATAAATATTTTCTTTCTATACCTAAAACTCTTTTTACAATAATTATATTAGTTTTTAATGTATTTCAGTATGTCTATTTGAGAAGAAATTGGCCTTAGAAATGCCGTAGCTATTGAGTGCGCCTTGTTTGAAATGTAATCCTAGACGACCCAAGGCACCGTTAATTCAAATTTCTAGCCTCAAAGGTTTCCTTATTCCGTAAGATGACTGATAGGGACTATTTATCCGTTCCTCGATCAATTTCAAAGACGCCTTGTTCTATTTTAACAACGAATTAGTAATGCCGGGACAACAGCAGCGAAGTTTGATTCGAACAAAAGATACTCACGCACCAAATCTTCAATTTGAGGATCCAAATAAAACGGCTTTAGTCATGAAAATGTTGGATGTCAGAAGAGGACACGACTCTAAAGACAACGATGAATCAAATCACGAAAGGAATCCTTGAACATAAATGTATATAAGTATGTCTCTTAAAAAAATGTCAATCAACTGAAAAACCTTCAAAATTTAACTGTGTCCATATTTTCAAGTCATCATTTTTGAAGTTATGCTTCAAGTTTCATTTTTGAAAATTAGTGTATTGGATAGTCGCATATATTAATTTCGTTCTCAGGACAATCATAACTGTTGGTGGAAGTAAACTCGATTGAGTATAGTCAGGATATGGTTACGCGGGACCCGGCAGCAACCCCCATTTGTCGGAGTAATGATGATCTCAAAGGCGCCAACTTACTTTGATGTTTGTCGAGCGTGGCGTAAGCAATCGAGACGTTGAATTAAATTATTGCCAGAAGCCAGTTTCAAAAGGGAGCCTCGGTTGAAGGAACATTATTTAAAATAGTTCCAGATGGAGATAATCGTTCACGAAGCGAGGCAAAGTGCACGGGAGGAAGATCCAGAAAGGTCTTGGGAGCTAAACGGTAATCACAAAAGTTTACGAGTATTCGTAGAACAGCTACGAGGGTAAACGGATCACACGTTTGCGGTTTACTTAATACGGTTTAACCGGGTTTCCCTTAAACGTGGTGAGACTGTGACAGCTGTACATGACCTCAGTGCCATGGATAGCTGTGCGAATAGGCTTGATGGTTTTGACGCAGACACTTTGTGTAACTAGAGGTTGGAAATGCGAAGGCTCCTCAATCAGATATTGAACGATCCTTTTTCAGAATACAGTGCGAAGCATGTTAAAATAAAGAATAGGACTTATGGTGCATACCTTTCCATGAATAATGATGTGCCCAATTATCAACGTTATTTACTTAAACATTGCTATAAAGTAGTAAAACAAGTGAAATCCTGAACTATTGAAATAAAATATGCGCTAAAACTGAAAAGCTGAGAATACGGAAAACTACAGAAATAACTTTGGATGCATAGTGCAATGGAATTAACGAAAAATGAATTTGCCATACCATGAACGTTAAAATTGTTTGGCCTTGGGAGTATTTGAATTCAAGAACGGCAAGTACTTAATAAAAATTATAACAAAAGGAAACTCATGTGTATACGCAATTATGGTTTAGGTACGATTAGAAATCCATATTGATATTAAAGGAAAGCCATTCTATCCAGATCATCGTCGAACAATTCTGTGTTTAGGAGCTGGAACGAAATTGAGGTCTAAGTCATCAGCTTTTGTTCGTAAATTCTAAAAGTAAATTGTTATTAAAGCGGTGTCTAATTCTTTGGTTGTTGCTAACTTCTATTGGCTAGTTCTTTCTAAGCAGTTTTCAGGGGGTGTGCGGCTGAGGTTTTTACGATCCACTAGTACCAGATTAGAACCAGATGCAGCACTGGTGCAAAAGTGACATTTTCGTTATAATCGTCAACTCCACAAATATCATTTGATTTCGATGACATTTTCTGGCATTAGGGAGGATATCAGCGCCCGTAAACACAAAATTCTAGTAGTAAGCTCACCGTCAGTTTTTTATCGGATTTCGATGGAATTCTCAGTGAATGACGTTAGAGATTCACCTCTGAATTTTATTAACATACGTTGAATAATCTTATTGAATACCATATCCACCTTCGCAGCCGATAAAGCAATGTTGGCGGTCGGCGGAAGTAACTTTGGGTCCACTCCCAAGTTGAATTGTTCATTATCGGGCACACCACAGTAGACAGTGACGGCAGATCTTTTGAAAATTGATCGAAGGCAGAACTTATTACTGATTTCGTTGCCAACGCATGTTATCACTAACTTAATTGCTTATAGTTCTAAAAAAAACATTCTGTTTGAAACATATAAGAGGATCAAACTAAATAAAACTAAGTCGATGTCACCAACCATGTCGATTTCACCAAAAACGCTGCAAATTCTTTCACTGGGGTTTATTATTCAATCGGCTTGCGTTCATGATTTGAATTTCTACTAAGCTTTGGAGTGTTTCACAGGATAGGGCGATTATTGAATTTCAGGAGATATACATGGAGCACTTGAATCTGTTCTCGACCAAAATACCTATTCGGATTGATCAGTTGATCATATTTGTGTGCCTCCTGAAATTCAATAATCGCCCTATCCTTCCAAAGCTTAGTAGAAATTCAAATCATGAACGCAAGCCGATTGAATAATAAACCCCAGTGAAAGAATTTGCAGCGTTTTTTATTGAACCTCAATAACCCCCACAATAAAAACATCTATAATTTATCAAGTCCTTTGGCACTCATATTGCGTTAAAACTTCCCCAAATCCAAATTTAAACGATGTAGCCAAAGGTAGACAGATGTAGAGCACACAAATATCATCAACTGATCAATCCAAATAGATGTTTTGGATGAGAACCGATTTACGTGGTCTATGCATGTCTCCTGAAATTCGATAATCGCTCTATCACCTGTAAAACATGCACACTCCGAAGCTTAGTAAGATTCAAATCATGAACGCAAGCCAATTGAATAATAAACCCCAGTAATAATATAGAATAATATTTACCTATATATTATCAGAATGCTTCAACCCGTGTATCGGCTACTAACTACACTACAAGTATTCGCATCGGCTATCACTCCAGTATCCACATTCACTACAACTCGACGCTATCGGCCGGACATCACTAGGTTACAAACAAATAATTAAACGAAAAAACGCAAATGTTGGCACCATAAATCGGGCCATACATCGGGAATGGTTTGACCTACGGACGTGGGGAAGGGCTCATTCGATTCCTAATGGTATGTTCTTCAAATAGGAAAATATTTATCGATTCGACGAGTTTTGAGGTTTTCAGGGATTTTACAAAATTTTTACAGCCCTTAAAGGGCACTTTAAATTGAAGGGAGCTGGCTCAAGAATGGGGAAGATGGATTTTTCCTGAAAATTTCAGATTTTTTGCTCCAGCCGTTTCGGAGATATCGTCGTACGGCGTGCGGCAACGGACATTCGGATTCTACACCCTTTGATTAAACCATGAAATTTTCAGGGGGGTTAAATTTTGTTTTCCAGAGCGATTACAATGGTTTATTATTGAATAATAAACCAAAATAAGAGATTTCGCCAAATAACTCACGACGCTTCTCATCGGGATCACATGAAAAGCTCGTGTCAAGAAAAAGGAAGAACTCCTTCATGAACTCAGAAAGATATCGGCTAATTGGGAGACAGTAGATGCTGTCAATCCAGAACAAGCTCACACTGTACAACCAAGACCTGAAGCTCGTTTGGGATTATGGAGCTCTGATGTGGCACTGTCATCAATCAAACCTAGACATCATCCAAAGACCAACGTGTAGAGAAATATTGTCAAAGCATCTTGGTAGTTTCGACACGAACTCAGATCGATACAATAAACGATTTTACCTATCTAAAAGCAGTGGGACACCTCCATCGGCTGTCCGATTTCCTAACACAAATGATATCGTAAGAAGATCGAAAACCTCCAAACAAACCACAGGACACAGTAAAGTACTTGACCTTACCTCCGTACTTGTGAAGCAGCGGAGTGAAAACAACTCTCTTAACCAACAAAACCCTGTGATGTAATATTTATCGAACTTTTCAAAATTATATTGTTAGTAAATTGGAATACTTGGAACAATAAAGAATTAAATTTTAAAAAGCTCATTAATAAATTATACTGATACGTGCAAAGGAGGTAGTTGTGTGACAAACATGAATAAAAAGGCAAAAATATTTCCCTTTTTTCAAATTTCTCTAAGATTCCTAGTTGAGATTATTTCACTGATAAGAATGATGTGGAATGTAAACGACTGAAGTCTAAAGAAAGACTAAAGTGAATAATTGGGCATACGTCTAGGAACTCTAATTTATTCGTCCATGCGCATTGAAACTCGTATAATTTAGTATTCGAAAATCAGTGTAAGCCGGATGATACTACTTCAATAATATAATATATCTGAATATTCAATAATATGTAATAACATTGAAGATTGTCATCGACTGATCGGATTCACTCACGGGGCTTTGATCACGAATTATGTTTCAAATGGAAATCCTACGTTCACTTTCAATTCGTTAGTTCGTGCGGGGGTGTACACGTGTGGAGGGGATAATGCGGGTGAAATGGGTTTCGTGAGAGAAAGCGATCCTGCGGTAACCGAATTAATTCGCAAGGGTTCTCAATGATTGAGCGCTCGGACGCAGAGACGTGCGAGCTCCCTTCCAAGCGAGAGGACCTAAGGGAATCACTGGGGTTTATTATTCAATTGGCTTGGGTTCATGATTTGAATTTCTACTAAGCTTTGGAGTGTGCGTGTTTCGCAGGGTAGAGCGATTATTGAATTTCAGGAGGCACACAAATATGATCAACTGATCAATCCAAATAGGTATTTTGGTTGAGAACAGATTTGCTCCATTTACGTTCTCCTGAAATTCAATAATCGCTCTATCGTGTGAAAC